>JAEBUN010000020.1:0-600000 GCA_023014365.1 Lepiota brunneoincarnata | reverse complement strand
GCCGATGAGATTGAACAACAGAGGAATGTTGGAGCGCGGGTGAAGGTATACGGGGACATCGAGATCGGTGACCATTCGCCAGAATACGTCATACTCTGGTTGATCATAATAAAGCAAAGTCGCTAAAGAAGGGAACGTAAGTACTAGCGCTATTATTATCACATCAAGGGACGGTCACCATTGTCTGGTCCTGATTGTTGATAATCATTAATCAAGGCACCTGCGTCGTCCAGAAATACATCATTACGGGTGCCGGGGGAAGGACAGCCGTGGAGGGAAATACGTACCGAGAAAGCCGAGTTCTTCGATGGCACGCTTGAGCTCTAAGGCTGCGTTCGTTGCATTGTGCATCGATAGCGAAGCAAAGCCGCCGAACCGAGCAGTATTGTTGGCAATAGCCTCCGCGAGTCTGTTGTTCACAAGCACCGCCATACGCTCGGCCTCCGCAGGATCGGATAGGCCTTGGATGCAGGGAGAAGCGCATGAAATTACCATCTTGAAAGGAATTAGGTGCAAGTATTAATCGGTGTGGAAGGATCGATACATAGTCGATATTGTTCTCATCCATGTCCCTGAGGCGTTGATTATGAATATCCAACAAGTCTGCCTTTAGCTCTGCGTTGGTGCCGCCTGTAACGCGACTCAATTTTGCAGCCAGGGGAGGGAGGGTGGTGAACACACCTAAGGCTGCAGCAGTGTTGCTAGGTCCAGGGATGGTTCACCCTTCACTTGGACTGGAATAATAGCCGACTTACCTGACCTGGAAGATGAGCTCGGGTACTGTCCAAGCCTCCTCAAGCACGATAGACCCGGTGCCGCTGTCGCGCCATTTTCTGGCCTCTATGTTCGAAAGAGAGCTAAGGACGTAAAGCCCTGATAGCAGAAGGTGGGAAAATGGCTTGAGCATCGAGAGGGGTACACGCATCCAGCCACAGCACAGAAGCCTTAAATAAGGAGTTTAGGTGCCAAACAAAACCTTGTAAACGCCCCTCGGTGGTTCGATGGCGCGCAGATGAGACTCGAAGAACAGTGTAGCTTTGATGAGTTATCCGCATGGATAGCATTAAGTTGATCTTGCTGCCGCAGAGGAGTTTATCGGGAGTAGCTCGCTGGCAGCGGGCCCACGAAATTGGTTGCGTGTTCTCAAGAGAGAAAGAAGGTAGTGCAACATCTGCTTCGAAGTCTAAGCCGTTACAGCCGATGGGACTTCTATCACAAATACCGGATGTTGAGGTGTCCTGGTCTTCGGTTCGATCATGAGTCTTCTTTGAGGAACAGAGGGGCAGAAGCAGCCCTATGCTTCGGGTGACCGGTTTCCAGTAATACTCTGGAACGAAAACAAAAGGTTAAATCGTTAGTGGTGATCCACGGCTGCAAACACAACCAGTTCGCTGAACGCGATCCTTGGCTCTAACAGTTTTGGACATTGATGACCCTGTATCATGTGACCCCAAAGCTGGTGTTTATTCAACTCAGCAACTTGCTCCATCCGGACACGGGATAGTTGTGGCCAAAGTCTGTATAGCCAGTTTCTACTTGGGGCTCTACTAATATTATCCGAATCTCAGTTCCCTGCGATAACCCAGAGCTCAGGACCTGAGAGTAAAGACCTGATAGCACCACTCGAGCCCCAGTCTCATATTTCCTGAAGCACGGACCTCAAACGATTCCTTATCTCACGCTACACTCATGAGCCACAACAGTAACTACTTTCACGCGATCAGCCCATATCTCCCAGAAAAACTCCTTCAGGGGTTGAGAAGCACACCCATAGACGACCTCGCCTTGGATAATCTAGTCCGATTAATCAACGGCGCAGAATCTTCCCCACACTCAACACCAGACGTACGAGAAAAATGGTCCGCGCAACAGGCGTCCGTTGCGTCCGTACTGTCCTCTCTCAACCACTCTGCTGGCGGTAAACGTACGCTGGACGATTCCGAGCTTGACCCTCTCACAAAACGCCCCCGCCTCTCCCCGCCTGAATCCTCCGACTTACCCACTCCCAATGGTGTGGATCCTGGTCGCCCCATATTCACGCTCCAGCCTATATCCACCACTGCCCCAGTCCGCAAGAAGGTCGATATAAACATTCGAGAAAAAGCCGTGGTGCTGCTTAATACATCCACTAAAGTGGCAGAAGCTCCTCCCATTCCACTCTCGGTCCTCCGCCGCGCATTCCTTCTTCCCACACGTGGAAAAACGAAACCTCATTGGACCGTTGTCGTCCTCTCATCCGATTCCCAGCCCTCCTCCCGAGGAAAGCAAGTTAAAGGCACAACGGACGATAGCCCCCAAGTCATCTTCGGTGTCGACGCAAAACTTACAGTGCCGCTCAACACCACAGCTTATGACGCCGATGGCAATCCCACTACGACCACACACCCTAAAGGCAGTGAATCCCTTCCCATTCTGCGCGAGTTCATCACACACCTTGGTATACAGCTTCTTGAACCCGATCTAAACTTATTCAAAAGCGCAGTGCCGAGCTTGGGTAAAAATGCGAACCCGGACGGCATACCGGGCGTCGAAGCGTATCGCTCAGCTAAGCTCGGTAGTCTATGGTTCATGCGTGAAGGCATCTTGTGGGGCGAATCGAAGCCGTGCGAGTTTTGGTCCGTAGAAGACCTCATAGGGAAGACACAAGGTCTCAAGATAATTGGAGGAGTCGGAAAGACGTGTTCCGTCATTCTCACGCGAAGAACACGTCCAGGTTCTCCTGAAGATAAGGACAAGAATAAGTCGTCAGCAGAGACAAGGGTGGAGGAATCCTGAAGACGATGTGGGAGAGGAGACTGAGTTTTCGATGGTTGATTCAAAAGAGAAGGAGGGTATTGAACTCTGGGTCAAGCGGCATCGTCATCTATTTGGAAATGACGGAGGTACATCTACCATGGCCGCGGTGGAAGAATCGGATGCGGGGGAAACTATTCCCAAGGGGCCTCTGACCATCCACCAGCTCGGTGGTGAGACAGACTCTTCGGACGAAGATTTTGCTATAGAGTCAGATGACGAGCAGTCAGATGGTGACCCAATCTCGGAGGAGTCGGAGTCAGAAGGGGAAGAGGAGAGTGAAGAAGAGAACCAGGATGAAGGCGAGGAGGGTGGTGACGATATCTCCGGTGAGGGTGAAAGTGAAGAGGAAGAGCTCGATCCAAAACATCACCCTCTGCTTCGTGCTGGCGCACTACCTCGCATGTCAAAGGCAACTATGGACATGGCTGTATCTATGGTCATGGATCATATGGTTGAGGAAAGTGACGAGGAAGTTGACGAGCTGATGGAATAGGTCACTCTGGCTGCTTTTATTAGCGAGATCTTTTCGACTACCCACGCAACGCACTGTTACCCTTACTACCTTCGGCCACCAAATTCGGTGTAACATTCACCAATACGATTTTGTTGGGATATCCGTCGACTCTCAGTCTCACACGTGAGGAATCGATCTTGTGCTTGACCTAAGCAAACGCTATATTCTAAAGGACTGGATCATGCACCAAAGTCCGAAAACAGTGGCTGTGGTTCTGTGGAGCCGGTCGCTTTCGCACTCGTAGGGTTATTATCCCATTGAGGACGGGTGACCATATCCCTCGGCAGAACAATGGCTCTATCCACAGCAACAGGTAGTCCCCTGTGTCGTCCGCGAAGCCTATAGTGCAGGCAAACAGGTCTCAGTTCCGATGGAAATAGGGTAAAATGCGAAAAACTCACATAACAACAATAACAATCAGCTTCGAAAAGGGACGCATTGCACCAACGAACGAGTAGTTGTCCTGGAAAAAAAATTAGCTGTAAGACATGTTCTGTCATGACAGCGTGCGAGTGGCATACCGAGGGAAAACCCAGGCTCAACCCTATTCCCCCAAACGCTGAGACAAGCTCGAATATCACTCTGAAGAGGTCGAACCACTTCTTTTCTTGATCCATCAGATTATTGCGTTCTACAATAGCAACGAAGAACACGGCCCAAACCAACCACCATATGTCTGGTTATTCGTTTAGTGTGTCTACAATCCACGGCCACTTCTACAGCACACACCGATTGACATTTGTCGACGAAGATGCCAGTAAATGTATTTTCCGATGCGCTCTCGACGGTCCCGAATTTTCTCAAGCCCTTGTGGCTCCTCGGATTCGTCTTCTGGGGGAATTTCGTACACGCCCAAGGACCGTTCCTCGTACCTGCAGTCGGTTCAACTATTGTCCATGACTACCAAAAGACAACCTTACACATTGGTTGAGCGGATGCTCATGGCCACCTGTCAGATTGATTACTATTATCAAGCGAACACCCCCCCCTGGCGAGAACGTACAGGGTAGACCTAGCCGGGTCGTGAGCAAATTTGAGCGGCGCCATGGGTGGAAGCATACGCACCGCAATATACATCATGACAACATACAAAAACCTGTCAGTTGGAAATGAGACTCGGTTCGGTGGAATGGGAAAAGGGCACAAACAACAAAGCAGGAGCAAAGCTGGCCAGAGGCACAATTGAAAATCCGGATGCCCTTGCAGCGATTCCCTGAAAAAGCCCAGATACGACTTTAACACCAACTGGTAACGGCTCGTAGGCACTTAGGCCAATGTCTAATTAAGCAGTGGCGTGTCTGTTACTGTACCAGCACGATACCGGGAAATTAAAATCACTTACTAAGCACAACGAACGATACCCATTCAACCGCGCTTTAAACGATAGATGAGTGGCGGGACTGCATAGGCTCGCGTCGATCTACCTGAATACGATGAGCGAGATGAGGAGAAACCATGTCTGGTGACTCGGAAATCTGGAATCTGAAGTTTCAGAAGTGCATAGTTCTTGCTAGGAGCCTTGGCACTGACAGGTAAAGAAAGCACCTGGAGCGATGCGTTTAGTCGATGCGTCGGGCATGTTGCACGGTCGAGGAGCCGATCTCTCACCTCCGGGGATGATCAAGCAGAAAAGATAGCGCCGCATAGGAATCAGACTCCTTTCTTACAATTTTTGAACAAATCCAGCTGATGATTCGGAACTGAGTAAAGGAAATATTGACTAGTACTAGGATGAAAACTCACACGACGAGACGCAACCTAAGAGCGTGCAGGTGCATTTATGTGTTATTTCTTTCTCGCTTAATTTGATAATTACATACAACACTGGCTGAAAACGGAATAAGGGACAAGCGGGGATAAAGGACCAACAGACCCGTACCAGCGCATGATTTCCAGCAAGTATCACAAAAATCAAAGGAACTGAGCGTTTGTCAGTTGACTGAATGAAGCTCGGCATCAAGAACCACTTGCATATCATTAGATAGGCCTCTTGGAATGGAAGCATACCCCTGTATGTAAACCATGAGCCAATTCCCGGTCTCAATAAATCGTGAGATGTTGTACTAACAAATCCACAAGCGACAAGCCACCACCTGTGTAAGCGCCCATTGACTGGAACAAACAAAACCTTGGAGAAGGATTGAATTAACAAAACGTTATTGCATGTCGCCATGGGCAAAGGCTCACCAGGTCTTATTCACCAACCGAGGTTGTGCATCGAAGACCCTATCGTACTGCGTCGTCGTCGATAGCCAAGGTGCAAAAATCAGAAATGCAAATAATTGTGTACCGATGAAATACTAGACGGATCAAAATCTGATGCATTAGCCCGGCCATGCACTCTCCTCCAGCCAGAGACTTAAGTACTCACCAGCGGTACAACATAACTCAACCACCTCAGCGCCCTATACTCCGTCCCACCCAACACCTCCAGCTGCTCATCGCTCAGACTCTCCGTATGAAAATCCGAATTCCTCCCCGTGATCAGATCAAAATTCAGGTACGCCGTGTTGCTCTCTTCTAAAGTACGCGTGCTGGGTATTGTCATCTTTCTCTGAAGCTTCTGATATGTTCTCGGTGTGGCGTGTTTGGCGAACCGATGCACAAGTTGGAAGGGAGTGGGAAAACCACCATTCCCGTGGTGCTTGGCACTATCAGCGGAGGTGGGGGGGAAAGGTGCGCCCGGGATGGTCGGGGCACGTCTGAGTCTTTGGTTGAGGAGAGTCGTGCCTTGTTCTGGGTAACAAATATCCACCTTGGTTCAAGCTCATATTTACTTCGAGGAGATCAAGTCACTCACCTTGGTCCATTCCAAACATACGATTTCGCCCGGTCCTTGATGCCATCCCCGAAGATAACGCGAAATCTACGTGATTATGTCTTTCAGTTGCGGGTGAGGCCATGGGTGGGGTGGTTTGTATTGGTGATGAAGTCCATTGTACACCTGGCACCGAAAACAATGGATTCTCGTTCTTCCCTACAACATCTACCTCTCCCTGGACTTGGCGGTGATTTACGAGACTCGATGTATCGAATGTAAGGCCGAGCACTCCGTTCGCCAACGTCGCGTTTCGCGTTGGGACCGTGGTGGTTATGAGAGGGGGGGTGGTCGGAGCCATGGCACTATTGGCGTAAGAGCTACCACCACCGGTCGCGTCTTCTGTGGTTGGGGATGCTCGTTGTGGGTCGTCCTGCTGTTTCGGTTTAGATGCAAGGTATGCGGGCGCTGCGATGCTCTTAATGAATGAGCTCCGAGATCGGTGCATTGGTCGGTTGGGTTTCCTCTGGCGGTGTTCCGCCACAACGTATTCACAGTATTTCCGGAAGAAGCGTCTTTGAAGAGTGTTGAGATGGCAAATAACCGAGAGGTGAAATGAACTGACTTTCGTACAAGGACCACGATCCATGAAATTGTTGTGATATCGCCCTGTCGTTCAGCTCCTCCCGTTATTCTTCAAGGTTCCTTCAAAACGGATCACCCACCATCATCATTAACAAGTAAATAGTAACCTGCTGCCATGTTGTGAGCGTGGACAGGTTCACCGTCGTAAGCCCCGTAACTGTCATAGCCGAATAGCATAAAAACAGTGAATCTAGGTATTGGATGTGAAACCGCCCATTTGAAGCGTAGAAAATCCCCGAAGCAATTAGAGGTATGAGCGTGAAGGCGGTGAGGTGGACTCGATAAAAGGTGCATTCCTTGTTGATGAAGTTGGAAAGTCTGGACCGTAGATCTGTTTTGGTCGAGTCGGTCTTGGGTTGAGTCTGATTATCATGAGTGTAGTTTCCATGCTGGTCGTTGAGCAGCTGTGCCATCGGAGTGGGTATCACGAGGGCCGCGAGTGGGTGAGAAGAGCATAGAAAGAGTAGTAAATTAGACGCAGAGCCATCAAGACGTGGCAACCACGTTCTACGCAACTCGACAGGGTAACGTCTAATTTTCGGTCACTTATCCTCAAATAGCCAATCGGACTTGGTCGCTCAAATTCTGCTGCTGACAGGTACAAAATTCTATCGAACATGCGACTAAATACGAAACCGTAGCGATGATCTACTCCTCACGTCCACCCAGCAACTTGATAATTTTCTCGTACACAGTGAAAACGATTCCACCACTCATCTAACGAGCAACATTAGTTGCGCCGGGTAAGACGATAACCAAGGTAACCAATACTTACAACGAGTCGCGCCAACCGAGGCGTTGTCCCAGTCCAGAACCTCAACACCCCCTCCTCGGTGAATATCCGGTATGCGCAATGGAAGGAATTCCTATACTGCGCGCGCGCCTCAAGGGATTGCATACGTGTCTTGATAACACTAAAAGAGGTCTATTCAGAAATGACGGTGCGAAGGGAAATGGCGGGCTCGTACTCCAGTGGCATTGTCGTGTAGACAGTCACCAGACCAGCAATCGCGCCGATACCAAACGTGATGGCACTAGGGAGTGGCTGGCCGGGTCTTGCCGTTCCCTGTACGAATTGCTTGAGAGTGGAATAGGTGGTGAACCGGACAGCAGAATTGGCTCCTTGACGCATCATCTATCGGAAGATGTCGGCTGGGTTCAGAGAAGAGGATGGTCGCGTACTCACCACAGGGAAGAGGCCACGGTAGATGCCCAAGATCCCTTCCTGCCTGACAATAGATGCAGTCCCATGCAAAAGTCCACGATACTGAGGATTTGGTCGTTTGGCATCATCGATGAGCTTGGTTCTGGATACATGGTAGGTCAAGACGGGCTACAGTACAGATATAAAAAAAAAGTGAACGCACTTGATCGTTTCGGAAGGCGTAACTGCAAAAATGGCTTCCGTCATACCAGCACCTAATCCCGCTATTTACGTTTCGCATGAAGATCACTACATGTGGGGGAGTAACAGATTGAAATACCTAACAGACTCCGGGGTGCACTGACCTTGCCCTATTTGAATATTTTTCAGAGAGAGAATCTCAAAGAGACACACGACGTGAAAATACCTGAGAATCCGCCAATTTCTGCTTGAAGTGATCATAGCTTACAAACCGCACTCCGGCCTTGGCAGCATTTCCGACCATCAAAGCAGAACATCCTGAGTAGAGGCCCGTAATACCGTGCTTCTTCACGGTATCCCTGACAATGGCAACCAGGCCTTCTTTCTGAGGACCCAATGTATTAGCCGACTGCCGTGCAAGCCCAAGGCGGCTGAATGGTACTGACTTTTCCGCCAAACTGAGAACGAGTTTTGACGAATTCAGTGGGATATGTTATGAATCTGTCATTCTGAATGTAATCAACAAGGAACGGAAAAGCTAGATATGACAGTGCTCACGCTTCAATGGCTCCTGCTGTCGCTCCAGCAATCCTGGTTTGTAATAGAGTTGAGAGCAGAGCATAAAGCATGAACTACATGTCCCTCACAAGGAATGCGAAGCCTTTTCCTTCTTGAAAGCCATCGGAAGAAAGGTGAGCGTCTATGTGGAAGCCTCGAGCAGTCCTGATGGCATTTCCTAAACAGGGCAATCCTCCGGTGGTGGTTTTCGAACTCCGATCCCCCTGACCAGCAATGTTAATATATTAATATCCATCTTGTTCCCTTCACCCATGTTCGTCAGCTAGGCCGGGATGTCCAACATCCTCCTCCTCCGCACTCCATCAGAATCTCCACTAGACCCTTACGATGCTGCATTCCGCAATGCCTTGCACAATCCCTATTCCGTCCCCGTCCTACAAACCTCCTTTACCGATCTCTCGAAGCTCCAAGATCTCATCACCGCTAGACCACAATCAAGAGCCCATGCTGGTGTGATCCTAACGAGCAAACGCTCCTGCGAGGCCTGGACAACAGCCGTAAAGAACCAGATCACCTCCTCTTCTGACGATGAAACCGCACGCTCAAAACTGAATCTCTCCTTAGGTCGGTCTTCGTACCCTGTGACCCAACGTCAGCGGACTTAATCTTGGCTCTGGATACAGCGGCCTGGACGAAAACTCCTTTTTATGTTGTAGGAAAAGGCACTGCGGCAGCACTGAGAGAATTCCAGACTATCTGCTTGAATCTAAGCATCGATTTCATGCTGGACATTCGCGGAGAAGGCACTGGGAGCGGAGAACAGCTTGCCCATTTTATTCTAGAAGACCTCAAACATAACGACCCGGAAGAAACAACGATGTTGTTGTATTTGACAGGCGACAAAAATCGTGACACAGTGCCTAAGATTCTTTCCTCTGACGGAGCGGCTCGTATCCAACTCGACGCTCTACAAGTTTACAAAACATACGGTGCTTCAGACTTTGAGGACAACCTCGACGCCATCATCCGAGAAACACGACAAGGTGCGCTTCTCCCCACCGACCCACATTATTCTCTTCCTGACTATGTCGGTGCAGATTCCCGGAACTGGTGGATCGCATTTTTTGCGCCCTCGTCGTCCACTTTTGTCTACCCCATTCTACAAAAATACTTTTATTTAAGGAGACGTGGGCGTTCCTCCCTTACCGAAGAGGACCGGAGTCCAATCGTGTACGTCGCGGCCATTGGCCATACCACATCATCTTTCTTAGAGGATCAGCTGGATTTGCATGTGGATGTCGTGGCAGCAAAACCGACGCCAGACGCTTTACTAGCCGCCATTGCCGCGTATCCAAGTTAATGATGAGGCAGTGGAGACTCGTTAGGTTTAAGACAAGATAAATAATTATTCAAACAACTTATGGCCCTCTGCGATGCTAATTAGTTGTTACTATCAACGCAAACAATGCTAGCAGAACACCAGTGCAGCTACAATATACCATCAGATATGGTTTACAGGATAACTGCAGACCTAGTGAGCGCTCAACGGAAGATAACAGAGACTTTGAATAGTTTAGTTTCATGTGGGTAGAGTCAGGAAGTGGGGGATGCATGACCACCTCTGAATAATTCATAGACGGAGCCATTTGAACAGGAACGTCACGGTGTTGTTGCAGCAATGCCATATTATCAAAGATACAACCTAATGCAACACCCGCTACGCTCGATGATGTGTGAATACCACTTGACAGGGTGGGCGCCAAGCCACAATGGGATCTCATGCGAACTCTGTCCAAAGAATCAAACGAATATCTGTTTCCCAAACCGAGCAAATCAGAGTCGTGTTCTGCGTATACCACAATCACCCATTTTCCAGTTCCCATTGATAGCTCAGACATTCAACTCGACCTTTTGACCCTTTCCAACCGCCTCCTTCACTTCCTCATCTGCCAGCGCAGGCTCAACCCACTCCTTCAAAAACGCATCGACCTGTTCCGGCGCACGCCCAATAAAGCTCTGCGGATCCACCAACTCATCAAGCTGATCCTTGATCGGATCAAAATACGGATCTGCTTCGATGCGCTCAATCAAATCGTTCTCGAGTCCAAGTTGTTTGACTTGATATCCCGCCTCTTGCGAGAGGACCTGCATAGTACAAGGCGTTTAAATATTTGGATGTGGTGTTGGTAGGGGCGCGTTCAGAACGTACACGGATCCTCTCATGTGCCTCCTGCCTATCACCCCCCTTCTTCACAATAGCCATGATAACATTCTCCGTGGCCATGAACGGCAATTCCTGTGCAATACGACGAGCGATAACTTTCGGGTACACAACCAAACCCTCAGAGACATTTTGGAGAGTTGACAAGACAATGTCAGCGGTGAGGAAAGCCTCGGGGAGAGTGATCCTACGGTTGGCGCTGCCAAAACATGAGCTCGTGACTGTTGTTATTAGATACAGATGATAGTGAGTACCTGTCATCAAGCGTGCGTTCGAACCACTGCACACTCGAGGTCATGAGTGCATTTTGGTGAAGAACCATAAGGTGGCGAGCGAGACTGCAGATGCGCTCGGAACGCATTGGATTACGCTTGTAGGCCATGGCTGAACTTCCAATCTGTGTCGATTCGAAAGGTTCTTCAATTTCCTGGACGAAAAATACACACGAATTTAGAAAAGATAGCAACCCCTCGAGTGATGAAAAACCTTCAAGTTAGCCAACAGCCTCAAATCGGTAGCGATCTTGTGTGCCGTAGCGCCCAAAGAAGCCAGTGGTGCCAAAACATCAATATCGATTTTCCGGGAATAAGTCTGCGAGGTAACGGGGTAGGCATATTCGAAGCCAGTGAGTTTTGTCACAAGCTCATCCAGTTCTTCGACCTTGAAACTATCGATGAACCTCTTCCCCGGAAATGCCAAATGCCGCAGGGCTATACACACCTTTTGATGATCACCATCAAACAAAGTCAAAAAACTAGCCTGGGTGCCCGTGGTTCCCTTCACTCCGCGAAACCCAATATCATCCCTCACACGTTTAATATTACGCAGATCCCATAACAATTCCTGTCCATTTCACAATGAACATACACACACAGGCCTCCACAAGGACCGCAAACAAAAACCAACCTGGATCCACAAGGTCGCCCTCTTCCCAACGGTCGTCAACTGCGCCGGTTGAAAGTGGGTAAAACCAAGCGTAGGCAAAGCACGATACTCTGCCGCAAAAGCCGACAGACGCGAAATCAACACGCCCAATGAACGAATGAGGTAGGTTAATCCCGTGCGCAGGAAGATCAGGTCGGCGTTACTATGTCATGTGAGTCGGCAAGGATAAAAAAAAATGAAAGAGTTTATGACGTACTCTGTGACATAGCACGATGTAGCGCCGAGACTAACCACACGCCAAGTCAAACCCCCAGAGACGGCGAGGCGAGCAGAAACAGGACGCACTGGATAATCCCAGCAGCAGCCGGTGCAACCTTGCCAAAAGTGTGAACGTGAGCCATAACATCATGCCTACGTTTCTTTTCTTCCACGGCAGCAGTCTCAAATTGCCCCGGCGTGAGGTCCTGTGCGCGCGCCCAATCAATCAAGGGGGGGGGGAGGAGAACGGGGTATGTGAAAGAACACGGGTTCGGAACGCACAAGGTTATTCTTCATCTGCTCGATCGCCTCGTCTGAGATCGGTAGCCCAAGCTCTTTCTCTGCAATGGCTAGATTCAGCCAGAGTTTTCGCCATGTATGGAAGCGGTTCTGTTTTTGTAAGCGAAACCGCAGTTGCAGACGATAACAGATAACGGATCAGAGTTCAAAGCTCCAAGCAGGCAGAGTTTGAGCAGAGCACTAACGGCAGGAGAGAAGAGATGGGCCATCTCCTTGCTCGCATATCGACTACAGCCCTTGTTAAGACACTCAAGCGCACCTGGCTAGCTTGCTCACCTCGACAACGGAGTCTGGTATGTGTTGTATGCGTCCATTCCACTTTGCTTTTTTCGAATTAGATATAAGTTAATCGATGAGATGCGAGGTGTGATCTGCACTATCGAAATTGTTCGGCCCTGGAATTTCGAATTCCTATCTTGGTAATATATTCAATGGCCGACCCTCGGCCGACGCCCTGTCCATGAAGATACTAGTAGTAATACAGCATCACAGCATTACAGAGTACACGATAATACATACAACATGCAGCAGGAGAGAGAGAAAGAAACCGTATATTGCAGACCATAGGAATGAGGGTAGCATTACAGGGCGAACGTTAAAAAATAAAGGCAATCCTGGCATACCTTCCGAACGAAGCTTTTAGACTCTCGAGATGATCAACATCAGGAGAACGATCCATGGATCAGTGCATCCCAGGCGCTCTTACTCTGGAGCGTCTGGATAAATTTTGCCCGCGGCATCCCCGGCGTGCTGTGGTTCCCGTTTCCAGACTGAGTCTGAGTACCCATCTCAGTTGGGGTAGGGGCACCATCACCCTGAATAGCCGCTGCAGCGGGTACAGTATCGTCGCTAGGTAAATTCTGAGCCGTCGTGTTGGCGCTCGTACTATCCCTGTCGCCACTGGTTGCTATTGTCGGGAGCGCTGGGGGAGGTAACGTGGGCTGCAGATCCAGGCAATCCGCGGCCGGTATGGGCGCTGCTGGGAGAGGGGGACTGGTAGGCTGAAGTCGTGGACTGGTTCGCGAAGACGGTGGAGCCGAGGGATTTGATGATCTGGTACGGATCAGGGGGTGAGGTGGCCCCCAGTTGGGTGTTGGAGGTTGTAGCTGAATGAGTGGCGGAGACGATGGTGCCGGTGGTGCCGGAGGCTGATTCCCTGTCTCTGGGACATCGGTGTGCGATTCCTAGTCAAATCCATCGAACACCCATTAAATTATTCTAGCCGATGTCAATGCTCACCACGCGGCCCAATTTTGACGGTGGATGCGTCGGGTAATGGTGTGGATGTGAATAGTAATGCCTGTTGTACAAATGCTCCTGTGAAGCGTTAGGATCTAACGAGGGCGTATACGGCGGATTTGGGGGTGTCGCAGGAGTGTACGTCCCTGAGGACCCAGAGAGGGCGGGGCTCGCAGTACCCGACGATGACCTCGAAGGGGAGAGTGATGGACGTTTCTGTATCCAAGTGAACGTCGGACACGAGAACATTGAGTCAAGTTATGCCCAAGGTACCGAGTCAGAATCCCATACTCACGGGCGTCAAGATACTTCCCAAGGCGAGCCTCAGCGCCTCACGATGTTGGAGGCTAATCCTGGCTCGAGGGTCACCAGACGGGTGGTGTGCATGATCCTGCTGTATGACCGGAGGAAACTTGTCCACGCCCACGCGGGACGACGGGAGGGGGTCAGCTGACGATGGACGGTTCTGAACCTGGGTCGGCTAGAGACAGAAGTGATGGTCAGTCAGCTAGTCCGTCAGCCATTGCCTGCACCCTGGATTATGTACATGGGCCGAAGAGAAGAGGTAAGTTGTGATAGAAGAAAGGTCCGATGCGAGGGTGGATAACGGCCCGCGATGCGGAAGGGGTGCAGAATGGGCGAAGCAGCAACACACCATGGATGGAAAGAGTTTCAATCTGGTCTAGTCCGAAGAATCGATGGTTGCGATAATGCGCGGTGAGTATGCGTGCAGTTATAGGCCACTGTGGTTCAACGACAGTAGGCCGGATAACTCTGGGGGGAGGTGCTGGTCGGAGAGTAAGATTGAGTGCCAGGCTGTCAACAGAGTTAGTACAAAGTCCCTAAATAGAATTGTCTCCCGAAAGTGACCAATTTCCCCGCATATTTGCCATATCCGGATCATTGTCTCCTTATCATGTTTGACCCACTCATGTCTCGTATCCCACTGCCACTGGTATCAGCAGTCTCGATACTGGTACAGCCTTAATGCAGTCAAAGACATCCACCGCATGTGAACAGCCATAACGATCTGGTCTACGCCGCTTGGTTTGATCGAATCCAATCATTTTCTAACGCGGAACTCGGATGATTAAAGGAGGAACCCGAGCTGCCGAGGTCCTATGGTGTGCTGTTCATTGGTAAAACCATTCGGCTCTGATGTCTGGTCCTGGCTTACAATTGGCTGCTGTGTCAGCATCCGCGCTGAACATTCCTAAGTACACATGATATTTAGAAGGCCCCTTGGGGTTAAACCTATCCCTGGACATTGTAAAGATATTGTATTGATTTAGTATACAAGGACCTGAATAACGATCTATCACAGTACAAGCGGCCTCACCTTGAAGCGAATGCACTCACGAATGGGTCCTTATAACCCTCCCATCAGATTGGATTTGATTTCAAATTCATCGTAAATCGGTTAAACTCAACCCACGGCGGCACCTCATACTGCAGATGTGAAAACTTGGGCTGTTGCTCTGCTGGCAGGTCAGCGTGAGGACCTGTACAAGGTCGTGCCTGAGGCAGGCACCCATCCACCTTTGACGAGAGCGCTTGGAGCCCTGTCTCCTGCTCAACATGTCAACAATCCGTCATCAGGGGACTTTCCAGGAATAGGAGACCCAAGGTCATCGAACCTTGTGATATCTGCAAGCATGCATGTGTCCTGTGGGTGCGGAGTCGTGCATGGGGTACCTAAATGATCCAAAATTAGTCCACCGTCCCCCATATGTGCGCGGAGGTACAAAGAGCAAAGAAGTTACTCACACGCATTCAAAGATAGAATAAGCTGATTCATAGGGTAAAGCTCCGGCTAAAGTCACCAAGGGCTGGCTTCGAGCATCGCTGAGCGGGCATGAGAACGCGCAGGCTCCTGTAAATGAACCAGGGGGTGCAGGGGCTGGGCCGGGTAAGGCTAAGGCGAGTGTCGAGGTTAGGGTGGCGAAGAACGCGAGTCGCAAAAGGACAGTGTTCATTTATACGGTATTATATGGGGATATGAACGTCACTACCGGAGGTTGACTTGAGACAAGCATCGTCCTTATTTTTCTTCAAGACTTCCGGATCGCGACCTGATTGGTTATTACAATCAGGTGACTTGCATGCACGTGTACATTATTGTCCCGGTCACGGGACCACAACGCCTGCAGGGTTGACATGCTATTTATATGAAATTCGAGTCTGTACTCCACTTTTATGTTCGCAAATTGACAAAAACATAAAGGAGGGTTGCCATGTGCAACGTAGCTCATCAAAACGGATCCAGGCGCTGCTGCCAGAAGCAAGTCGGGCCCAAGACAAACTGTATTAATTACGTCGAAGCTTCTATCAAGGGTGTTCCAACTCGAAATTCCGTGCACCAACTACAGCGTTTCAGCCCCATGGACCAAATCCATGGAAAACTGCGGACGGAAAATGGACGTAGAGCTTAGGGTCCGTGGCATCCCACCCTCTGTGTCCACTCACAACTCGAGGGCGCCTAGTGGGATGCGCGAACTCAATATTACAAGGGCCGGCCACGCCGCTACGCGCCTTGAAGATTTACGTGATGCCACATAAATAGACCTCCATTGCGCTACATTTTTTTGAGTTCAAGACCAACCAGCGTCCAATTCATCATCCAACCCTCGACACTAACCCTTGCAGGACCACCAAAGTCCTTGGACCAGCTGAAGAACACGCACCAGCGCCTGTTTCATCGTCATCCCTCTTGCTCCCACCACTCACGCTCCTTTCACCATATGTACGTTTTGGCCTCCCTCCTCCAAGCCTTCTGACCTGGGCCTTATGCGCTCCGGTAATAGAGTTAAACGGATACACAGATCGGTCGTGGAGTGTCCGTTTCCTGTCTGTCCTTGCACCCCCTATACACACTTTCCGCACAGTGCAACGTCACAAGCATGGCTAGCAATAATCCCTTCGCGCACTCAACTGCCGCTACATCCTTCGAAACTCTCTTGGCTCCATCTCCTGCCAGTATATCGAGGAGTGTCGAAGACGAATTTGGAAGACGGGATTTGACACGGTCGGATAGTCAGGCTGTAAGCTCTCCGGATACCCCCCCCTTCCGATCAGATACTAAAATAAATCTTTGGACAGAGATCCCTTGGTGACAAAGTATTTAATTCCCCTTGAACCACCGCTTCCGCTCCAAAACACTGAACCGTGGTATCCACTAGTTTTCTCTTGCTCCGTCACCGCGAGCATGGGGTATGCCGCTGCTTATGAACACACCCGAACCCGATGACTATTTGCATAACCCCGACCCGAGAAGAGATAGAAAGTCCGATAAAGGAGGCTCGATATTAACAAGTCGTGGTATTGCGAATCTAGGGTGCTTGTTTATCCTCGTGGCTGGGATGTTGATGCTCTTGTAAGTGCTAGTATACTCAAGTATGAATAGTCGTGTTTTGAATTGTTTTCTAGTGCCGGTATGTGAAACAACTAGAAACTCAAAATAATATCTCTCAAACTTAATATCCCACGAAAATCAGGGTTTCCGATTCTTCAACACTTCCGCGCGCCGAAACAAACCAACCAAGGCGGGTTCAATCTGGGGGGCACCAATGCCACAGGCCAAGTTCCAAAAATTCCAGGCAATTACGGGCTCATAGACAAAGATACGCCCTCGGAAGCACATACGAAAAAATCTTACATGTACCCAGACAAGGAATTCGTGTTGGTGTTTTCAGACGAGTTCAATGAGGACGGGCGGACCTTTTATCCAGGTGATGATCCGTATTGGGAAGCAACGGATCTGCACTATTGGGGGACGGTCAGTTTCTGTTATGGCTTGAACGTCGAAGTATTGGCTCATGTTGAACTATGCAGAACGATTTGGAGTGGTATGATCCCATGCAAGGTTCGATTCGGATGATGCAAGGATGAGAAGAAGTGTTCAACGCTCATGGTCTTTATAGCAACGACAAGCGGTGGTGCATTGCGGCTTAAGCTATCAAAAGTCGATCCAGTGGACAATCACAACATGACATACCGATCCGGAATGGTGGGTCTCCCCCCAACCCCTTGAGACTTCCCATTAATCTCAGGATACTCCTGCCCATTAGATACAATCTTGGTAAGCGCTAATGGTTGTATGTCCCTTGCTGAACTTACCGCGAATCCCGGTTCAAGGAACAAGTTCTGTTTCACTGGGGGATTACTAGAGGGTATGTCCGCCTTGACCTCGTGCCGCCGTTTCACCTTAGTGACTGCTGCCGAATCGGACAGCTTCAGTCACCCTGCCCGGTTCAACCAAGGTCAGGTACGTATACAGCGCCAAAACACTTCCCGTCCTCCGTGTGATGCGCACAGCATCCTTGTATCCCTCCCTCTTTCGGTTTTAACCCCTTACTGACTCGGGACGCCCTTGCATTTTTTTATCATCAGCGGGTTGTGGCCTGCTGTGTAAGTCTTCGATCTAATCTTTCAATCCAGAGAGGATCAGTTTCTGATTCCGGTTTTCATTCCTTAAAACAGGTGGGCTATGGGAAATCTAGGTACGAACTAAATCATGTTTATGCACCGAACCTCAACCCAACGCTGAACATTATCAACACAACACAGGACGCGCAGGATATGGGGCAACTCTCGAAGGCATGGTGCGTGCCGAGCGCTCATGATTCATCTAGCGTTGAAAAGTTTCCACGACAACAGTGGCCATATTCTTATGACACTTGCGATGTGGGGACACTGCCCAATCAAACTTATCCTGGCGGCCGTCTCCCAGCGGCAGCGCTCACCGGAGGCGACCCCTCTTGGGACGGCGAACTGGTGAGTGGAGCTGGTTATTAAAAATGAAACAAAATCAATGATATTCGGCAGTCTTTTTTGCCCGGCCAGCGCTTGTGTAAGGATAAATCACGCCAGTAAATTTCCGAATCTCAGGGCGGGTGGCGCTGATGAATATGATTTTGTTTACAGCTGCATGCACATGCCCAGGGGAATCGCATCCTGGGCCTGTACGACCAGATGGCTCTTATGTTGGACGCTCTGCACCCGAAATCGATGTCTTCGAAGCAACCATTGACGATGGTGTAGGGAAGGTCTCGCTCTCGGCACAATGGGCACCTTATAATGTCAGAGGTCTCTATCGCAACTAGCGTTTCCGTTTGATGCTGACCTGGTGCTATGCATAGGCTGAATACAATTGGCTGAACACCTCGGCCAACTTGTTGATGTATGATTCACAGAAGACGCATCTTAATTCGTACAAAGGCGGTACGTTGCTTCGAAAGGCATTATATATGACCATATAGTTGTTAACTATCGCTATGCAGGTGTCTACCAACAAACTACGAGCGGGTTATCGATCACTAACCAAGATTGCTACGAGCTCGAAGGAGGATGTTACGCTGTCTACGGCTTCGAATACAAACCTGGGTAAATTGTGGCTGTTATCTACTTGTACTTCGTCCGAACATTACTGACCGCAGCGGTTGGGTAGTTTCGATGATGCCTATATTACTTGGATCAATGATAATAAACAGGCATGGGCTCTGATGGCTCCAGGCATGGCTGCCGATCCTCGGACCGAGATCAGCGCGAGGCCTGTTCCGCTAGAACCGATGGTGCGTCCTCGAGAATCAAAAACCGAATTGGAATTGAAATCTTTCAAAATGCACACAGTACATCATTGCCAATTTGGGATTTTCCCAAAACTTTGGATACATCGACTTCGACCAGCTGACATTTCCAACGACCATGAGTATTGACTATATTCGAGTCTACCAGCCTAGAGATGCTGTCAATATTGGGTGCGACCCTGTCAACTTTCCAACTGCTAAGTACATTGAAACGTACGTTCCCAACCTCGAGGACCTTGACCCTGACTCACTCACAGCTGGTTATTGCGACCAGGTATCAACGGGCATACACGGATGCAAACTTGACCCTGTGGAGCAGCGAGAACTTCCGCAACGAATGGCCAAAGAACAGGCTCCAAAATGGCGGCTGCTAAGCTACCTTCATTTCTCCGTCCACGTCTCCATCTGCATCAGTAATACGTCCGGCTCCATCTTCTCAACAAAGCATCATTCACATCAGCAAATTTTCATTGGATCATGTGTATATTGCAGCACTTCCCTTGATACTCCAGCTTTGATACCCTTGAACAATCTCCCACCAACTTCATACTCACCCAAGCAACCCTGTCATCTATCCATCATTTTCGTCATTCTCGCCGTTTTCGCTAGATTCAGTTCCCCATATTCCCCAATAACTATCACTAGCTGTGCCAGCACCACGATTTCGCTCTCCATCTAACCTGTTATGATATCTCACTTGATAATATACTTAACATCTCGCGACTGATGTGGAGTATCCCGTCCCTGAGAGAAAGAAAGGACATGATTCGGATCGTGGGTACCATCTTGTGATTAGTTACTGACAACAGCACTGTAGGTCCAAATGATGTTCTTGTAACAACACATTGCTTGTAAGCAGCGCCCGGCCCTTCTTATTCTCCCTCATCCGTCCCCTTTCTTCTTTTCCTTCTTTTCTTCTTCGTTCGTCCTTGCTGCAAGTCTGCATGCCGGGCTCAACAGCTTTGAATTCTCGCAGTGCTCTTTCTCCGCCCCCCCCTCCCCAAGGTCGCTTTCCCGTGGCACACGAAAGATACTATGGGGCCTTTGGTCTTGGCGGTTTTGGTTTATCTTTTTGGTATTGCGCTGGCTGCCGCAGTACCACTTGCCACACCCGCGTTTCCCCCACGGCAGATTCTTCCCATACCGTCGCCGCCACCGCCGTCGGGAGGCTTCAGCGCTCTAGCTCCCCCCGTGGGTGTGGTACCCAACAATGGCCCACCTCTTCATACGATTCTGGGTATACCAACGTGAGTTCTTTTTCGCTCTTGTTCCCCCTTTCCCCTTGGTACTGATCCCCGTCTAAATCAGAGCTACCTTTGTGATACTATCCTCGACGACCACGAGTTTTGTTCCGAGTAGCACTACAACACGGACGTTCACCTTTACACCCACCCCGCACACTGTCATTACTACCTCAAGGACTACTGTGGTTGAAGAGACAATACAGACGGTCGTGAGACCGGACCCAACAGATAGTAATCTAGCAGCAGCCGCGTCGTCGAGTCCCCCTGCAGCAGACACAGGGGCTAGTCCTAACGGGTCGGTTGGGGTATGGAGCCTAGATACTAGAGGGTCAAGCGCTGTACGGTTAGGTGGAGTGCTTCTTGGAGTGTTCTTGGCAGTCCAACCTTGGTAACGGGGCTGGGTGAGCCTTATGGGTCCCTGCGCCAGTACAGTTTCTGGGACACATTCGTTTGTCTGCATCTGACTTTTTTTAATTTTGTTCTCCTCGGAATGCTTATGTATTTCATGGATTATACACATAGTGTACGATTAAGTGTATCAGGATTAGGACCGAAGAGACTCAGCGGGAAACACTATATTCGTATACCATCACCCATATTCATGTACACGAGACGTCGGATGGAATCAGTACTGCGGATTCAGTAGAGGCAGTATCTCGTATCATGACAACCGCCAACTGCTAACCCCAATGCCTATCTGCCGTGTACTGTGTCTACCGCTTGACACTATGCAGGACATCCATAACATTGAAGGTAGTACAGTACAGTGCTCTAGGTGCACCAGCGGGGCTCAAGGGTCCAGGTCCCTTGTGTTCAAACCGTTCAGACCTCTGCGAATAGTGGACGACACATGGTTTTACCCCATTCGCCTCACCAATGGAGGGTTTGTGAGAGCGGAACATGCGGGCTGGTTGTGAAACTGATTGTTTCCAACCTCCTCCAACAACGGCTGAAAGGTGTGCATCGAAAAATAAATACTCGCGGCCTTCACCTCTTCGCTGGGACTTGGTGTATGGACAAGCCACTTCCATCACCAACACCAACAATCTTGATCCTAACACACCAACATCTCAGTATGCTCCCCATCTAGTGTTCGAATAACCTGAGCCTAGCCTCTCGCACCTGGTATTGGAGCATCTATCGAGTTATCGATGGGATAACAATCATACCAACTGTCGGTCGGTTCGGCTGTTACCTCAAGCATGGTGCCTTAGAACCTGATGACATGACCACCAGGGGAGCTGGTACTTACTGCCATGGTTTCAAACCCAAGCGGAATTGGGCCAGTGATAGCAACATCTCCGACTTCTACCGAGGTACCTCCTAATCCTCCTATCGGATGTCCTGGTCATTTTATGATGGGTGGTAGTTCAACGTGCCCAGGGTGGCCTGCGCGTTAGGATTCACGCATTGTTCGAGTCTAAACAAGGTGGGAAGAGGATTGCTGCAATCGATTTTGCAGCCCGATCGAAAGCGCCGCCATAAATAACACAGCGCTATCTTCTCCTAATGTGCGGGATGCAATGGACACCGATGACCTCGATTCACCCTACTCGCGGCTCTCGCTATACCTTCAGCGAGGATTAGACTCACTTCATGACGCAGACAAATTAACCAAGGACACTCTGAGACAGATGGCACTAAACGGCCGACAAACTTCGTCTCTCAATCTCAGGAGATTTCAACGACGACGGCTGGTCGAGCGGCGTAACACCCAGCGATATAAACCTTCGTTCCATTCTAGAGCCCAGCCCAACTACGTTCTTCAATTGCACCCACATCGCACAGAGCCCTTTACAACCACCTACCCCTAGCGCCACGCCCACTCATGAAAACCCTCACTACCACTGCTAGCCTCGCCACTCTCCTCGCAGTCGCTGCCAGGGTGCAAGCCCAGGGGGCTCCTGCACCGCCAAGCGATCCTGCTCCTGTTTCCGCTCCTGCACCCACAACCACGCTTGCCTCCGCTCCTACCCCCGAGGCACCCACTGACATCCCCGCAGACCCTTCCACCCCCACCGCAGAGTACGTCTGCGCCAAATATTTTAGAAAACTTTCAAACACTTGATGACCTTGGAAAAAACAGCACACCGCCGGCTGGCGTCCCAAGCAGTGTCTCGGAACCCCCAACTGTCATCCCAAGCAGTGTCGCAGAACCTCCGCCTATGTCAGTCATCGGAGGCAGCGAATTAACCACCAACACCGCCGCTGCCGCTACCACCGGCACCACCACCAATATCGTAGGCCCCTCGATAGCGCCATCCACGTCGGCTCCCGTCATGTCCAGCGCTAGCGTTGCCCCCGCAAGTGTCATATCTACCCAACCATCCATTACTACGACCGCTCGTCCATCTTCGACCACTCACACATTTTCCACCTCCGTCAATGCTGCGCATGGGACTGGAGGTGGCCACGAAGGCTTGGCGGTCGGTTTAGTTGCTGGTGTGGCTGCTATCCTGTTGTAACCCCCCTCCCCCCTATATCATTTTATGACTTATGTTTCATGGTTTCATTGTAAACGACACGCCTAGAGATATGATACATGTAACCTCTTTCCGTCCTGAGCTTCCACTTTGCCCACTACTAGTTTAGGTTCGATATATGATACTGATTAAAGAAACGTATCCTAAGACAAAATGACCTGTGGCGTCTGGTAGATGTATACATATAACAGTACAGTATTGTGATTTAGATCACAATCAAGATTGGGACTAAGAAATATTCACGGCTCCATTTTGCTTGGGCTTGGGCGCCATCCCGAATAACTAAGGGAATGTGATCAGATGCCCGCGACTTCCAACCTAAAAACACCCACGTATTTGATATCCTTAACACTCAGCTTGCCGAGTTTAATCGCGCCGCCCTTCTCCTAAAGCGGCATTCGCCAGGCCTTTCCGATGGCTTTTAGCTGTAGCTTTCATCAAGAAGTCTCAAATTAACTCACCCATCTTGACCTCTTGCAACTTGAGCATACTACAGACGTTCCTCAGCAGAGCATCCGCATCTACCCTGATTGTACCCACCGCTCTTCAATGGTGTTTTCAACAACCAAGCGCTTCACAAACACGTCCTTCTCCTGTCCAATACGGTGGCAACTAGGGTTCGGGGCCCCGGATATGAGCCTGAGCCGTAGTTCCTTTGAGGGTACTCACCGGTCATATGCCTGGGATTCAGCAGCATAATTCCAGGAGAGCTCCATGCTGGTGCGCATGATATGTGAAGGAGTGACAAGGGGCTCCGTCAACGGAAACGACTCACTTGATAACACGGTTTGCCGCGACCAAATTCAAGCTAACGGGGGGAGGAATGAGAAAAGCAAGCTTGACCAGTAGGGCCTGGGTCCAACATACCCAACGCTTCCACACCGAGTACTATAGAGTCGTCCTGCTCAATGGCATTCTAAGGGAAAAGAAATAGAGACTTGCCTAATGAGTATAACCATCGGCCTTCCTGGCTGCTTGAAACCTGTTCAGCGTCTCGTCCCTGGAGGTCTTTGTCCATCCTTTCCATCAAACCTAGCGCTGTCGATACCGTGGCGAGAGAATAGAATTTCGATAAGATCAAGCATCGACGTCCCTATATAAACCCGAGTTAGTAATGCCCGCAGGACAGAATCGAGTCTCACATTGCGAGTAAATGATCGTCTTATCGCCCGTACTTCCCACTCCTTCAACAACTTGATCATCTCGAGCATTTTGGTACTTGGAATCAGACTCTCATCCCCTCGGGACCACATCTTAAGAAGGGCGTCTGACGGGCCATCTTGATCGTCGTCATTCTCGCTCGCTGGTGCTCGGGACCCTCGTCCCGACTTCAGATGGTTCTGATGTTTGTTCGAAATAGTATCATCGTCCGATGTTTGTTTGTGCTGCAGAGAGCCCGTCAATGGATCGGACCTGGAGCGTCGCCAACAGTACACTTACATCCTTCTTCTGGCGCTTTGTAGGAGGGCCTAGTGGCACAAAATGTGGGAGGTCATCATCCGAATCTGAGAGCTCCAAGATATCTTTTCTCGGCTCAGATTTGATGGAGGGAGCTGGGGAAACTTGTTTGACACGCTCTCGGCCCTTACGCGCCAACCTCCTTTTCTCTTCTCTTTTTGACCACGTGTAATCAGTAAGCTCTTGATCAGTAGGCTCGAAGGCGGCCCCTTTGAAAGTTTTCTGAGGCCCCAAGTCAACCATCTTGCCACAGGTGGGGCCTGATAAAAACTGTCAAGAACTTCTCGGTGTCGCTTCAGTATATGAACCTACAAGGTCGCCAGCCTTTCGTCTGCGCTACCTCATACGCCTTTTCCACCTCGATATTCTGCTTTTCGCTACCATACCCGCTACGACCCAAAAGATCAACTCCTCTCCTCACGTTGATGGATTACAAATACTCACAAGATCCCATCATGGACGAAAGCCGAATTTTTGAGAGTGAGGGAGCAATCTAGGAGAAGATCAATACAGTGCGTCAATGAGTGGCGTGAGATCTACCAAAGCAAATTTCGTGCCCGCAGCTGAGTATGCGACCGTTATCCGCAAGTAAAACTGCCAGATTTATCAGGAGCTATCGTGAAAGTGGGTCACAGTAACTGCATACTTTCATGGCACTTCGGGCAGCTAGAAGCACCAGGAATGTCGTCGTCATCATCGAAATATTCTAATTCATTTGCAGCTTTTCGTAAGAGGAACCTAGTAATAACGGTCATCTTCGTTGGGACAGAGTGCCACAATCAATTCCTACCGTTTCTTGACCTACTCAAAATTAGGTCATCGCCCCATACGGAATGAAAAAGTTCAGCGAACCTCGTTGACCCAGGAAGCTCCCATCTCCTTTCTTGCTCTCCCCAGCTCTCTCTCTGAATCACCAGCGACAAGAAGCGTCGGGTCCGAAAGATCTTCGGTTTGAGACTTCATGAAAGTCAATGACGCAAGAGTAAAACGGTCGCGAATAACCCACGAGGATAAGGTTGGGGTGGCAACATAACTGCCTCAGCCGTAATATCATGACCTACAGGCGTGTTAATGTATTCAACGTGGTCTGTGATTGTTCTTACCAAAACTTGATGATGACTTGAAACGAGCGGAAGGATTAGGATAATGCAATGATCATGGGGGAAAATAGCCACATACGATTTGACGAGGGTATTGTTCCTGATAAATCTATTGATCTGAATCTTGCTTTTTGTTTCGAATGAGTCGTATAGCTAGACGAGATAGGTAACCAATGTCCGCACTAGCGCGCCAAAGAAACTTACTTCGCGTTCCTCCTTTGAGAATTTGAGCGTGACAAGCTCTATATCCTTTGGTGGGAGCTGGAGGATTGGTACACCTTCGATCTCTGCGTCTTTTGTTCGGCGTAATAACAGCGGCTTGAGAATAGCTTGAGCGCGAGTGCCTAAAGCCAAACGTAAATTTTTGAGATTTCCGCTCGTCACAAGATAGACCTGCCTGCCAAAGGAGCATCGTTCAATTGAACTTTGGCCTGTCCATGAGCGTTGACATTAGTTTAGATGATTAGCAAACATAACCACGTACGATATGAGAATTAAATTTCTCCCAGTCGTTCCACGGCCTAAAGCGGCCAAACCTTAACAGACCATACAAATCTGCGCTAGAGAAGATGAAATCGTCTGAGTCCTGTTCGACACGAAAGGAAGAGGGTCCCCACAGGGTGTTCGTCACTGGAGTGCCAGTTAACATCCAACGATATTTAGCTCGAACATAGGCTAAACTGATACTGGCGCGTGTCCTCCTACATAGATGATGAGTGAAACTCAAGGAAGAAGTCTCGGGCTGATAACCTATTGCGAATGAATTGCGCCTCGTCCGCAATAGCCCGGAAAAATCTCGTGCGTGCTAGTGGACCACTAACGAAAACGCGTGAGGCATTACAAACAGATTTTTTTCTGATGACCTGCCCGTATTTCATCAGCCAATTGGGTTCATCTGCCGGCTCGACGTCCGTTGGACAGGAAAAATCACTGTGTAGCGTTTGGTATGACGTAACCACAATCTTTGTGCAGGGCTAAGCGATCGCCAGTCAATTTTTTTCATGGACCCACATCTTTTGATGCGATATCAGAGGGTGTCTGGACGGCATGTTAAATGCCATTATGGGTTTAAGAAGGGACAGCAAAAACCTTAAGTTTATTAGTGCCGTGATGTATATGCACCGAAAACAGGCCATTCGTCTTGGCTTCTATCTCATCTTTCCACTGCGAAAGGACTCGTTCCAGTAATCGGAGTGGAAGGAAACAAAAAAATCTCACTTGTTGTAGGAGAGCAGCAGGAACGACAACAAGGGTCGTTCTGTGTTCATCGTCGACTGTAGGCATGTTCATCGCCAGTGTGGCGATCATTTGAACCGTTTTTCCTTTGACGCTTGAGCTCGCATGGGGGAGCAAAAATGGAAATTATACCTAGGCCCATATCATCCCTGAAGGGAATTGTGAGCGTCTGTGGAGAAACGTGATACAGTGGTACGTACGCAAGTATTCCTCCCCGATGTATTCCATTCTCCTGCTCCAACATCCTATTTCTTCAACATCATCATCTTGGGCAAGAGAATCAGAGGAATTTGCTCTACCATGCAACACCAATGGCCTGGTGTGGTAACAAACGAACCTCTAGGCCAGGGAGCAAGTCTTGCTTGCTGAAGTACCAACAACTGTATGTCAGGGGTGTCCAACCCTATCAAAAATTCTTCGTACTGTTGAAGGCCAAGCTTCTCCATGGCGGTCTGCACGGTCAGGCCGTGACTAGCATTGTCAATGGCCATGGAGACAAATTCGCTGAGCCTGCTTCGCAGTTAGCAACAAAAAGTCTCCGGCATCCCCTAACATACCTTTGTTCCTGATCCGGACCCCCAATGTCGATCGACCTGAGGGGGGTTTCATGGTCATAGTTCAGCCTAAAATCCCGGGTGCTCAGCGAATACGAGGGCATAGCCCTCATGGGTTCGTAATCCATTACTAGCAACATTCAGTTGAATTCATTGGGAAGGAGAGAAAAAGGGGGGGAACGCACGATCATTGAACGGGCCCGAATCATCCTCAGCATCGAACGCTGCCTCGGTCTCACCCAGAGAGGAAAAGGGCTGGCTGCCAAAGGAGAAATTCGTCCCCGAACCCAATCCCCCGATGAAAGAGTTGTCAAGCGCGTCGAGGAGGCTCGAGCGACCTCCGGATTGGCCAGCCGACATTTTGAGCGGACGGAAAACGCGTCAGAAGAGGAGAGGGGAGGATTAATAAACGAGCGCGTCTGCGACAACAGCTTTCAAAACAAGTGCAAACAACTCATTTAGGGTGACGTTAAGGCGTTGATCTATCATTGCTCTAACCGGTTCCGCTCGACATGGGCGTCTTGAAGCCGCAGCCACCGTGTCTATAGTCATGGCTTCCCGTATCCCGTAACTCGGACCATTTGCATAGCTGCGAGGAACCCTGGCAATACAGCTGACCAGCGGGACTCCCGCCACAGTGAAGTCGCAGGAATGATGGGGAGGAAGTTGCTGGCTACCGGTAACTAGGTACGGTGATTTTCCTTTTGCCATTTGAAGAACCATTCCGGTTGGGATAGGTTTCTGTATTTCTGATCCGCCAAGAAGCCAAGTATTAGTTATGGGCTGTGGGGCAAGATTTTCACTGTAATTGCCGTGCAAAAGGATTGGGTGCCACCGGTAATTTCAATATTAAGATTTAACGGTTGGAGGAACAGCCGTCCTGAACCTCACCGGGCCGTCTTGTCCAAGCGTAGACGGTATGCTGAGCGCGGAGGGTACTTGTGGATTAAAACGAAGTTACAAAACTTTGTTTCAACCCGAGGAGTCGAGCGACATTTAAGCGTCCATATCCCGTAGACCACTCACCAGCAAATAATATCTAAGTGGTATCGATTGGAATGTCAAAAAGCAAAACAGTATAGTCCAAGCAAGATATCAGCACTATCAAACAGACTCAAAGAATTCATTCGTTGCAACGAACTGGCCACGCAATTCCACCGAGGAACGACCGCCCTGTGCGAGTCAAACATTTCCAGGCACCGTTGCTCTCAATCTCGCATCACGACTGCTAGCACCAATAGTAACACCAATGCTTCCCTCCGGCCTCCTCCAGCCCTGCTTCTCCGCATCCCAAATGCTCAGGTCGTACCTTGACAGGTTCAGCGTCACCCTTTCGCTCTGACCCCGCTTCACCTCTGTGCTGGCGAATCCGCGTAGTACAGAAGGGGGCTCGCCAGAAGATCGGGGGAAGTTGAGATAAAGCTGAGGTGTCTCACTGCCAGATACACCACCGGCGTTGCGGATGGTGAACGACACCCTGAAGGCGGGACGATGAAGCCTGAACGGCCGTGTCAGTCTGAACATTCCAATTTACTCTTACGGGAAACTCACCAGGCGGCTGTAGAACCTCCTTCTACACTGGGGCTCGCTTCACCCCGATCCCATGCTCGAGCCGACTCAACATCACCGCCATTGGTAGGGAGCCTCTCAATAGACAAGCCGGAGTACTTGAACGTAGTATAACTTAAACCGAAACCAAACTCATATCGAGGTTCGACGTCGTTCTGGCGCATGAAAGGTTAGCAAGGAACTAGCCGTGTGTGCGCGGAGAACCCACAGCGTCGAAGTGCCTATAATCGATTTGCAAACCTTCGGTATATGGTATGGAGATCACTTCTGGAATGCCGTCTCCAGGGATAACCTGAGCAGAGTAATCCTCCGGACGTTTGGCTATGGTGTAAGGAAGCCTTCCAGATGGGTTATAGTCACCGTACAACACATCAGCTAAAGAGTTGCCAGCTTCTTGTCCAGGTGCCCCGGCCCAAACGACCTGTCGTTGTGTCAGTAAGCGGAAGGAGTAAAAGGTAATTCCACGAACAGCAGTAACATTTGGATGATCGACCCAAGGTTCAAGAATCAGGGGGCCAACACTATGGACAACAACAATCGTGTTGTTATTCTGAGCAGCTACTGCTTGAACAAGTGCGTCTCCGCCATGCCATGCTGTCAAGTTTTTCCTTGATAAAAAGCTGTTCAGCATTTGGATGGTTTATACTCCTGGGCCTACACACCTATCACCAATGTTACCATCGACACTAATATATTCCTCTCCTGAATCGGCAGAAATAAAAACGAGTGCAGCACTCTTTTTCCTGGCGACATTGCCAGCCCTTGGGAGATTGAAATCATCCAAGAACCAGGAAACACTGGTATGATCTTCTCTCGCGCGTCTTTGGATTGCATCCAGGGGCTATACAGAGGTTTACTGAGAAAGACACCTTGGAAAGGACGGAAAGTGTCATACAGTAACCAGGTATGTCATGTTCGCCGTGCCGGAGCCCCATCCCATGGCAAGTACTCCATCCAAACCACCTTGGTCACTGAATTGGTTCGGGCCTGCACGTCCTGGGCCAGCGTCACTGCCGATTAAAACGAGATTCCTTGGCTTCTTCAGGGGGAGTGCATGTCGTTCGTTCTTCAATAGGACAATACTAGCCGCTCCGATTTCACGAACAATCTTGTCATGATCAGCTTGTACATCGATATGCTCGTTCAGGGAATCGTCATCGGGTCGGAAGGCATCAAAGTTCGTGGGTGAGAAATTAGAGGAATCCTGCTGCAGGAGATACCATCCGGCAAGAATACGTGTAGCTGGAATTTTATAATCTTAGTTAGACAATCATGGACCATCTCTGAGGCTCTTACCCATATCGTCAAGGCGCGCCTCTGGAATTGTTCCATTCCTGACATATGCGGTCAAGTTGGCTCCAAAGTACGAGTCTCCGGAAAGGAATGTGATGTCTCCAGGCATAGTCATCTTTATCATAGTCAGATCAGCCGCAGACTCAAGCAAAGAGGAGGACATACATCAAGCCCAGTGGCCGCACTCATTGTGGATTCAGTTCTGCAAGCAGGCCAGAAAGTGAGATTCAAGCTCCCATCAGCGGGAGGAACCCTACATACGCTTGCCAGTCAGACATGATATCTAAATAAGATTTATCAGGGCCTGAATCGGTGCAAAACGAGTCAAGAAACTTACATCCTCTGAACCCGTATTCGCGCTTGACAATATCATTCATGATCCTTTCATTTTCGCAAGCGTACGTTCCGTTGATGAGATCTAACACTCCATTATTTAGAAGTCATGAAGATAAAAAAATTTAACATACTGTAGCTGCACATAAGGCTTGTCACGCCCGCCATAATACTCCTCATGAATGGGTGTGTGTAGATTTCGTGCTGAGTCCTATCATCGACGTCAGAGCTCGATTCAGTTCGCTTGTGTTCTTGTTCGCTGGACTATGTTTAGCAATACCCACAAACAGCTTGAGGATTCTACCCACTTGTTCACCAAATGTTTGGCACAAGCCTGGACACCACCTTGCTGCATCCCAAGGACTGTCTCATAAGCAGCCTCTCCCGCGAGGTAGGGATCGGCTCCGAAGCCTTCCCAATTACGTCCACCTGCAGCTACACGCCCCATATTCATCATGGGTCCAAGGGCAACATTGACTCCTTTGCCAACATGCTCTCTACCCATAGCAAGACCACGGGCACGTATAAGACGCCGATTGAAGGTCGCTGCGGCGTTGATTCCCGTGGGGAAGCCCGTGACGAAATCGGCATTGCGGACACCAAGCGGGGAATCCTATACCATCAGCATATTCGAAGGCGTCCAAAAATTAGCAAAAAGAAAACTGACCTCCAAGCACAGGCCTGGCCAACCACGACCATGAATGGGTTCAATAGAGGGTATATTGCCCTGAAGTGTCACAATGATGTCACACGTTTGTCAATCGACCTTCATCCTAAAAGCTTACCACACAGCGACCGTGTGTCCACCCTACACCAGTGGTCACGTTCACTTTCTCTTCCAGCGAAAACGCGGCGATCTTATTATAGTGTGAGTGATATGGCTGAGTTCGCATAGGTTTAGATCACCTTAGACTTCGCCTTTTTGTATGCGGCATTCCACGCTGGTCCAAAGTTTGGTAGAATCGATGCACCAGCCTACAGGGATTCAACAAACCCAACGCAAATTTGCACTCAAGATTACACACCGCTGGTGGATTTCGTGGATTCGTGACTTCAACTACGCCAGGGATAGGCTCTTCTGATGGCACTGGGAATGGTGAGAAAGTAGTTGGAGTGACAGGAGGTTTGATAACAGGCTCTGTCACAGAAGATCCCCCAGGACTCGTTGCAGGCTGCGAAGTTGCACTTGGTGTTGCTGAGAGTGTACTGAGCGTCGAAGAGGAAGCCGAGGCAAGTGTTGAAGATATCGCAGACGCGCTCGCCGAAGACGCGACAGAGCTCGAACCGGAGGGAGTGGCCGAAGAACTAGGGAGCGAGACTGTCGAGGTCGATGACGCCGCGTGACTCGAAGAGTCGCTCGTGGCGGCAAGAGCAACAGGCAGAAGTGAAAGCCAGAGGGACCTCATCGTCGCGTCCAACAAGGAGGGGGATGGCCGAGGAAAATCATCATTGGAGCTTCTAGCGTGGTTCTTATATGCCGCTCACCCTCTTCGCCTTGGACGCGCCGAGAGTGATAAAAATTCGGTTACGTAATACGCATGATGCCCTGGTCATCTGCCCTCGCAGTCGTTCTCAAGCTGCCAAGTTTTCATTACTGTCTCTCTTGCTTCTACCTTCCATCAGTATCCATGCATCGCTTTATGAGATACTCACCCCCCCTCCCCTCATAGGTTTCAACTCGCCTGACTCGCCGCGGCCTCACTTGAGCTTGACCAAGTAGGTCACTCCTCACCCATGAATTATTATAATCATCCTTGCACAGCGTTACCTTTCACCTGCTGTCTGCTGATACATGCGTTCTACGACCGGTAATTTGCATACGACCATTCATCACCATGGGGTTACGAAGTCGCTCCCACGATTGCAACCACATCAGCCAACAGAAACCGGCTCAGAACGCTGACGGCAACGTTCTCCTCACACAATACAGGCTTCCGATTTTTCTCATGGCGGTCCGCCTGGGGCTCGGATGGACACTGACGCTTCGGGCCCTACGCCGGCTTCCATGTGTCTCCCGTCTATAATCAGAACAACTGCGACCAAAACTTTGCGATCACACACCGATCGACTTCCACATTACAGCCGCCCTCCGCGCTATACGGGTTCACGGGGTTCGGCTGCTCCACCCATCCATCCGACCGATTTCTCACGAGCTTCTTATACTCGACTTGGTGGCGTGAGCCTTCGCTTATTTTGATACCTCCAAAATATCCCCTGTCTACTGTGGAATCACCCGAGTGCCCATTTCGTGCAGTATTCGTAGCGAACTCACATACACTTGCCCCTAATTTTCCAGCTGGGAGAGCAACTTGGTTCATTATCACCTCTCGCAAAGGATCGAGGATGCACACCCACTCTGCAGAATAACTTGTGCCCTTTTGATGCTCTAGCGTCTCGATCACCGTAGAAACTATGAAAACCTCTGAGAACAAAGCCTATAGCATGCATTTAAATCACTTACCACGAAAACACCTATCTGGGATGTATCCTCAGTGCTGAGTGAGAAACTGCCCCCCCCCCCCACATTGACGCCTTGTGACGAAGCTGAGTGGCAGGATGGGATGAGATCCGACCTGACGATGTTGAGCTGTTGATGGCCTGGACGACTGTTTGGATCGGACGTTCTTTACGACGCATCCACGGAGGGGTTGGGATAAGTGGTTTCGAGCAAAGATCGACACAAGAGCAGGGAGAATGGAGATTTTGTGAACCGGGTCGGGAACAGCCATGGCCTTGGATATTAAACTGCAGCCTTGGTAGTCGCCAGATTCTGCCCCCCACTTCTGCCTTACCCCCCTCTCTTCCGTCTGGCACTTGAGGAAGATCGGTAAAGAACTACCCCGTTGCCGTCGTCCGCTGGCTGCACTAGTGCCGGGCGCTGCCATCCTCGTGTATTGGGCGCCTTCCCGAAAGGCGGTTGCCCCGGCCACCCAGGATTAGTCCCATCTCGCTCAATATGAATGTGGGCTATCAGGGAAAATGGAATCCAAACTCAATCCGAGATTCCACCCTGATATCTGAATTGTTACAATCAGCAGAAAAAATCAACGACATCCGACAGGGCGATAATGTCGTACGCATCAACCTTCCAGAGCTCCATATCCCTTTTTTCAGCAAGGTCGAGAAGCTGCCGGCCGGTTCTTACTCACCTTTACCACGGCGCTTTGACCATCCCCCCACCCGAAGAATTCCTTCCCTGAGCTCCCTCTCCTACACACCCTATTAATATTACTCAATTCAAACCCTAAGTCACCTAACCCGACGGAATCGCGCCACGCACCCAGCATTGAGTTACTAGTCGCAGAATTTTGTGAATTGTACGTCTCCAGAATTCCAGGTTTCAGGCACCACCCAGACGAGATTTTTGAGGATCCCGAAGAACAGGATTTTGCCGAGTACCCCAAACAAGACTAATTTGGTTGACATTGTTCGACATTATTCAGGGTGGGGCCAATTTGCCGTTGACAAATGCTTGTCTTCAATTGTCAACATGGGACTCGCGACGGCCCCTGCTCCGGCCGCACCGTCGAGTCCAGTGGGCCAGTCACAACTGTGGCAAGTAAGCTTGGACAATAGGGAACGACACATTTGAGACCAAGCGGTGTCGTTACGAGGTCTAGACATGGAAGAAAGGCCACGGAACAACGAGGCCCCCGTCTGGGCATGCCAATGAGTAATAAGCACTAAGGAAAACTAAGGAAATCCTGTTCACAGGCTCAGAAATTGAGACTGTAGTTGTAGGTACTTACCCAAAATTGCTTAGTTCTTTCTGCCACGAAGACCGCACGTCTTCCAACCCTTGATGCCGGACATTGCTATGCCGCTTCCTCTTTCTGGAACCCCAGTGTTTCCACCAAGCATCCTTTGGTTGGGAGTCCTGCTCGCATAAAGAACACCCCCCCTCCATCCCTTCTCTCCGAACAATTCTTCTCCGCCTCCTCTTAACAAACCGACTTTAACCCCGGCGTATTGGCGGCACAGTCCCTCTGCTCTCGATTTTTTACCCTGCCCGAAAGCCACCCCCCCACCGCATTGACCTCAACGTGTTCCCTACCCCCTCCATGTATTATCCGCCTTCTCCGCCGCCTCCCCGGGATATTTCAAACCTCCAACATCCCCCTTTCCAGGTCACTGATGGGGGCAGGTGGCAGAGAAGGGACCCGGCTCCACCACATGTAAGTGAGAAATTTCTGATTGCCCTCAACGCCCTCAAACCGTGTTTTCCCTTTAGTATCTCACTCAACCCATGGTCTTACCCTCTCGCCAAGCACCACTCCCCCACGAAGGAACGTTAGTCTCCAGCCCCAGTCCTCAACCAGCACGTCAATCCTATCAAGCGGACTGTTGGCAAACCCACAGCTCGCTGCACCCACAACATCACGCTCCCTTGCCCTACCTGAGGCTGCGAAGCCAACCACGCACGTACGCAACTTCGGGACAACATCGCTCTATTATCAGGCGACCCGTGAGCTCTGCTACTCGCTCACCAAACCACCCCTCACCAAACCATCCCTCCCTGCCCCCCAAACCTCTCTCAAATCCACCACCTGTGTCCTGCAACGTTAGCGTTGAGTCCCGTAGTGCCACCCACCAGCCTGTGCCCCAAGTCCATCTCCCCGAGTCCACCATTCGACAGCAAATACAAGTAGCAGGCTCCACGGGCCGTTTTCACCAACGCCAGAACAAACCTCAGGCAAAAGAGAAGGATGAGGGGTTCCTGGTTAACTCCATTCTTGACATCGGTCAAGTGGGTACCAGAGCCCTGGGCGGGAGGTATGTTCCTCACCTGTCATCAGCGAATATTAAAAAACACCGCAACTGCGTTCCTTTGTTGACCAGGAGGCTCCTCCGGATTGACCTCGAGCCTTATAAAGTCGCGTTACAAGCGCAATTTTCTTGCGCGATCGGATACGCCTGGCTTGACAGGACCCTCTTGCAAAATATACACCGTCTTAAAGATCGAGGGTATCAGGCAAAGGTGAGGTACGTGTTGTCGAACACAAGGGGCGCCAAGATCTACAAAGCGTTGAAGAACATGTTCCACAACCCCCTCATGTCCAATGGGAATCGGCATAGAATCGAATGCATCTGGGTCGTGTTCTTATTGAGGGAGCTTCTGCTCACCACCGATGTTGGGAAAGCCTTGGGTGCTCCGATATTTCTCGGAGCTTTTGAGGAGCTTGATCCTTGCAGCAAGACCTTCGAGTTCGAGTCGCTGAGGCGGGTGGTATGGCAGGTGATGGAGTCCATGGATCGTTTCATCCCTCTGTTCAGGTCAAATACTGCCCCCTCGCCTCGAAGAAGAGCTGTTCATTGTTCTCGTGGCCACTGCCGGATCGACGAAACGAGTCAGTTTGCCATATTTCCTTTTTCGAGAAATGGCTACTAATTCACTGTGGAACTGTAGGCTATGCTTCCCCGACTCCTTCCTTTCATGCTCATCATGGTCCTCGATCTTTCGTTGCGGGCACTCTTGTTGACGATCTGCCGAACGGTTTACTGCATTATTTCAATAGGGAGGGAGCCACTGGGCTTGATTTCTGCTTCTTCTTCTATGCCTGTATAGCTGATGACCCCGATCTCTATAAGATGGCGGAGTCACTGTGATGAAGTAGTTGGGTTTTGTTGCGTGTATTTGGATCAGGATTCTGTGTACTCAATATGTTTGAATTGCGCCTATATGATTGTTCGTCTGTGGACCGTGACATAAATAATTCTACGAGTCATTCCCCTTTTTTGGGATAGTGTCGGGGATTTACGTACTGCTGCGGAAAAACAACGGCATCGTATCCTCATCCCTCAGAGTATATCAGGAGTCTGAGCTCCCCGCCGACATACAGTATGGCCAGCAGTTTGGAAGCAATATCAAACCACAAGTGGTACTTGCAGACGAATATCCTGATCCCATACTGTTAACGGTGACAGCTTAAGAATTGAATGTGTGCCTCTCGGTAATCCATTTATAGGTACCCCTAACCTATCAAACGAGCGGACGAGCGCCGAGCTTCCACGTGTGAGCTTATCTCCGCTTCAGAATTCATCAGGCTTGTTCAGCACACGCCCTTCAAGGTATAACAAAGTCATTATCAGGGTCTTTTCTGGGCCATAAAAAAGAATACACACCCTCCATGCCTCCCTCAATGAGAAGAACTTGGCCCGTTACATGACCAGATACTGCGCCCGACGAGAGAATCGCCACCTGAGAGGCGACATCTCGGGGCTCAGCGAGCTTCTTTAGCGAAACACTAAGAAAGGGTCATTTGTTTAGTCAGCTGCATGACCCCGAACGGCTGACGACGCACGTTGCTAGGGCGTCAGCCACAACAGCTGGATCTTGCAAAGCCTCTTCGACCATTGCCTATTAGATTTGGAAGGGGGAGTTGTGAGGATGAGAAAGTCTCCGAGACCCTTGGTATGCCTACTGTCTTGACCCAACCAGGAGCAACTGAGTTAACTCTTCCCTTTGGAGCGATTTTGACAATCTCGTTCTTCATCGACAGCGTCAAACCATACATCATAGCTAAAGTCGTGAGCAGTCAGGAAAACATTTGACAAGCAGAGCATTTGGCAAACATACCGCTTTTCGTGCTCGCATAATCAGCATGGCCAGCTTCGCCTGATATCACCCAACACGTCATTCAGAAGAAAATATAAACTGAGAAGGACCATACCAACCTATCTTTCCCGATGCACTCCCAATAAGTATGATAGCGGCCTTATCCTTGACTTCTGAAGACGCTCTCTCCAGGTGCTTAAAGTATTCTTTGGCAATGATAAAGCAAGAAGTCAAATTCACGTCGATCGTATTTCTCCATCGGTCCAGCGACATCACACGGATGGGCTCAAACGCAGTTGGCCATACTCCATGACTCAGGATAAGGACTTGAACCTCCCCAAAAGGTGCCACCGTGGCCCTCGCAAAGAGACTCTCAACTGAAGCCTCGTCTGTCAGATTCGCCTGAAGTGACTGGATCCGACCCGATCCAAATTCGGTGAGGAGTGGCTGGAGAGGTGATTCGTTGGTGTTGTATTGTGCGGTTACTCTTGCGCCTTGTCCTGCACATAAACACACATGGTCAGAGCAATGTGATAGTGGAGCTGCCAGGCCGTTATGTACGGAGGAACACACGACATATCTCAACTCCAATACCGCCACTTGCCCCTGAAATTTCATTTTCGGAATCGCGTCAGTGGTTCCTTGAAGTTTAGACTTCTAGGTTACCAATTGACGGACCTGTAACCAGGACATGCACGTCACTCAACCCTAAATCCATGTTGTTGTAGGGCTGCAGCGGGAGGGGGGTCTTCACAGAGCTAGGCAACTGTGGCAACCCGGGCGTACAGAGCAATGTGTGAGTGGATTAGTCAATTAGTACACGACTCGAGCGTATTCGGTTATGTGTTCCCGGGAGGCTTTGTTCGCACATGTGGTGCGTCTTCAGCTGATATTACAGAGCAGCTCTATCTGCCATCCCGAGCGAGCAGAAGGTAAATGGAAGCCACCGAGCACACAGCGCAACTGAAGCCAGCAGGACCTACTCGGGATAGTCTTGTTATGTTCTAGTACTAGAAGTTGTGATACTTCTGTGGCTTGCTTTGCTCCGGTACCAGTGGTGCCATGTGGGCGTCACCTTTTTTATAAGGTGGGCTATTTATAGCCCGCTTCAGGCTGAAAAGGGTGGTAGCAATATGAAAATTCTTATCTTTGAATCAGCTGCAGTCAACTGTTTCAAAGCTATGAAATAAAGGGAGCGAAATACGGAGGTGTCTCTCAGAGCAAAAGTGACATATTAACACAACACTAGGTTCCAAAAGATGTCTAGCAGGCCCCTCGGTATCTCGACTGGCCAGAGATCGATACAAGAATAACTGCGATCGTTAGTTCGAGTAGTCCATGTTTCCCGTCGCCTCCGAGAAGTGAAAGCATATGACTGGAGTTGCGTGCTGAGCCGAAGAGAATATGATAAAGGCATCTTGGGTGCCATATCTTTGGAACAATGCTGAGAGAGGATGTTCCTTGAGGTGCACTGATAAATCGGTGCTGAGGTCATAGTAAACGTATGTTCCGGACGAAGTCTTCCCATCACCAGTGACTTCACCTGTCTTATCCCGATGGAATAAGTAATTGTGCAAGTGGTGGAGAGCGCTGCAAATGGAAACCTTCGCGCCTTCCACTATTCGTCTGCAACAAGGAACAAAGCTTGGCCGAGTAGGAACCACATAAATCCTTGCGGGGAGCCCTTGGAATCTGCAGCTCGCACCTCTGCGCCACCCTGGCTACTTGAGTACAGATATTCCTCCAAATGATACTTCCTGCTCCCTTGTCAAGCCTTATCTTGGCCGTGGCCACGGGGCTGGTCTGCGCGACGCCTCTGAACGTCACCAGACGAGCAGCAGGCTCCCTATCCTCGCTATTCCCAATCCCAGCTTATGTTTCGCGGTGGACGACTCTGGCAGGAGCCTCGGGGTCCCTCACGCTGAGCGACTCTACGCTCAGGCCGCACAATATCCTCTCGGCGTGCCCTTACACCTACGAGAATTCACCCGATAAGGTCAGGTCTCTCAAGGCGCACTACCCCAAGGGCTCGTACAAGCCCAGCGCTCAACCTTGTGGCGGTGTGTCGTTCTATGCCCCTGGGCCGTCGTCCGTGGATCTATCCACAGCGAAAGAGGCGCTCTTCAGTTATTCCGTTTATTTCCCCAGCGGTTTCCAGTACGTGAAGGGAGGAAAACTCCCTGGTCTTTGTGGGTACCCTGTTGTTAGAGCGAACTGATTCTGCGCTAGTGCTGATGTGATGTTTGACAGATGGAGGTGATGATGCGAATACTGCTGTGTCTTGCTCTGGGGGTCGTAAGGATGTAACGTGTTGGTCTGCACGCTTGATGTGGAGGGCCAATGGAGCGGGAGAGGCCTATCTCTACCTCCCACCGTATGATGAGCCTGGTTTTGAGGCAAACGAGAAGGTCTGTGACATGGCGAACTCGATCTGCGATGCGACCTACGGCATGTCTGTCAACCGGGGGAGCTATTCCTTCCCTGCTGGCCAATGGACGACGGTCGCAGAGCGGGTTAAGCTCAACGACGCTGGGAAGGCGAATGGGGAGATTGAGTTGTTTGTTAATGGAAAGAGCACCATTCGTGTTACGGGTATCATCCTGCGTGATAGCTCTGCTGGTCGGATCCGTGGGATGCAGGTTCAAAGTTTCTTCGGAGGTATTTTTTTTTTGCTAAGCCGGGTACTTATGTGTGCGAGTTCTGATGGTGATTATAGGATCGAGCGTTGATTGGGCGACCCCGAAGGATCAGGACGTGTACTTTGCCAATTTCGGAGCTGCTATCATCTCGAAGTTTTGATCTGTTGTATTTGTAGCATTTCCTATGACTGTAGCCCGGGAGGTGTGTTTTATTCTGCAAATGTATCAGTAATATGTATTGGAATATGAATGTCGTTACCTCTGTTTTGATGAAGAGCTTGGAAATTATTACCTAATGACGTGAACAATTGTTGCTGACAAATCACTGGTTCTGCAGCCACGTGAGCAGAGTTGTGAATCGCGATTTGGATTGAACACTCTCCTTTTCAACATTTCATACGTATTAAACAAATGGTGGGTGCCCAGCAGGCATTTCCCTGTTCTGCATTAACCTCACTTCTGCAGGTTTCCCCAGCCGTTGCACGTCGTCTGATGCGCGAGCTCGCAGATTTGAAAAAGAATCCTTCTGAAGGGATTCGCATACAAACCAACGAGGAGGATATGTTAAATGTAACCGGAATCATCGAGGGACCGGGTATGCGCCATATTCCCGACATAGTGTTGTTAGACTGTGGACTAAGCAAGGTGTTTGTGTCACCCAGAGGGTACCCCGTACGCGGGCGGTTACTTCAAAGTCAAGTTCAAGTTTACAGAGGAGTTTCCTGCTGCTCCGCCCAAATGTATGTCGTCTCTCTCTCTCACACTCTTTGCAAGTTGGTTGATAACTATCTGCAGGTTGGTTCGCAACGAAGATCTTCCACCCTAATGTATCGAGCGCTGGGGAAATCTGCGTCAATACCCTGAAGAAGGACTGGCAATCATCATACGGCATTAGCCACATTCTGGTGACCGTGAAATGCCTTCTTATTTACCCCAATCCCGAGTCTGCGCTGGACGAAGAAGCGGGGAAGCTGCTCCTAGAGGACTATGAAAGCTACTGCAGCCGTGCTAAATTGATCACGAGCGTACACGCGACACCACGCGTCAAACCTGTCGAGTTCAATGATCCATCTCCGACAGAGTCCTCGACATCCGAAGCGTCGTCTTCAGCTCCCTCCGTCTCGGCTTCTACGCCGTCCTCCAAACCAACATCCACGACCACTCCAACGATCACGGCACCATCGACCACACCTGCTTCTGTTCCCTCAACTCCTCTCCTTCCTTTGCATGTTGTTACGCGCAAGTCCGCGTCACCGCCTCCGCCGGCGCGCCCGCTTAAGGCTACTCTTACTGTGGAGAAGGAGGGCGTGGGTAAGGAGAAGGACCGACACCCCTCACCCTCTCCGTTGGCTACAGCGGATGCGAATGTTCGGGCTCAAAACAAGCCAACCTCGGGTATAGGGCTAAGCATTGCGAATAATACCCTACCCGCCGGCGCGACAAAGGCTATGAAGCGATCTGCTACCGGGAGTGCTACAACGAACGCAGAAAAGAGGAAGAAGGCGTTGAAAAGACTATGAAAGGCTCATTAAGGACCTTCGGTACACTGTCTGATGGGGACATTTACGGTCGTTATGATTACTTGCTTCCTATTTCATTGTCGTTTTTAGTGCATTGTAGCGCCTATCTTCGGCATGCCAATTTCAGGTTGTTTGCGCCTTTTAGCCAGATGATAAAAGGGTCTGGAATTGATCTGATCGTCGATGTTTGTTCTGAAAGATCAAGATAAATACGCCCCTGGCCACCTGAATTCCGTTTTCTAAATATGTTGGTCGTTACCCAACTATGCATCAACCGGCAGCAGCGCCTTCAGGGAGTGACTGCGGGAGGTATATCATCCAGACGTGAGTAGTTATTCCCTACAGGTAATCTTGCCCTGTTAATCTGATGTGCGAAGCACGGACGTGTTGCAGGACATGCGCGTGAACGTGTATGAGGAGGCATCACCGGACAAAGTAATTTGGTACAAGGTAAATGTACGTTACATGGGTTGAACGTATCTTTCTCATTTCCGCACACAACAAGGAGCGGTATCTGAGCGAGAATGAAATCGTGGAACGCATTGTAGTAAGTATATGATGTCTTCCATGAATGGAATGGCCAAGATAAGCCCATGTTCCCGGTTAGCACAATCAAACCTCTCGAGTGTGTTGGATGATACATCGACCCCTTCGAGGGTGGTACATCCGTCTCCGGACACCGATGTTTCCGCCAGGTGTATTCATACCTCTCGTACCTCTGCCCCAACAATCCCCCTACTATGTCGATGGCTCGCTCTCGTTCACTTCTCGTACCAATCCTACACCACCACAAGAGGGACCAGAGAACGTTCTTCAACAGCAAAGCTTAACACTACAAGATGACAGCAGCCAAACCAGTGTCCACTCATACCCACCCACACCCTCCGCCACACAACTCCCATCATCAGCATCAGCAGCCTCCAAGGGCTTCACCTCGGGATCAGGTAGCAGTCCCCAGTCCCAAATCACCCAATTTATACTCGCGCCCTCAGCCGTACCCCCACGATTACATAACTCGCCTGATACCCAACAACAATCCTTCTTCTCTCGTGCACTCTCAGCGCTCAAATCTTACCACCCATCACATTCGGGTTCGTTCACGCTGTCCCGTGTCCCTCTGAACGCCCCTCTCTCTCCACCACCACCGTATGCGCTCAACCTGCCCGCTGCTGAAGCCTCCAGGTCGACCGTGGCGCTGACCACGTCTGCTCCTTCTCCGCCTTCCCTTTCGGTGCCCCTACCTTTGCATTCGCCATTGGCTACGTTTCATGATCATACGGCTGTTCTCACTGTAAAGTCTCTCATGGGATTACTGGAGATCAATAAACCAGAAGAGGTGTTGTTGGGCGTCGATACAAGCTTCTGGATTGCTGTTGCGCTGGCCTATTTGGAGTTTTTAGAGGAGCGTGAGGTTAGTTCCTGTGTCAAGGTTTGTGAAATGACAACTTCTGATGGATTATGCAGAGCTACCTTGCGGCTGCGAGTGACTAACGATGGACACACTTGGCGACATTAAGCGAAGGAAATGACTGGGGATTAGATTGCGATATCTATTACATGTAAATCGTAGATTCTCCACATCATAGACCTACTAGATAAGGAGTGAGAATCAAGTGAGATGGATCCTAAACCCTAGGCTTGAGGGTGGACATCTAAGAATCAGACCATAGACGTTCCCTCTATTTCTGTCGTCGTTCGTTGCGCGAATCCCGCGCGTAATAAAGATTTAGGTACGTGCCGTCAAGGGGTGCTTTTTGTAGCAGCGTAATCGCATTAGCAGCAGTTTCAGCATCGACAAACTTGACGAAAGCTTTGGAGGTATAGTTCCCATCAATATCTCTCACTATGTCACACGTCAGCTCTAGATCCCCCAGGGCAGAAAGGCAAGTTGGACGCACTGAAGTTAATTCGCGTGATTTTATCTTCAAACTGCCTAAACACATCCCTAATAGCACGCTCATCCCCCGGTCTGGGGTTATTGGCGATGTGTATCGTCTGGGACGGCTCTCCGAGGCTACGTTCTGGCGCATTTGACTTGGTTTTGCTAGCCATCTCAATGCGCAGCTGGCGGTTGAACAAGACAAAGGGCTCTTCCGCACCAGATTCAAAAACATGCAACGCCTCCTCGCGCGAGGCGAACTCGACGTGGGCATACCCAATCCGGCGTCCCCCTGATGTACATGCTAAGTGGGAAAAAATGGGAAATACGCAGATGAGTCCGAGGTGGTGGGGAGGGATGTTTGCGAAGAAATACTTACCGATCCTGACATTCGTGATTGTCCCATACGACGCGAAAATCTCGCGTAGCTCCGTCTCCTCGACACTGTAGGGAATGTTGGAGACAAAGAGGGACCGACTGGGGACGGTGGGTTCGCCTTTTGTCGAAGTTTCGGCTTCGTTTTTAGTCGTAGTTTCAGAGCCTTGTTCCCTTAAAGGCTCCAGAATCTCGCTTAAAGTCGGGTTTGCCATGCTTTGGGTGCTTCGCGTCGCGGAAGGGAGGAAGAATTTTGGAAGCTGCCTCCGGAGGGGCGTGGAGAGACGCGCGTGCACAGGAAGTGCGAGGCGGGCTTGCAGACGGAGGAAGTTCCTGAGCATGGCGAGTGACGAGGAGGTGGACGGAAAAACGAAAAATGCCTGTAAGGGATGGGGATAAGGGTCGTTTGGTAAGCATCACGTGATTATGTGACTATGTACACCCGTTTCTACACCATGTCGACCAGCGGTTGCCATCCTCATCGACTAGGCACCGCAGCCCTCAGCACACTGGCACGCGAGATTCCCATCCGTGCCAGCTCGAAGCAACCATCCTCGACGGCGTCCGCATCGGCATCGCAGGCGCCTCCTCCGCCTCCTCGCCCCCAGACGAACTTTTCTTCCCCCCTCACTCTTCAGCACTCACGTCTGCCCCCGCCCCCCAACGCTACCCCTTCTTCATCGCCTTAACCGTAACCTCCCCAATTTCAGGCTCACCTGGCATCCTCCTCATCACATTCCCTCGCAACCGCCCTTCTCGCCTCAGCAAGGTTTGCTGGTCGCATCCTCACTTCCTTCCATGGCACCTCTGATAATGATGATGATCACCCTATCGAAGGAAATCGCCCCCATTTAACAGAACAAAAAGAGTGGCTTGCTCTGATCAAGAGCCCCAACGTATTACTTTTCGACACCCCCCTTCTCCAACACGTCCTCCGCGCTATGCATTGACAGAGGTCAACGATACCTGCCTGCGCATCCACCTTTCTAGTCGGTATCCGACTCAGGCACAGAGGGAGGAAGAAGGCACGATCAAAGGTACTTTGATTGAGAGGAACGTCGAGGAGTGGAGGTTTGGCCCGCGTCATGATGCGAGATTGTCCTTTGCGGATCGTTATGATTTGCAGATTATTCAAGAAGGGTTTTACCTCCAGGTAAGGAGTTGTTCTGTCCTGTGTTTTCTTTTTTCTCCTGCTGATTACTGGCCAGTTTCGCTGCGTACGAGTTACAACAAATTTCCATGCTCAACGCGATTGATGTTATTTGTGGTTACAAAACCTGGAGAGATGTTGGTCTATCCCGCCAACGATCTCTGGTGTCTCTCGCTGGTTTCCTCGTTCAAGTCTACCTGATACTCAGCAGCCAACATTTGGCTACCACCTCACTCCAACTTTCCCATCCATGCTCATCACACTCCCATTTCCAAAGGTAGCACATGTTGCATCATTCCTAATTACCTTCCCTTGCGCAAGTGCCACAGCGATTCCCTCCAATGCCACTGTCCCCATCGTCGTTCGCGGTCCCCTCTCAGTGCCAACACCTGGCCAGCCTATCCGCAAATGCTTGTTGGAATGTGATGCACTCGTCGAGTGTCGGTTTGTATATTGGGGGAGAGGTTTACATACATTGGGAGATGAGGTTCGGAACCACAACAAGTAGAACAGACTAACAGCCGAGCGCAGCTCATCCACCCCTGGTGTCATCTGACGCTATAGTCCCGCTACTTTTTGTCATTAATCCCCGCCCCGACACCCCTCCCAGCTCCCGTGCGAGCTCGCTGTTCTACTTGTTCTTGTCCTTGACTGTGTTGCTCGTCCCATGCACATCAGCTGTCTGAAGTCCCAATTGCGAGAAGGATGAGCCGATAAAGGTGGCTTCCTCTGGGGGCTCTGGTGATGATGGGGTGCTAGCAACGGTGGTGGCGAGCTTGTCATTGAGCTCCGCTGTGAGGTGGACCATGTTTTTTGCTTTTCTCATGAGCCCTTTGCAGTCACTCCTGCATCCCTGTGTGGATGTTTCTGCTGTCTTTAAGATACGTTCTCTCTTCGGTGTGCTGGTACAATCCACGCTCTCATGTTGTTCAGGCAGCGGGCCGGGGCTTGTTGTATGTAGGAGATAATCAGCGGTACACAGGGTTCTACATTACCCATAGAGATTTTTGAGTGTCTCCCGTGTACCAGATATCACTACTTAGGAACCATGCTGTGCCGTTCAAACTTTGAGGGAATCCAGACAAGGTACAGTAGACTGGTGTCATTGTCGCGTGCGTTACCAGATATGTCACGGGTTAGCCATTCACACTAAACCACCATGACGGACATACCGATGGAATCCGATACACCTCCCTCGCTCCCCACCACCACGATGGATGAATCGATGGACACCGACGCCCCACCTTCCTCTGGGCCGCTGGATCTAGGTGTTGATCTGTCTGTGCTCAACGGCAAGATGAAAGACCACTCAGGTCGGAATCTTTGGCGAGAACGTTATAGATTGGCCAAAGATGATGTGGTCATATGGCGTTCACTGTTCTCGCAGGTTCTGGAATACCTCACAGTGGAATTGGCGCACACAGGCTTGAAGGGTAGTGTCGTCAAAAGCATGTCCGCCCTCGATGCCACAAGCAGAGTAGCCAAATTCGACAATGAAGAGTTGGAACAGTGGAAGATTGGATTGTGGGATGGTATAGAGAGGAATGATTGGTGCAAGCTAATTCAGCGTCGTATGTACACCTCGAGCCATTCGTTCTGCTGCAAGACAATCAAATCCCGCGCAGCTTCGCTTCAGGTAGCATCCCCTAGTGAGGAATCTATCGAATCCATCATCAACGTCGAGGACCAAGAAACAGGTATGTCGTCGGGAACCAGGTTCAAATCCTTACCGACATTTACTTTACCACACAGCCACTCAGAGGTCTTGGGAACACGAGTTTCGGGGCGACGCTGCAGAAGGCTTATGGCAGCACATTCTGAAACACCACCGACCTGACGACACAGACATTTACGCCCAGTATGCTGCCATTGTCCAGTCTTCGGGTATGGGAAAGTCAAGAACTGTGGATGAACTAGCCAAGAAGTGTTTCGTATTGCCCTTAAATCTTCAGCAGGAGAAGTCCAGTGGTACTGTTAGTTTCGGCTCGGGCATTTGTGGTACTTGATCATACTTTCATCCTTCTTTCAGGGTATCCCCCTCCGGATCGCCATGTTCGAGATTATCTCATTGCTGCCAGTTCAAAGACAGCTACCCTCAATCGTGCCAGTGCTTTCCTTGAGGCCCTATTCAAACATGCAGCTGATTATATCCGTCTTGACAAATCATCCAATTATGTTGGATTTGCGCGAACATTCAGAGAGCGCATGACTGAGGGTCAGACGATGGCAAGTCATAACAAATTTCGGAGAGAGTTCTACAGTCAAGTCATCGGCAAGGCAGAGGCGCTATTACAGGAAAAAGTATGTGATTGCCCAGTACATCATTATAGCTCACAAATGTGTTGGCTAGTTGCAGAATAGGGCCACAGGCAATCACGATTCCCCCCTTTATTCTGCGTTCAAGGCACTTGACGATCTGCTCCAGAACCAGTGGCTGCGGGAACAGAAGACGGCGAAAGCCCAAGAGAGCCCCCGGCTTGTTGTCCTAGCGTTTGATGAAGCACATACATTGACCGAGCGGCGACCGACTTCCACCGAGGATGATTGGTCCACATTCAACGAACTTCGCCATGCACTACGAGCGCTAAATGGCCTTCCTTTGTTCTCACTCTTCTTGTCAACAACTGGCAAAGTTTCTCAGTTTGCCTCTGCTGCTGGAGAGGACCTTTCGACGAGAGTTGTCAAGGGTGATTTGCGCATCATTGAACCCTACACGGATCTTGGCTTCGATCACCTTGCACATAAGATTAGTTTGGATGGCTCATGGACCTTGGAGCGGCTGACCGAGGATGATCAGATCTGTAGTCTAGGCCGTCCCTTGTGAGTATCTGGATTATGTGCCAATCTTTATAGTTATTCATGAGATGATGATAGATTTGCAACCCGGAACCAATATGGCACAGGCACTATCAAACTCGACATCATTCGGTTTGCTGCTGCAAAACTCCTCAACGCAGCCCGGCGCCCATCGGAACTCTCCGCTGATCAACATCTGGCATGCCTATCCCAACGAATTCCTATTGAATTCAACTCGACCAATTATATGTCTCAGAAGAACGAGAGGAAGCAGGTGGAAGGACACATGCGAGTCTGCCTCAAAATCGACTCCGCCTTCGAGACCATGGTAACGACGTCCTCGTCTGAACCGATCCTCTCAGAGGCTGCCTATTACGTCATGCAAGGCCCCTCTTTCGCAGCACCACAGGCACTGAAGCAGGTGATGCAAGGATTTTCAATATCGAAGGGTGACCGTGGCGAGTTCCTGGTCCTCTTGTTGTTGATTCTTGCCCGTGATGCAGCTGTTGGTCCCGCCGACCCAAACGCGCGGCCAGAGACGGGAAAGCGCTGGATTGGGATGGCAGATTTCTTATATGGCCATGTCTTCCGCGAGCACATCATTCCTTCAGGCTTTATAGATCAACGCACGATCGATGCTCTAAATGGGCTTTCCAAGGACTTCGGTGACGCACATATCTACTTCACTCACTTCGCGAAGGTTCACGAGTACAAGGCCATTGATATCACCTCGCTGTTGTTGCTCAAAGGCCGAGGGGCAGCAGTGTTATGCGCAAACAGCCAAGCAGGGGTTGATGCTATTAACGTGTTTTTGGTGAAGGGTACGCAGTTGGTTAGGGATAATGCAGGACTTATTCTCCACCAAGTCAAGAATGATTCGCGCTATTCAGCAACTCCTAAACAGAAGCTGTTCGATGATATGGACCCTTATGGCCTCGGGATCCTGGAAGAGAATGCCCCTGCTGTTCCCTTGGTCAAGATTGTGTTTGCCCTAGCCGCAACGAAGCCCTGCCTGAAGGTTGTGCGCCACGACTCACTCGAAAACTACAATGCCGTCGTCTACGAGATTTGGTGTGCAGGCCTTTCTAAGGATATCCTAGGTCCAATCGAGCAAACGAATGTGGGTGTTTGGGATGCACTACTTCAAGCTTCGTTCGGTTGGAAAGAACTATACAAGACCCCTTCGGTAGTAACAAGTAACCTACGAAGAACTGCAACTCCAGGTGCAGCACGAGATGCCGCCCACTATTCTAGCTGGGCAGAGCGGTAGTTTACTTCAGGAGGGAGAACCAACCAGAAAGTAGGCACCTCTTCTTGCTAGGCCCTACTTGTAAGATCCTTTTTGTTGTTTGTGTCCTTCGATAGTGTTTGGTCATCTTTAGATTGTGCTTTGCTGCGCTAGGAATAAATTCACTTTTCTCACATGACTCAAGTCCCTCGCTCCTAGGTTTCGATGTCTGAGGGTGAGGCATGGGTCAAAATGTTGGGCAGCGTCCTTTCAAGGAGGAAGCTCGAAAGCCTCAAATGTGGTGTTGCAATTCGGATATTGGTCTGGATAGGGATGACAACAACAGCTGGCTTCTTTCGAACTCTCCCTGACTCTGTGGCTGAGTGCTTTCATTTTGTTTGTCCTACAAATAGCAGTTAGAACAAGCAAGAACTATGAAGCCAAACCTCACCTTCAACAGGATGTACACTATGATGTATAGTAGTTTCCTCTATTTGTTCATCTTGGTGTTCAATGTGGAGCCATGGTATTAATTTACAAGTCATGTATTTTTAAAATCCTTTTTGCTATCTTTGCATTATCCCAATACACCAATGTGGCATCACTTTTTCTTCGAGAATTGGAAATTTCCTACCCGGATGACCATGGGGTCCATCCATCAGTAATGCTTTCAGTTTGAGGCTACAAGTGGCGTTTCTCTAGGAGGCCATTAGACCTTGCCATGTCTTCACCGACGAGACCCGGTGTTCACTACCTGAGTCTCGTCCCGGGAGATCATCCGTTGAAGTGAAGAGACTTCGACTCTTCGATAGGTGAAACGCGCCGGGACGAAACGAAGCGAAATGAAGTGAAACACGTCAAAGCAAGGTGCCAGCATGGTCGATGGAACGACCACTGGGCTTCGAAAACCAAAGAGGCATGTTGACAGTGAGATAGAAAACCGAGAATGAGGATGGCACGAGAGGATCGACCGTATATTGGGTGGAGAACGAGTCTCCAAGTTTCTGGTCTTTATATACATGTACATTCCAATAGGTTATGTTTTCCTACACCCGAAGAGGAGAGGAAAATGATAGATACCGACGCTAATGCATATCTGGGAGTCAAAGGTGGTGAAATGGGAGGTGAACGAGATGATTTTACGACTACGCTTAGCAAAAGACTGATTAACGCAGCTCTTCGCGCCTAAATGAACAATGACCTCTCTCTCTCCCTCTTAGATCACAGATTCCCCAGGAGGCGAAAATTGTAAAATCGTAAAAAAGAAAGACAGCTCTGTGCCTGGCATTGATTGTGGTCCATGATACTCCTCCCAGTGCGTCCATCTTTCTGCGTGTCGATATCTGACACCAGGCAGCGAGGTATGACCAAATGTGCTGCGGTCGCCGAGAGGGACGAGCGGATAAAGATAGCTTCCTCTGGGAGCTTACTGGCGCAGACAGAACGAGCAAGGGCGAAGGTGATGGTGAAGGCGAAGGCGAAGAGGTGCCAGCAACGGTCTGCAGTGAGTTTGTCATTGAGCTCCGCTGCAAGTCGGACCATGTTTTTTGTTTTTATCATCAGTGCTTCGAGGTCCTGTATTGTGCCTTTAAGATTGCTTTCGCACCCCCGCGCGGATGATTCGACTGTCCTCAGGATACCGGCTATGAATGAAAGATGAACGTGGATATGTAAGCTCAAGGGTGACACATACCAATACCACTCCTCTTGTCACCGGAGTTCGTGTTAATGCTGGATTTGAGCTTCCATGTTTCTCTGCTCTGCTCAACCCATTAACAATTGTTCCTTCCCAAAAGCAAAATCACTCACCTCCCACGCTTTGCTCTTTAAACTCCTGTATACAAACACCATGTCACCGCCTCATCTGAAGCTCACTTCCTGCGTAGTGTTCTGTCCGAGTCAGATGTGGGTAGGTCAACTGCGAAGGAAGGCTACTTCTTCCGTCTTTGGGAGTCGATGTAGAAGAGTTCAATGTGGGAGGGTTACTTGGATGGTTGTCAGATTGGTTGGTTGGGCAATTTTGTGGAGGCCTTTTGAGTGCGTGGGTTGGATTGAGTAGGTAGGTATTGTGGATGATTTACGCACCCGTCAAATATCCCGACGTTGTTTTGGGTGTTCATCTATGTAGAGGGCATCGTTAAACAGTACCTTGCAGGGAACGCACACGTCCCATTGGCCGACGAGGACTCGATCGCAGAGCCCTCTACGCTATGAATGAAGAAAAAAAGATTAAGAGAAGGGAAACAAAGAGTAGACACAAAACGAGAAGAACAATGGCATCGGGACCAGTTCCTGTCCTCTTATCAATGCTGAAGATCAACCAATTTAGCACACAATCCCGAGCCCCTGACACATACTCGGGTGCTCAGAAAAGACTCCTTCCTCTCTACTATCGTGTTGAAGTTGTGGATCACGCGGACAAACGGGTGTCAGGCGATGGTAAACGCAAAAATGATCTGGTTATTGATGTGCGTGCGGAAGAATGAGTATGCAAACACTACAGGAGCGACGGAGGATCAAGTGTTGGACGAGATGTATAGTAGGGATCTAATATCAGCTTTATCTTTACTCAGAAATGGACAATCGCTTGTCCAATGGGAGACCAAACTCTGAATGCGTGCCTCGAGCAGCGCCAGTTTGCGGCTGTTAAACGTACAAAACATCCTACGTATAGTCGGTGTTACGTCGGGTAGCTGTGGAAAGTGGTTAGTCATACCCAGATAGGCGGGGGTTACTCTGACAGAACAGACCTGTGCAGCTCTAGGTTGGGGAGGTTCGACAAACGTTAACTCGTGGTCGTATTTTGCAGCAGCGTTTTCGAATGTAAGCAAGAGCTGGCTTAGTTGTGTGTGTATAACCTGAACGACAAAGTCAGTCGGACCCCTGCATGAGGATAGTGTGCGGATATACCTCTTCTTCTTTGGTTACTGTTTCAGCTGAAGTTGCAAAGGCGGAAAGTCGGTCAACTAGAGTGTTCATTTGCATACAACATCGAACCAGGGTAATGCCTGCGCTTTCCTTCAACATCACGGAATGAACAGACCATAGATATTACACACCTCCCGTTAAGAGCTCCAACTCCTGAGTGATGCGCATATTGAGTGCAGAAGCGATCTCCGGCGTTGCTATCCGCGAACGAACAATCGCTGCCTGCTTCAAGGCCGTCCGAGCGCCATCTTGTGTTGCCAGAAACGCGAACACAGACGAGTCGGTGGCCGCTTGCCGGAGGCAAATTGCACAACTCAGCAGAGCGTATGCATTGAATATGTACGAGGGGTACTGCTTGGGATAAACATTTGCAATCCTGGGCCACTCGTCAGGTTCACCGAGTTGACGGAACTGATTCATGAGCTTCTCAGCCTCAATAATAATGCTGGGGGCAGAGAGGTCATTAGTAAGTCAAGTTTGGGCAATCAAGAATCACTCACTTGTGGTTGCCATCGTCATCAATCAATCCAAACACCTTCCCAACAAGCTCGTAGATGATGTCGTCAAACAGTGGGGAAACCTTGGCAAGAGTCGTGAAGACCCGAATGTCCCACGGCGTACCACGTGAAGTCCCTACGGCGTGCACACTGTCGGTAACCACAGTCAGAAGGATCTGGTGTAGGAGCTCGAGAGGGAGGCCGTAAGACTCGGAATTCATAAGGTTGGTGGTACTGAGAGAGAGGGATGGAGGCCTGTGGACTCTTATGAGGCCTCGATGCTGTGGTTAGGCAGCATGTTTGGCGCTGGGGCCGAGGGGGTGCAGGCAGTGTGCGAGTGTCGGCACATCCCGAAGCGCTCAGCCATTGTACTGCTTTGAATGTGTCGCCCCGCAGACTACCATACACAACATACACGGTACCCCTGCGATGCTTATCTCCTTGCTGACACGAAGAAAATGAAGCTTTGCGGAGATACCCCCTGAGCCGCCTCCCACAGATATCACATATACCGATGAATCGATGATCCCTTTCAAAGTTTCAATGCATATGGTGATGGCATCAGCATGTCTCTCCATTTTGATATCTATCCTCACTGATTTACTTGCGGCCGCCCCGCGATCTCATGTTTCCAGTTATTTTTGCATGGGCAGCGAACAGATCAAGAATTTTCCGACTTTGGATACATGACATTCTTATGTAGACCGGCCGGTATTAATTCGCTTCATCCCGTTCTTTAAAATTCCACTCACCCCCCCCATCCCTGCGCGCTCCCCTTTAGTTACCGCAATGTCTCGCTCACTTGCATCGACGACTGACTCACCAGACGCCACCCCCTGCCCGCCACCGCCGCAGAAAGCACCGGACGACTATGCGTTCAGCCCGCCAGGACCATCGGATAGGCGTTCGCCTTGTCCAGCTCTGAACACCCTCGCAAATCATGGTTACCTGTTGAGTAGACCTTTCAATCACTCTCTTCCCCCCTATCCTAACGCACAGCTGCACAGCGCCCGAGACGGACTGGACATTGGCTTCTTCGAACTCATCCATGCTCTCCGATATGTTTACAACCTCTCATACCTCCTTGCACTCCTCTTGACAATCGTCGGCTTCGTGACATCTGGATCATTGACGTTCACCACCCGCGATACATCCCCGTCCAAACGAATCCAGAAGCACCTACCTTTGCCAAGATGGCGGCTCAACCTCGCATCACTGTCCGAGCGGGGACCAAGGAAGATCGCCCATGACGCAGGCCTGGTTCACCCAGACGGTGTTCCATCCCACGCTCCAGATAAAAAGCTAGTGGAAAAGCTACTCGCATTCACCTCGGCATGCAATGGAGGATGTCGGCTGCGAGGATTGTCCCTGGTAGACATTGCCCACTTCCACGCTTCAAGGGAGAAACAGTTGAGTAGGCCCCTGAACGACTTCCATGAGCAGATCGCACTAGGAGAATGTGGGCTTGCGTGGGCAGTGATGAGCCGGCGATGTTCTAATTGTCGGCCGGATGGAGAGAAAGACGAACGGAAGGACGTGATCACTGAAGGAGCAGTGAAGGTGTGGTTTGGACATGAGCAATTGCCGGGTGATTGGTGGATTGAAGGCGGATCGAGACCGAAGCATTCTGTAGGTCTCTTTGAGGCGAAACGTCGAGCGGCTGACGTTGCGCGGTTAACTGCCAAAGTAAAACCTAGCGCTACAGACACTTTTGCTGGTTAGATTGTACAAAGATCCTATTTATTGCCGACTTTATTTATTCATAATTTTATTGTGATATTATTACACGTTGAAAACAAAAGTGTGTGAATTGAGCGTGATGAGCCCATCGAAGTGTGTACAAAAGGTCCGTGCAAAGAACGAAAGATTTACAAAATGTCCAATGAGAAACGACAGACGCCATTGATTGTTCGTGCGCAAAGGAGTGCACATCACGCCCCCATGAAGAAGAGAAATGAAAAGAGAGCGGATTAACAATGGGATGCGAGAAGGTCCAGTAGCTGTGTGGTATATTACACAGCCATGGCTATTGATGTAATGACCGGGGCTATGATGATCCCGTCGTTAGGAATTGTTGATCATTGTCCAATTGCGGAAATCGTTCATCAAGCCATGGGGGAGCTGCTTTAATCCCCAATAGCAACAGCATGATTGGCAAGTTATCAGTTGCTAACCATCTCCACCGAAGTGGGTCCCGAAGTATATTCTGGTGGAACATCACCAGAGAGGCCTCTCAGGCAGATTGATGGCGGTCGTCGAGGCGAGTTGTTGAATCCCTGAAATGTGCCGGTGACAACCAATGTTTGCTCAAGAGCCTCGAGCTTTGCTCGTAGAAGATTGACTACTTCTGTCAAATCTCCGGTCCCTGTGCCGGTGGATGGTGGATTCACAGAGACCCGTGGCGACAACAGGTTTTCCAATCCTGAGCTTGAAGGAAGGTCCGGGTTTGACCCAGCTTCAAGATCATTTCCCTTCGGCTCCGCTTAGAGAAGGAACGATGGAGGACATTGCTGTTACATAAGAGAAGATTGTAGATGTCGCCTGCCTGCTAGAGCGGGCCGAAGAAGAGAGAAGAGAAAATGGGGATAGGATCAACGTCCTAGGTCTCCGAACAGGCGTCATGTTTATGAGGGCTTCCAGGCCTCTCAGAGGACGTTCGCATCTGGGAGAGCCCTCCCAATTGCTACTGACGTCACCTCCTGGCTTGCGATTGGTGGTGATCCCAACGTCCGCCGCTCGTATGCCGCTCGTCTCGGCTTCGCAGGGCCATGCGCCGGACAGAACTGAGCGCCTTCTGCGGTGGTGTCAATGGCGTATGTGGGGTGGGGAGCGTTGTGGGAAGGTCTTGGCGCTGGTAAGATGGGGAACCCAATTGACGTTTTCCACTGCGGGACATGTATGGTGAAGAGTTAGGGTGTTTGCATGCGGGATATATGTGGAGTAGGAGTTGCGGAAGAGTAGAGAAGAGAGTTCTGACGGATTGTGTTAATCTCCTGTTTGCGGTGCTGGGCTGCTACCCCTCCCCTCGACGAGTTCGTCTGTTTGTACCTGAGATAATGGATTCTAATTCCGCCAGCCGCGAGAAGCAGAACACACAGAACCCCGATAACGGCTGAGAGGGCTATTATTATCAGTCCCATCTTGCCTGTCTATTGTCGCTTCTGATTCGGAGGGGATCTAACAGTGTAGTTAGTATGAAGTGTTTTGTGGGTGGGGGAGGAGGAGGCTCACAGATAACGAGGGATCCTTAATCAAGTATCGAGCTGGAGGCGACCCGTCCAAGCTGGAGCTCAAAGGAAACCTGAACGTACTCGCCAGATTATAAGTTGATGATGTAGTACTATCTATTGCCTTGTTGGGGAGAAGGGCAATCGAGGCGGGACCGTACCGGGTATTGGATGCACTGCTCTCTGCACCACCAGAAGGACACGGTTATCTGATGTTGACGAGGCGGTGTGGTTAATGATGCTCATACTGAACTTTCAAAGAATCAAGCAGTGGCAGAGACATTACATGGACGAATAATGGCAAGAGTGAAAGCCAGTATAAGGTCCTAAGACGCCAAAGTGTTATCCGAGCCATGCTGTTCCTCCTTATCTCTACACCACCTTTAACTAGGCTGCGGATGTTTTAAAATTGACACCGAGTATCCCGTTGATGACGCAGCGACACAGCCTGATCATGAACAGACATCAACACTGGCTGCGGGGTGTAGTACTACCAACCTCTCAAGAGTTTTCAGGATTGTTGTAAGGGTAGAGTTGCTGTGATCCTAGCTGCAAGGACCACCACAAACCCTCGGGGTCATTTGGTTGTGGCATCGACACTCTGACTCTCTAGCTCATCGCAACATCATACCCGATATTCAGACGCTATAGCTCTAGGAACGTGCATTCGGGAGCAAAAGCAATGATCCCAACTCCGATGAGTTGATTAGTTCAATTTGTGCATGGAGCTCATATCGCACATCATATATATATATTATACTCAGCCCCATTCCGGCCATACCAGACGCGGTTGAGTGACCAGATTTCAGGGTCGTTTTACCCCATTCGTCAGGTTCCAGGGGCAAGTACCCCAATGCGCCCGACAGACTGGATAAACAAAAATTTCGAATGAGTGACCATGCCTTTCAACTAAACTAGCCCCTGATGCTACTCCAATCTGTTCCCTCATACGTAGCCCATCTGTTGTCCCGTACCATTGCCTACACTGCCCCGATGTATTCCGGCTTCCTAGCTGTCCCACACACCAGACATGATGGTGTGCACATCAGGGGTAGAGTCACCGGTAGAATGCCGCCGGCGCAAAGTTGGGCAGGTCCATCATACCACCAGGACCCGAGGGTATTCATAGACGGCATAGGAGTTTTGCTACATAGTTGTAGAGTGTCCCTTTTTAAACGGATCTGTCCGGTACGGGGTGAGTCGTGAGCGTGCCACCAACCACTTCATCATCATAAATAGGATTCCTATTTCAAGCTTCCGGCCGCTCCACCTGAGGGGTTTGTTGATGTAGATACTGCGTCTTTGTACATTGAAGTCCACCCTTGAGTATGTAATCCATTGAACTGTGTCGTCCTCGCTCTTGGCTGCTTCGTTCCCGGGTTGTAAGCCATACTTCTCACTTCCTCTTGGCGCGTGAAGGACAGTCTCGGACACTTCCCCCTTTCGCCTTGTCAGCCAACCTATTCGTTCCCTAGCTCTATCGGGTGAAACTGGAAATACGCCCGGCTTTGCGCCCTGACTTCCGTGCTCCCGCGTCTGACGAATCTCTTACGAATGATGATGATACTCAGAAAGGGGGGCGATGATTGGGGGTGAGATGGGGCCAAGACTCGGGCTATTGAGGCCACCTGTTCTATATGAATTAGCACCTGGAGATATACTTGGCGTGGGCACTACTGGTTTATGTCGTATTTATGTGCTGATAATATTCGTATGATCCGAAGTCTGGCACCTACTTGAATTGTGAGGTCATTGACCCTAATACAGCATAAACATGTTCATTAAAATGGCGAGCATACCTCGTCCGCGTGGCTGGGCTGCTGTATATGATATCTGCTGAGGAAGCCGGTGCTTTTACCTTGTGGAGCGAGCGTCCTCATCCCGATGCCAGCGATCAATGGTCTTCAAGTTGTACTGACATAGCTCAGTGCCGCTATTTTGAAATCTCATCGCTGTGCCACAGAACCAGCAACTTGACCTGCATCCTAATAAAGTATAGTTAGGTTTGGATGTCAGACGCGTTGTCCAACTACTCGACTACATTCATGATCCACGCTCACTGCTCATGATATATATAACTCGTGGTCTTTCACCGCTTTATCTTGATAAGAAGAGCGGGAGCATCCGTGTGGGTTATTCGTCAGGTTCGGATCGCCCGACTGAATGGGCTCTATTCCAGCACTCCGGTCAACTCCTCTCTCTCTGGAGCCGCTCCCGTTGCATCGGCGTTGGCAGCATGGGTCCACTACCCCCTTTCAGCCACTGTCTGCTTTGATGCTTCTTGCTCTATATCACCCCGTGCTAAGTATCATGGGCTCAAGCCAGCCTTGAAAAGCAAGATGTGTGACTTTGAGGCGCTCAACAGCCAACCACTAGCTTGGGCTCAGGTCTCGGAGTCGCATCGCCGGGGTCCCAGGGCCATAACCTGGCCCAGATAGGAACTGTGAAAGTGGTGTTGACCTGTGGTGGAAATGCTATCTTGAGTCGATCAGTCTGTAAGGCTGCTGCAGAGTTCGGGGGGTAAAAGACTATTGTTTTCGGTAACTATGTGACAAGTCCTACGCATCCGAGTTTCTACGAAAATCGGAGCAAAGAGGAATGGTAAAGTTTGTAAAAACGAGAGAACGTGGCTGAGATAAGGGGCAAGTTTCTACATAAACGAGAGTGTGAGAGTAATTATGAGGTGCCAGATAAGAAATGAGATAAACAAGAACCAAATTATCTACAGTAGCCTAGATAACCGCGACATCCCTCGTGTAGCAGAGAGGACATCCCTACAAGTCAGTACTGGGAAGCTTTGTTCCCAGCAGGAGAGCGTGCCACGACGCGGATCGTCTTTATTTGTCCGAGACTGTGATGAAATATTGTAGCAATGAGAGACCGCGTCCATGTATGCTCTCTATGCAATAGAATCCAAATGGTTTAATAATGTGAGCCTTGAAATATGATCATGGGATAACCACAGTTCCACATGTCCTACTTATATTATACTTTACACCCCAACTTCTACATGAGAAGCATATTCTGGTGGCCTATCAGACAGATGCTCAGAGTCGAGCGTGTCGACTCCTTCGGATAGGTCCCGTTGATGACCTTTCCTCAGTTCCCCTTCGAGCTTCTCCACTTTCTGCCTGAGCATCATAACTTCGCTATCCACTTCGGTCACTGGGCTTTTCTCTGTCTCCCTTGCTTGTTCTGATGCCACAGTCGGTCCTCTAATCCTCCAGTGGAATATTCGAGTAATTGGGTTGGATGGGGTGTTCACTGAATCTGAATCCGAGTCTGTGGTGGGACGGGGAGTGGCTTTCGGTATCGTTCGTAACGGGGTAAGCGCTGAGAGTGAAGACGCAGGGGATATTGTGCCGTCTACATCTGCAGATGAGATCCCTAAGCTAGTGCTTGGGCCTATAAAATCTGATGGCGAGGTCAAGTTCGTTGCGACCGGAGAGTAGGGGTGCTGATCACGGGTGGTTTCTAGTCGCTGCATCCAGGGCCGCATAGTATGATCCTGGGGGCGCAGACCTGTAAGACTGGTTTCCAGAGCAAGTCCCATAGATACTCCTTTTGAAGCACCAGTACGTTGGCTTGTGTGAAAGGTACCCCGTTCCGTGGAGAGTCTGAATGGAGATATCACCGTCGCCGGTTCCAGAGCTTGTTCTTGAAGACGCCTCCTTTTCGCAGAGAGGCGTATACGAAGTAAACATACCACGAGAAGGATGATTATGACCAGCGGGACAATGATAGCGGGTAAGATAATCTTGAGCTTCTCTGAAGCTTCGCTATGCGCTGGAGTCGACGATATAGTAGGGGGTGGGCCACCCGTCGTTGTCAGACCTGCAAGGGCTCCAGTGGCGCTTGTTGCTCTGGGAAAGATAGAGTGAGGCGCCGTACTTGGGACGCTGCCTTCGAATTACAACTCAACTCACAAGTCTGTACTCAGAGGCCCTACTTCGACAGGGGCTGTTGTACTCAGACCAATGGTGCTGCTAATAGCAGACGTCACCAGAGAAGGAGATGTATGGCTGCTCGGTGTAGTACTGGGAGCTTGAGTCTCTTCCTGGGTGCTCGAAGCGGCGATTGGAGCCGTCAAGATCGTTGTATGAGGGATATTTGGAGGGGTAGAGATAGCAGTGATGGAGAAGGGTATGATTACCGGAGTTGTTGGATCAGGAGTCGGGGTCGGCGGGGGTGCGGGACTGCTCGACTTTGCAGGTTGAGGGGTTGGAAGTAAGTCTGTGATGGGTTTGACTATTGCGCCAATCACACCCTGAATAGCCCCGACGATATTGCCGATAATCTTCTCCGGCGGCGGAATTGGATTCGCAGGAGCGTTCTTCTGGGGCGCCATTCGGCCTAATGGACTGCCTGGAATTAATCGCTCTAAATTTCAATGGCTCGATACGACGAGATTGCACCGGTGGAGCGAATGTTGGAAGGAGTATTCCTTCCTCTGAACTTGAGCTTATATGTGTGTTCTTCTCGGCTTCTTCATCAAAGTACAATGGCTTAATATGACAATACCATCGGGCAATGGTTGCGATAGAAGTATTATGTGGGAAACTTTATCGTCCAGAAGGGTGCAGAGGCTGGGGGTTGGTGTGGGTGGTCATGATCATCCTTGCTACTAAAGATCATATTACTATACCTATATATATCACTCATCAGTCAATGTCATTCTGCCTAATCTCGTGGACACCCAATTCTGGAAAAATACGACGCCCTCTCATGGAACGGTGGGCGGAACATTAGCGGTTTGCGTGCCGTTCCCTAAGCTTTCTGAGACGAGTGCTGAGAGTACTGCTCAACGAAGAGCCAGCCCTCCCCAATGCCAGTCAATAACATGCCATCCGACTTTTTGATCCACCCAATCATCGACCCTTAATTCTTCTCACACCGTCGTGATCGTAACAGTAGCGGAGCCTGTCTCCTGTCCACTGTCCGTATCCAAGGACCCACACAATTTGGTATCGGATAAGTTAGTTGATAAACGTATTCTTTGGGTGTGATCCAGGGTAAACATTCAGAACGGCACCGGGCTGATTGGAATCGAGGCTGGTGGGATTGTGTGGGGGCGGGTGAACGCCAACTTGCAAAGGTGTGCGGTTCCTCACTTCCAATCATCAAGTACCGATTGTTGATTGTTGACTGCGCCGGTGATGGCCTTGAGCTTGTTCAATATTCCCCTCTTCGTTATCATGGTCGGCATCAACCCAGGTATTTATTCGCAAACGACGCTGACCGCTTATAGTTACATGGAATTTCGGGCGGAGTATGAACCAGGGATGGCGTGTGAATGGGATATTGGGAGTTTGAGGTGTGTATGGAACCAGTGTGTGGGAGTAGGCCAATCGGAAGAAGTGGATCTATTCCGCGAACGTTAGTTGGGCGGCTTGAGTTTGCAAGGAAGGGTCAGGTGTAAGCAATGTGCCCTCAGTGGGGTCTGGGCTGCCGGACCCAGTGCGTGATTGGATTCTTGTTCTTGTTACAACGACGCAGAGTATGAATGGAATGACGATGAAGGGTATACAGTGACCAATGTTGACCTGCGACATCCACTGCAAGTCCTCAGCCCGTTGGGATGCTGAAATGCGTACCAGGTCACAGATATCAACATAACTGCGATAGCCTGTGTGTTGGAATACATTCATACACATCGAACAGTGAAGTATCCAAGCACCACTGATGTCGCATCAGCAACACTGCGTATGCGCTGACGAGGGTACTCACAGAGGTTGCATTGCAGCCAGGGTACGGGGTTACTCGTCCCCTATATTATTTCACCTCTGTTCAAGACTTGCCTAGGCTGGATTGAAGCCGTCTGCTGGTAGAATGATGCTAGATCTCAGTAGCTTAATCCGGCGCCAGGCTGCTTCAGTGCGAATGGGGAGGGGGGATACAAATGAGAAGTCAAAGAACGTTATCTTATAATGTACTTGCATTGCAGGACAATGTTCTTTAAGAGAACAGCTACGCTAGCTATCACGGCATCATGATCTTGTTCGGGTCAGAATTGATAGAGATGGCGACAAATCATTGGTCAGGAAGGAACCGCGAAAGTGCGCGTACACCTGATTCAAACCCAAATAAGTGTATATCGGATGGATCAGCAAAACTCTCAATGTGTTCTGTGGTACCAGGGGCTTGAAACATGATATGACATTGGTGCAATGATTGAAGTCGAATGTAACCAGGACGAAGTGTCATCATGTAGGTACTCCGGGTGAACAGAGACCCCATCATTTGAAATTGAACCTTGAATATCGGACTTTCAGACACTTGCTCTCACCTAGGAAAGACACCGACCACTCAGTACGACTATGACCTACCCACTCAAGCAGGATTATAGTGCAGCTCTCTCCCGAGTTCTCCAATATCTCTATAGCATCAGTCATACTAGTCGTGGATTCCAAAATAACAAATATACTCGTTCAATTGTGCTACTCCAGTCCGGCAAAGCTCAACGACCACCCTCGTGAGCGACATACTCAGGGCGGTCGATCAGATCCAGACCCCCCATCCGCTAAATTAATCTCTGTCGACGGCACCCGTTGATTCCCATCCCTCACTTCTGCTTCCAATCTTTCGATCTTCGCTCTCATCATCATAAGATTGTTATTCATTTCTGTTATGATCCCCGCCTCGCCCCCTCCTTCCCGTTCCCGCCCTCGTTCGTCTCCTCGATGAAATACCCAAGACGCTATTCCGGTCGGAGAATCTCGAGAACCCGAACTAGACCCTACTACAGGCAAGATATAACTCGTAGATGCTGTTTGTGATCCCGAGAGTATGACTTGGGCCTGGAGTTGGCATTACAACGATAGCCATAGACCGGTTCGTATCTTGTTCAGAGGGGTTCAAGCTGGCGGTAGTAGGGGGTGTAGGAGGCTGGCCTTTCCCTTCGTTGGCTGTAGCAGAGCTGCACCGCTGTGGGTACGAGCAATCGGCGGATGTGTATCTATAGTGGACATAGATCTTGGGGTTCCTTGTTGCATCATCGATGGTTCATTCCATTCGACGGAATCTGGTTTGTATGGGGATACTACCATTGTCCGCTCTTTTTCGAGCTGCCGTTTCCTCCGTCGTCGATTTCTCCGCCAGAGACAGACTCCTATAAGAGCGACGATGGCAGCTAATGGGACAAGGGTAGCGGGAATGATGACCTCGAGCTTTGGTGATGGCCCGCTGGGCAGCGCCGCCGCGGCGACCGTAGGGTCTTGAGATTGTGCCGAAGAAGTGCTTGTCGTGCTGTGGGCTTCTGAGGGCGGAATACTGGTTTGTCTATGTAGTAGGAGCATATTTCAGTTTCAGATCTGGCTTGTCGGTCACTCGTTCACGTACAAAATAATACTCGCCGGGCTATTAGCTAGCATTGACTCGGAGGACCTCAGAGATCTCCTGCAGGGTCGGTTAGAGTCTATCCGCTGGTCGCAATGTTTTAATTATCATTTGGCTTACACCCTTGAGGTGGTAGTGGTGGCCTTGTGGGTGCGGGCTCCGGGCCTTTCAGAAGAATTAGGAAATTTGGATTAGCAACTTTTTTTTCGCATCATCCAAACTGCGACCTGCTGACTTACGTGGTTGGGTCAGTTAAATTGGAGGCGGAGCTCGCCGCGGGCCTGTCAAGAGAGTGGGTAAATATGGATTAGTATCCTTTATTTGCACTATGGTTTGGCCTACTAACGTGCTTAGGGTAGTAGTAAAGCCAGGATCAGGGGGGGTAGTGGTTTCGGGTCTACCGTAGGAATAACGAATACAGTGAATTGATTTCCTTTGTTTGCAATGTCCTAACTGTGATTTGGCTTACGGGTTCGAGGGGACCGTAGTAGCGGCATCGGTGGTGGGGCTCGTTGTGACTCTTTAGGACAATTAGTAAAGAGAGTGATTTAATGCCAATTCTTTGCGTTCTATAAGGCATGATTCGGCTCACTGGTTCGTGGTAGTGGGGGCCTCCGTGGGGGCAGGGGTTGTGGACCTTCCAATAGGGTCAGTAAAGTCGAATTGTTTTCAATTTCCAGGCGGGACGGCCTACAGTATGACCAGCTCAATGCCAGGGAAGCCAGTAATGGCACTCAGGAGGGCTCCAGGAGAGGTGAAGGGAGCATGTAGAGAGGAGGTAGCACAGCTCTTGGGTTCACACAAGAACGATCCAATCCCCCGATGCTGTAGGACAAGGAAGTCGTTAGTAGAAAACTCGCTACAAGTCAAGACCTGAGTCACCATGTTCCTGGGTGATTATAGAACTCGGAGTCTGGCTCGTTCGTAATTTCGAAGGTAGACCGCTTAGTAGCAGGGCGCGGGAGGGCAGGGGTGTGAGAATTGAATGGAATGCTCCCCATACTTATCGTGTTCTATCATCAAGGTTGTTTGAAACAACAACCAGATCACTTCTTTATGTCACCCCGGTGAGGACCGAGATGGCGACAAACCTGAACTATTGCAATTGGGCATCAGATTAGGCGCCGTAGAACTCTATACTATAATTGCTAGTGCCTGAGCCTGCTCATCTTTCACACCCGAATCAATCGAATCAATCCCATATCGTCTTGATGTCATTCTGACGTAGGGGTCGTTTATACCGAAGAGCTAGAATCTTTGTGTCAGCTCATACGGTGCGGAACACTGTATTATTTTGTACTTAAGACTACCGTGCCTGTAATCGGAGACGTATACTGTCCGACGCATGGATGGGATCGTATCTCACCGGGTTCAGTGCGGAAGACACAGTACTATTTCTGCATAGATGTATCACGGGCAGTACCCGAAGTCAGCAATGTGACTTTCGGGAGCACACGGTCACTTCCTAAGATAAGGTATCAATACTGTCAATGCACACCAAGTAGGCCTGTTGTCACAGTACGGGTGTGTCCATGTGTTTACTCGTTGCCGAGCCCGCAACCCTTAGGCAACTTCAGGAGTCCTAGCTCATAACATTTTCCCCAAGACACGATAGAAACCCGCAGGTATTGTTGTAGGGATTCCCTTAACTAGTTCACACGGAGGAAGGGCATCATATTTACATCTGGCAGTTCTTGTGCGCAGTGCGCACGTGCTCGTGGTGGAGTTATATGGAATCCGAAATAATGGGTCTGTTCACCAATCCGGGCTATGAAATCTTTTCCAGCGCTTCGGCACCATCATTTGAAACATAGTCCGGTGGTCGATCTAACCTGGATTGCTCTTCCACCGGCAATTCAACCTCCGTTAATGGCGTCCGGTGATTTCCTTCCCCCAGTACCGCCTCAAGTCTTTCGAGCTTCTCTTTCATCATCGTAAGTTTGTTATTGATTTCTGCCATACTCTCCCCTTCTGCCCCTGGTTGTTGTTTTCGTTCCCTTTTCCGGTCTTCACCCTGGTGGAATATACGAGATATCAAGCCCGTCCGAGCTTGAGATCCCCGGGTGCCCGAACCCGGCCCCGTTGCGGTAGAAGGATAATTTGGGGAGGTTAGTTGTGAGGGGGATGGCCTTAAAGTCAGGGCCGTAGCGGCTACTACAGGCCCTGAACTTGTACCTCGTTCCTGCTCCGATCGTAATCCCGAATTAAGAGATAGGGCCGCCTGGTCCTGGGTGCCTGCTGGCTGCTGTCGTTGTGCGGCTGCACTAGTATCGAATTGAATAATGCGGGGTTGCGGTACCGCGGATGATATGCTTCTCGGGACTCCTGCTTCCTTCCTCCTAGGAACGCTCCGTTCGATCGACGGTATATACAGGGATACCTGTATCACTCTCCTCTTGCTCCGTCGTCGACCTCTCCACCAGAGATATATCCCAGCTAGAATGATGATGGCAACACATGGGATAGAGATAGCAGGGACTGTGACTACCGCCTTCAATGAGCTTCCGTTGTGCGCCCCCGAGACGTTTTGAGACTGCCCCGGGGAACTGGTGGCACTGTTGGAGCTCCCCGTAGTCTCCGATACAGTGGTTGGTCTGATGAGAGAGGGGCTAGCTTGTTTTTGGTTCGGTTGATCACTAATATTGTACGTGGTTGCATTCGTTGGCCCAGTACTCAGTCGCTCTGATGAGGCGGAAGACCGTGCGGGGATCGAAGTTTTTTGGCTGGACAGCAGTCTGCACCACTGGTTAATTCCACGTTTATTTTCAGGTTTTTTTGCTGCGGCTTACATGGTGGTGGTCGGCACCGGCGGTGGGAGGAGGTTCGTAAGGGGGTGATTCTGGGGAAATAAGCAATGGGGACCAATGCAACATTATTTGCGATTCTTGGCTGGGGAGTCACAGCCGGAGTTGCTTACGAGCTTGTTCCAGTGCCAATGGTGTGACCTGTGGGGGTGATAATGTTGACTGGAGCTGTTGTCGTCATAATAAAATTTGTTTAAAGTTTGGTCCAATCTGCGAGACCTAAGGCCGCTATAGAGGCTAGACAGAACAGAAGATGGAAGGGGGCGAGAGTTGGGTGATCCTCTGTCTCTACTTATGTAGTACAAACTCTGATGATCAGGAAGAGAGATGTGACCACGGCAATGCTAGGTCTTGCATATGACCAGTTGACCTCGGGATGCCCCGGGAGAAGATCAGTCGTAATATCATATTGTCAACAACCTTTGGCGTTGCTGTCGTAGACTGATTCGACCGTAGGCCACCACATTAAAGTTACCGGGGGGGAGGGGTGTGCTTGCTCTGCTCGTCTACGTTGGATGTTCCATGATATGCCTTTGTCTGATGGGAGGAGGTCTAAGTTATTGATTGTTGGTCCTACATACCTGTCCGTATGGTGGATTCACTAACACACTTTTAGTGTCTTGAGAGGACTGCAAGTTCGCAACCTCAGATTTCAATGCAAACCCTAGGAAGATTGATCATAGGGATTATCGCTGGGGCGTCTGGGGTCGGGATCACTTGTTGGTACTATAAAACACAATAGCGCTGGTGATAGAGGCAGCGGGATCCTTGGGCTGGTGCCAGGAAAACTCATTTTGACGCCATCCATCGACATCGTATTGCTTCCCCAAGGACCGGCCCGATTCGCAAGTATGAGGTTGATCGACTCTATAGCAGTTGGGTAGGGAAGATGAAAGCGAGGGAAGTGAGCAGGTTCTAGTCCCTACTCGTGGGGTGCCACTAACAAAGTTGTCGGCTACCCTGGCGACATACCACTTCAACGAGACGGCAACAGACGGAGAAAGGGATGAGTATGGGCCTGGTTGTCAGAGTAAGCACTGTAGAATCATGCTCCGTAATCGTGCTCACTTCTTCTGCCTTTTCCACACCCTCATATTCTCTTGTCCGGACTTGAGCGACATGACGGGAACTTAGTTCATGTAGCGCTTCCCTAATCAATATCTGCTATTTTCCTGCGGGGATCCAAGGTCAAGGTATGCTAGATATCAGACTCAGCTCTCGCGGGGATTGGCCAGTGACACGTCCTTCGACTTGCTAATAGTAGTGAGCGTAATGCTGTCCGCTGGAACCAGTAACGTACATACATAATTCAGTGAGCCTGGGATGACAAGACCGAAATCAGAGTAAACAGCATTTGCACAATCTTCAGATTGGGATTATTGCGGTTAGTTGATTGAGGCGGTTGCCTAATTCAAAATAAGTGCGAGAATCATGGGCGTCTGTGTAAGAGTGAAAGTCCGGCTCGGGGTATACAGGGTTGATGTTCAAGCTAGGCTACCGATCAGGGCTTTCAATACACTCCTCAGGGTCTCGGCCCCTGGCACTTCCAGGCAATTGCCAACCCCCACACAAGCCGTACCCACGCGATAGTCGGCTCCGCTCAGTTAAAGGGCCATGAGCTATCGTAAGCTAGTTGGAATCCCCCTATCCACGCTATAACACGATAACCAATTTACGAAGGGTTTGTTAGCACCTCGGAACCGTGACCCTCTCGAGAAACATAATCAGGTGGTCCATCTGATCCAGTCCGTGCATTCGACACTAAACCAGCCCCCATTGACACCCTCCGCCAACCTCTCTACCTCAATACTGCTTTAAGTCTCTCGAGTGTCACCATGAATTTATTATTCTATTCCACCATAATCCGTTCCTCGATTTCCTGGTAGTCTGCTAATACTGTCAATGCACACACAAGTAAGCCCGTTGTCACATTACGGGGTATCAGGGTGTCCATGTGTTGACTCGTTCTCAAGCCCGCAACCTTGGGCAACTTCAGGAGTCCTAGCTCATAACGTTGTCCCCAAGATACGATAGAAACTCGCAGGGATTGCTGTAGGGATTCCTTTAACTAGGTCACATGGAGGAAGTGCATCGTATTTACATCGGGTAGTTCTTGCGCGCATTGCGTACGTGTTCGTAATAGAGTTGTATGGAATCCGAAATAAACATTGGGTCTGTTCACCAATCTAGGCTATGAAATCTTTTCCATCGCTTCGACACCATCATTTGAGATATAATCCGGTGGTTGATCTGACCCGGATTGCTCATCCAGCAGCGATTCAATCTCCGTTGACGACCTCCGGTGATTTCCTTCCCCAAGGACCGCCTCAAGTCTCTCGAGCTTCTCTTTCATCATCGTAAGTTTGTCATTGATTTCTGTCATAACCTCCCTCTCAGCCCCTGGTTGTTGTTCTCGCCCCCTTTTCCGGTCCTCATCCCGATGGAATATCCGAGATATCAAACTCATCTGAGTTTGAGATCCCTGAGTACTTGAACCCGGTTCTGTTGCGGTAGAAGGATAGTTTATGGAGGTTAATTGTACAGGGGCCGGGACGCGCATTGGCCCTAAAGTCAGGGCAGCAGCGGCTGCTACAGGTCTTGGGCTTGTACCTCGTTCCTGCTCCGATCGCAAACCCAAATTCGGGGGTGGGGTTCCCTGGTCCGCTGTATCAACTTGAATAGTGCGGGTTTGCGGTACCGTGGATGATATGCTTCTCGGGACTCCTTCCTGCCTCCTAGGAACGCTCCGTTCGATCGACGGTATATATGGGGATACCACTGTTGCCTGTATCGCTTGTCTCTTGCTCCGTCGTCGACTCCTCCGCCAGAGACATGTTCCAACTATAATGATGATGGCAACACATGGGATAGAGATAGCAGGGACTATGACTATCAGTTTCGGTGAGCTTCCGTTGTGTGCCTCTGGGGCGTTTTGGGGGTTGCCCCAGGGAGCTTGTGGCACTGCTGGAGCTCCCCATAGTCTCCAAAAAAGTGGAACTGGCTGGCCTGATGGAAGGGGAGGTTGGTTGGTTGACGGTTCAGTTGTTTGCTGGTTTTTCTACGTACGTGGCTATATTCGTTGACGTGGTAATCGGGTGCTTTGATGAGACAGAAGACCGCGCATGGGTCGAAGTTTTGTGGCTGGACAGCGGTCTGCACAACTGGTTAATTCCAAGGTTGTTTTCAGGCCTTTTTACTTCAACTTACCCGGGGGAGAATCCGGGGCCCGGGCCCCGGAGGCTCTGGGGGAATAAGCAATGGGGTTAATACAATATTATTTGCGGTTCCTGGTTAGGGGAGTTACAGCCGGAGTTGCTTACGGGATTACGGGGTCATTGGTGTCGCTTGCGGTTCCGCACAACTGATTAATTCCAAGTTTATTTTCAGGCTTTTTTACTTCAACTTACACGGGGGGGAAACCGGGGGCCGCCCCGGAGGCTCTGGGGGAATAAGCAATGGAATTAATACAATATTATTTGCGATTCCTGGTTGGGGGAGTTACAGCCGGGGTTGCTTACGGGGCTATTGCAGGGTCACTGGTGTCATCTGCGGGGGTAGTAATGTTGGCTGAGGCTGTTGTCGCCATAGTCGTGTTTGTTTCAGGCTGGGTCCAATCTGCGAGTCCCAAGATCACTATTGTGGGAGTAGTCTCCTGGCTACGCGTGGAAACGATACGGAAGAGGACGAGCGTCGGACTCAGATGACGAACAACGGAACGGAGCGACGACCCTGGGCCACGCGTACCCTCGGTCTTCAGATAAGTCCCCTCCCGTTGAAACATATGTAAATTTTTCTTCATTCCTTAAGTTTTTCTACACCTTTAGTACAGCCGTTCCCTCTCCTTCCTTCTAGCTACCTTTTCCTTCCTAGCGTACTTGTAAGTTTTTCTCCAGGTTCCTGTTTCACGAAAATTTGTCTTCGCTACATTTTGTTTCACTTACACGGCCTCTCGTAGTTATACAATTTCGCTCCTTTTCGTGTACGTTCGCTGTCTTCTCTGATAACCGACAAATAACGTAGTATTTATTTCTTTACCGTATTTAATGTAGAAGAGGGAGGATTCGTCCTCCAGTGAAAAATATATACCCTCTATCTCGAAAGTTCTGTTGCGATCTCTCCCTCTCCTTGACTCAGCTCAACGACGCTTGCCTCCCCTCTCGAACTCGCAAACCTTCATACAAAGTGGAGCCCACCGCAAGGGTAGGTGTTAGCTGTCCTTGACACCTAAACCCTTGCCCCTATTCCCTTATCCAACATCACGGCAAACGAGCTCACAACCCGAGCACGTACCTATCAAAGAAGCCTCTCACAGCCATCAAAGATCCCAAGGCCAGCAAAAGAAAGAAAGACTAAGGAAAGCATAACCATGGAGATCGAAGAAACGTTACGAGGGAATTCGCGAAGGACATTGCTCAGTCAATACAGCCCACCAGTCATATCAAGATCACTTACAAGCACAATGGCAACCAACACTACAACCAAGGGGATCGCAGGGATGCCAGCACCTGGCAGCTCTCGTGCTCCTGACTTTGATCCGAAATACCCAGAGGAGTTGAAGGATTTCCTGGAGGAGTTTGAGGAACATGCAATAGCATGTGGGTTGGATGTGCGGGAGAAGGCGAAAGTGGTGGTGAGGTATACAGATGCGAAGACGAAACGATTCTGGAAGAGCTTAGAGGGGTATGAGAATGACTTTGACAAGCTGAAGAACAAGATACTTGACTTGTACTCCAAGTCCCAACTCGGCGAAAAGTTTACGGTCAATCAGCTTGTCAAAATAATCACCAGGGCAGCCGATGGAGATGTTGACGATGAAGATGATCTCAATACTTATTATCGGGAGTTTTGGCCAGTTGCTTCATACCTGGTGGACAACAAGAAAATCAACAAAGATGATCGAGACCGTTATTTTTGGAAAGGGCTACCTACAAAGGCTCGCAAAGCTATCCGAAATCGCCTGGAAACAAAAGACCATGCATTTGACCGATCTCAGGTCCCGACTATTGAAAAGACAATGGAGGCCGGACGTTTTGTGTTTTCGAGGGAGGCTGTGGATGATGAGGATGATGATCCTATTTTGGAAAAATTAGCAAGGCAGAGGAGGAGAGGGAGGAAGGGTCGAGGAAGGAAAGACTCAAGTGATGAGGAGTCAGGCAAGTCAAGTGATGAGGAAGATGGGCGGAAGAAGAAAGGCAGATTGGGAAAAAGGGAGGTAAAGACGAGGAAAGTACGGTTTGAGGAGAGAAAGGATGAGAGAAGTGAGGTGGAAGAATTGACGAAGAAACTCCATGGCTTAGATATGGCAGACGTAGACTATGCATCAACATATGCGCGACTAGTCTTGGCAGCTCCAGCATTAGCTGAGAGGATCCCACCGCCAACACGATGGACCACACCCATCACCCGAGTGCCAGCAATAGGTGGCCCAACACAGCCCATTATGACATCCCATCATGCCTATGCATCCAACCCTCCAACAGACAATCGATGTCGTTTCTGTATGAAGCCTGACTGCCGCATCAGAACATGCCCCATAGCAGCAGAATACGTGCGCATGAGACGGGTTATCACACTCACAAATGGCTTCTACGCTCACGCAGATGGAACCCAGATAGACCGACGTCACCCAGGAGGCCTCAAGGGGGCAATTGACGTGAAGCTTGGCTTGCGCGATGTGCCACCCCATATTCCACCTGCACCAGTACCTGTTCAGATGGCTCCGGCCCCAGCTGCCCTCAGTTCATTTGTGGCTACTACGGAAGTCGAAGGTTTCGTATGGGGAGCTGTAGCAGAGTTAGAGGGGTTAGGAGGAAGAGGAGAGGCCGATGGGTTTGCAACCACACGAGCTCAGGAGAAGAAGGGGTCGAGTGGGGGATCAACGGAGAAAGGGGAGGAGCAGGCTATGGGGAGCAAGAGAGTTAGCGAGGGAAAGGGAGGGAGTTCAACAGTGGTTCACCAACCAGCATATCGATTTGAGTCAAAGCTTGCCAATTCTCAAGCTGCGCAGCAGGTTTTTGACCGAATTCTGGAAACCAAGGTCCCAGAAGTTACGATTCGGGACTTATTGTCACTCAGTGGAGATCTTCGAAAAGTCATGGTGGAAAACACACGTACCCAGAAGGCAGCCGTCGGAGCCACAATAACCACAATACCAGGTATTCCACTCGAGTTTGCGACACCGCTTCGAGAAGTGGATGTAGTTGTAATGGGGAAGGTGCAGGAGGTGGGGCTTTTGGATGAGGGGTCTGAAATTGTGGTGGTGCGAAGGGATTTATGGGAAGAATTAGGAGTTGGAGTCAATCCTGGACGACGAATGACGATGCAGGTAGCAAGTGGGGCAAAGGAGGACCTGGGAGGATGTGCTGAGTGGTTGGAAATTGAAGTGGGGGGAATCCAGACTTATGCGCATGCATTTGTTGCACCCCAAACGGCACCGTATCAACTGTTGTTAGGGAGGCCTTGGCAAAAGAGCGTGAAGTTAGGAAAAGTGGAACGAGAGGATGGAGGGGTGGATGTGGTGATCACAGATCCAGTGGGAGGAGAAAGGAAGGTGGTAGTGCCAACGAGAGAACGAGTTGGGGGGAGGATGAAACAAGGCCTGATGGTACTAGGAAGTGAGGTGGTGAATTACGGAGTGGAAGTCAAGGCGGGTATGGATTCTCTTACGGAGGTAATCCTGGGGTCATCCTTTTCCTACAATATGGAGTCAAGGTGTCTGGCCTACAAGAAGGTAGCTGACAAGGTGCGACCAGTCCCTGGAACAATGCCAAGTGACATCAGAATTCTGCGCCATTTCCCAGAAGATCCTTTGAGGTCCCTACCTGGTTTATCCCCCTTCCCTCCATCATTTTCGCCAGGTGTACAGTTGACTCAGGAACATATGGATGCACTTGGACTATTTTCGAATGCATTCTTGTGGCCAGAGGAGCAGAAGCTGGTTGCGGAGGTACTAGTGAAGAACGAGATGGGGTTAGCATGGGATGAATCAGAGAAGGGACGTTTTCGGGATGATTACTTCTCACCGGTCAAAATTCCAGTTATCGAACATGTACCATGGACCCAAAGGACTCTGCCAATCCCCCCTGGCATTCGCGAGAAGGTCGTCAACCTCATCAAACAGAAGGTCGGATCAGGGGTATATGAACCGTCTTACAGCTCCTATCAACATCAATGGTTTACGGTCGCCAAGAAAGATGGGAATATACGTATCGTTCACAATCTTACTCCCCTCAATGCAGTCACGATTCGCGATTCACAAGAACCCCCCCTTGTCTATCTGTATGCAGAACAATGCTCAGCGCGTGCAATATACTCAGGATTGGACCTTTTCGTTGGCTATGATCACCGTACCTTGGCAGAGGGGTCTCGCGATTACACAACATTTGATACACCACTCGGCACGATGCGTCTCACAGTACTTCCTCAGGGCTGGACAGGCTCAGTAGGAATCTTCCATAACGATGTGGCCTTTATCCTGCAAAACGAAACTGATTGTGCACCAAACTTCCTAGATGATGTCACATTGTTAGGGCCCAAATCACGGTATGAGAAGCACGATGGTACTTACGAGACCATTCTGGACAACCCAGGCATTCAGCGTTTTATCTGGGAACATGCCAATGACCTGAATCGGGTCCTTCATCGGCTCAAACATGCAGGCGCGACCGTATCAGCCAAGAAACTTCAATTATGTCAGCCAGATATCATTGTGGTGGGACGGCGATGCACGTACGAGGGTCAGGAACCAGATGGGACGACAGTGGACAAGATTTTGAAGTGGCCGGAATGTCGGAACGTGTCAGAAGTCCGAGGATTTTTGGGGATGGCGGGTACAGTGAGGAACTGGATCAAGGGTTTTGCGGAGGTGTGCAACCCGTTAACGAAGCTAACGAGAGTGACGAAGGAGGCCTTTCGATGGGAAGATGAACAGAAGGTAGCGATGGAGGAGGTAAAGAAACGTGTTACGACATGCAAGGCAATTCGGCCAATCGATCACACACTCCCCTTTCCTATTATTCTATCAGTGGATACCTCAGTGATTGCAGTCGGGTTTGTTTTAGCGCAGCTGGATGAGGAGGAACGATGACGGCCAGCACGTTTTGGATCGATTGCGTGGAGCGAACAGATTTCGCGATATTCACAGGCCAAGCTCGAGTTATATGGCCTCTTTCGAGCACTCAATGCGACAAAACTCTGGATAATTGGGGCAAAAAAATTAGTGGTTGAGGTTGATGCACAGTACATCAAGGGAATGGTGAACAAACCTGACATTCACCCAAACGCAGCCATGAATCGTTGGATTTCGGCCATCTTGATGTTTGATTTTGACTTGGTACATGTTCCGGGGGCGAAACACAAGGGTCCAGATGGGTTATCAAGACGCCGGGCAGCGGAGGAGGATGGCGAAGAGGCAGGGGAAGGTGTGGATGAAGCAGAGGACTGGGTTGACGAGGTGATTGGATGTGGGGTTTGGGTGGCAGGATCAACTGGGGATGTTGGTTCGGCTCGGGCGATGACAGTGGGTCAGGGGAATGACAGGGACGTCATATCAGAAAGGAAGGGGGAGGGCAGACTAGAAATCGGTGACGATGCAGCAAATTTTCGAGCAGAAGAGACAGACAAGAAACTAGGAGCAGTCAGAAAATTTCTGGAGACAATGAAAATGCCACAAGGACTCACCGATAAGGCCAAAGTAACATTTCTCCGTCACGCTGGCAGGTTTTTTGTTAGAGGGGACAAGTTGTGGAGGAAGGAACACGGAGGGCGGCATCAACAGGTGGTGATGGGAACGGATGCAAGGGTGGGTTTGTTGAAAGCGGCACATGATCAGTTAGGTCACAAGGAATTTTTTGCGACACGACGTACCTTATCGGATCGTTTCTGGTGGCCTACTCTCGATCAAGACCTACGCTGGTACCTCAAGACATGTCACCAATGCCAGATTCGCTCTACTCAACATGTTGTAATCCCCCCTGTAATCCAGCACCCAGCAACGCTTTTTCGGAAGGCATACGTTGATACCATGCATATGCCGCCCTCCCACGGCTTCAAGTATATTGTACAAGCCCGTTGTAGCCTCACAGGTTGGCCAGAATGGCGAGCTCTCAAGAAGGAAAATGGTCGAACGCTCGGGGCCTTCATATTTGAAGAGATCTTGTGTCGATGGGGAGGTTTAGACGAGATCGTTACAGATAACGGGACAGCATTTGTAGCTGCGCTGGACTGGTTAGCTGATAAGTATCATATCCACCACATTCGTATTTCAGCTTACAATTCCCAATCCAACGGAGTGGTAGAAACGACGCACAGGACTATTCGAGATGCTCTCATCAAGGCTTGCAACGGCGATGCACGCAAATGGTACGAACACGCTGCATACATTTTTTGGGCCGACCGAGTTACTACAAGAAAGGCTACTGGCATGACACCCTACTACGCCGTCCATGGAATCGAGCCGTTGCTCCCATTCGACATCGCCGAGGCGACCTTCTTGTTCCCTCACATCGCTAACCGACTCTCCGACTCCGAGCTGCTGGCTGTCCGTGCCCGAGCCCTCGAGAAACGTGATGACGACCTCAAGACCATGGAAGACAAGGTCCTGGCTGCGCGTTATAGGTCTACGGGAGATTTCGCTAAGCGAAACCAAGGCCGAATTCGCGACCATAAGTTCGGACCGGGTGCGCTTGTGCTGGTCTTAAACAAACGCATCGAACCGGAACTCGGCCGCAAGTGCAAACCTCATTATTTCGGTCCTATGGTGGTAGTCAAGCAGTTGCGCAGCGGAGCCTATATACTTGCCGAGGTTAACGGCGCAGTATCTCGCCTCAAATTTGCCGCCTTCCGTCTCATCCCTTACCACCCTCGGTCTCGCGCTCGTTTGGAAGTTACGGAATTTGTGGATTTGGAAGATTTGGCGGCTGTGGAAGATGATGGTGAGGGCAACTGAGGACAGTTGCGATCCGAAAGAAAGGGGGAGATGTGGGAGTAGTCTCCTGGCTACGCGTGGAAACGATACGGAAGAGGACGAGCGTTGGACTCAGATGACGAACAACGGAACGGAGCGACGACCCTGGGCCACGCGTACCCTCGGTCTTCAGATAAGTCCCCTCCCGTTGAAACATATGTAAATTTTTCTTCATTCCTTAAGTTTTTCTACACCTTTAGTACAGCCGTTCCCTCTCCTTCCTTCTAGCTACCTTTTCCTTCCTAGCGTACTTGTAAGTTTTTCTCCAGGTTCCTGTTTCACGAAAATTTGTCTTCGCTACATTTTGTTTCACTTACACGGCCTCTTGTAGTTATACAATTTCGCTCCTTTTCGTGTACGTTCGCTGTCTTCTCTGATAACCGACGAATAATGTAGTATTTATTTCTTTACCGTATTTAATGTAGAAGAGGGAGGATTCGTCCTCCAGTGAAAAATATATACCCTCTATCTCCAAAGTTCTGTCGCGATCTCTCCCTCTCCTTGACTCAGCTCAACGACGCTTGCCTCCCCTCTCGAACTTGCAAACCTTCATACACTATAGAGGCTGAACAGAACAGAGGATGGAAGGGGGAGGGTTGGGTGAGCTTCTGTCATTATTTATCTAGTATGACCATCAAAGACGCACGAATGGCAAGTGTGACTATCAACAGGAATCCGTGATTTCGGCAAACTGATGGAATACCGATTCCTGTCCCCGACCACCTCATGGTAGCCACACTGTAGGTAGCTTATATTCTTGTAGTCTACATGTAGGTATCCTTGTCCACTTACCCTCCTTAGTACTTACACTCTTGTCACCCTACTGTTGTCTCCCTCATGAATATATACTGCTGTTATCCACCTTTTGAGCTGACTTCAACATAAATGGATTAGCCTGTCCCTCCCTTGTTGCCGCTGTCATTACCTCACCCATTCTGGCTGCTGTTACTCGTTACCTCCGCCGCTTTTGTTGCTGTCATTGCCACTCATTCTTGGCGAGAAATCAATCATGCTTATTCCGACATGCAGTTGAAGCTGTCTTAACTGGATAATTCTGTTTGGAAACCTAGAGTTACAGCATAGTTTAATTGGAAACCCAGTTTTCAGGCTCTTCATCCATATCTCTGTCTGAGTCCTCTGATGATATGCCCTCCCAATGTGCATTACTCTCCACCATGGATTTTGACCCCACCAGCCCAGGGCATCTCTTCACATCCTGACACAATCCCAGTTACATCTTCCAGGATCTCGATTTTGAGGTTGGGTATATGTGATGTTGCCAAGTGCCTGTTATGAACAGTCCAGACCGGGAGGAACAAGAATTACTGTTCGACTTTACAAGATGGGTACAGGAGACTACAGACCAACTACGGGCACAAGAATACGAAAACGAGGAAGGGGAATACTACACCGCCATGCAGGACCTGGCGAGAGAAGCAGGAATGGAGATAACCTTGGAGGATATATTGGAATACCCCGAGGACGAGGAAGATAACCATGGATCAACCGATCCAACCTCCGATACGGATGGAAGCACCGAGAGAATGGAGAGCGAGAATGGAGAAGACTCCATGGAGATACAATCGGGAGAAGGAGATTATGAGTCAGAGGAAAGCGATGGAACATCGCACAGCAGTAGCGAGAGTACTGACTCATTGTAATATAAATAACGCTAGGATGCCATCAGCCAGGATGTGCATCATGGTCAGGACTGCGCACGACCAGTAGAACAGCCGAGTAACCTATAACGAGTATATAGCATCTCATAGGTATATAAGGCCTGTACAAGTAGAGATTAAAGCCTCAAGCTTTAATCTTGTTAACAGCGGTCGTTTACCTCTCTGCCTTAACTTGGCGTCTTCCCTCGTTATCTCATTGAGCGCGATCCACTAAGCTCTATAAGGCCAACCGTCTCGGACACCTTGTAGAGTGATTGAAGGCCGTCTCCAGTTATCCTCGGATACAGAAGGAGCACGGATCATAACATTAGATTAAAGCTTCCTTTGGACAACCTCCATCGTACACCCCGTGGTATCGGTACGCCTTGTCGCTACCCTTCCACACCGGCAGACGATACGCTTTATCGCTATCCGAGTGCCAACCGTATCTGACGACACGCCTTGTCGCTGTCTGGTGATACACCCCCGTAGAGCAGGCCACCATACCCTCTGCACCCTTGGTCAGACGCACCGAAAGCGTTGATAGGTCATCCACACCTTTAAGTGTTGATTGGGATAACGCACCCGTAAGCGTTGTATACAGGTCATCCGCACCTTCAAGCGTCGATTGGGATAACGCACCCGCAAGCGTTGTTTATTCACCTTCACCTTCGACTTCTTCCCTCTTCACCCTGTCTACAAACCGAAACGACCCCCTTGCCACCGACTACGAAGAATCCAACAGTTCTGACTGGTTGACAACCGACTCCGAACCCGACTTCACACCCCCTCCACCACGGACCCTAAAAAGAAAACAAAACCTATACCCCTCACTCGTTCACCCTCCGGTTCCGCACCGTACCCTACACAACCTACCGAGAGAGTTCAACGTCGAACAGAAGACCCAGGATACCCAGCACCCCCAGCATCAGTTCTTCAATCCCTACCTAAACAACCACCACCTGAAAGAACTGCCACCTCTACCCGCTCAAAGCTCGGGGAGCCGATTCATAGAACATCTACCCCATCCTCCGGTCCTCAACCCTCAACAAGTACAAGAACTAGCGACAACACTTCGCAACAGAAACCCCCAAGAACATTCTCACCCCTCGCATCACCACTTGGATCGCCGGTACACTCACCGCCTCGATCCAGTTCCCCTGTACAATCCGAACCATCCGAAGTTAGCCCCACTACCGGGTCTATTCACACTTCCGACGAGGAATCCACAACCTCTGACATTAACAATATGGCCTCCTCCGCAAAAATTAACACACCCCCAACCTTTAATGGAGAGACCGACTACTTCCGCCTCTGGAAGGATGCAGTACAATTATACATCGATGCAAAGCCAGGAGCCTTTTCCGATGACAAGACCAAGATACAATTCGCCCTTTCATACATGTCCACCGGCCCTGCCGCAACATGGAGAGGAGCATTCTTGGAATCAAACAAAGAACTTGATGGAAGCCAGACCCTTCCGACATGGAAGAAATTTCTCGAAGGACTCGATACATCCTTCGCCCCAAACAATGTCCCCGCCGATGCAATGGACAGAATCCGCCACCTCAAACAGAATGGACGATATATCGATGATTACATATCCCAGTTCCAGATACTTGCCTATCAGGCCGACCTTGGAGATGGAGTGGCGGCGGTCAACTATTTCAAGAACGGGCTGGATCGCCCCGTCGCAATCAAGACAATTAGCCTCAATCCAGGAAACAAACTCAGCAACTGGTTCAAGCAAGCTCGAACAGCATATCAAATACTACAAACTCAACGCGACTATATGCAAACTCGAGGAACTCCCTCGTTTCCAACGACTTTGCGCACTCGCCCATTTAAAGGGAAAAGAAATGCTTTTACGCGCCGTGTCCCACTGCCCTATCAAGCAACAGACCCTAACGCAATGGATATTGACCAACTCGCCGAAGCAGTCTACAACCTCGACTTTGAGGACGAGCCAGATCTACTCGCCGAGGAAGCTGATGAAGACGAGGAGACCGAAGAAGACAGACTCCACCAGTTGGTACAAGAACGCACCCGCGAAGCCCTCAATGCAATCCTCACGGACGCCCAAAGAAAGGATCTCAAAGAAAGGAGATGCTTCAACTGCCGCAAGACTGGACACTTCGCCCGCGAATGCCCCACCAAGAAGACAATATATCGCCGATCCGAATTACCCCGCAATTTGGATGCCAGAAACCGGTCAAATGCGATATCCAGAAGAAGACAAGCAAGCTACAGGAAAAAGAACTCATTATACAACATACTAGAAGATGCAACCGACGAAGAAGTCGAGGACATCTACGAACATTTTGCAAATGAATCCAACCACCCAGATGCCCCTCTGGTTAAGGATTTTGCCTAAGGAGACTAGCCACCACGTCTAGCCCTCCACAAAGACCTCCTTCCCTTTCCTATTCACAAAATGATATTAATGTTGTAAAGTTACAGGAATCGTCAGCACGCGTAATACATCTACCCTGTCAAATCCGAAAACACAAAATCACTAAGGAAGGACCCGAAAGCGTGGAACTACTCGCCCTACTCGACTCAGGAGCAGCAGGAAACTTCATTGACCCCGGAATGGTCAAACAACATTCATTCAAGACAACACCCCTCGATCGACCCATCGAAGTACGAAATGCCGATGGATCTGTTAACGAAAATGGAACAGCCACCCACTACACGACCCTCAACCTAACGGTTAACGGGAAGAATATGGAGATCAAACCAAAAGTAGTCTCCCTCGGAAGCCCAAGACTCATCCTTGGATTCCCTTGGCTTGCAGAACACAACCCAGACATCGACTGGGATGCCAAACAACTACGCTGGAGAAACGAACGTTGGGACAACACTATATTCCGAGAACTCATCCAATCAATGGAACCCGATTGGATCTACAACGACCAACTCAACCACATCTCCACACTAGAGCCCACAAGCTTCGAAGAAATCAACTTCAAAGCCTCCGCATCACAATTCCTCGCCGTACAACACGGAGAAAAGAAAAACGACGACCCAAGAAAAGTCGTACCCACGGAATTCCACGAATACCTCCCAGTATTTAGCAAGAAACAAGCCGAACGATTCCCCCCACAACGACCATGGGATCACAAAATTGAACTCAAGGAATCATTTAAACCAATTGCCATGAAGTCCTACCGACTCTCCCTCAACGAAGAAAAGGAACTCGACACGTTCCTAGAAGAAAACCTTCAAAAGGGATACATTCGACCATCCGAATCGCCAATGGCATCACCTTTCTTCTTCGTAGGAAAGAAAGATGGAAAACTACGCCCCTGTCAAGACTACAGGTACCTCAACGAGCATACCGTCAAAAATGCGTACAACCTCCCCCTCATCTCTCATATTCTCGACAAACTCCGAGGATCAAAATACTTTACCAAACTCGACGTACGAGCAGGATACAACAACATCCGCATACGCAAAGGAGATGAATGGAAAGGAGCCTTCAGGACACCCCGAGGATTATTCGAACCCACGGTCATGTTCTTTGGAATGTGTAACTCCCCAGCAACATTCCAAACCATGATGGATTCATTATTCCGAAAACTCATCGACAATGGAGGAGTAATCGTTTACATGGACGACATCCTCATTCACGCAAAAACAAAACAAGAACTCCGACGCCTCACAAGAGAAGTACTCAAGATACTCAAGGACAACGATCTATACCTCAAAACTGAGAAATGCGAATTCGAACGACAACGACTCGAATATCTAGGAGTTATTATCACTCCCGACTCAGTTTCGATGGACCCAGCAAAGCTCAAAGGCATCGCTGAATGGCCAACACCAACTACCCCGCGCGACGTACGAAAATTCATAGGATTTTGCAACTTCTATCGAAAATTCATACACCAATACGCCACATGGGCAAAACCTCTCAATGCCCTAATGTCCAAAACCAAGAAATTCGAATGGACAGAAGAATGCCAGAACGCCTTCGATACTCTCAAGAGGAAATTCCAAAGCGAACCAGTATTAATGGTCCCCGACCGAGACAAACCCTTCGAAATCGAATGCGACGCATCACTATTTGCATCAGGAGCAGTCCTACTTCAACGCGACAACAACGGAATTAAACACCCAGTCGCATACTTCTCAAAAGGATTCTCACCAGCCGAACGCAACTATCATTGTTCCGAACAGGAACTCTTCGCCATTATCCGAGCACTCAAAGAATGGCGCCACCACATAGAAGGATCATCACACAAGACCATCGTATGGTCAGATCACGATAACCTTCGCCGCTGGAGAAAACCTGAAGACCTCAGCAGAAGACAAGCCCGATGGATTGCCTACATGCAACGATTTGACATCGAAATCCGACATATCCCTGGAAAGAAAAATGGACCAGCAGATGCCCTTTCCAGACGACCCGATCATGAACCCAAGACAAGAGACAACAAACAGGTCGTTGCACTCCCCGACAAATTCTTCACCTCAAAACAGCCACAACATATCCATATTATCGACGAAAATACTAAACAGGAAATAAAAGAGCTGTGGAAGAAAAAGAAACAGACCGACATCGCCCAAGAAGATGACTCAGGACACCCACGCGTTCAAGGAAAACTATTTATACCACAGGACTTACACCTCAGACGCCGCTTACTGCAAAGAGTACACGACTCACCCACCGCAGGACACCCTGGAATCGCAGAAACAACTAGAAAACTCCAGGAATACGCCTACTGGCCCGGGATGCGATCATTTGTCAAAAACTACGTCAAAGGATGTGGCGCTTGCCAACAATACAAGATCAATCGCCACCCCCTAAAACCACCGCTTCAACCTATCCCTGGACCCCATTCTACCCGTCCATTCTCGAACATCTCGATGGATCTTATCACAGACCTACCCCCGGACGGACCCCATGATTCTATACTGGTCGTGGTCGACCAGCTTACGAAGGGGATAATTCTAGAACCTACTGCGAAAACCGCCAACGCGGACAAGATCGCCGAAATTCTTATCAAACGGCTATTCTCTAGATTTGGCCTTCCCGAGAAAGTTCTCAGTGATCGCGACCCCAGATTCGCTGCCAAATCCATGAAAGAATTCTACAAACAACTCGGAATCGAACAAGCACTCTCTACCGCCTACCACCCCCAGACAGACGGACAAACAGAGCGATTCAATCAAGAAATAGAACTTTACCTTGGCATCTATTGCTCATCGAACCCGAACAAATGGGTAAAGGCACTCCCACTCCTGGAATACGTCCATAACTCGAAAACACATGCCGAACACCAACATACCCCATTTGAACTCCTCTATGGATCAAGCCCCAAAGGATTTCCGACCTCCGAGGAGCCAACGAACATTCCAGCAATAGGAGAGAAGTTTAAATACCTCGCCAAGATACGCCAAGAAGCCCAAGCTGCGCATGAACAAGCCAGACTAAAAATGGCTGCAAGATATAACCGGCCAGATATCAATCTAAAAGTTGGACAGAAGGTTTGGCTCGACAACCGCAACCTCCCAATTCAGTACGCCTCAAAGAAACTGGCCCAACGCCGAGAAGGTCCCTTCACCATAACAAGAAAACTCGGACCTGTAACCTACGAACTAAAATTACCCATCAAATGGAAGATCCACAACAAGTTTCATGCGAGCCTCCTAATGCCTGCAGAAGAGAACGACACACATGGGGAATACAACACAGCCCCACCACCCAACCTTGTAAATGGAGAAGAAGAATACAAGGTCGAGTCAATACTGCGCCACAGAAAATTCCGGAACAAGTATCAATTCCTAGTCAGATGGAAAGGATACCTTCCCACCGAGGATTCCTGGGAGCCAGAAGCAAACCTGGAGAACGCCAAGGAAGTCATTGAAGAATATAAAAGGGCCCACAAATTAGACAACCCCACCAATGACCCAACCACCCAACACTCGAGCAACCACTCCAGACCTCCCAGAGCCAGACAACGATGGACGCCTTCTCATCCGGGAAAGAATCATATCCCTGGCGAACCGCGTCGAAGGAAATAGCCAACCTAACCCTGCCACCAATACCGTTGACGACCAACCAGACAGGACCAACAGTCCTTATATCATCCGGCATACCTTCCTTCCCTCCAACCAACCCGAGATACGATCCATCCTTTTACACGAAGTTCCCTTTCATATTACCGGAACCCGTCTTAAACGCAGTCCAGCGATGGTACCCCTGGTCGACACCTGCTGGAAGACATTTACTGCTCTTCTGTATCACAAGCGCCTCGTCCACGACCGAGCAACAGAATTCGAAAAACTATGCGCCACTATTCTTTCTAGCGCAACAGAGGAACAGGACCGCAACACCATTTCTGCCATGCTATCAACCGCTCTCACCGAATTCCCGTTCGAGAGTCCGATCCCAAGCCCGAGCAATGGAAGCGGAAGTCAGGACCGCCCTATCCTACCTATCGGGACCACCACCCAACCTTCCAACCCTCCCATGGTGGATACGAGTAACCAACCATCAAGTGTTGTACAAGCTATATCTGCTTCTAATGACGCCCCCGTCGGGACTACCACCACTCACTTATCCACCACCCGAACTCGCTGCAATTGCTGCCGTCGATTCGGCCATATCAAAGCAGGATGCCTGCGCTACCAATGTCGATATTGTCGAAAGATTGCCCCAGGCCATTACGAGAAGCACTGCGAGAGAAACCCTTACCAGCATCAACCCGCAAGTATGGTACCTGGCCTGTATCGCCGCCCACGAGGAATACCAAGCAGAGCTCGATCCCTCACACGCGAAACCACAAACAACAATATTCGACACATTGTTGCAAGCACCGAGCAGCGCCCCGCTTCAGCCAGACCCCTCCGCACCCGAATTCAAAATGCCCCCGCCGTCATTCCGACCACCAACGCCACCACCACATCTGCTAGTGGAAGCCACCGACTTCCTGAATCGATCCTTCGGCACACCCGCCACCATTCACTCCAGAGAACCCATCGTCATCGACCTCACCCAAGACCCGCCATCCCCAGACCACCAAGTTACCGAAGCGACTCCCCAGAACCCGACCCATACTTCGACTGGGACCCCATCGCCAAATCAAACATTACAGGAGAGCCTGTCGGACTATACTGAGGATATGTCTGATGAGGACATCAGACCTTACGAAGGGGATAATGTTATGAACAGTCCAGACCGGGAGGAACAAGAATTACTGTTCGACTTTACAAGATGGGTACAGGAGACTACAGACCAACTACGGGCACAAGAATACGAAAACGAGGAAGGGGAATACTACACCGCCATGCAGGACCTGGCGAGAGAAGCAGGAATGGAGATAACCTTGGAGGATATATTGGAATACCCCGAGGACGAGGAAGATAACCATGGATCAACCGATCCAACCTCCGATACGGATGGAAGCACCGAGAGAATGGAGAGCGAGAATGGAGAAGACTCCATGGAGATACAATCGGGAGAAGGAGATTATGAGTCAGAGGAAAGCGATGGAACATCGCACAGCAGTAGCGAGAGTACTGACTCATTGTAATATAAATAACGCTAGGATGCCATCAGCCAGGATGTGCATCATGGTCAGGACTGCGCACGACCAGTAGAACAGCCGAGTAACCTATAACGAGTATATAGCATCTCATAGGTATATAAGGCCTGTACAAGTAGAGATTAAAGCCTCAAGCTTTAATCTTGTTAACAGCGGTCGTTTACCTCTCTGCCTTAACTTGGCGTCTTCCCTCGTTATCTCATTGAGCGCGATCCACTAAGCTCTATAAGGCCAACCGTCTCGGACACCTTGTAGAGTGATTGAAGGCCGTCTCCAGTTATCCTCGGATACAGAAGGAGCACGGATCATAACAGTGCCTGAATGCAGTTGCCAGTTTTTCTTTTGGCCCATTGGGCTCAGAATGGTACACTAGTAACACTACAATGCACTCTGGAGACTTTCAGTGACTAGGCACTGAATATTTTGTGCCAAATCCAATGAGATGTATTTTACTTTTAATTTTAATTTCAGTTTAATTTAATTTCTTTTTCTTGGGCATGGTGGCTACTGTACAAAAGTAGTGGTGTCTAGGTGTCCTGTTCCATAGGCTACCAATCAGGGCTTTCAATGCACTTCTCAGGGTCTTGGCCTCCAGCACCTCCAGACAATTCCCAAGCCCCACACAAGCCCTACCCATGCGAGAGTCTACTTTGTCTAAACAAAGGACCGTGAGCTATCATAAGCTAGCTGCACTCCCCCTATCCACGCTATAACGCAATAACCAATTTATGAAGGGTTTGTCAGCACCTCGGAACCGTGACCGTCTTGAGAAACATAATCAGGTGGTCCATCTGACCCAGTCCGTGTATTCGACACTAAACCAGTCTCCATCGACACCCTCCGCCAACTCCTCTCCCTCAATATCGCTTCAAGTCTCTCGAGCATCACCATGAATTTATTGTTCAATTCTGCAATAATCCGTCCCTCGACTTCCTGGTAGTCTGTAGGTGGCGGTATTTGGGGTGCTGGCGGGCCTGAAGTTGGGATGGTGCTGGCAACAGACTCTGAGCTGGCACCTCGTTTGTTCGAATTAATGGCAGTTGTAGAGGGTATGGGGGACTGGATTTGACTATTCGTTGGCCGGTGCAGTCCCGCTGCATGAGCATCGGTACGACCAGCCTGTCCGCCGGTTTCCGCACTGGACAGAGAACCCCTAATTCCTTGTTGCTTCATCCAAAGACGCCCTCTCCGAATGATGGACGGCCTGTAAGGGGAGACTACTGCAGCCTGCACCACTTGCTTCTTACGTTGTCGTCGATTTATCAACCAGAAGCATGCTCCAGTAAGGATGGCGATGAGAGCTAATGGGACGAGAATGGTGGGGATGATGATTTTCAGATCCAGTGGGGGTTCATCCGGCGCTATTATCACATAGACTGCTGCTGTTGGGCTCGTTCTGACTCCCACAGACGGTGGGGGGTCAGATCTACAGAGTCTGTTTAGTTCCATGTTCTGATTCTAATTGATTGTGACTCACACAGATCTGCTGATCGTTGTTGTCAGGCTTGGTTCTGATATAGTGTCAAGTCTACAGAGTCTGTTGGAATCCATGCTCTATCAATTGATTGCGACTTACGATCTGAAAAGTCAGTTAGATCCTGTATCTCTAGTTCTTTTCTTTGGACTATGAACTTACATCGTATGTAAGGCTGTGGTAACCTTATGCCTAATAGTAGAGCCCTTCTGAGTTAACCACCGAGTTTTGGAGTGACTGGTCGGCAGAGCGCCGGAATGTTTTGTGGTGGTGGAGTGCCGGTGAGAAGTTTTGCGGCCTATGAGCACAGCTCGCGGCAACTCATTCTCATGCCGTTGCCCAATATCGAATGGCGTTGGCGAAGGCCAAGGAATGGCAACCATATTGCTGGGGGCCGTCCTCGAGTCCGGGTTATGGCGGAGTGCAAACGCAGCCAGTGCAGGAGCAGGGTGGAGGGGAGTAGATACACTGCTGCTTGCACTCGTCGTACTTACTGAATATCATCATCATCGAGGGCATAACACTTTCTCGTTCGGGTAGTGGACGGTAGAGATGGCAGCGAACATAATCTGTCATTGGTTGTCACACTAGGTGTTGTAGAACTATGTGAGATAATTGCGTGAGTGCTCCTTTGTCCGTTTTCGCATCCCGCCCAAAATCAAAACTGATGATCAGGTACGGAGGAATTGGAACAAACGGCAGCTTGAGTGTTTGAATATTCCAAGATGAGATAAATACTCATTACATTATCACAGAAATACGAGGTATCGAAGAACTAGATCCACCGGCGATTCAAGCTCCGCTGACGACCTCCAGTGATTCCCATCCCAAGTACCGCCTCAAGTCTTTCGAGCTTCTCTTTCATCATCGTAAGTTTGTTGTTGATTTCTACCATAACCTCCTTTTCAGCCCCTGGTTGTTGTTCTTGCCCCCCCTTTCCGGTCCTCATCTCGATGGAATATCTGAGATATCAAACTCGTCTGAGTTTGAGATCGCTGAGTACCCGAACCTGGCTCTGTTGTGGTAGAAGAATAGTTTGTGGAGGTTAATTGTGAAGGGGGCAGGGTGCGCATCGGCCTTAAAGTCAGGGCTGCAGCGGCTGCTAAAGGCCTTGAGCTTGTACCTCGTTCCTGCTCCGGTGTACGTGCTGGCTGCTGTTGCTGTGTGGCTGCACCAGTATCGACTTGAATAGTGCGGGGTTGCGGTACCGCGGATGATATGCTTCTCGGGGCTCTCTCTTCCTTCCTCCTAGGAACGCTCCGCTTGATCGACGGTATATATGGGGATACCACTGTTGCCTGTATCACTTGCCTCTTGTTCCATCGTCGACTCCTCCACCGGAGACAGTTAATATGTGCTATTTTCCTGCGGAGGTCCAAGGTCAACGTATACTGGACATCGGATTCAGCTTTCGTGGGCATTGGCCAGTGACACGTCCTTCGACTTGCTACTAGTGGCGAGTGTAGTGCTGACCACTGGACTTCGCTGGAAACAGTAACGTAACATAATTCAGTGTGCCTGGGCGGATAACGGGACGACGGGACCGAAATCGGAATAAACAGCATGTGCACAATCTTCAGATTGGGGTCATGACTGTTCGTTGATGGAGGCGATTTCCCAATTCCAAACAAGTGCGAGAATCATGGACGTCAGTGTAAGAGTGAAAGTCCAGCTGGGGGTATACGGTTGATATTTAAACCAGGCTACCGATCAGGGTTTTCAACACACTTCTCAGGGTCTTGGCCCCCAAGGGCCGGCACCTCCAGGCAATCGCCAACCCCCACACAAGCCATACCCATGCGAGAGTCAGCTTTGCCTAACCAAAGGGCCATGAGCTATCATAAGTTAGCTGCACTTCCCCTATCCACTCGCTCCAGCGCTATAACACGATAACCCAAGAACTGTCCAATTTACGAGGGGTTCGTCAGCACCTCGGAACCGTGACCATCTTGAGAAATATAATCAGGGTGGTCCATCTGACCTAGTCCGTGTATTCGATACTGAACCAGCCTCCATCGACAGCCTCCACCAACTCCACTCCCTCAATATCCCTTCAAGTCTCTCGAGCATCACCGTGAATTTATTGTTCAATTCCACCATAATCCGCCCCTCGACTTCCCGGTCGTCTGTAGGTGGCGGTATTTGGAATGCCGGCGGGTCCGAAGTTCGGATGACGCTAGCAACAGATTCCGCGCTGGCATCTCGCTTGTTCGAACTAATGCTAGTTGTAGAGGGTACGGGGGACTGGATTTGACTATTCGCTGGCCGGTGCAGTCCCGCTGCACAAACATCGGTATGATCAGCCTGGCTGCCGGTTTCTGCACGGGACAAAGAACCCTTAATTCCTTGTTGCTTCATCCAAAGACGCCCTCTCCGAATGATGGACAGCCTGTAAGGGGAGACTACTGCAGCCTGCACCACTCGCTTCTTACGTTGTCGTCGCTTTATCAACCAGAAGCACAGCTCCAATGTAGGATGGCGATGAGAGCTAATGGGACAACAATAGCGGGGATGATGACCTCCAGCTTCAGTGGAGGTTGACCCTGCGCCGTTACTACCCTGGTGGTTACTGTCAGGCTCGTTTTGACTCCCGCAGACTGCGTCCGGTCAGGTCTACAGAATCTGTTGGATTCCATGTTCTGATTCTAGTTGACTATGACTTACACAAATCTGCTGGTTGTTGCTGTTGGGCTTGGTTCGGATACAGTGTCAAGTCTATAGAGTCTGTTGGATTCCATGTTCTAACTAGTTGATTGTGACTTACGATCTGAAAAGTCAGTTAGATCTTGTATCTCCAGTTCTTTTTTTTTCGACTATGAACTTACATCGTATGTAAGGCTGTGGTAACCTTATGCCCTAATAGTAGAACCCTTCTGAGTTGACCGCGGAGTTTTGGAGTGACTGGTCGGCAGAGCGCAGGAGTGTTTTGTGGTGGTGGAGTGCCGGTGAGAAGTTTTGCGGCCTATGAGCTACAGGCTCGCGGCAACTCATTTACATGCCGTTGCCCAATATCGAATGGCGTTGGCGAAGGCCAAGGAATGGCAACCATATTGCTGGGGGCCAGTCCCCGAGTCCGAAGCTCGGGACAAAAAAAAACACTAACCAGTCCGGGTTATGGCGGGGTGCAGACGCAGCCAGTGCAGGAGCAGGGTGGAGGGGGGCAGATACACTGCTGCTTGCACTCGTCGTACTTATTGAATATCACCGTCATCATCGGGGCCACAACACTTTCTCGTTTGGGTAGAAGACGGTAGAGATGGCAGCGAACATAATCTGTCATTGGATGTCACACTAGGTGTTGGAGAACTATGTGAGATAACTGCGTGGGTGCTCCTTTGTCCGTTTCGCATCCCACCCAAAATTAAAACTGATGATCAGATGCGGAGGAATTTGAACAAACGGCAGCTTGAGTGTTTGAATATTCCAAGATAAGATAATGCTATAAAGACTAATTACTTTATCACAGAAATACGAGGTATCAAAGAACTAGAACACGGGTAGGGTTCAGGTATCGTGAGCTTCACTCAATAGCATATCTTTCAACTCTCTAACAATTTGCTTAGCGCCTATCTCTAATTTTTCGTCCTTGCCACTTCGCTGGACTTGTATCAGCGTGCGTTTCCTCGCAGCCGAGCCAGCAACAAGGCCAATCGTCCTCGGGGACAGCGAGATTGAAATTGTAGAAAATGGGATAGGTGTAATCTTCGGTTGTGGTTTAGATTGAGGTGGCATGAGGTATGGCGAGACAGTCGTTGATCTGGCAGGTCTGCTAAATGCGGAGAAGAATCTGGATGCTGGTGATCGTGGTTGCGGAGACGCAGGTCCGGCAAGGGGAGATAGTGGGGGAGTAATGTTCAGACTCGAGGTAGAATCTGTCGGAGAAGGCTTTGCGCTCCTCCCAGTCCCCTCTCTTCTCCCGGTTGTTGTCACCTTTACCCCTGGAACACTGATCACACCCTCGCGAAGGCCATATGACCTCACCAAGTCTTCTAGTCGTGCCCTGGGCTGTGCAAGGTCAAAGAGATCTTTGAACATGTCCTCGCGTTCGAGATGGAGCTCCGAGTCGTCTACAAATACGTCTTCGCGGACTTTGAGTGCAATGAAGCGGTCGAGGATGGCTGTTTCGCGCTGGAGACTCTGGATTGGTGTTGGTTGATCTGCGGCGGGGGTGGGTGTGTATGTAGGAGTGCGAGAACATGCGGTCGTGGTTGGGAAAGGATCAGAAGTATATGGGGGGCGGATGAGGGACTGGTATGCAGGGAGGTAGGTCGATCGGAGGACATGCATGCATGCTGTGGAATGTGAGTATGTAGTGGAATATGAGATATGGTACAGAGAACGTACCGATGTAGAAGGAGCGATTTACGAGGCGCAGGCTGCCTACCAGCCATAGGAGTGTCTTGCGTTGGCGTTCTGTCTTCCCTTCGTCCACGGAGGGTTTCTGTGGAAAGGTGGAGTAGACGATCTGGAGGAGGATGTGGGGAGGCAAGGAAGTGAATGTGGGGGGAGGGGCGTTGCCTGGGAAGGGTGGTGGGCCTTGTGTTTGAGAATAAGGAGGAGGTGGGGGGAACATGAGGACCTTGTTGTCGATGATCATGGTGGTGGATGGGTATGTTGTGTGCTGAAGTTGTTGAGTAATGGCTGCGGTGATTATCTAATCAGGTGTGGCTCTGTATATCTGTGCTGATCGGTGTTCTCTGCTTATACCCCCCCAATGGGTCATACCAAGCGCAGACACAATCCGCAGCGTACGCGTCTCCATTCTCTGCAATAGCACTTGTACTGAATACTGGTACTGGTGCAGTGAAATCCCGGACCACACGATCGTCGAAAGGCAGGGTGAGCTCTTTCCCCCCACACTGCCCCCACCTCCCACAATGCCCCTCACGTGCCAACCCTAGCTACTCTCCCTCTCCGACCCAGCGCAGACCTCCCAACAGCTCGACAACCAGCTCCGTCAGCTTGGCCTCTACGCCGCACCCACCATCGGTGACGGGAACTGTCTCTTCCGCGCCCTCTCCGACCAGCTCTACGGCACAGACTCGAAGCATGTCCAGCTCCGCCAGGATATCTGCGATTGGATACAGAAACACAAGCCCCGTTATGAACCGTTTGTCGAGGACGAGAGGGGGATTGACACGCACCTTCGGTGCATGAGAGAGAACGGTGCGTGTGCTTGTAGTGCATGTCCTTTCTGTCACGGTTGGATATGTTTTTTTTTCATCTTGTATAGCAACGTACGGGGGACACATGGAACTGTCTGGCTTTGCACATATGGCGCGGAGGAATGTCAAGGTTGTGCAGCCAGGCCTGGTGTATGTGATTGAGTGGGCGGCGTTTGACCCCACAGTCTTGCCAGATATGGAATTCAACGATCCAGATCAGGAAAACAACGACCGTTCGACCGTTTATGTTGCGTATGTCTTTTTACTTTTCTCTTTCTTCTTTCCCAGTAGTTGAGTCTGTAGCTACCACGACTGGGAGCACTTTTCTTCAATACGCAACCTCAGCGGTCCTCACTTCCGGTCTCCCCAGGGTCAAGGAGCGACCACCTGATGGCCTTCCCTCTCCAATCACCACCGAAGAATACACTCCCGTAAAGGAGAGGAAGAAGGCAGAGAAGGAACGCGAGCGCGAGAGGAAGGAGAAAAGGAGAGAGAAGGCCCGAGATAAATCCAAGCAATTGGACAGAGGCAAGGCAACGGGGGAGCAGCTGGAAACCGAGCCAGAGACAGAGCCCGAGAAACTCAAAATCAAACTCAAGCTCAGGCTCAACTAGCAACCCCTCATCCGCCAATGTCTCCGAATCCGAGAGTAAACCACTACAGAAGTCCGGATTCAAACTTCGCCTTCCGCCTTCTCGATCCCTTTCGGCTACCCCCTCCTTGGTCTCCGTTGCAACGTCTACTCCACCCGTATCCCAAGCCTCGACCATCTCTACACTGTCCACCACCTCCCTCTCCACCCTCTCGAGCGTTTCTTCCATCACTACATTACCCCCTACAAAATCCCCCTCCGCCCCTCCATCAACATCAACCTCTGCATCTTCCGCCTCCGCCTCCGCATCACATTCACGCCCACAACCACCAACGCACACTTCCGCACCACACCTAAGCGAAGAGGGTTTAGAACGCAGCGGTCCTCAACGGACAAACCGAAGCCCGAAACGTACGTTTGACGAAAGCGAGCTCGAGGATGCTCATTCAAGCAGTGGACGAGTACGTTCGAGGCTGTGTGGGCCGGATCGGGAACCTGTCGATGGACGTATGAAGGGGCGGAGACTAGAAGAACGTGGTGAAGCCAAAGACGTCGATATGGGGTCTACCGGCACCCCGCATCATCGCTCTCGACGGGAAGCTACCGAGGAACTCGAAGAACATGAAGTTCAGCAATCTCTCGAAGGCGCGGGTGTCGATGATGATAATGACAACTATGCATCTGATTCGACGTGTTCCTCTATACCATCCTCACCCTCGCTTTCTCCCGGCCCAAAGACGAAAGGGAAAGTAGTGACACCGACAACTTCTATTTCTGCCTCTACCTCCCCATCACCTCCACCACGACCAGCACAGTCTACGAGAGCGACAGTCGGACCAACTAACGGGTCCCGACTATTACCCAAGTCACCCGTTGGGGGGGCAGGTACAACTCGGAAGCAGAAGCGAGAAGCTGCGCTGGTCGTGGTTACTAGTGGAAGGCCGTTGACGAGGAGACAGAGAAAGACGTTGGGTTTGTCAAAGGTGAAGACAATGATGCCGTATGATAACAGGAGGAGCGGTATTGCTGGGAGGGTGCGTGTTGCTGGGGTGGGTGGTGGTGGTGTGGACAGTGGGAAGGAGGAAGAATGGCAGAAGAATGGGACTGGGAGGGTTGATGTGCGTGGGTTTAGGGAGTTGAAGATTTGAAGCGGTGACTTTGGTTTATAACATTGAATTTTTTGCTTTCGTCCTTTTTCTTCTCTTTCCTCTCTCGGCAAATGAAGACAAAGAACGGTGAATCCGGATCGCGCAAGATATCTCAATGCAGTTAGCATAGCAATTAGTGGTTTTGTTCAGTTCCTTTACAAGTGTGCAGCAGTTTGTTACTCAAGTCTATTGTGTTACTAGGTTTTTTACCCCATGTTGATTAATGCATCATCGATATTCCACTAACGTTGTACATGGTCATGAGTGAATTTGCAGAGCATCTTTGACTCACCGATGCTGACCACTTTTTTCCCGGTCGGCAACAGGATTTTGTCCGTAAAAACCGTATCAGTTTTTATATTCATACAGACTTTTAAAGAGACGAATGAACTTTTGTAGAGCACTGAGCAACTCGGTAGTTACTCGGGTCCGATATGTCAGTGCCCCACCAGATAGACGCCATAACGGCACCTGCACACGGGGCTGGCATCCGGTGGCATCCTCGCTTATATACCTCAGCGTCAACGACACGAATTTGATATATGATCTACTTATAAAACATCTGAGAAGTCTTATTAGTCAACCGTAGAGGCACCTTTCCTTCCTTGACTTTTGCCCGTGCTGGAATGGTTTTCTTTCTCTTTGTAGTCAATGAAGTCAACGAATGGTAAGGAACTTTCTCCATGCACTACAATTAGCTGAGCTTTTAATTCTGCCTTGATAAATGGTGGGTCGCCCGGCCAGTTTTTGCGTTGCCGTGCTTTACTCGTTGGAGTTTGAGAACACCCCGCTTCCCAAACACAATGACCCGCTATATATATAGCTAACGCCAGACTCACCTCCGTTCTTCTCGTACCAACACCCTCGGGCCCCGTGATCCTTGTATGTGCACGGTAGCTTCAGGTGACAAGAACCCATCTGTCCATCAAGAGGAGTTGGCAGTTGGCTGCACGTCCATCAGGTGCCCAGTGAAATCACGGAGAGGAATAAAATACTATTTACCTTGTCGCCCCCCATAAGTTGCCAGATCATGTCAGAGAGTTAATGTTGAGTACGAAAAGTGTCATTGGATCCCCAATCACTTGTTTAGGACCCCGCTGGCAATATGAGAACCCTACCATAGCCGACGAACCCCTCCCCGTCGCGGGACTCTCACACATCATCAGTCTGCTATCTTAGGCGACAGTATCATATCAGGAGCTACAGATGTGCAGGAATCCTCTATACCTATCACCAGCACATGATGGATGAATGTCACCATGACAAAGGCGAAATAAACATATATTAGGAAGGCCATCTCAAGGAAATTTCCAGTTGGTCCCAGGGCCTCCTAAGTGAGCCTGTCAGTACCAACACCATGGAGGTCACTACCACATTTCTCAGTGTCCAAACCCAAATCTCCACTATCCCTTTCACTGCTCAATCAGCTCCCCCGAGCCCTCCACATGGACAATCCTCAATGATTGCGTTCCCAGATGCCGAAATTCTAACGACGATAACTCATACATTTACCATCGTTACAGTTCTCCCAGTGCCAATACCTACAGAACACGCACTACCTCCAGAAATCAAAGACATTTACCATCGTTACAGTTCTCCCAGTGCCAATACCTACAGAACACGCACTACCTCCAGAAATCAAAGACATTAATCCTGGCTCCAGCCTCCCACCGCCAGATGCCACCAAGCTCTCACAGATCCTCCCAGCTGTGCTTCTCCCCCTATTCTTCAGCTCTCTTTTAGTCTATATGGCATTTCGCCGATACCGACACAAGTTGCGCTCACAGACCCCCACAACTGTTCCCACCCCATTCAACATTTCTACCTCGACAAGCAATCATTCTGTGACAGCAGCAATGACGCGTAGTGGCCATTTATCATCCAAACATAGGATCATCTCCAGGGCGAACTACAATGAACCACCGGTCCATGGACACGACCGGCATGTTGAGGGGGATTATGGGGAAAGGAGTGCTGGGGGAGGTGCTATACCTGCTTCTGCACTAGAACCGGTCTCTGCAGATCTGGTGGGTGTGACCAGTGGTCCAGCAACGCACGCAGAGATCCTGGACTTGAGGGCTCGAGTTGCTAGTGTCGAAGCCCAAATATCACCCCCAGACTATTCTTCGGAGAGTGGCCGGTAATACGCGCTCGTTTTAACGGACATCATTCATGTGAACCATGTGAGGACCCCGCATGTTTCCCGAAGTGTTGGGTGTTGAAGTCCAAATCCAAGCTACCCTTATTGCCAGACGGACGGCCAACACCCTCGGGCACTCCCCGATGACAGGGATAGGATTGAAGCAGGAGGAACAGCACTTGTCTCGAGGAATTAACGAGCTCGGCGTGACATCTCCTTGATGTATTCCTTCCGATCTTCACTTAATACAAATTCGACAAGACATCATCTTCATCTGATGCTGAGTCGCTTCCATCCCACCACCATTTCCACGCCACCTTGATCATTGACACCTGATAAGACCCAACGTACCACAGGAAAGCTGGTGGAAATTTTAAACAAAAACAAGAAGCTATGCTGATACACGGCCGCTGATGGCGAGATGGGGCATTGGCGAAGAGGTAGGAGGGAAGTATTCGGGGTTGCCGGAGATGACGACACGGGTGGCGCACGGTCGTCGAATGGCGCCGGGCGATTGTAATACGTTACTGGTGCGACAAGTATGGAGACGGGAAGTGGGAGTGGAACAGGACCGGGAGGGGTCATGGGCGGAGGGGTTAGTGAAGTTCAGAGTTGATGATGTTGTCGGTGGGCATTGCATTCTTTCCCTCTTGGTCAATGAATGAGTTTGAGGCGCAAGGGATCTTGGCCTTGGTGCAATTAGCATAACAATTAGTCAACCTTTTATCCTTTATCCATGAGTGGCGGTTTCCTGTTTTGTTTTTGTCCTGTTCTATTCATCAAGTTCAGAATTTCTCGAACAGAAGGACCTGCTGCAACTCGGGTCACCTCACTCTTCTTCTCACATTGATAATCCCCGGGCCGAGCCCCTCATACACAACAGATTCGGGGTCTCATTTGTTCATCAGGAGGGCATCAGTAACTGACGCACAGCTATCAGCCGCCTAACGGAAAATATCCTAGAGAACGAAGATGCTTACCTGGTTTACCTCATGATGTGAATATTGCCCCTCCTCACAAGTTGTTGGACTATGTCAGAGGACTAACACACTGAATGCTGGAAACGATCCTATTATCGTTTATGGACAGCTTACTCTGGTCACATGATCTGATATCTTTTCCCATGTACGAAGGGGTTGTAAAAGAATAGTTAGGAGAAACGCGTTCTTTGGTACGTTCGATATCTATGGCATGTGCTTTTTTGGGAACAATGTTGGCGATGATAGAAGGTTCGGTTCATGTTACAGGTGATTTCGGGCTCTGGCGTCCATTATTGTGGTTAGGTGGGGTTCGCTCACCGCCTCTACCGAAATCACGCGATGAGTACTGACTGTACGGACGGATCTGCTTCTTATAGCTATTCTTTTGTACCCTTTCACGCAGAACAAATACTCCATACTCATGGACAGCCAGGTGGGATCAATGCCCCTATCACAAAGGTGAATGCAGATATAGTCAAAGGTCATCCCGCAGAAATTTTGAATTGACCCCAAGGCCTCGAGCCCGTCGGTACCACCACCATGGAGGTCACCCCCATGCTCCCCACCACCCAAACTCCACCTTCCACTCTCCTTTGCACTGTAGGACCACCCACCCAACCTGGTGCCCAAACATCCCTCTCGCCTGGCCAATCCCCGACAGTTCTCGGGCTCTCGCCAGACATCGAAATATCAACAAGTATGATGGTGATGACCCAGACATTTACCTTCACCGCAGTTCTTCCAACGCCAGTCAAAAACAGTAACCCAACCAGCCCTCCGCGACCAGGTGCAAAGCTCACACTCATCCTCCCGGCTGTGTTTCTCCTGCTATTTCCTCAGCTCTCTTTTAGCCTATATGGCTTTTCGCAGATACCGCCACAAGTTGCGCTCAAAACGTTCCATAACTATCCCCACCCCATTCAACATGTCTGCCCCAATGAGCCATCGTTCTACCATTCTGACAGCAGGAATGATGTGTGGTGGCCATTTACCATCCAAACGTAGGGTCGTCTTCGGGGGGAACCATGACGAACCACTAGTCCATGTGCAGGACCAGATGGTTGAGGGGGATTATGGAGGAAGGAGTGCCGGGGAGGAGATTGTGCCTGCTTCTGCATCAGAGGCGGCCTCTACGGATCTGGCAAGCGATGGCAGTGGCCCAGCAATGCGTGCAGAAATTCTGGACTTGAGGGCACGACTCGCCGATATCGAAGCCCAAATATCACCCCCAGATTACTCGTTGGAGAATGGACGATAATATGCGCTCGTCCCAACCGGGGCCATGTTCCTCGAGGTGTTGCTTGTTGAAAGTGGCACAACCCCTCCCCCAGCTTCCCGGCTCCCGAGCCGTGTGTAGATGTAGTCCAACGTAAACATCCCAGCAGCACAAGAGGGAACCGGGATGTAGGACGACATCTTTTACCACCAACAATTATTCTCCCTGTCATGTAGTAGGCGTCTACGGTGCCGCTGCGGGATTGTGACGCCAGCAAGAACCTCACGATAACTGTCGTGCTATGCATTCATCCCCTACTCCAGGTGCTGCTACAACCCCGCCAACTGACAGGCCGAGGTCACCGACCTGAAGGTCCGACTTGCTGGTGTTAAAGTTGAGGGGTGGACATCCTCAGGTCATCCTCTAGACAATTGGTCAGTCTCTGACCAATGATGTCTGAAAACTCGAGAGAGCCTACTGATCCTCCCGCGAATATCTATGTCGTATTATTGACATACGAATATAATTCAATTGTCTAAGAAGAGTTGGGAGGAGCAGCCCAGACCCGAATTCCTTCTCTTTAATTGTCATTATCAATGTCCTTCATAGTGGTATACAGAACCCGGTATTCATGCCAGTGGGCAAGGGTATAGATATGTTCGTACTATAATGATACCCCAGAAGTCGTCATGGAACGAAATACAACGAACGGGTGGGCATTGGTTACAACATCGGTTTCCTTTCCCTCTTAGTCAATGAAGGCAACGAACAGTGAGTCCGACTAGCAAGAGGTCTTGGTCTTGGTGCAGTTGGCATAATGATCAGTCAAGCCTTTACTCTTTATTCATGAATGGTGGTTTCCCATTTCCCCTCCCCCAAACAAGAGGACCTGCTGCGATTCAAGGCACCTCACCCCCCTTGGGCATCCACGAACCCCGGGCATCTCGGACATAGCAGGATTAGGATCCCGTTTGTTAATCAGGGGGCGTCGACAATGAAACCACGGAAAACATCTCAGAGAAACTAGATTTTTTTCCAGTTTACCTCGTGGTGCAGGTGTTGCGCTTTCTCACAAGTTGCCGGACTACACCCGAGAGCTAACACATTGAGTGTGCGAGCAATCCTCAATTCGTTGTTTGCGATCTCACTGACAACATTCCTAGCATGTATGAACCGGTCGTATCTCACCTGAGACCTTCTGGAATCGGTCTCATGCACCGGGAGGGTACTACAAAATAATAGTTATCAGCAACATGTTCTTTTGTATGCTCGGCGCCCATCATATTTAGTTCGCGTCGGGGGTGGTTTTGAGAGACCCGGCACCCATTATCGTGACCAAATAGAATTAGCTCATTGTTTCTGTACCTGCAATGAATTTCATACACTTAATCAGATTCTGTTCGAAATGTACCCAGCTATGCAGAATAGATTCCGATTAGTGTGTTATATCTATTGTAGCGGGGGAGGCAATTTTCAATAGGCCGACTTCTTTCAATCATACAACAGATTATGAACTTCCCAAGTTAATCCGTGCCACGAACAGAACTCTTTATTGTTACTGTGGACTCTATTTCGAATCTGTTTCTTATGACTATTCTTTTGCATCCTTCGCACGTGGGGCCAGTCCTCCACAGACATCGGGCAGGCCTGATGGGTCAATGTTGGCATGTCAAAGTCGATGAGCAGATATAACCAAAAGGCATTACGGGGAAATTTGGGCTGAACCCGTCAATACCAACATCATGGAGATCACTACCAGCCTCCAAACTCGAAACTCTAGTCTCCTTCTTGCCATAGACCCGCACATCCAATCTGACATCCAAACGTCCCTCATACTCGGACAACCCCCGACAGCCCCCAACGAAATATCAACAAATCTGATAACGATAATTCAGACATTTGTCTTCACCACAGTCCTCCCAGTGCCATTACTTACAGGATATACACCACCTCCGGAAGCCAAAGACAGTATTCCAAACCCCGGGCCTCCGGGGCCAGAGGCGGATCCTCACACTCATCCTCCCAGCTGTACTCCTCCCCCTATTCTTCGGCTCTCTTTTAGCCTATATGGCATTTCGCAGATACCGACGCAATTTACGCTTACATAATGCCCCATAACTATCCCCCACCCCGTTCAGCATGTATGCACCAACAAACCGTCCTTCTGCCATGGCGACAGCAGGGATGATGCGTGGTAGGCCAATTATCATCCAAACGCGGGACCATCTTCAGGAGGAAGCCACAAGCGAACCATCAGCCCGCTAGCCAGGACCGGAATGGGGAAAGGAACGCCGGGGGAGAGGCTATAACTGCCTCTGCATTAGAGCCGGTTTCTGCAGGTCTTGTAGGCGACAGCAGCGGTCCGGCGACACGCGCAGGTAATTCTGGATCTGAGGGCTCGACTTACTAATATCGAAGCACAGATATCGCCCCCTGACTACTTTTTGGAGAGTGGACAGTAGTATGGGTCCATTTTGAAGGACCCCTATTCGTGACCTCAAACGCTCTTCGAAGTGTTGCTTGTTGAAAGCGACACCTTTCCCGGCCCAAGAACCACATGTAGATATCACCAACATACCATCCAGATGCACGGAAGGAAACCACAATGCGGGACGATATCTTAACCGACAATGCTTATTGCCTCTGCCTCCTAGTACATCACGCCACCAAGAATCTTACCCACAACTCCCGCGCCCCGTGTTGTGTTCCCATCTCAGACGCTGGTGCAGCCCCACAAACCAACATACCAAGGTCCCTAATCTAGAGGGTCCGACTCGCCAGTGATAGGGTCGATGGATGGACATCCTCAGATCCACCTCTGGATTACTGGTCGGAAAGCGACCAGTGACCTAGAAACTTCAGCAGGGCTATGTATGATCGCCCAGTAACGTACCGTTGCGAGATTGATCTACGAATATAATCCGATAGTCTACTAAGAGTCAGGAGGAGTCTCTTTATTCGTTATCCAATGCCATTCATAATGGTATACAGAATCCAGTATATACGCAGTACCTAAGGGTATAAGTATATTTGTACTATAATGATACTCCAGAAATACTCATGGAACGAAATACAACGAACGGCAGTATTAGACATGTCAGATAAATTTTAAAAAAGTCACTAATGGGTATTGGTACTCAAGTCCACGGTCGACGAAGCAGCCTCGGAAGTCGATTTCAAATGAGTGGCCGGGTTTATGATTTCTGACCTTGTAAAGCGTCAGAGGTCTTCTCTTCCGTGTCTTTCCTTTTGTCGTCCCCCTACCCTCCTGTTTCCCAACTGTAGACAAGATTCCAGATAGCATACGCGAGTGTGTGAGCGGTCGCCACCAAGACCATCTGTCTGTCGTTGGACTGGTGGGTAACCCCTGATTGACGAATTGATCATGGATAGGCGAATAGCTCCCGAGCGCTCCCTTCTCCTCTGCGCTCACAATCATCGTGTGCTGTGAGTCTCGATACCGTCGCAGGAGGCGGTATAACACCAGCAGCAAGATGGCCATTCCAACAGTCCCTCCTACAACCCCGAAAACTACGGCCTTTGACATTGGTGGTAGTATTGTCAGGCTGTCGAGCGCCCTCGCTAGGCCTCAATGTACCGGTCGCGCTCATGGTTGCTTGGATAGGAAATTGGGTTGTAACGCTGGTACCACTGGAGCTGGATATCTGGGATGTTGTTACTAAGGATAGCATATGGATGGTGTCTGAATGGGGTAGTATCGGTGGGCCCGAGTTGGCGAGCTGTCGCCTCCGAGCCTCAGACGACTGCTTCCGGGAGGAGGGTGGATTTGTGTCTGCGGACGATGGTTTTGAGCGGCGTTGGTGTAGTGATGCAATGTTTTTGGTCATAGTGGTCTCTGTGTGTAAGGAGCGTGGGCGTGCCAGCGGCGAGGCGGGCGTGTGGTTGGGATAAAGGAAACGAAAGGCTAAGGGGTATCAGAGAATCGTGCCACTGTTAGGGAAAGGGAGGGGGAAGTCGGGTGCAGGGCACTCGGTCTTGGCGCACACGAGGAAGCGAGCGAAAAAGTTCTGTTTCAAAGGTTTGGTTGGCCCTATGGACCATTGTTGAGCGCTCTGACATTGAGTAAACGACCTGATCATCATCAATCAGATCTAATTTTGGCCACATTTCAGTGACCCGTCGGAACATCCATCAGCCCGATATCGCCTTTCGTTGGGGGCCAGGCAAGCACTCAGATGGATGCAGGTAATTCCTGGGGGGGTACTGCAAGCCATAGTCCTGCGGCAATGAGGTTTCTTGGTTATTTCGCTGCTGGATTACCCCGGAAAACGAACATCCATGATTGGAAGGCTCGGACCCGATCAAGCTGAGCGATGGACGCCCGCTGTCAATTGGTTTTCTTGTTCTCAAGCGCTTTGTGGATACCTTGTGGACCGTCCTTCGCCTTGATTGACGCCTGAAAATCTCTCTCAATGTGTAAAGAGCCCTAGAAGCCTGTCCTATATGAAGGCAAACCGCTGGCCAGAACGAGTCGCAAATGGATTTACCAAACCTCCGAAATATGTACTGCACTAACCCAACAAACGCGCTAGGAAGACTCGGCGTTAACACAGGCCAGTCCCGAGGGTATTGTGCTCACGAGGCAACGGCTCCCATAATCAACCATTTACCCAACTTTCCAATGACAACAAATGGGATAACGGCCGGTGCTAGACCTCTGTGTTGTCTCTACCTCCTCTGAGCGCCTAAAACGTCGGTTGCCTCTTTTGGGCCAACGCCGCCATCAGAGCTAGAGGTGCGCCGGGCGTCTTATTTTTCCCTTGTTCCATACAATCAACAAGCGGTCCAAGTTCGTGCCTCTGCTTGGAGCAGCATCATAGGATCAAGATTTCAACGACAAAATTGATGTGTGATGGACTGATACGATGTTTTCCTTAGGTACTCTGTGAGGGGGTGCCTCCTCCCGTCTCACCCATCGTTCGCTCATGGCAGCCACGACCACGTTCCTTAGTCTCCAGACTCAAACCCTCACTTCCCTTATCACCTTTGTGCCGCCAGCCACATCCATCTCTAGTGGTAGTCAGATCTTCACCCTACCGATAAGTGGCACGCACCCAAATGCTGTCACGGTTAGAACCTCGACGAGTTTGAGAACCACGGTCCTGACCTTTACTGTGGCCTCAGTTTTTCGTGTCACTCTGGATTCGAATTCGGTTCCAACCTCTGTGTCCAAAACTCAGGGTACGGACTCTACACTACCCACTGCTACCACCAGCCTCTCTCAGCCAGCAGAATCTGCCGCTGCTGGCTCCTCCCTCTCCCTTACCCAAGACAGCTTGACTCCTGGGTCAACCTTTCAGAGTGGCAATCCCTCGGTGTCGGCACCTCTTCCATCCCCACTTTCCTCTATTCATCCCCTCATCTTCACTCTCCTCTACTCCCCCTCTTGCACCCACAGAAAGCAGTTCTGGCCTTGGATTTTCGGAGAGCAGAGGGTCCAATGGGAGGCTTGCACGCATCCTCCCAGCTGTTCTTTTCCCCCTCTTGCTCGCCTCTATATTGGCATTCATCATCTTTCGAAAGTGCCGCCGCAGGCGGCAATGGCAGGATCCCACAACCACTCCCATCCCATTCGACGTCTCTCCCACTCATCACAGCATGGCAACACAGATAAACGAGGTCAGCGGTACACGATCAGCGAAATTCGCCTCCGTTTCCGGGAACGAACTGTTTCCCAACACCGTCAGTCGGGATGTCGAGGGAGACTCCAATAATAGCAGGGGAGTGTGTATAGGGGAAACTCCATCCGGTGGTATTGTACAGGAGTCTGCTTCTGGAGCAGCAGATACTACTACTACCATCAGGTGGGGAGGTTCCGGCAACCCGTGCCGAGATCCTGGACTTGAGAACCCGGCTCGCTATTCTTGAAGCACGACGAGTATCAGTTCCACCCCCCGATTATTGTTCGGAGGGTGGCGGATGACATGTAAACGCCTGGATACCATCCGTTGATGAGATGCCACCGCATGGGAAGTGTTTTGTGGGAGTTATCATAACATATTTTAGTGGACAAAGATACCCCTGACTCTCGTGACAAGAACAGCCCTTCTTCTCTCCTTTTTCCATCCAAACCGCAAGTAGATAGTGTATATTCAACTCACCTGGCACGGAGACCATCAACAAGCTTGTCAAGAATCACGGTTGCAGGTTGATAGCGGGGGAAATAGCCGTGCTAGACTCGGGCCCGGAAGCAGAGGGTCCATGGGTATAATTTGGGAAATTGTGTATGGGCAGGAGTTACAAGACAAGGAACGTTGATTCTGCGATAGTCAGATGTATATGTATAGCAGACAGGCGTCATCTGGCAGACGTGCTTAATGCCTAACCGCAAAGTTTCAAAATACAGAGGCTTCATTTTGTGTCCAACATCACAATACCAGGAGTTGTGTGCCAGGACTAATGAATCGGAATCAAAGTAAAAGTCGTGGATTGAGTTGGCATATTTTTTCTTTCGAGTGCCAGATGCTGCACGAGGGCAGACATGTGACAAGGTCACACCACTCGTAGCACGCAAATCTTTACCTTCCTCCCTCGCCAGCCCTCGATATCTAGCGTCCTTTCTAAAACCCACCCTTTATGTTCTTTCTTCCCTCACGACCCCACTACTGGACTCGATACAGATGCATTCGAGATGTGCACGGTTCTGGGTGGCCCGACCTCGCTTCTTCCTCGGCCTCACCACCCAGGGTCAACAGGGTTTAAAGGAAAGCCCAATCCCCCTCTCCCAGCCTACAGAGTATCGAGTTCTATCAATACACCACTTGCAATTCACATCTTATGTTATCTGGATCCCTCACAGCGCAAGACATGAAACTTATTAATGAATGACTAGTAACTTTTACTTAGCGCCCCACGGCACAGGATTGAACCCTATTAGACGCTGAACCCCGCCTGCTCGTCGAATCTTCATCCGAAGAGGAGCCATCGACGGGTCAAAGGTCATGATCACTCCTAACCGGGCGCCGGCCCCAAGTAATGGACCAGTAAGGATATCCCGCCTAATTTCGAGTTCTTGGTCTCGAGCTCAGGCTCCTTCGCCAGATGGCCCCTCGGATTTATCCTCCTTTTTTGCTCCCGGTGACCTCTCATCCACACCATCCATCTTCTGCAAAGTCGACTGCAACTTCTCTACCTCCCGCTTCTCCCTCTTCTCCCTTGCTTTCTCCCGCTTCGCCTCCTTCGCCCTCTCCAACTCCTCCTTCTCTGCTTTGAGTTTTTCTGTCCACTCCTTTACTTCTCTCACAGCCTTCTCGGGCTTGAACTTGCAAGTCAACAAGAATCCTTGAAGCTCAGCAGTGGTGAGCATCCTCTCCGGAACTTCTTCCGCAAACTTGTCCGCCAGAGCATTGAAAAGAGTAGCCTTCTCCTCATCGGAGATACCCTCTTTGGCCGATTCGGGAATGCAGTGGGAAACTGGGAAAAAGCACTTGTAAAGGGCGGCGATCTGGTCCTTGGCAGCACAGTGATATTGTATCTTTACGTCGATCCGACCTGGGCGAATAAGTGCGCTGTCGAGATCTTCGATATGATTTGTCTACAGTCATATTGTGAGTGGGTGTTCTCCTTGGGGATGAAGCATATTGAGACTTACGGTTGCAAATAACAGAATGCCTTCTTGGCCTGTAATGCCATCGAGCGCATTAAGCAGCCCAGATAGTGTGACATTGGATTTCCTGTAGTTGTCCAATCTGGAACCCGCCTCCCCGTCGTCAATTTCGTCGTCATTACGCAAGAAAACGCAATCTATATCTTCTAAGAGGAAAATGGAACGTTTGGGTATAGATGCCACAGCATTTGCGAGACTCTCATCATCAAGACTGCGATGAACTTATCAGGGAATATGAATACCACGACATTTGGTGCGCGCACTTACTTCCTAGTTGCTAGTGACAGTGAATAAATTTCGAGTCCAAGCTCTCCAGCCTGTTCGAGTCGGATCAGTTGGAAATTTAGGGTCCCTAACGTGCAACCCCAAGTGACGTACCAAAACATGTATTGTAGAACCTGAGGTAAGTTCAACCGTGGTCAACACATGCTTCACCCTCCCAAGAAGGGGGTTTCGACTCACTCTTTCCCGTACCAGGAGGGCCATATAAAAGGTATCCACGGTGATAAGGGATTCCAGCGGCCTGATACCAATCCTCCATGCTGAGGAATTCACGAACATCATTGATGAGTGTGTCCATTATTCCAGGCTCCAAGATAACGGAATCGCGAGGTCGCCGGAGTTTACGCCTGCAGTCTGCCCACTCAAAATACAACTTGGATGAAAGAATTAATCACTCGTACATCCGTACACCTTCACAAACGTACCGAACGGAAAGAATGGACGATCACATGGGGTTCGCTCATTTTTACATACTTGTTCCTAGCATCTTCAACGAGGGCTGATACGACCGAGACATTTCTCGTGTAGACGCTAATCGTTCCGCCCAATTAATCCTAAGGCAAGTCTCGAAAGATGGCATACGACTCACGTCAAAGTGATCACCGCGTGTGAATCTTGGTCTTCCGATCGTTTAATCTCGGCCCAATATCCATTCCATCTAAACAACTGCGGCATGCGGTAGGTCGGGACATATTCTGCACTCTGGATACTATGCCCCTGTGATATATCCAAATCCGCGACGCCACCCCTCCTTCGAAGTGTCTTTGCACTGATCTTGAAATCCCATGCTTGTCGCCACACCTGTTGCTCCACCTGCAGAAGCGCAAAATATTCAGCACAGTGTTCCCCAGGATGCAAAAGCTCAAACCAACACACCAGAAAAGCTAAAATCCAGTTATATGCGGGATCTCCTTGTGAGAACTCTGCAGTCAACGCATACTCTTTCAATGCGCCAGCGGAGTGATCCAAAATCAATTAATTCGCACACGGGAATGGTGTTGAAAAAAGACTCACGAAACCTCCACCGTTCCGAGATCCATCCATATGCCCTCCTACCCATTTCCAAGAGCCAACCCATAAGAAATATCATTAGGGGCCTTGCAATACCGGAAGCACTTCCAGTTCCTGGTAGATACGATGCGACCATGCTCATGCCAACAATTTGGGTTAACCACGACGGCAAGCCCCCCACCTCGGACGCCAGATCAGCCTTGTCGTGTTCCATTGGTGAAGAGTGGCAGGATGGTTGGGAATTGGGCGTTCCTCTTTATAACTTCCATTTTTGAAAAAAAATTTTAAGAATTTTGATGGGTTTCAGGAACGCTAGTTGCGACGATGAATCATAATGCCTGTGTCGTAGTCAACTTGAGGGCGCAGACCCAATGCGGGGCCGATATTCGTGGGTCTGTCGGCTCCGAATAAGGAGCGAAGGATATAGTTCTGAAGTAGCCTTATCCTGCAGGCTGCCAATGACTGGCCCCGACGGAGAAAATTTAGTATGAGGAGAAATTGTGGCGGTGAAGTAACATGACGATTTCCGAGCGCCACACTTGTCTCGATTTATCATTTTATTTGCTTTAGTTGTTTTCTGATGACCCGCTGCAAAACCACCCGATTGCACGCACTATATGATATTTCCCGTAACATGATCAGCGAGCGCCCGTAAATTGAAGCAAATAACAGTTTATTATACAATGATGTCATGGATTGTAATAATACATTTTTTATTTCTTTAGCATTTTGAATTCTGCAGCCGGGTATCAATTAGCTTGGGCATAAGCAACCTGCAGTGGACAATGTTTCATTGAAATAAATCGTTCCATCCAGTGCCTTAAGACACAGGATCGACCCCAGAATCCTGCTTACCGATAGCTGATTCTTCCTCCGAGGAGGAACCAGCCACACTCCAAGAATCACAATCAGATTCCCGTGAAGAAAGCTCCTTATCAGACGTTGGCTTTGGGTGGTGTATCGATAAAGGAGCCTCATCCAACTTCGGGGTCTCGGTGTCGGATTCGGGCTCATTCTTCGACGACTCCGTGGGTCCACGCTCGCTTCTCATCTCGAGTAGCTTCGAGCCATCCATATCGCTAATCTTCTGCAAAGTCGACTGCAGCTTCTCCACCTCCCGCTTTTCCTTCCTCTCCCTTGCTTTCTCCCGCTTCGCCTCCTTCGCTCTCTCCAACTCCTCCTTCTCTGCTTTGAGTTGCTCTGCCCACTCCTTGGCTTCCTTCACAGCTTTCTCGGGCTTGAACTTGCAGGTCAGTAGGAACCCTTGAAGCTCAGCAGGTGGTGAACATCCGCTCCGGAACTTCTTCCGCAAACTTGTCCGCCAGAGAATCGATAATAACAGCCTTTTCCTCATCGGAGATACCCTCTTTGGCCGATTCGGGAGTGCAGTGGGAGACGGGGAAGAAGCGCTTGAAGAGGGCGGCGGCTTGTTCTTTGGCAGAGTTATGATATTGTATCTTTCTATCGATTCGACCTGGGCGAATAAGTGCGCTGTCAAGATCCTCGATATGATTTGTCTATGGTCTCATCTTGAGCGGGTGGTTCTTGTACGTGGAAAAATGCAAACAAGGTGGCGACTTACGGTTGCGAAGAACAGGATGCCTTCCTGGCTTGCGACACCATCAAGGGTGTTGAGCAATCCAGATAGTGTGACGCTGCACCGTGTATTAGCGTACGGGTAACGAGGGATTTCTTCCTCGTCCATATCCCCATTTCGCGAAAACGCGCAATCGATATCTTCTAACAGGAATATAGAAGATTTGGGTATAGATGCCACAGCTTGTGCAAGAACTGTATCATCGACAGCTGTGATGATGAACCTATCAGGGAACGCGAATAGAACGACGCTTGGCGCGAGCGCTCACCTGCTAGATGCTAGTGACAATGAATATATTTCAAGCCCAAGCTCCCCAGCCTGTTTGGATCAAGTCAATTGAAAAATTTAGGGTCACCTAATGTATACTTGAAGTGGCGTACCAAGGCATATATTGTAGAACCTAAGGTGGATTCAGTAATGGTCAACAAGCTTCATCCTTCTGAGTGAGGGGAGTTTACAACTCACTCTTTCCCGTGCCCGGAGGGCCATATAAAAGATATCCACGTCGATAGGGTATTCCGGCCAAATGATACCACTCCTCCAGGTTCATGAATTCGCGCGCATCCTCGGTAACGGAGTCAATGACTCCAGGCTCTAGAATAACGGAATCAAGGGACCGGCGAGGCTTGCGCTTGCAGTCCGTCCAGCAAAACGAGGAATAAGATTTCTTGGAGCAAAGCAAATTAGCCATGCTCTGGTTCGCGCGTAACTCAGTCACAACAACGTACCAGGTTGGACGAATGGATGATAACGTGAGGTCTGCTCGTTTCCACATAGTTTCGCCCTGGCTTCTTCAACGAGAGCCGAAACGACAGAAACATCTCTCGTGTAGACGCTAAGTCATCCGACCGATTAGCTGACAACGAAATCTGAATGAACGCGACGTATGACTCACGTCAGGTAGATCACAGAAGAAACAGAATCCTGCTCTGCCCGGAAATCATACGTGGAACTATCCGTTCGTTTAATCTCAACCCAATACCCATTCCATCTAAACAACTGCGGCATGCGATAGGTCGGGACATATTCCGCATTCTCAATATTATGTCCCCTCGATAACTCCGTATCCTCAACACCACCATGCCCCCGAAGGGTCTTTGCGCAGATCTTGAAATTCCAGGCGCTTCGCCACACCTGTTCTTTCGCCTACAGGTCGGAAGATGAGAGCATATTTCAAGGATTAAAGGCGCCCAGGGCCAATTTACCAGAAACGCCATAATCCAATCATATGCTGGGTCGCCATTTGTAAACTCAGCAGTCAACGAATATTCTATCATGAACCAGAATATGATCGAAAATCAAGTTGGGTTTCAGGTAGAAATCCAGTCAGAGACTCACGGAACCTCCATCGCTCCGACAACCATCTATACGTCTCCCTACCCATTTCCAACAGCCAACCCATCACAAATATCATCAAGGTCTTTGCAATACCCGAGTTACCTCCTGGCAGATATGATGCAATCACAGTCATGCTAAGGATTTGCGTAAACCATGAGGATGGGCCTCCCTGGGCAAAATTTGAATCGGCTCCGTGTGAGGGCTCCATCGGTGAAGAGTATCCCAAGGCGTAAATACGTGTTGATACGAATAGGGGTTAATGTGTGGGTGCCTCATGTGGGGGGGAGGGGGCAGCTTTTATCTCCTCGCTGGGAGCTTGGTGCGGCGGACATGGATCGTGACGCCTCGAGGCTTCGAGTCTAGGGTCCGCGCTCAGCGCGGGCGTTGCTGTGCTCGACTCACTTGCCGTAGACGCCGTGAGCTGACCTACGATTGGCTGTGGTTCCCATTCATCTCATGGTATCACCATTTGCAAGTTGACATCAGAAGAGTGTTCGGAACATCTAAAGCCCACACTCCATGTCTGTATGTACGCTTCCTCCGTAGTATACGGAGTAATCTCGTGGGATCAAGAACTAGTTATCAGCAAGTAGCGCTAGAGGTATAGGAATTAAGTCTGATGTATGATAGCACTGGCAAGATAAGGAGACACCCAACCGTTATGCAAGTGCATGGTGGGCAACAGAACTCGAACGAAGGGCAAACATCGAGAGGGCGTGCTCCACAGCATCGCTGTTGACATCACCCACCATTCACATCAGCAGGGCGTTCTAGTATCGAGCCTGCCTCATGGTCAGAACCATTGTCAACTCCATTCATCGATTTCGCCAGTGGCGCTGCGGAACCGGGCCCAACAAATCCACCGCCATTCAGGGGCTTCCCGACCGTATGGGGCATAACAAATGCAGGCGTAACCCCATTAACCCCAGAGACCTGCACCGGACCAGAAGCGCCGATTCTCGCTAACGTGCTCTGCAACTTCTCCATTTCATGTCTCTCCCGCTTCTCGACCTCCTTCGCTCTTTTCTCCTCAAGTCTCCTCTCCTTCTCCTCCCTTTGCCTTCTTTCATCTCGCACCCAGTGGGCAACACCACTAACGGCCTTTTCAGGCATCATCTTGCACGAGAGGAGGTATCCCTGCAACTCGGCAACCGAGAATTCATACTCAGGCACCGAGGCTGTGAATGCAGTGTTGAGTTGCTCCAAGGCTGCGAGCTTCTGGTCTTCTGTTACGACTTTCTCAGACGAGAGGAAGGGATTCTGGAGTGACGTGCTTGGCAGGGTAGAATCGAGCGAAAAGGGCCTCGGCTTGTTGGGCTGTGGCAAGTTTGTATTCGACTTTTCTGTCGATACGACCTGGGCGAAGGAGCGCGGCGTCAAGGCTGTCAATATAGTTTGTCTATCGAGTCCGGAAGATATGAGAAAAAATCGTTCATCGAGGTGGAGATCGATATAAAAAGTGGCTCACTGTGGCGAAGAAGATCTTGCCTTCTTCACTCCCAACACCATCGAGGATATTCAGCAGTCCTGAAAGTGTAACCGCCGATCGCCTGACGCGCTTTTTTCCCATGGTGTGGGACGACCAAACCGGGTGGGTAGTCGTGGCGACTGTAGCTATCATCGTCATCGTCTTCACGAGAAAAGGCGCAATCGATGTCCTCGATAAGGAGAATTGAACTCTTGGGAACCAAGGAAATGGCTTGTTCAAGGAACGTGTCGTCGACACTACATTAAGAGCCATGAGCATGTGCGTTACGGTTGTACATATAGGTAATTCCTTACAATTGAGAGGCTAAGGAAATTGAGTAGATTTCCATTCCCAACTCTCCAGCCTACCGCAGAAGGTCAGATTAATTCAGCATAGGATATAAAACCACTTTACGATGGCGTGTATCGTTGAACCTTACAAGCCAAGATCAGCCGACTGAGACATGATAAAAGGTGAGAGATACACACTTTTTCCAGTCCCAGGCGGCCCATACAACAAATATCCACGACGATGCGGGATCCCGGCGCTCATGTACCAATCTTCCATCTTCAAAAAGTCTTTCACATCCGCAATGAGAGACTCGAGTGTCGTGCCAGGGAGGACGATCGAGTTCAGTGGTCTACGAGGCTTCTGCTTGACATTATTCCAGAAGACCTTCGGGATCGGCCCATAGCTATGCTGGACATAAATACAACATCAGCACACACACGCGCGCGCGCAATTGGAGAGGAAAACAACCCACAGACGTGACAGAATGTACAATAACATGCGGTCTACTAACTTCAAAATACTTCGTCTTGGCCTCTTCCACAAGCTTCGATAGCACACGCATATCCAGAGTATATATCCTAGCAACCGACTTCAGCTGCCCCCACCCCCACCTGCAAAAAAAAAAAAAGCAAAGATAACTCACGTCAAATAAATCGATGCACCCACAGCTCCACCAACAGGTCCAAAAGGCATCATCGGACCCATCTGAGCCTTGGTCCGCTTGATCTCGATCCAGCATCGATTCCACCAAAAGAGTTGCGGGAGATCGTAGGTGGGGACATACTCTACACTGTCAATCACCTGTGAGTCGTCCGTGTTGTATTGGATGCCCCATCGCCTTTGTGACGACTTGGTGGAGACCCGGAAGTCGCGGGACCGGCGCCAGACTTTTTCTTGGGTCTATGCATTGAGTCAGGAGGGGAGAGAGAGAGAGAGAGAGAGAGAGAGAGAGAGAGAGAGAGAGGAGGAGGGTAGAAAGGGAAGCAGACGCACAATGAAGTTGATAATCCAATCATACGCAGGATCGCCTTCATTAAACTCGGCCGTAATCGAAAACTCTGTCCTCCAACGTCACGAAGGTGAAACCAAAAAAAAAACAAAAAGAAAAACACTCACGAAGTCTAAACCGCTCGACAACCCACTGCACAAACCTCCTCCCCAACTCAACGATCGTCCCTAACAAAAACCACCTCCAACTCCCTCCACCAACACCACCGGCCCCAGTGAAAAAGCGAGGCGAACATCGAGAGACCAAAGATACGCGTCAACGCCGAGGAAAAGTCAAACCACTGGCCCGGACCTCCTGATGGTTTCATCGGTGTGCCTTGAACGTACGGATTCATATTTATAAGAGGGATTGGGTTGGCTCTTGGTTCGCGTTTGTCTACTGTTCAGAATCTGTTCCGTTTTTTTCTTTTTTCTCCGTTAGTGTCGTAGATCGCGGGTTTGGGTGGGTGGTACGGCGTTAGACCACGAAGCAGCAGCAGCACTTATATACCCCTCCTGGTGTGGCCCTCCTTGTAGCGTTTCCAAGAATATTCTGGAGGAGACGTACCCCTTCAGAGAGAGAATGACTCGAACAGTCGATGATGATCGAATCACAACCCACTGCAGTGCACACCCAAACGCGCACAGAGGTTGACAGCAACACACGAATCAGAAAGAAGCTCAATTACGCAGCACACAAGAGTCGAGAGGGGGTGTGTTGTGTATGCGCGTGCGTGCAGGTGTGTGCGTGTGTAGTGAAGGAGTTGTACGTCCGTTATAGGCCACGTAACCATTTCTTGGTGCTTGTTTTTTTGCGTTCTGAGCGCCTAGTGACACGAGGTATGGATAGAAGCATGTGTCACGATTGGCACTAGTTTGCTTGTTGCAGGTATATAAATGCAGGAATACAAAAACAAAAAAGCATGGGCCACAAGATTAGAGGGTTAGGGTTTGAAGTGACTTAGTGTGTCCTATTCGGTTGCAAAGGGTAGGAACATGCGGCAAGTAGTGTGTGAGAGATAAAGTAATCGGAAATAAAACAAAAAGAAGCGGGACCACATCACCCGCCGGCTCTTCCTTCTCCCTACCGAAAACTACCCACAATACAAAACCCATGACAGTTCATCATGATGAGAACACATATGTACTCGACATTAGCAGTTGCATAGTCCTCATCAAGGCCGCAGGGTCCCCTCGGACAAGTACATAATAGATTCCCAAACTCGGACATAACGCAGGCCAAGGCCGATCCTGCGTTTTTTGCAATGTTCAAGGCTTTCTCAACTTTGCAGGTCCCTGAGCAACCTGAGTGATCCAGTCACCATAGCCCGCGTGTTTGCGAACAACAAGGCTCTTTCAGATCCTCAACCATCGCCAGATCAACAAATGCCGCCGTTCATTTCCAAAATTACAGAGGGTGCAACACAGTAGGGACAGGGAAGGGCCTAGTACATCAGCACAATTACAACGCACACAACGCATGCAACGCAAAGCGATCTGATCCAACGAAGTGCTCCAAAAACCAATGCTGATGCGAATAACTCAAATCAAGATCCAATGTTATCGTAAGGGAGGGAGGGGAAAGCACCAGCCGACTCTACACGCTTCCAGCACTCGCCATACTCTCTCTTACCTTCCCTTTTCCCTCTATGTGCATATCATGAGTATCTATCCCTGATAGATGCGAATCAGAGACATTAAGTTCGGCAACCCCCATCTCCAAATGCGGAAGTTCCTCTTCGTCTTCGGGTGTATTTGTTGTGGGTATCTGCGGTGCTGTTGAGGATGATGATGACGACGACGACGATGAATTTGACGAAGTAGTGGTGGAGTGCGGACGAGGCATAGCGAATCAAAACTGCGACCCGCACTCGTGGTGGTTCAGGTGGTATGATTTCCGACATCGGCACATCCTGAGCGGGAGTGGAAAGGTTGACTGTTGAACCTTGCCGTGTGTTAGTAGTCCCTGTCCCATTCGATACCGGATGCGTAAGGGGTAATGTCGGTCCCGAAGGCGAGGTCCTCAAAACATCCCTAGCCCTCCTCGAAAACGCCCCTAGGAGTCGCGCAGACAACCCCGTCCCGGTCGACCCCTGGCTATCACGACCATCGCTACTACCATCGTCACCAACACCACCAGGCGCACTCCCACTTCCGTTTTGCACCTTCTTCGCGATCGGGTCATTAACATACGTAGCCATGACAGGCTTTATCGAATCCCAATCCCGTTCTTCCAGCATCATGATACTAGGATGTGGTTGATGGGTTTGATTTTGGCTTCTGACTGTGGAGATCAAGATAGGCCTTCCCACATCAGAGGTTTCTTTGACAAATCGACTCTTGGTCCGCCACGTCCACCCGGGGCGGGGGGTATCCAAGTACCGTTACGGATGGCCTCCTCAATCATCTGTCGATGCCGCCTCCGCAGCAGGAAGGACCTGACAACAATTGCAGCAGAGACGCTGAGGAGGAGCACGAGGGTAGCGAGAAAGGTATATACTGCGATTTCATTGAAGGGGCGTGGTGTCAGTCTTTGTCGATTTTGGCTCGAGGTATCAGGGGTGGGTGTAGGAACTAGAGACGTACGGTAAAGAGACGCAGAGGATGCGATAGAACCGCTGTTGTTGCCGCCAAAGCCGCCCCCATTGCTGCCGCCGCCGTTTCCGACGTTAGTGGTAAGGGGTGGCGGTGGAGTGAAACTAGAGATTATGGAAACGGAGGTGATTGAGGTGGGTAGAGACGAGGTGGCCGAGGTGCGAGCCCTTGTCGATCCCGAGGTAGAAGAAGAACGGGTGGATGATGTCTCTGCCATGGCGAGGAGGGTGGCAAAGAGGAAGAGAGAGGAAGGGGTGGTAGAAAAGGAGGACTGGTGGGAGTGGGAGGAGAGGTGGTGGAAAAGGTAGCTTTGCGATGGTTTCTTCACACACCGCCCTTGCAAACAATCACCTATCACGAGGCTCGGTATTTTTGGACTACTCTCGACTGCACGTCGTGATGTCAGCTTCGTCCTTACACCGGGTTAGCCGGCGGAGGGCACGGTGGGAGGGGGTTGGTGGAGATTGGAGAGAGGAGGGAGGAGTGGAGGACAGGGTACTGATTGGCACTAAATACTTGCACTAGGCCCTCCCCTTCTTACGTGAAGTTGGCACCATCCAGCCGAGCAACACACAACCGGACAAAGCCTGTCAGCCTCCGCCTCAGCCTCTCTCCAGCCAATCGCACCTTCTAACTCCTGTCACCTCGGAAACCAGCCTCCGCTCGTCCATTCACTTGTAGGTAGTCACTATTACTATCACCAAACCACCGCAGTTTCTGGACCTCGGTTCGCGTCCTACCGGTGATGACAAAGAAATCATCCAAAACACACAGCCACACAAAACGCCTATTTCATTTCCACATTGTATGTAGGGCCCTCCCTCCCATCCCACATCATCATCCGATGTTCATTCATCTCAATCAGACCTTGTCCATATTCCAGTCCATGTCAACTTCAAGTCTCCCATAACAACACGCCTTTCCCCCGCTCGCACGTGCACCACAACCCGAACAAACAACACCGGCGAAAACCTGTGTCAGAGAGCGCTTAACATTGGTCCGGTTGCAGATTACCTATCAAGCCCATCGCTTCTTCGTGCGCGGCCGCTGTTTGATCACACCCGACGAGCCTTCTATGCTGCATATCAAGTTATGTTAACCATCTCGCCCGGGACATTAGGTGCATAGGATTCGGCCAAGTCAATACGGCAACTAGGATGCAGGAATTTTTTTCCAGGATTGACTAGGCGGGATATGGGCGGAGATCTAGGGCTGGAGGCGCCGATCCAACACCCAATACGTCTCAGGACGGGCAATCGAGAGGGGTATTGTCGGCTACACTGTAGAATTCGGACCAGCATGCTCAGCTGAAAACCCAAACTCGCAGACTTTACATTCGACGTAGTTTTATTATACACATGACTGGCCCAGCTTGGGTAGATTCTCCCCACAGAATTTCGTGCAGGGAATTTGTACGAATTGTACTTGGCACAGACGTTTGGCCCGCATGTCCGCCTCACTTCTAACCCGCAACCCATAGGTGACACGGATACAAGGCGCCGATAGACGCACAGTATTCTACTAATATATCAATGCCTGATGGACAACGCAATGACTGTTCCTTGACTACCGATTCAGAGCGCGGCAACTGAAATTCGTTCCTCCCTTGCTCCGCCATATCCTTAACGCCCACTGTATTTCCCAAACTTCCCACTCCCCACTGCGCCAGGCTCTCTTAGGGCAGAGCCGCCTCAAGACTACTATTATTCTTATTCATCACATCCGCTGGTGTCCTATTGCGCACACGAGGGCCCGCGAAGACGCCAATGCAACTATGACTTCATCGAAGACGGCATGATGTCATCATTTGGTCAACTTTTCAAGCTTTTAAGCTAGAACGCCGTGGAGACGATGCTGTAGATTGATGCCGAGGGTTCCGATGGAGCTTCCGGCGTTCCTTCTGCTCCCACTATTGCTACCATTTTGCAAAAGTGGAAGAAAATGGCTGCGGATGGAATGATGGTGAGTGGAGTGAACGCGGTCGACGCAATCCTAGTATTCCTCTTGCTTTCACTGACCAATGTGTACTTCATGCTGTGGCAAGTTTATCAATTGGTTGACCAGACGTTATCGACGCTGATGGCAGAGACAGAACCCGCTCAATATGGTAAGTTACACAATTGTGGTGAACACTAGCAGTGACTATGTATGTATATGGAATATTATTAACAGATTGTCAGCTAATATGGAGAGTGACGGGTAGATATGGGAACAGGTGGGTCGAGATTGTGACGCCCTTCGAAAAGGGAACGCTGCAGTGGGATGAGGACTTGCTCATCAACGGGCGCGCGTCGGATCCAATGATTGGTTACTCCAAAGAAATGACTGACCTGCCTTCTAGATTTTCACTACTACCCTCCCATGACAGCGTATATTAAAGTGTATTATAGGTACGATCGCTTTTCTCGGCTTTTCGCTCCTCCCTCAATTTCCGACGCCTTATCGGGACAATTAAACGCCTACCAGAATCAGCCTGAGTATCATTTATACGTATATGCCCCAAAGCTGCATCGCTATTCTACAACTTAGAAATATGTATATAGCGAATAGTGAGTGATTCAGGTATTACCACCCCCCGTGCGATTTTTCTTCATGAGCCTCGATATCCAACGTGGAGACAGCCCCCAATGCGACAATTCACTCCATCAAGCCATTAACGATAAACTGGCTTGTCTCCGCTTAGTCGACAGTGATACCCCCATGCAGCCTTGGGGAGTAATGCAGTCGCCTACGTGGAGAAGGTTGGGAATGAATAGGAGACTGCGATCGATCCTGGCCGTACAGGCGATTAGGAGTAGCTTCGTTTCAGCTTATTTGGAGCCTCCTTTCACAAGGATCGCATGGCACGGAATTGACAGGCTGCGTGGAGCATTGCACCAACAGCCTGCCACTTCCCTCCTACGACCACATATCCAAGTTTGACTGTTAGTCTCCATTACTATCACAGCCTGTGACATTGCTACAGCCATGGCAAATCTCTTGCGTCTTCTAAAGTCAGGAAACGACTGGACTTCCAACGATCTTCTTGCCTACAACATCATTGTCTGTGAGCAAAGCCAGGATCACTTTTTCGGTGGACCCCTTCCAGAATACACAGGCCCTGTCGGCTTTATCCAACATGAAAAATATGTACAGGAGCTGGATGCTCCTTCGGCCTCCTTGATCAACCGCCTTGATCTTGCAACAAAGGTTCTAGAAGGCCAGGAGTCAACAGTAGATGACTTTGCTGCTGAAGTCCTGCGACTCATGGGTTATGAAAAGGAACGGATCATTGCAAGCACACGCAGGAAGCCTCTGGCTGTTCATTAGTGGCCAAATGCAATTTACAAAGACAGATATCTGCCTTGCAGACTTGGCTTCTTCTAGGATCTTACTCCTTGTCCAGGAGGACAAGTCACACATCAGCCCTGCAGACCCAGAACCTCAATTGATAGTGGAGGCAATTGCGGCCTTTCAAGAGAACAACACTGAAAAGAGCATGACAGCTCTTCCTTGACCCATTGGAGAGACAGATGATGTATGGGATAACAATGACTGGTACCTTCCCAACATTCTACAAGATCGAAGTCACTGCAGACCTGGATCTCTCCATCAGATTAGGTCAATACCCTGTGGCACAAACTGTTGTTTATCGTCACACACCCCGTGTGCCACAAGCAACCCTGCAAGGGTATGAGACCTCTTGACAATCGCAAGCTTGTGCTTCGGTGCTATGAAGCCTTTAGAAGATTCATTTATCCAGTTAACTGGTATGGTTATCTTATATGCTACCAATGATGCTTTCAATAACTCTATTATGCAGATGGCCAGGATAAGATTCAATAACACATCTTGAAGTGACATTGTGAATTATTGTATGCTCATCCGGAATCACCTGTTTGTTTTCCAATCTTTATTGAGATGAGATAAGATGAGGTGAGAAGAGATCAATATAGAGATACCGATAAGCAAGCTCTCCGTGCACCAATGAGCAATAAAGTGGTTTAGCTGAAGTCAGAATTTGTACACTTAATTAAATCTATACAAAGTCAACACACTCAAAAAAGTGTTGACAAGGAATTCACACTTGTATTCCCTTCTGGAGAGAGCAGACTTCCTGCATTTAAACTCTTCAATTCCATCACCATTCACGAATGACCTTTACTGCTTCCCCCCTGAGAACGCTCTCCTTTTCTCGGGGGAAGGGGGGGGGGGGACAGGAACTCGACAATGGGGCAAGAAAAACTATTCGAACATCTAACCAACCTTCTGATCATACGGCCCTTGTCGCTCCCTCTCCAAATCTTGTCTCGTTCACAGTAACAGTATGTTACTTTCGATTCTTATCATTGCCATTCTCGACCTTGAGCTGCTTGAAAGTTGACCCCCCCCTGTCCCAGCAATACCAGAAATAATCTCCTTGATCGGGACCACAAAAATAGCATTATATACATATATCCTTCCCGAGTTGAGCTTACTACCCGAGGCTAACATCGTGAACCACCAACTTGATGGAAATATTCCTGTCGCACCAGCCACGGGTTGTCTTCCTTTTCCATATGATTAGCCGTCCCGACCGGGAAATCACCCAGTGCTTCTCTACTTGTCGCAAAGATGGACTGCTAATTGATTGTTCAATTGCCCGCTAGTTCGGGATATCATGAACCACTCCCCTCCCCTCATAATAACGTTACACGGTACCCCGCAAATCTCCTAACGCATACGCGGTTCAGGAGGGGCAGACGACGCCAGGCTCAAGCGCCTACTTAACACCGGACCTAGGGCCTCTATGCAGGGGGAACTTCCTCGTCAATTCGACGCCACCCGGTCCGAAACACAAATGGTGGCTGGTAAACAGTGCCTGTATCTATATCATAACATGTCCGTGATCGGGTATCGCTGACATAGTGCGTAGTGATGAACGTCTCGCCTCGGACAAGCGCACAACACTGTTGTTCTGGGGACGTCGATAAGAGGCTGGTGATTCGTCGAGAGGCCCACGTGTCGGGCTATTTCTAGTATTATTGATGGAATTTAGACTGATGAACCATGCTCCCGTCAGTTCGGACTCGGGTAGATAGTTGATGAACACATTCAATGGATTAGACTCCAACAATAAACCCATATAACCCGTCGTAACACAGGACCCATGAATACACAAGAGAGAGAGAGTCACTGAACTAATTTTTCATTACAAGCGGTGAAGATTGGGAGCCAGTTGTTACGCGCCAGAAATTACAACAGATATTTGTAAGGCTTTAGTTCAGGGTTTTCTTGAACAGCTTTCTCCGCCTTTTTGTTCTCAGACGCGAGGTATAGTCGCAGAATGAAGCACATGAGGATGGTGATGCCAGCTGCACCGATAGAAATGCCAAAAGAGGTGACATACCGGGGTCCCCAGCGCGCCGGGAAGACATACGAGCCCGCCAGAGAACCGAGCTGAGAGAATGCGACGACAATGCCAATGGCTACTGCCTTTTTGGCTGGTGGTGTCGTGATGGTATTGCTGACCCACGCGAGGATGACGACGAAGCCTCCAGGAATGGCATTCATCAGGAATCTAGATGGACGTTGAAAACCGAGCCCCCTTTTGTTGTGCTGTAGGAATTCTTACATTGAGGTATATCGAACAGCTACGTTCATCGTTGACATAGCCATAATCCAGCCGATAGTGGTGATGCCAAGCGAAAACGCAATATGTGGAAAACGCTTGTGCACACGATCGGAGTGTCTATGGCCGGGTGAGCACGGACTGAAGGAGCATCGAACAAAGGTACCGAACAGACCTTGAAAGTATGAATGTGAAGATGGCAGCAGTGAATCCAGGTGGCGCGCAGAGGACTAGCGTAATGGTATTGTTGTAACCCAGGGTCTTTACAATCGTCGGGAAGTATTGGTGGAAGCCTTGCGAGAGTTGATACGAAGCAACACAGAGGGCTAGCCACCAGACCCTCCAGTCGGAGACGGCCAAGATAAGGCCTCGCCACTGGCTAACATTGGGGAGTTTCGCAAGGTCCTCAATCTCCTCTTCCTTGCGCTGTCGGGCGAGTTTGAGGAGTTCTGGACTGAGCCATCTCTCGCTAGATTTGCTGCTCGGCAGGTCCGGAAGTATGAAAAATGCGGGGATGGTGATGCCAACGGTAATTGCGCCCTCTAGGAAGAAGACCCATCTAGTCGGGGATGAGGGGGGTGAGGCCGCCTGAAGACCATTGAATGATGAACGAACCTCCAGGCCCGGTAACCTCCGACACCTTCCATTTTATCCAGAATTCCCGAAGCCATCAGTTGGCCAAACGCCGTGCTCACGAGTAGGCCGACCCACATGAGGCAGTGTCGCAAGCCAAGTTCCCCTAAGAAGGTTGAGTATCAAGTCCACACGGCCAATCTCTCAGGGAAGACTGACTGTGAGTGTACCACGACGCAAGCGTGTACAGAGCACCAGGAAGGAAGGCAGCCTCGACGAAACCAAGGAAAAATCGGCAGAGGACAGCCCCAGCAAAACTTAACGGCCCAATTTGAGGATGTTTTTCCCCTCGATATAGGAAAGTGGAGAGGCTTACTTGTGTGTGAAACCTAGATTTTGGCATAAGCACAGGCAGTGGGGCATCATCGAGGCACTCACCAGTACAGACGGAAACTATCCCCCACAGGATCGAACACGTCGGAAGATACAATCCCAGGCCGCCCGAGATAGTTCAGTAGCATGTTACTAACGGATCATGTGAGAAGTCATATGTAAAGTTCAACGTCGACTGCTTACGATGGTACCATCATCAGGATATAGCCAGCGTAAAATATGGAAAGCACAGTTTCGAATTGTGCCTTGGCAGGGTCCAAGTTGAGATCAGACTCGAAGCCTCGAAGCCTTGCCACCCTAGAAGATGAATTAGCCGATCCGCAATCGTAGGAGTTGCACTGAAACCACTCACGCGACATTGCTGCGGTCAATCTACATTATTTAATATTAACTGACAATAAGAGCGGTGAAGGATGAGCATCCTTACATAGTTGAAGACGAATATTATCATCAACATAGCCATGCGTAGGTCGAGCTTCCTGAGGAGCTTGCGTTCCAGTTTCCGGCGGTCCTCCTGCTCCTGCTCGACATCGATGGCGAGGTCGACCTTGGATGTCTTTTCATCGGAGGAGATGGAGGAAGGCATGCTCGGTGGCGGTAAGAGGGGACGGCCTAGGTATGCATGTTTCACTCCTTGCACAGTTTTATACATCCGAAAGGACCAACCTACCAGAAGAGGTAAGTCCCGACCAGGTTTGGACGGTTGACACTTGAAGTAACAGCAGAAACGCACCCGAGTGAAGCCCAATATAACATATACAACGGCCCTTGCAGGGTCCTGGTTCACATAACGCTGCTGTAAACCGCCCATTGGGGACAGCGGTTGTTGCGGTTCAACTGTGTGATAGGGTCCAGGTTCACTCGGTTTTCCCAAGGCATTTATTTTAGTAGCGGTAGCAGCTTACCGCGACAGCACCCGACGACGAGGCATCTTCCTGCCAAAGCGGTGTGCAGAAAGCGCGGGAGCTTGAGTAAACAGTTGTGGCCTGACTGTTCAGGTTCGATGAGCGTGGTTTCTCCACACCTGGGGCGCACACTGGACCACAACACTACCAGCCCTGGTTCCTGGACCCAATGGAGATTCGATCAGATGGATACGTGTGACAAGCGTGACTGGGGAGTATTTGTGTGGGAAAATTAGTGTGCAATGCAGGGCGTCCTGCAAACCCGGCTAAAGAAGAGTCGGGGTCTGGCAGATGCACTTTCGATGTCTGAGCAGTGCTGCATGGCAGTTTCACCCTAGGACCCTCTCCGATGCACTATGCAAAGAACGTCGTATTCCATGCAAGATCACGTGCGACAATCCGTATCGGATTTAAGACCTCAGGCGCCGAGCTCTGCTCTGCTATCTTTCTAAACAGCTGCATACCAATAAATTTCAATACAGTGGTGATGGTAAAACCGTCATCAAATATAATTCCTTGATCCGACGAAGAACATCTCGCCAAATAGTTTCTGCAAATTGACTTCAAATTCAATAGCAAGGGTCAAGGCGAACGAAAAATTTCCCAAGCAACGTCATAGCGATTGCATAGGTTCAGCATTCCACGATAATTCGTGGCTTCCCCCTCCCAATCTGACCTCGGATGGTCCCCGTAGTATCAAATTCCTGGTTACACCGTCATGAGTATAACTCCCCAGCAGATCATTCGGAAGTTTGACGATCCCGTCGGTCCCTGGAGGCGCTGCCACTTGTATTGTAAATATGTCGTTACCCTCAGGGGTTTTTTCAAATGCCCATTTCGCATCGAAGCGACCAAGTGGGGTTTCAAATCCGCCCTCCGCTGCAGACACCCCTGTGTTCAAATGGGGTGCGAGACTCCACGATTTCCCCTGCGTTGACGTTATGGTCAACCCAAGTAGATAAAAGCTGAGGGCAGAAGTGGGGCCTGAGCTCCAGCCGTGACTATGAGAAGTGTAGGCGGGATCGTTGTTATAGCCACGATCATAACGATAACTGGTGGAGTGATCAGCAGCGTGCGGATCAAGCACGTGTGGAAATAATGTACCTACCCCAATGATCCGTTTGCGGTAAATCCTTCAAGCAGCGTACTCTGCACGGAAAGATCGGTGTACAGTATATACCCCCACGTTCTTTCTAGCAAGTCCATTGCACGCCGGTCTTGTCCGGCGATGAAGTGTGCTTGCAGCTAGGGTTTTTAATTAATGCACCCTGATTGTTTCCTGGCAGGGAAGTAACAAACCTCAAAGCCACTGATGAAGGGACTGATCGTATCCGGCAATTCTGGTGGCACGGGGCCGAGATCATTCCAGTTCTTCTGGAGCCCTTCACTAATACGTCCCTTCTGCTCCTCTGATTCAGTGAGGTTGAAGATCACAGCCAAGGAATTGGCGTCTTGGGGATGGAGCGTTGTGGTAAGATTGTCTCGATACAATCCAGCATTCTCGTCCCAGAAGGCTTCATTGAAACGCCGTTTAAGGGCTGTCGCATTCGCCGACCAAGCGTTAGACAACTGTGTCTGGTTGAGTTGGGTCGCAAGATCGGACGCTGTGACGAGAACCTAACGAAAGGTAACAGTCTCAATAACCCAGCCGTTCAGTCACCAATTGTTCTTTTGTCACCTGGTACAACAGGGCGTTGCCTTCGGAGTTATACCCTCCACCGCCCAGTCTTGCCCAGTCACGTAAACCGGTAATATTTATGAGACCGGTCTTGTCGACCTTTCCCTCCAGGAAAGCCACCGCCTTTGTAAAGTTCGACCAAACTTCTCTCACCCACGCTGTATCACCAGAGAAAAGATGGTAGTTATCTAACCAGCTTGTGAGCCGTACGCAATTTTCACATTCCGCAAAAGCACTTACGAGTCCCAATAAGCGTCCAAGCGTGGTACGTGTCTGAACCTTGCTGACTGAGTGGCGGTCCCGATTCGGGAAGAGCGCCTGTCCTAGCATTCATTCCAGAAAACATCGTGGACAGTGCATTTCTCGTTGGAATGAGGTCATTAGTCGAGACGAACTGAGCAGGAACGGCGATTCCCATGTCACCTGTATCCATGATGTTAGGCAGGTGTCCCAATGGGCTCGAAAATTCAGCGGGGCTTACCCGGCCAAACTGCACTATGTAAGCACACAATTGTCAACTTTGTCTTCAGGCACGGAAATCATCCAATTCAACTCACCGGTCACGTTTTGCACCATCTACAATAATTGGTCCCGCGACGCCGAGATGGGCGTTGTTGAACCAGCCTGGGGGTGATTTTTTTCAATTCACTTAAGGGGGGGGAGGGGGGGGGAGGCGCAAATATCCAAACTAGACCCACATACTTCCGGCAGGTGCAAATGGCACCTTACGTCCTGTGTCAAGTGGCACTGTATTGGTCTGCACGGTATAGGCGCCCGCATACCAGACTGGGTATTTGCACCGATGAGTCGGACGAGACAAATTCGCTTAGAAATCTAGTCAACCGCACTTTTTGTCAAGAAGTCTTCATCATGGAATGTCGGATGCTTTGCAAAGAAGTATCCTGTGTAGGCGCGGAGATCCTGAAAGTGTGGCATGAAGGAGATCGAGCATGTGACATTGGATACTGTCACTGGGGTTTTTGAAGTTGAAATAAGGGTTAAGAATCGAAATCCGCCTCGGAGGGTAGCAGCAGGCTGCTGCCATAAACCGGCGGCAAGCGGCCTTTGAACTTGTAAAACGCCGTCATAAGTGGTGTTCGCGGAAGGAAATGAGGAATCATCGGATGACTGTAGTACGTATGAACATTGATGATTCGGTGAACGAAAGTGCGAGGGCTGAATTCGCTGTGGCGGCATTGATGTTGAACGATATCAGGCCTCCCACCTTGAAAAAGCAAGTAACTTATTTTTTAACAATGAAATGGGTTCTAGAATTCTGTCGTACCTCAATTCCGAAATCCAGAGCTAGCCAACTACCCGCCGACGAGAACGTGGTTTTCCCTTTGCCTCCAAGTAGGTTTTGAGGATCCGCGACCGATCCATGAAAAGAGTGGACAGCGACAGGTGCGACAACCCTGGATGATGGAGCAAAATTGAAAGCATCCCAGTCTCCTGGGGGTGCCAAACACGCGACAAGATGGACGTAAAACAAGAGAAAAATCAGACGAAACATTTTGAGCACGAGAATCCATGGGGACATTGTCGTGTTCTTATGTACCTAATATCCAGGTCATAGGGTATGAGGCGGACCGATGCACAAATTAGATACCTAGTCGCATGACCATGTCAATGGGAGAACGCGAAGCAGAACAACCGTCAGAGAGTGGAGGATCCTTCTTGATTGGTTTCTCCCGAATCATGCGACGGTGGAATGTTTTTGTGCCCAGATAAGCGTCCCAGTCTGAGGTGATAGGGTGGATGATGGTATCTCAAGAGCTAGTGGTAAGACGACAGGTGGCGCGAAGGCATCAGAGGTCGTAATTGGCCGGCGGTCCGGGGGGTTACAAACTCCATTCCCTCTCTTCAAAAATTCAAGTAGGACCAGCGATCCAGCTCGACCCTACGTTCACGAGCATAGTACAAGTTCCTACCGTCACTATTATCAGAATGGTTTGCACTTGTATGGCACTTTTGCGGAATTAAACTAGGCTAAGTTTCACTTCTCTAATGCGGAGATTTGTACTGTCACGGTGGAATTTTTGCTTACAGTGTTACTCAAGCTTCCCCCCAAGCTGGGCTCCACAGTTTCAAGTACGCGATGGGTGATCAAGGAATGGCGGGCCCAAGGGACTCTAATATGATTGTGCCCCCTGGGGTCTATATTAACCTCTCGTCTTTTTGCTCGTCCCTATTCTCCCCCTGCCCGTCCCTCTTTTCTCCATGCTTGTCCTCCTTCTCCCCTTGCCCGTCTTTCTTCTCTTCCTGCCCAACCTTCTTCCCACTCTCGGTGACCTCCTCAAGCTTCTGCTCTACAGCTGCTTTTTTCTCCTCTACCACCTTCTCGATGGCCTCTGTTACTTGGAAAGCCTTGGTCTCAACTTTTTCTTTCGTCTCTCCCGCCCAGCCAAAGGTCTCTCTGAGTTTCAATCCAGTGACCTCCTGCACCTTCTCGACAGCACTGACTGCCCCACGATTGACCTGCAACCTAGTACCCTTGGTCGCCTCCTTTACCTTCTCCCAAGTCATCACTGTGTGAGCTTTAGCGATCTCATGCTTCTCGGAGAAGGCAGGAAAGTAGGTGTCCTCAATAGATCCGAAGTAGCCCGATAGGTTGGTGGTAGTTTTGGGGAGGAAATATACGGCAGAGACAAAGAGGAAGGCTGGTGGCAAAACGAAACGAGTGAGGAGGCGACGGTTGCGTGCGAATAATAGAGCCTGTGAGGGTGGCGACACCGACATAGAGTAATCCGGGAGTGAGGGATTCTTGCGGTGAGATTATAGACTTGACGCGATCTGAAAAGGTCATAAGCCCATGAATTCTTTCCTTTTGAGAACACTCCTGGACTCTACCTGTGCTTACTTTCAACAGGCATGCTCAATGCCAATCCACTTCGATACCCATCCCTGGACATAGTCGCGGCCGTCCCTGTATGTTTGGCAAACTTGTCGACGAGCGACACCAATGTGAGTCTCCAAAGCAGAGGGTGCTCTAATAAGGATTATTTCAAGGTCCGGAGAAGGGTATATTGAGAGCTATGTTGTTCCAAACATTATCAACACGCCGAAGCCGCTCAAAAACTGCGTGGCTTACTTTCTCGCGGGGGCGTTCTTGAAGGGCAACGGTGCCTGCAGCGGTGGCGGCAAGAAGGGTTCTCTTTGGCTGATGAGAGATATATAAGCAAAGGATAGGTATCCCTTTCTTGCGCCACACTCACCAGACGCGACGCCGCCCGAAACATGGATTTCTAAAGGTTATGAGCTCCTTGTGCCAAGTGACGTCGGACACAGTCGGGCACGGCGTTGTTTGGTTCAACATGTCCTGCCAAACACTCACTCAACGCCCTGGCAGCTTTGATTTTTCACTACAGCCGAAGCTGTCTTAACCCATAGCAGTTCGTGGAAAGTCCAAGCTATGGGTTTTCATAGAGTATGGGTTACGAAAAAGACCAATTAATTCTAAATAAAAATTAAATTAAAAATCGCTAGAAATAATCTGGCTATTGTAAACCCTAAGCCCCTTTCCAAGAATTTCAACAGGGCCCAGCAAGGTATGGGTCATTGTAGCAGTGTAGATGTGAAATGGATCACTTTCTTCACCTCAAGTCAACTTTCTGAACAGTGTGAACTTGTTTGGGCGCTCAAATGTTCTTACCCCATGTACACCTCCTTACTATATATGGCACCAGCGCTATGGGTTTTCACCATATGAGACCTATGGGCTAAGAGGTATGACAGAGTTATGGGTTTTGACCCTAAAACCTCTGCGAACCAAGTTGATAGAAGAAAAAACCTATGGGGTATCATAGAGTATGGTATGGGTTAAGACAGCTTCGACCTGTACATAGTCTTCTACCCAGCACTGAGGCACTGAGCAATGAGCACTTTCATGGCCCATTGCAGATACCGGGTGATGATTTTCATGTGTGTTACCCACGCTTCGACTCCGGAATTCGCTAACACCCCAGCACGACTACCCCCAATCATATGTTCCGACATCAGCCTCCCAATATGATACAATTTTAACATACAATGTGACGACTCCTCCCCATAAGCATACACTTACTGGAAATCTCCTTAGAGGTCGGACCTGTGGATTTAGCCCCAAGTGCACTCAGTTAATGCCTCAGACTTTAAGCTACTCCCTAGCAGATAGTTACATGTTCTCGACGCGGCAACCCTCAAACCAAATCTTCCAGCAGTGAAAGGGCACCTTCCAAGCAAAGCGCATCGTCTGTTGTGAACTCATTCCAGTCTCCGTTTCTGGCGCATGAAACAAAGCCCCCACATCGATTTGTCACCGTGCTGAACTCATTTGGGCAGCTCCTGCAACTATTGCATTCCACAACAAAAGCCCAGACATCCGACGTTTTCCCGAGCGTTATGTTGCCTTGGTATGCCGGCATTTGTTGAACACAGTAAGCCTTCGGTCCTTTTTAAACCTATATTTAGAACGGCAACTTCGCTCAAAGCGTCTGCAAAACAGGAACCGGGGATACAGAGACGAATATTTCGAACGCCTCAGTAGAACGGCCTTCTGTTTGCGGTAATCATGAACCCCAAAGCCGTACACCTCGCGAAAAAAACGGCATAGCGAAGAGAACGACTTACGATACATTGCCCCGCATACCCTACCGGGATTGCAAAGGGGCCTTTTCATCATTGCTTAACATCAAAGGCCACTGGAAAAGTGTAGCATGGGGTAGTTGTGCCACGCGAATTGCAAACTTCCCCGTATACCTAACTCTGGACAATGTACCTTGGTCACTCGGACCATCTATCCATCGTCCAAATGAACAAACAGGGGCTTCAAGAAAGGTATAAAAGAGCTCTGGATCAGCTCGGTGAAGACAGACACCAGAAGTCTTCCGCACCAACAGCAACCACCATGAAGTTCACTGCCTCTACTGTCTTCGCTCTCCTCACCACCGCCATCTCTGCTGCTCCAGCTCTGGCCCAGCGTCCTTTCCCCACCATCCTCAACTATGACAGGCGCTATGATGTAGCCAGTGAGACCCTCGGTACCACTGCCTGCTCTGCAGATGCAGGCGTACTCCATGGACACCCCACTTTCGGGTCCATCCCGAACTTCCCTTTCATCGCGGGCTCGTTCGTTGTCGAGGGGTTCAACTCCACTAGACTGTGGCTCTTGCTACGAGCTGTCCTACGTCCGCGAGGATGGAACTGTGACAGTTCGCGCCTTCACTATTATCAACCAGGCCCCCGCTGGTTTTATTTCCAGCCTTACTGGGTTGGAGGAGTTGACGGGGTTGGAAGTCAATGAAATCTCTGGAGACATCCGAATTGCCGCCAGGGAGGTTCCAGTCACTGCGTGTGGTTTCAAGATCTAGATGGTACGTGGCTCAGTGTTCTTCGCGCTCGACTCATTGATTCACCCCACTCGCTTTAGGTTCATGAATGGCTTTAATGCTCCGTAGTATACAATGACTCTACGCGCGTATCCTGTCTATATGATTCGTATAAGTTCTTTCGAATAATTATCTATGAGTGCAGATAAGTCGCCCGGGTACATCACAAACGAACCCTTGCTTTTGTCAGTGGGAGTCGCCCCTCCTTCGTCCACTTCACGCCGTCCCATAAGTTGCGCCCGTCCTACTAACTGTTGTTTTAACATCCCTTTGAATGGGCTACAGCGATGTTTGGCCTTCTGCCTAATGATTGACGGATCCATGAACAAGCCCATTCGTACTTCGTCTGTTGGACAACGGTGTGAACTCTAAATGGATCTTGGTCCGAGTTTGAACGTGTCGGACGCGTCGGGTGCAACACCCCCATTCAAATGCAAATTACAGTTGCGCGGCACCTGCTCATGACCCACTACAATCGTAATCTGTGTCCCTCGATATTTCAGATCGATACGAGCCATCGGATGATCCGCCCTGGAGGCGGGGGGCGAAAAATGAAAGTGAGAAAGCAGATGAGGGATAGGAAAATCGACGACAACAGACACGGGGAACGGCACGCAAGGTCATTCGGCCAACAAATCAAATACGCTTAAAATATTCTGAAAAAGAGTCGTGCAGGGACGTCCTCTCGGCTGCGCGAGTACGTCGTGATTATTTGTAGATAGTTCGGCTCGCTCTTATCTCGTTTTTCTTATCTTACGCCTCATACTTACTCTCGCCCACTCATTTTACGTAGAAAACCTCGTTTTACATACGCTATCATTCCTTTTAGCTCCGACTTTCGTAGAAACTCGGACACGTAGAGATATAAAAAAACATGCCACGTCGTACGCGAATGCACGTCTTTACCCCCGAACACAGCGTCAGCCTTCAAGTCGGGCGCGGACACTCAACTCAGAATACTGACAGGTTAGAGCCGCTTCACAATTCCGGGAAGCACGGCCTTGGTGATATATATTTTGGATTGTGCGATGCGCGTTTGTGAGAATATCACAGGTTGCTTCAAGCTGATGGCAATTTCCTCTTCAGGCAATGATAAGATCGTAACAGATGCATGGTCAGCGGTAAGTGATATAAACCTGTGATATATCTGCACCATCACTCTGTCGGCCTGATCCCAACTGTCAGTATAAGCTCTACTACGCTGTAGAGGTCTGCTAGAAATAGTTGAGTTTCTCACCCCTGCGTCATTCTGCCACTGGATCAGATGGCGCATAGCAAGAAATTGTTGTAAGTGGAACCTAAAGGGGAACAATTCCATAACAGCATAATCGTTTCAACCCCCAAGATGATACCTCTTAAAGGCTTTGACAAGATATTGTTCTTTTCGAACACGTTCCAACAGCGCTGCCCCCCGACAAAGCAGTGAATTCAGCTCTCCGACATATCCAGAGTGCCTGAGTTCCTGGGTAACATACAATGTCTACTCGTGCTTCGAATGGGACGGACAAGGACCCGAAGATCGGTCATAACGGTCAAGGTGTGCAAACACACTACCCGGAGCCCACCCCTCTGCCACCCTCCAGCCCTTTGGTCAATCAAACTTCAATTACCACCCCCACCCAAAATTTCCAGAGCGACAAGGAGGCTGACGGGTAGATATACATAATCTCTGTCTGATCAACAGACTCTAAACAACTAGTTCTGAACTTGCGCCAGCATTTCTACTCAGACACGGCTCGAAGACCCGTCAGCAGTTCCTAGCCCTACAATAGACCTTGCAATCTCTTCTCGCGGATCCTTCAGCACCTCCACCGGGCTGGAGAATACGGCTACAGCGGTCGTTCTGCTGCAGTCGACTACAAAGGGAGGGTTAGCGCGTGCAACTGTGTGAGTGAAACATATGAGGCTTAGTGCATAATATCTAATTTGGTGTCGTAGCTTAATTGATGCCGCAAGGAATTCAACGGACTCTCTGACTGTGAGCAATGGATCCCCGACCACCGACGCTGTTATCAGTACCTCAACGCACGACGGGAGCTCGAGGGTGAAAATGGGTGTTGTAGCACCCGCAGTCATCGTCCCCCTCACTATCATTTTCATCGCGGGGTTATATTTCCTGAGGAGGTTGAGTCAGCGACGCAAGAAGGCACACATTCCCAGTGTGCTCAAAAGATTTGAAGTCGAACAGGCCATGAGGGATTGTTATGACAGAAATGGTCCGAGTGAGCTTGCGCAATGGAGAAGGTAGATGGACTCGAAAGTGATTCTGAGAAAAGGAATCGACCTCGGCGGTTGGAGGATGGTTCGGTTGGCGGGGATGCGATGCACGTGATGTCTAGGCACGGCTATGTAAAGTGTTTGCAGGTATGAGCTGCATTATCTGCTAACATTATCCGTTTTGTCTGGACGAAAATTAAGCGTATAAGCCTCGCCTGGACACGTAGCTACATGCCATATACACATTGTGTGGTTTATTATATACATTTATTGTATACCAAGTTGAACGCCTTCAATGAAAATTTTACCCGCTACTATTGGTCCGGTACCGGAGGAATACATGCTACCACCAATACAACATACTGCTACTAGTGCCGCTTGCCCTACCAATGTTTTTTCTGCCTTGTCAGATGAGCCAGATATGGTCGGTAACTCATGCCCAGTAGCGGGCGGACGTTCTTTCCCGTTGTGACTCAAATATCATCAGACCGAGGATGATAAGCGAGTCACAGGTCGGCACGGCACTAGAGGTAAATAGGGGCGTGAGTGGAGCTTGGAATCGAGTCATTATCATTCGGCGGCACAGCCTATCTTTGGGAAAGAGCAGGGGCACGATGTCTGTAGAGTTCTTTCATATCCTCCCGAATTTTACCTTGGTCTTTGAATATAACTGAATTTGTGTTGTTCAGGAATGTTCATACACTTTTAATCCAGGAGCGACTCCAGAGGTGACGTGTTGTTGCTATTTTTGACGTTGCTCCCGGCTCTAGGGCATGAACCACAGGGGAATTCTAGGTTGTGTATGAAGCCAGTTGTTTGTGGTCTTTATTAATATGAAGTTCAGTGTGCGGATGGCAGCCGAAGAAACATGAAAATTATTCGAGATTGCCCGCTCAGCACGGCCAAGGAAAGGGCAACTGGTTTGCGTTCGGCTCCGAAGCTTTAGTCACGTTCTTGGCAATGACCGCATTATAAGTTAGCCTGATCACCACCACACCATCACCACCAGTTTCAAAAGTTCACGAGCTGCGCGAGACAAAAGCCACCTTATTGGACAAAATCACTCGTCACAATGTTGATGCTTCGTCCCCCGGATATTCTTGTCCTCGTGTTTTGTGTTATATTTCATTTGATCTATCGCCACCGTCGAAAAGCACGGCTCGTTTACCCACCGGGGTTGCCACGATGGCCACTCGTTGGAAATGCTCTATCTATTCCATCGAATAACCTGCCTGCTTTCTATAAGGAGCTAGGAGAAAGGCTCGGTGAGTGGGAAGCCTGATCGAATTCTGATAGTACCTAAAACTCTTGAAATAGGATCGAAAATCATTCACCTTGAGGCACTGGGTCGAGGAACGGTAGTCCTTAACGATGCTCGTATGGCGAGGGATCTTCTGGAGAAGCGCTCTGCCTTGTACTCCAGTCGGTAAGCCTAGTCTTATCTAGGGACAAGTTGAATGCTTAGTTATGGCGTATTAGACCCCATTCGACAATGCTCTTAGATGTGTAAGTTCGTTATTTCAAATCCTGTTGGACTATCATTTATGCGCCACGCCAAAGCGTAAAATATGATTCTTTCTTTGTCATGATGCCCTATGGTGACGAATGGAGAAATCATCGCCGATTATTTCAGCAGTATTTCTCTCCAAAAAGTCTCGCCAGGGACCAAGAGAGAGAATTGGAGTTCGTCCGCAAAGCGCTTTTACCAAATATTTACCGGTCCCCTCGCAGTGTGTATGAGCATGTATACAGGTGAGTCATACTATCCTTCTGAACGCAACTGTTACCTATTTAACCCATCCTCAGCTGCGTGGGCGGTCTTGCCACTGCAATGACCTATGGACTTCGAATTCAACGGGACCATGACCCCATGGTAAAACTCGCAGAAGACGCGTTTGCAACTTCTGCCGAGGCTACTTCTCCTGGAAAGTACCTCGTCGAGATCATGCCTGTCCTTAAGCATGTCCCAGAATGGATGCCAGGGGGCCAGCTTCAAGAGATTTGCACACGAGAGCAGAGCAGTTCTGAATCGGGTGCTAGAGGAACCGTATCAAGCAACACTAAAGGCCATGGTAATGACGTGTATTGTGAATGCATATTCTTGCTCTGATCTCTTGCACAGGCAGATGGAGTTGCACGAGATTCATTTGTCCCGAACCTCCTGGAACGTTACAGTGGCCTATCGGACTTCGAGTACCAGGCCTTGCACATCAAACGGTCGGCATCGCAGGTTCATGGCGGTAAATGATTCGTTTATTTGACCCAAATTTATATCTGAACGACCCTAGCTGCAACTGAAACCACTGCCTCTGGTTGCATGACCTTTCTACTTGCAATGCTTACACATCCCGACATTCAGCGGAAAGCTCAACAAGAAATTGACTCCGTCGTTGGACATGATCGGCTGCCAGACTTCTCTGACAAACCGCACTTGCCATATCTTTCTGCCATTCTTAAAGAGGTATTGCGGTGAGGATATTTACTCTTTTTTCTTACCAACAGGAGGCTCATAGGATTCAAACAATCAGCTGGAACCCGATACTCCCACTTGGTGAGCCACGACGTCCCTTGAGATCTCTCGGTTATGTAACGTATTACAGGTGTCCCGCACTTGGCAAGCAAGGAAGACGTGTATAAGGGGTATTATATCCCGAAGGGAACCACGGTTATTGCGAACGCATAGTAAGCTTTCGTTATCTAGTTTGTTATGGGATGGCTGACTTGTTTCATGTGCACTACCAGCGCGATGCTTCATGACGAAGAGGTTTTCCCGAGTCCCAAGGAATTTAAGCCAGAAAGATTCTTCAAGCATGACGATAACACATCATCCAACATCCCTGACCCAGAGGTGTTTGCAACTTTTGGATTTGGACGAAGGTGCGGTTGATAATGTTCTAGTGTGATGAAACGTGCTTCACACTTCTATTACTTTTCCAGGGTATGCCCCGGATCCCACATAGGATTGTCGACCCTGTATATCACTGCAGCATCCATTCTTGCTCTGTTTGATGTCTCTCCAGAGCTTGATGCTGAGGGACATCCCATTGATTTGCGGCCTGAATGGCTGACCACTGCCATTGTCTCGTGAGTGTCTACTTATCGCACGGGGGCACGAGGAGGAGCTCACATGTTATACCCATAGAAAACCGCGGCCATTCCAATGCAGGATTACACCACGCAGGGGAAAAAATGTTGCGGGTCTGCTGGAGGAGTATATGGATGTCGAGGTTATTTAGGGAGCCCTACCGCAGTCAGTATCACTAGTGATACAGATTTCAGGGTGTCTTCACGATTCAGAAGATTGCCGGACACGACCGCTCGGAAGTCGAGATAGTGTGATAGTAAGAGTCGGGAAAAGCCCCTCTGCAGGCCGACATGGAGAGTAAGGGTATTTACCCGCAAGTCTAGCATGATCTATCATACGGATTCAGTACAAGAATTAGGACTGTTGGGCTGGATGAGCACAAGGAGCAGGGTTTAACGAGTTTGGGAATGATAGTATATCATATTCAGTAGGCAGCATTGGCTACGTGCCAGGCTCGCGGGACACATTCACTATGGAGCTGGGCCCGTACGGTGAGGCAACGTGCCAAGGCCAAAGAGACAGTGTGCACGATTATTGTGCGTACCAGTAGCTTTGTCTTTGAGAAGTTTAAGTTTTGATATACCACGGAAGCGAGAATACACCCCAATAATGGACCCAAGTCCAGACTCCCATTTCCAGCAGAGAGCAAGTTTATGAGGAAAGAATGATAGAAGCGAATTCCCAGGTCATCCACCTTCAGCACAGAACAGAGACCACGACGGGCGTTGTGAAACTGCGAGTCGGCTAACCCCAGCACATTGGCAATACCAGCAGGACCTGCCCCTCCCAGGGAGAGTGTTGTGGCCAGGAGAATTTTTCTGAAGAGTAGCGAGCGCTTTGGGTGGTTCACGTTGGGTGGTGCGTATGTAGAACTCGTCCAACTCAGATAAGGGATGACTCGAGTTTGAACCAGGACAACGGTGTGTCGCAACAGTAAGGACAGATTGTAGTTGATTTATGGGACCGGATGAGCTAGGTTCACCAATAAAGCGGGCGACAGTCGCTGCGTGAATAAATAGTGCCCGTTACGAGGTCGGCAAGGATTTCGATCTCCCGCTCGGAGGGCCACGACGATGGCAGATAGTATTCGCTCTTAGTCTTCTCCAGCTCGTCTACCAAGTACTTCGTAACGTCGCTGTCCGTATCCCGAGATACGGTCAGGCTAATGTGGAGGTGCGGATGTGCTACCTTAGGTGAAGTGAGAGTAGCTGTTAGGTGGGGGTCGGGTCGACTGAAGAAGGGCCGAGAGGAGGGACGTAGCTTTATCTCACACAGAAATTTTGACAGTGTCAGTGATGTTGCATTGAGGTTTGTCACCAGCACATGCGTCGAGGCCATCTACAATAATAACCGCTTCACCGATATCTTCTCCTCGAGCTCTCAGCCCCTCGATTGGAGTAACGATGAGGGCTTGGAATTGGTGCTCGGGTGACTTGTCGACGAGAGTTGGGTCGTACTTTATCTTGTGATAAAGAATTTTGCGATATGACTCGAATTTGACGGCGAATCTGTGTGATATTGTGGTCAAGACAGTGCCCAGTTTATTGTCCAAGGCATCAGCACAGGGTTTGCGCCACTGCTGGTTTGTCGACACCAGCAGGGTCACTGATCCAAATGACACGACCAACCGGTTGGTCATTATCGCGTCCCCAATTAATGACCCTCTCAATGTAACCTCGACGAGTCCTGGGACGACATTTGGCAGGAGGATATCGCGCGGAGGATTCATGCAGAGTCTCTGGGATAGAAGCACGGAGAAGAGTTTCACAACCCCCAGTGGATGAGTCATGAGTCAGTAATCCCAATCGTGTTGCATTTGGCAGGAACTTGCCGCTTGCTCTGTCGCTCTTGAGAGTCGTTTGGGCGTTGTTGACGGAGTGGATTGAGGGTTGTTCGCCACGAAATCATGCATTCCCTGTAGAATGCCCCCCCGACATCGCGGTAGGCAAGTAGAAAGACAGTAGGATACTGCATGACTTCCCATCTATGGAACTACATAGGCTCACCATGAGCCATTTTGGCCTCAACCCGGGTGGTCAGCGCCAAAACCAACCACTCCAGACACGAAGCCCTACACTTGTTACAGGAAACGTATTACTAGGTCAAATAAAATGAAAATATATCTGAAAACCAAAATCAAGGATACCACTTCCTATTCAACAGCTTCTCCCTTACAATCGGTCTCGCAACCAATATAGCTACCAACAAACCACCGACAGTCAGCACCAACTGCTGCTTGTTGAAATTCTCACTCAGCAGGTCAAAAGTCGCCGATGGCGACGTTCGTGTAAGGAACATGTCCAAGCCAGAGGCGAAAACAAGGGAAGTTGATTCAAGGAGCGAGGGTGCCGTGATTATGTGCTGAGTATTTGCGACCTGGAAGAGACAGGAGTGATGTTAGCAATGAGCGATGAATTGAATAGAAGAGGAAGGTGAGTGACCTCATATTCGTGCGAGAGTACTGCTTTGGGGTAGTCTGGGAGGACGGGGTCGTATTGAATAAGCCCTTCCTCTAATTCCTGGTTCGTTGGTTTTTGACGCGGTCGGCGTGGATCAAGGAATCTCCTTGGGAATGACTGAATCCTATTGCTCTTGGTTGCAACTTAACGAAACATGAGTCCCACGATATTCCTTCTAAGTGTGAAGGTAGCCTTACCAACGATATCTTTCATCGAGATACCAAACTTCGTTTTTGTCGTAGTGATAGCAGTGATCTCATGGGGGAACACAAATGTGTCTTCACACACCTGCACTTGCGTGCTCGAGTTCGAATAACTCGATAACCCGGAGCTAAGCAAAAAGAGTTTGAGTGGTTCCTAAACAAGGGACACTGATAGTCTCACCTTTTGGTTTTTTCGTCCAGCCCACCTTCATACAATTCCACACTGACCATTCGCCACCCTCTTGCCTCCTCGACTGCGCCCTCCTCCGGATCGTAATAGTGGTACACTAACCAATTGTCCGTTAGCGAAACCTTCACACCACATTTTCCCCCAGGGCCAGACGCAGGCAACGACGCCCTGTAAATGATGGTTCCCTTTACGCTGTCCACCACATATACCCCACAGCTCGGCCTCGCATGATGTTGGCTTTGCGCTGCGCCCGTTACAGAAGCACTGCCAGTGCCGCTCCCTCGCTGCGCGGTGAGCACAACATTCATATGTGGGCTGAGATATTTGTACAATGTCGTCCTGTTGGCAAGGACTTTTCCAAAGCTTGCTATTGGCCCCCTGCTTGGACTGACGAGACCAACAATGTCCTCATTATCCGGTAGTGAGAGACTCCATACTGGGTAGGCAACGAGACGATCCCGGCTGAGTGCGTCGTTCATGGAAATTTGATGGCCGATGAGTCGGTGTAGCTTGGGCTGAGCCGCCGACCGAGGGCAAAGCCGTAGATTCGACGCTCGTACGCAGTGGGAAATAGAGGGAAGGGGCAAGCCCCTCCACGAATGCAAGGGCTTCTGGTGTTCCAGGATATGTATAAGTCTAGCGAGAATTAGCGAAGGATGAGGGACTTAGAGGTCTTATCGAACTCACCTGAAGGTATTCGTCAAAGAACAGTACAACCCTCTGGTTGTCGTAGTGCAGTAAGTACGATTCCACAATAGCACCTTGAACAATATCGATTCCCTCGAGTACATCGTCGCGAGCGATCTTTCCAGTAGCATCCTCTCCCGTCGCGGCATCAATGTGGAATACTACCGTATCGACCAGAGTCTGGATCACGGTCAACCCGATACGAACCAAAAGCACAGGCTAGAAACGTACATTGTCTGCTCTCCTCTGGGCCACCAAAACCACATCAGTCCTCGTACCCTTCCCCTTATCACCAATACCTTCTCCTCCGAACACAAACAACTTCACAGGAATGACACGTCCTCCAACTTCTGCCGCCCATCCCAAACCAAGCAGTCTGGTCCATACAATCTCCCCGGTAGCAGAATCTATGCCATATACTTTTCCAAACATGGTTGCGACGACAATAATCTGTCTAAAACCGAACTCGTCTCGGGTTGGTTCTCCCACATTCAACGGGGACTTGACAGCAGCGGTGGCAGATGGTTGACCTGAGAAGCGTTGAGCAAAGTTGATGATATATGCAGGCAGGTCCTGCAGTCGTTCAAGCAATTATGAATTATCGGCCTTGTCATATTAAATGTAGAGGGTTACCTGGAGATCTCCAATGTGTCGAACCACACGGGCGCCGAATGATTCACCATGGTGGTCGCTGACAACGGCCTTTGGTGGTGGGAGTTCAACGAACTCAGAAAGGACTGTGGTAGTCAGAGCTTCGTCCCTATTCCACTTGAGCCGTGCCTGGTCAAAGAGCTGGACGGAGCCGGTGAACGTCGAGATGAGCAATCGGCAAGAAATGTCAGTCTGGGAAGCCTCCTTGACATCTAGCGTCGCAAATGCGATAGTGCCGTGGTTGGCCGTGTCGAAATCAATGTAATTGGTCTCAAGTTCAGGAGCGCCCGAGTATATACTCGACTGCAACTTTCTGCTGCGGGGTCAGATAGAGAAAATCAAACAAGGCCCGACGCACCCTGTGCCTGTGGGACCAATAAACCCTAGCAACATGAGCGCGACCTGTGTTATCCAAGCCCCCTGCGTATATCGACTGTGTTTGTGCGTCTGAAGGCGCCTAGGGGCTACATCAGAACCGCATGTGTGAGGGGTCATTGCAGCTACTTACAGAACCCTTGAACTCGTATACACTCTTGACCCCATTCTCGACCAGCCTGATGATCCTCGCTGTCCCGTCCTTTTTAATCGCTACTATTTGCCCGTGTTCGGAAAGTCCAATATCAATAAGCTGTTCAAACTCAGCATTTTTAACTGTGATGGGTTTCGCATCTATTTTTGGCACCAGAGCGACGTGTTTTATGCTTCCGTGCTCTAGCCAGACGATTCGGCTGTTGTCAGACTTGTCCTGTGAGAGGATCAGGAAGTCGGTCGTAGCTTCCGCAATACTCGAAGGAACAGTTCGCGCTTGTGATGAGCTCCCCGGTTTCGGGGACGAGGGAGGTTACATGAAGAGTGTAAGACGAAATTGATTTCGCGACGCCGACAAGATAGAGAGCAGAGGGTGTCAGGACGAGTTTTGTGTGGATTACCAGTGAGCTTGAAGATATCATTCAATATAAGGCAGACAGAGCAGGAATAGATACGCACCTGGCGTCGGGTACAGCAAATGTCCATTTCATATCCCCAGTCTGCCCATCCAACCGAGCAAATGTGTGTCCGTTCGTAAGAACATACATATCCGTACCATTATCGCCTCCGAAAATAACATGTTTGCCAAAGAAGTGAGGCTCAGCAAGGTGTCCTAGCTCTGGTGGGTGAAGTTGTTTTTCTAACAAGAGCACGCCCGTCTGTGTGTCGAAAGTCCGTAGCATAGCACCACCGGGTCCAGAGAGCGTTGCAACAACTATCCGAGAGAGAATATAAATAAGGACGGCATCCCGAGTAGAAGCGCTACCTACCATTATCGTGCTTATAGAATCCTGCTATTCTGTCCTCGGGCTCAAAGATGTATCTCCATGCTGTCGGGAAGAATTTGAGTGGCAACGTCATAGCTAGAGTTAGTGCACTCACCGACGTGTCCGTCCTCTGGATCCAATGCAGCCAATACATTGCTTGTTGTCGCTGTCAATACGATATCCTTGCCCCAGGAGTGGTGAAATGTTGGAGCGGTGGCAGTATTTGCCACAAGGGGTACACCAATAAGTTTCTTGTACCAATCGACGACGCCAACGTCCGACTTGTGGAGAGCGTGTACAAGACACGAGTGGAGTATTAGGACGAACAGATAGAGTAGAGACCGCATCTCCTGCTGCACGGTCGTCGTCGTCGAAAACACAGGAGGTGGTGCCAACTTTCGCACGGGCAAGTGAGAGTCAGGGCTGTCCACCCACATCTCCTTCAGATCGTAAACGCCCACTACAAATGCCTGCCTTCAATCCCGACAGATGGATCGCTCAGCTCATGGACTGTCAGCACCTCCCAGAGGCAGATATGAAGCTCCTCTGCGATCACGTCCGCTCTATTCTCCTCGAAGAATCCAACATTCAACCTGTCTCCAGTCCCGTCACAATCTGCGGCGACATTCACGGCCAGTTTTGGGACCTGCTTGAACTATTGCGCAAGGGGGGTGGGGTACCCGAGACTAGCTATATATTTATGGCACGTAGTAGGTTCTCACTGGAGCAATGGCGGGCTCGTGGGGGCAGCTGACCTGAAACCATCTCTCTCCGTGCGCTAGGGTGATTTTGTTGACCGAGGACACTACAGTCTGGAGACAGTCTCACTGCTGCTGGCGCTGAAGGCAAGGTGGATCCTGGCCGTTGTTAGAGATATGAAGATCTGGCTGAGATGCCCTCTTCAGATACCCAGACAAAGTCACCTTACTCCGTGGTAACCATGAAAGCCGGCAGATCACTCAAGTATATGGGTTCTACGGTAGGTGTCCACCTTGGCTCTAAGCTCCTTATCTTAACAGGGTACAGACGAGTGCCAGCAAAAATACGGTAGTGCAACTGTATGGAAGGCTTGCTGTAGTGTCTTTGACTACCTCAACCTCGCTGCTGTGCGTGTTGATCCTTTCAAACCCTTTCTCACCCCTTACTTCTACTATTCAGATCATTGACGGCGAGACACTATGTGTTCATGGAGGTCTATCACCAGACATTCGGACAGTTGGATCAGATCCGCGTGCTGTCGCGTGCCCAAGAAATCCCTCACGAGGGGGCGTTCTGCGGTATATTGGTCCATCTCCTCTCTCCAAAATTTCGTCTCAACTGCATTTCAAGACCTTATGTGGTCAGATCCCGAAGATATCGATAATTGGGCTGTGAGCCCTCGAGGCGCAGGTTGGTTGTTTGGAGGTAATATCACGAGAGAGGCACATCATCCATTTCTAGCTCTGTCACTCGACCTGACTGATTTCCTCTCTATCACAGTTCAACCACACAAACTCTTTAAAGCTAATCGCCCGTGCACACCAACTGGTACAGGAAGGCTTCAAATACATGTTCGATGAGCAACTTGTCACTGTCTGGTCGGCACCCAATTACTGCTATAGGTCCGTTGAATCCTATCAAAGTGCTCCCTATCTAGACATAGTCTATAGATGCGGCAATATGGCTTCAATCATGACCGTGCATGAGGACGGGTCACGGACATTTACTGTATATGACGCTGCAGAAGAGAACGAGCGAGACAAAGGCAAGATTGCCGGTAGAATGGTATGTTCTCTCCTAACTCCCCAACCTTCAACTGATTTACAGCTGTAGAATATGCCTTACTTCGTATAATACCCTGTCCTCTTGATCCCGTTTACTACACCATCACTGTACTCTCATTAATGCATACCCCTTTGGAGACCTTTGACAGTATGGGTATTGCACTGAAGTCCAATTGCACCGTCTTCCCCATTCCCACAATATTCCTGAACTTACATCCCAAGAAATTGCTAACTTGGAGTGGACAGACCCTATAAGCATTCTACCGTCGCCCACATACTTTACAGTCTTTGGTTTGCGCGGCCGTATTGTAGATCATCTAAATTCTTGAAAAGGTTGATAGGTTCGCCGGAATTATACTGGTTTGCACATGAGGGTTAATTGGATTGTCAGGGGGAACTGAATTCTCTTCTACCACAGCACGCATCAATCGGAGCAACCCTTGGGCGAAATTTTACCGGAAAGTGAAAAATTAGAACGTTTGAGCTGAGAACACTTTACACGAATATCAACTGTGCGCCTTTCGGCCTACTGCTTCGTATGTACTGGACATCTTACAAGCGAGATCCACCTGGCCCATCACTGTGCAGAAAAGGCACTGACGCTCTCCCAAAAACTAGTTTCATAATAATTTGAGTTGATTTTGCTCAGCCTCGTGGATATATCACTCACTCGCAACGTTTCAAGAGATCTTGTGCAGTAGTGGTGGAGTGGAACACTGGATCGCCAGCGTCCTGTCCTATTAAATAGCATTTCCGTTCTTCCTTGTTCATTCCATTGGTTCCACCGCGGAACAGTGTTTGTGGAATCCCATTTTACGTTAGGATCCAATGCCATGACAAAGTTGAGGTACGACTGGGCGAAGTTGTTCATGAAAACAGTGTTGTTGAAAATTGGAGCGCCGGTGCTGAAAAAATCTGTTAGAACCACAATCCAGAAGAAAGGCGGTCAAGATCTGACGCACTGTGGGAAGTAATAGACAACGTCGTCTCCATGGCCACCGGGAGGGACTGCATATTCACTCTACTTGTGGTCAGATCACAGCGATAGCACCCTTCAGGGATTGATACTTACCTTGAAGCCTTTGCCCTCGAACGCACGGAGCAAGAAATATGTCGGACAGATGACTATAGCTAAAAGTCATGGCTTGGTTCAAACAAGCAGGGTTACAGGGAAGAAATACAAATTCACCTTCTCCCATAATTGCGACGACCTGGGCAATGGGTGTGCCAAGGTGAGCATATTGAGCAACGGCTGCAGCAACTTCCGTGGAACGAAACTCTGGGAATAAGCTGGCCACGTATTGGGAAACTTGGACGGTGGAAGCTGTGCTCATATTGACAAAAAACGCTCCTTCAAATGCATTCGTAACGGCAAGCAATATTTTCTGGGATTAGGGGCATCGGATGCTGTACATGAACCAGCAGATAAAGAGACCTACCCCGTTGACGTTATTTTTGCGTAGCGTTTCCGTAGGCCGTTCTGTGATCAAATGTCCATCCACCACAGGCACGAAGATGAAGGTGCCGAAGAACCCGCTATTACAAACACGGGTGTTGGCCTCCTGGAGTATACTGACTGTCCACCTCTCTCAAGCAATCGAGGGTGTTCGGGGCTGATGAGCACCTGGCCGTGGGTCACAGGCTCAACATAACACATAAATATTTCAACCAGGAAACGTACCCCGTAGCGTTGACTATCTCTGTATACAGTTGCTATTGTAACCCCGAATCCTCAATCTCTGCACAAGGGGGGGGGAAAAGTCAATGGTACTGACCTCGGGTACCCGATCATTGAACTTTGTATTGAGAAGGAAGAAAAATTGAGCTAATAATTGCCGCACGAAATAGAGGCGGTTGCGTATTCCCATCGTTCGCAACAATGTGTTGGAGCACCGATCCGGCGCCTGTGCAGCAGTATTCAGATTGGTGATCCAGCGTTTGAGCCCCTTGATAGCTCACCAGCGGATTCTCCCCATATAGTGACTTTGCTTGGATCTCCATTGAACTTTTCGATCTAGCGAGTAGAAGTCAGTGGCCCTGCCTCTCAGGGGGCGAGCGTATATTCACATGTTCTTGTACCCATTGAAGCGCGAACTGCTGATCATCTAATGGCCCCTGAGCACTCCGTTCCCAAAATATTACCCATACTTACATAGCCCGGCGTTCAGTGTACCATATTTATTAACCTCTTGGCCCGCAAGAAACCCGTATACTCCCAAACGATATTGAATAATAACAGCCACTACACCTCCTCCAGCTTCACGAACCAGGTCATTACCATCAAAGATGTCGGTCCCTAAGAAACCCGAAGCGCTGCCGGATATATAGCCCCCCCTAATAGAAGCTGGAATGCGAGGTACCAATAACTATGGCAAACCAAATACGCACCCATGGATCCAGACAATAACAGGCAGGTGTCCCTTTGCTGATCCCGGCGTGACGACACTGAATATTCATTGGTGCATCCGTTGATTAGTGACCCCAGTAAGCTAATAGACTAAAAACACACTTGAGAAATAAACAATCTTCTGAGAACGCGGGAACAGCACGCTTGCGGTGAACCTCACGAGTCTGGCCTCCCGGTTTACTATCCAGTGGGAACGGTGACGTGGGTTGATTTCCTTGCTTCGCTTGCCAGCATCTGTTCGGGAATACATTTGCCTGTTGGACACCCGGCGTAGGCTCAGGTACCCTAGGACCCCTCCAACGACGGGTGCCTAGAAATTTAAGAGACGAGCGGAAAACATGCGCTGGCAATAGACAAGAGCTCACCTGTAGGAGGTGCCGCATAGCGCATTCCAAGATATTCAATGTTTCCGGTTTGGTTGTTCAAGCTTCCTTCATATTCAGCATATCCCAAACTAACCACTTTGGTCGTGTTTTGGGCACAAGCCGCTAGAATCTGCCCTGAATGAAAGTAATGTCAATACCAACTGCATGGAGGGACTAGGAGGCCCAGGTGGGCAGGCAACAGCACTTATATAAATCTTCACAGCCGTGGCCGAACCAATTGCGTTCGTGATCCTAATTGTGAGAAGGCTGATGACTCTACGCCACAAGAAGCGCACAGACGCTCTCTACTTGCTGTGAACGCCCGAGGCATTGAGCGCGAGTACTATTTAAGTTTCCATTAATTTTTCCCAAAAAGTCTATAACTATTTTAATGGGACATACGAGAACAGATGCTTATTTTCTCACCCATAAAGATAAGACCGTGCTTCTTCATTATATTACTCAAGGAAAGAGTAAATGTTCCTGGTCACATGCGAGAATGCATTTGTGGGCACAAGAAAAACGCATGAAGAACGAGAGCTGGAGGAATCGAGACAACGGCTCATGGTGGCAGTCGCCGTTGAGGAACAAGTCTTTGTTGGCGCAGGTGGTGATGCTTCCCTACAAATAATTTTTTCTCCGTTACTCATCACTGGCATAAAACATTTTCTCCAAGGACTCTATTTCTGAGTCATCAGAATCAGGAGGAAGGCGGCGGGCCGAGCTGAGAGTGGATCTTGGTCTTAACATAGCACCGTAAGTATCAAAATTACATACGGCTGGGAGGACTGAAGAACAGCAACAAGAAGTGCCATGACTGGGAATCATGACCATCAGCGCTCGAGCTCGCCCATCTGCCAAAGTTTGTAGAAGGCATCCCAAACAAAATGCAGTCATCATCAATATCGGCAATACCGGCGCAAATCGGCAGAAGCAACGAACTCTAATGGAGTTCCATGTAAGGATCTTGCGATCCTCACAAGTGGCGTATATCGGACGGCGAGGTCAACAAGCACAAGCGATGTATTATTTAAGAAGGCGAGATAATATGGGGATGAGTGTATGGACAAGAAAAGGTGTCCTGAGAGTTCCTGATGCGCGTACAAGATATGTTAGTAATCATGTGCATCGTGTAAGGGCTGACCTTACACTATCCCCCCCTTGAAAAAGAGAACAATATAAGGGAGAATGTGGAAAAGTGCCATGACACGGGTGCGTTATAAAACCTCTATGAGGAAAAAGCTACCGGTCGGCGAGTGAAAGGCAAAACATATTATAAGAGGCCTTTCTTCGCCAACCAAATATCCAAAGTCTCACAATCATCAATCTCCCTGCCCGGCAACCATCGATCCTGGTCAGGGGCTTCATTCTTCCACCGTACAAGGTATTGCTTCCCACGTCCACATTGCTGTTCATTGAGGATACGGTCAATCACAAACTCCTCATGTCCATCAATCATGACAATCTCTGGCTCCAGGTCTAGCCCTTCCTGGAAAAAGGTGGTTGTCATTAGGGATAAAAATTTTCATGTCAGCATGTGGAGAAGACGAGGTAAGCATTGGGCAAATTAGGCATCTCGAGAGTCACTGTTGAGTGACTAGGGCACATTTGTATGACTTCGTAAGGGCCATCAAAACAGGGCATGAACTTGGCTACCTGCGGTCACCAGGAATCTTGTACCCCCTCCAACGGTTTAGTGTGGAGAGCATAACAAGGTCACCTGGTTTGTAGAAGGCAATCATCACTGCAACTCCTGTTGGCAGCAAGAGTCTAAGACTGAGAATCTTAGCATGTTGTAAGTTATACTGAGCTTCACAGAGGTCCACCTCAAGCTGTTGTATAACATCTATTGCACAAATATCCTCCACTGTACCAGGCATGATTGGACCAAAGGTGGGACAACTTGTGGGCATGCGAAGCTGTGAGATTTTTTTTTTCTCACGCAAGCGTCGATCAGTATTCATGATTGCAAAGTGAATTCGAGAGAGTGCACATTTCCATCCAGCTTGGTTACGCTCCACAAAGTAACAGATCACCTGATTCACCGTTTTGTTAGTACGTTCACTTCCGAAATAGTGCTAAGAACGTTAAAGGGTCCTCTATTTTAAAAACCTAGTCGCCGAACTCCAAATAACGAAGGTATAGGAGAAATGGAGGGATGTTGAGGGGTGGATAATAACCAAAGTGGATGGTGAGATACGACGGTGCTTAGGAGGCTTGTAGTTGGTGTTTAGAGAGAGGAGAATCAGTGTAGGGTTGATGTAGTGAATGTGGGGGTATGGGTCCGAACGACCACCTGATTATATTTCTCATGAGGGTACCTGAGTGCGGAGGATAGTACATTGTTATGTTGCGGTTGTGTGGAGAACCTGTTCGTCTAGGGCGGGTAGGTGAAGGGAGTACAGTCAGCTTCATGGTAGATCGCAACATTCGAGATAGGTGGGGATGGGCGTTGGGTACCCATTCAAGGGCGGCTTGCCTGGCAAAAGAGTCTCGAGTACCAGAGGTTAAATCCATCAAGTCTGGGACGTAGGGCTCCTCCGGTTCCAGCGCATGAATAAGCCGCCATCCACAACAGTAGCCCAAACATCCGACGTTTCTCCGAACGCTGGAACTACGCGCCGTAGGACCATATAAGGCCGTACGACATATCACGTCCAGCTTTAGAACTTGCCATCCCGATCGGAATGGTGCCCGCCTCTACTCCTTTGAGTAAAAACTCACCCCTCGGTGCCTGTATATATCATACCCAGTGGGTTATCAGGACTAAGACCCTTGCGGGCGGCAGTACCACCCCGCGCACAGCGGCGTCGGGAAAGGGGTTCATATGCATCCGACTGCTGGGAGTTTCCATCGGCCAAGGACGGGTATGAGATCAACCGTCAAAAGCGACAAGTCAGGCTCTCGTAATCTCAGCACTGAATGATGAGTGAGCGTCAGTTAGTCGGGCCAGTCAGTTCGAACTCCATGCAGCAAGCAACCAAGGGAGCTTTGGTTATAAAAACCCTTCCTGTGCTGGACGAGCAAACCTCAGAACAATACCAACTTCCACAAAAAAAGCCCTTTTCCACACCAACAACAACAACAACAAAAAATATGAAGTTCACAACCACCATCTTCACTCTCCTCACCGCTACGGCCTTCACCGTCATCCCCACCCTCGCTGGACCCCCAGCTCCCAGCGTTCTCAACTATGACACCTTCTACGACAACCCCAACGGCCTCCTCGCCAGCACAGCATTGCTCCTGCCGATGCAGGTCTACTGAAAGGATACAAAACCTTTGGAGAAATCCCAAACTTCCCTCACATCGCAGGCTCAATCTTCATCGAGGGGTTCAACTCCTCTCATTGCGGTGCTTGCTATGAGTTTGATGTTGTCCGTCCTGATGGACTGGAACTCACGATGCCGTTCACCATTATTAATACGGATCCCAAGGGCTTTACTTCGAGCCTTCGCGGATTCCAGGACTTGACGGGAATCCCTGTTAATGAGATCCCTGGGGATTTGCCTATTGGCATTAGGGCAGGTCCCCAGCTACGATTGTGGCTTTCCCATGAACTAAAGGGGTAAGCAGACTATTTGTCGAGTGCGCTCGATTATTTACTGATATCCTCCGTAGTGAATCTGTGACACTCTTAGTTACAAGTAGATACATCCTGGTGTACGGCTTATATAATTTATAATAACCATTTAATGTCCACCGTGTAGAGCGAGTGCATTATCCTCCCTTATCATCTCATACGATTCGGTATCGTCAACGCATTTGACCGGAATGAAAGCCACCACCAATCCAAGACCATTAGCGTACATGCTTTATGCTAAATACCGCAAAGAACCAGATATCTGCGATCCTACATGAGCCCACAACGTATTAACCTCTCGAGAGTTCCGCTCCCTATTGAAAGAGAAGCTACGTAAATTCGGCACAAGAGCACTTAAAAACTTGTTCACGATGATCGAATTCTCAATCAAAGAATCTCCAACATCAAGCGACACCATTTTGTCAAGCTTGACCTCCGCCACCAAGTCAAACGCCTTGATTTCCTGCGGTCGGTTTATCGATATGCCCAAGACCCATCAAAGCACATAATTGAGAACAATTAAGAATGGCAGTTCATCCAGATGCTGAATGTTGTAAGATGCCGACAATGTTTTGCGAGGAACCAGAAGCCGGTCAGCGTTGCGCGCGGTCTCCCGGTTCGTCCGTCTCTTTTGTTGCTGACGATGAACGTAGTCAGGCTAGGCAGCGACCGCCCGATAGCGTCAAAATCGTGATCCAAGAGGTCGGCAAGAACGTTGGCAAGGAGTATAGAATGCAAATGGGGAAATCGAGGGTTTAGGGAGGACCACGGCTGGCAAAGGACGTGAAATGTATCAGAGAAGGTACAAATGTAGCGCTGAAGATCAAACTCGGACGCTGGCTCCTCGTCGCCCCGTATACCTTCAAGACAAATGGATTTCACCTTTGCATACTGACGGTCTCCCATCAACGTTTCGAAAGTAGCGCAAAGATCCTGCGGGGTCGGGTGGGTCGGTCCACCAATGAAAGTGAAGTAGGACAGTTCGGGTGCGGCGAACTGCTGTAAGAGCCGGGAATGAAAACAACGCTCCAAGGAGCCACCCTTTTCAGCCCCCGTAGGAAGAACATACGAATGGATCTCGAGTTTGTCGAACGTCCTCTCCGAGCTGAAATCCGTAAAAGTGCTCAGATTGAATCGCTGAAGGTCGACACTGATTGATGTGAGTCGGTGGAGCATCAGAGACGCTTTGAATGCTTCTGGAGTAAGAGGGACACCGCAGACATCCAACGTCTTCGGCATCACTCTCGACTCGGCAAGGTTCAGGATTGTCTGTGAGATCGACGGAGAGAGATCATGCTGGCCATGCTTCAAGTGTAGACGCACGCTCTCCCGTTTTGATAAGCTGTCCTGGCTGAGGAAGTGCGCCAGATCCACCTTCATTACATACGAGAGCTGAACTGGGGAGTCCGGATGTGGATGCTCATGGTACGAAGCTCTGGTGCTGAGATGAAAAACCGAGCATATCGCAGCTGCTCCTCCACGCAGAGCAGACAACGAAGGTTAGGCAGCACAGGTTTCCTCGAAAAGCGGTTAACGAGAGCATCGATAATGGTTCCTAAAGGCATGATCCTAGTCGGGAGATGGTCCCCAGTCTTCGGTTACGCGCCCAAACCGCTTTACGTATCTTGCATAACGCTCGAACGGCTCCCAGTCTTTCTCCGTCGGTTCCCGTGCAAACGTCTATTGAAAAACACATGAAGCAAAACGGGAATAACATTGTAGTGCGAAAAAAGTAACTTACTAGGAACGCTCGGGGGAGTACCACGTGTTTAAACCTCGCCGACGTCCGGGTGTTCAGAAATCTGCGAGGTATAGGCTCCTCCTCATCGTACTTGAACGTGATGACATCCTGACCCATAGTCAACAGCAACAAATCCAAACCCGCGATGTCGCTCCATAGATGCCTCATAGCAGGCTCGAAGAATGTTTTGCAAACCATCGCGGCAGAAAGCAGCGCGGTGGGTTGGTACGACTGCGATGGATTCCTGGGCTGGCGACCTCCAGCCCTCGAAATGTCCAAGTTGCGGAAGATCAGGTCCAAGATTTCATCCAATCGTAGGGCTTGGTGCATTGTCGGCCTGGATCTCTCTCTCGTCTGGTTGTGGGGGGATTGGGAGTGACAATGGCCAGCGGCAGGTCGAAAGGGCGGGCCGTTAGAAGAACTGAAACGCTGGTATGGTATGTAACAAGTAGACACCCACCTGACCAGCGTGACGATCAACGATATGATTTGCTTGATACCAACACAACGGGGTACCGTCATTTTGGGGTTGGAATTTGAATGCATGGGACTGTCGGAGTTTGTTTTAAAAGGTGCGTGGCCTAGTGATACAACAAAGTGGCCAGCGGTGGAGTTGTGAAGGTCGGGGCTAGGTCGCTGGCCCACTGCATTCATGTTGGGGGCCGTTTCCGTGCAGTAACGCCCACAGCAAAGTTGCTACCACTGTCTGTGGAGGTTAAAGCCAGAACTCAAAATAAGCTTCTTAATTCAAATTGGCCGTGTGAACATTATTTGTTCCGTCCATTGAAAACTCCATCCGTCCATCCCATCAGCAATCTCGTAAGTTGTTAGTGTTTGCCAAGGTTTGCCACCCACGTATGCCAGCTTCTCTCGCCGCCACCGCCACCGCACCCCTTTTCTCTCAAATGTTCTTGCCCGCGATTGTTTTCTTCCATGCTCCACGTTGTCCACTCGGATATTCCGGAGATTAGAACGTGCCGAACTGCAGGGTCAGTACTAATTACATAAATAGGCAACAAATACTGTATTATCGCACTGCTAAAACCGGACCATGTGCTTTGAAAAAGAAATGTGCTCGAGGGGAATATGTGGCTGCTCTACGCAGTGTATGATAAGCTACATGTACTGTACATATGTCGGGGGTAAGCTTGAGCGTAGAGTAAATCCGAGAGAGCCAAGGAAGAAAACCTAATCAGAGTCGTAGAAAACAGGGGAACCTACATCGATCATATACACGAAATAAACAAGAGAAAGAAAACGAACCAGTCTATCTATACCCTCCACATCACACACTCAAATCAACCCCCCATCCCAACTCGCCCTCTTCCGCTTATTATCCGTCCTCCCTGTCGCGGCCGCTCCCACTCCTACACCCGCATTCAACACTAAATCCTTCGGATTTACCACCTGCTGACTTTGCCCCCTCTGATGCCCGTGTCCCTGGCTCTGTCTCGAAACAAACGCAGACACCTGCCGACTCAAACTCGAAGCTAAAACACCCCCCACAGGACTCTTCAACCCTCCCTGTCCCGGTCGAGGATGGGCAGCAGCACCATTATTCGCAGTATTACACCAACAAACCCAAACCCTTGCCAATGCCCATGCCCATTCGACAAGAATGGTTCTGCCAAATCCAACGCCTGCCTCGCCTCCTCCGTACTATCCACCATCATCGCCCTACCAAGCCCACCTTGCCCTTGCCCCTGCCCCGAAGCCTGGCCTTGCTGATGCTGGTGCCAATAATGCAGATCCAAAAACGGCAAATCCGGGTTCGTAAACTCCCCTCCATTCGCGCCACTCGACAGCGCCGGAGAGGGAGAGAAAGTATTTGGTGGTGTAAGACTGAATAGCGACGCACTACCAGCACCGGCACCTGAACCCGCAGTCACATTACTCGAACCACCCAACGTACCGTTCCTACTCCCCTTCAACGTCGGCGTACTCGATCTCCAGATCTCCGAATGCGAAGGTAAAGGCGGGAGCGTCGACGTCGATAACGAATGCCCGTGCCCAGGTCCATGAGAATGATGCACCGTGCTACTCAACGACCTCTTCACGGTAACCCCGCTCGGTGCCGCAATCACAACATCCTCACTGGTTCCCGCATTCGCGGCATTAGTATTAGCACCACCACCACTTCTCGGGATCCCCGATCGTCCTCTCTCGCCTCCTTCCGGCCCGCCACCACCACCCGCCATCGGAACAAACGTCGTCCCCAACGAATTTCTTGCTTCCGAAGGTGGCACTGAAGTCGATCGTCCTCCTTGCCCTTGCCCCGGTGCTTGTGTTTGTGCCTGCGCCTGTTGTGCTCCTCCTCCCAACCCCTGCCCCTGTCCAAACGTATGCCCAAATGCACCCATCCCAGGACCATTCCCAGGCCCAAGCCCAAACGCCGAATACCTCCTCATCCCCTTCAACTGTTGCACATGCTGCATCATTGGCGTCGCCGGAGGCGTAAGATTATTCATATTCGTGTCCGGGCCCAAATCAATCAAGTCCAGGTCATCCAGACTGAACCGCCCAATCGATGAAGACTGATGGAGATGAGGATGATGCTGGTGCTCAGACTTGCCACCATGCAACGGCAACGTCACGGTGCTCGGACCAAGGGAATGTGAATGGTGATGGTGAGAGTGGCCAAGTGCATGCGGCGGGTGGGTCGTATGTGTGTCGTGACTCAGTGGTAGGTGCATCGTACCCGAACGTGCGGGAAGTCTGTGTCTCTCCCCCGGCGAAGCAGCACCCGCAGAAGTCGATGACGACGACACACCAGCCCTATTTCTACTCCCCAGTCTTTGCACTTGTTGAGGCGACCCATGACCTTCTCGTTGTCGTCGCAGTGGCAACGGCAGGCCAGTCAAGTTCAGTCCCAGCCCATTCTCGCCCGGATTTGCGCTCGTCTTCTGCGTACCACCGGTCCCCTCCATCGCATCGTCATCATCAATATCCACGTCTTGACTATCATTCAACGTAATCCCAGCCAGCTCAATTTCGTCAATTCCGGAGAACGACCCCGCAGGTGCATGCAGCTGCATCGGATTGATACTTCCCCCCCCATTCGCAGCTTTACCATCCCCCGATGGCGAGTCCCCATCCCGCCTCATTGCCACTCGCTATACCACCACCAGCATCCGCCCCCCTCACCACTCTTCCTCTGATCTTTAGAGTTATTCATCCCTATCAATCCCAAACCACTCCCACTTCCATGATCATTATCGTTCGCAGGACCAACGGCGGGTGTATACGCATTCCCGAACCATCCAAATCCACCCCCACCATACCCCCTCGCACCAAAAATCAAATCACCAGCATAATCAGAATGATGCGTGATCGCCCTGAATGACCCTGTCCCAGCTCCATTACCCCCAACACCATCGCCAACACCATCACCCATCCCATTATAGCCACCACCAAACCCACCTTCATCCGAAAACGTGCTGTGCGTGTCCCCGAAACTCACTTCAGAAGAGATGTCCCCGCCAAAGGAGCCACTGATTGAGCCGGGTCCGCTTGTGCCCGGACCGCTCAGTCCAGACCAGCCAGAGGATGAATTGACAGTGTTGATAGCGGAAAACGATGAGGACGATGCTAGGGCGGAGGATGAGGGGGGCCAGAGATCATATCGCTCAATGACACCATAATGTTGATGTGAGGGATAGTGATTGTGCCCGACATAGTTCATAGGCATGTTGAGCGTTGTCAGTCCTCCGGCGATGGAGTTAGAGTTTGTGGCGGGTGTGAGGAGGTGCGTATGGTTGAGTGGGGCGAGGCTGAACGAGTTGAAAGGGGACGAAGGGGAAAAATAGGACGAGGGGGTTCCAGTGCCAGGGGTGCTACTTCCATTATTGTTTACATTGGCAGCACCGTTGGTGACGATCCCAGTGAAGGAGTGGTCGAGGCGTGGGTTGGGTGAGAGCCAATCCTGGGTTCCCCATGCCGATTGGCCAATCTTGACTCCACTTGTTGGATTGATGTGACTGTTGTTGTCAGTCGAGGTATTACTCCCGGTGGTGCCAGAATTACTCCCACCTCCTCCGCCCCCACCGCCATCGTTGATGTTATTGTGCCCGGGTGGCGGAGAAGACCAAGGATGGTGTGAATGGGTGGGAGTATCAATACCAGAGCGTCTAATCGAGTTTGAGATCTGCTGGTGCCGATGAACGCTGTCTAATGCAGAGGCGGGGTATTCAGCGAGGGAGTCAGCCAGAGGTTCGAGTGAGATTAATCGCATTTCCATTTCATCGTCATCATCGATAATTGCAGGAAAGGGGTCCGCGTTTTGGCTGGCACCGAGTAAGTTCAGCCCAAAACCATTTTTCTTCGTCCTGTCGCTAGGGCGCACGGTAGCAGAAACCATCACAGGTGTCTTGGGAACATTTGTTGTGACGCCCGAACTCATCTCACCTTCGTCATCCTCCTGCCCCGAACTCTCCTCAGTCCTCCGAGCATGCGGTACTCTGAGGGACGCTCTTTGTCCCACCCCTCAACAGGATCCCCTGACTCGTCTGGGCCCTCCTCCTTCTGACACCTCTCACGGGGCCGGTCGTACTAGTCGTACTTAATGCAAGCTGATCATCTGTCGCAGCCCGTTGAGGCATCCTGGATCCTTCAATCAACAAATCCTTCTTCTTTTTGCTTGCATTGTTCCTGGGTTTGTATCCCGCCGCTTGGTAAAGCTCTGGGAAAGCGTTCCTGAATCGGTCGCGGAGATCTGTAGACCGTCGATTTTGTTCTTGGAAGATAGGGTCCTTGACGATAGTGGCCCAGACCGTGCCGTGTTTCTCATAACCAGCCTTGAGCGCATGGTCCTCCTCCTCTGTAAAGGGCCGCCGGCGCTTGCTGCGCGTCTTTTCAAATAGAGAGGAGCCATCGGGGAGGGTAGCACGAACTTTGCTGGAAAGGTGTGTGCGAGCATTTGGGTAATGTTTCTTGTATGCGTCTGGGAAATACGTGCGGAATCTATACACGTGTAGGGGATTGCTGTAATTAATGAAAAATGATCATGATCGTAAGACGAACCTGTCCTTGAGATCTACGGGGGAACGATTATCAAATTTGAGATTTGGGTCACTGAGGATGGTTTTCCAGTTGCCAACGCCGTGCTAAAGGGGGCGATCATCAGGAGAGGGGAAATGATAAAAGGAGAGAACAGCATACGCTGTTACAGCCGTCGACAAGCATCTGGGTTTCCTCAGTGGTCCACTTCTTTCGTGGCTTCTTCTCTGGGATAGCTACTGTGTCTATTGCCTCTGTCTTGCGCATCTTGCCTCTCTTTGGCTCCTTTGGACTGTCGTGAGTGTCAGATTCCGAGTCCTGGTGTATACTGCTAGGGCCTGCGATGCCGGTATCGTCGCGGAAAGACCAGGGGACGCGAGGGGTATTTGTTGGCAGGCCGAGAGAGACACGGCGCTGCTTTAGAGGAGGAAAGGGAGCGGTGAAGGAAAAGTGAGTTGAAGGGTCCATGAAAGATAATAAAACACGTTGCATCTGCGTTGCTTTCACTCAATGATTATACTTTCCCACGTACATACATCTACGCAACCTCTGCTGCGGTTCGTTGCTCTACACTATTCAACTTGCTAACCCACTCCTCCACTCTCTTTCCAAGCGTCCCAATCTGCTCTCGCGACAACACCCGTGGCTGCACCCAGCTGATGTACGCTTTTTCCTCCACCTGGTCCAGCGACCCTCGAATCAACTTCAGGCTGTGTGGTGTATCAATCAGCACGAGGCGTCTAATCATGCCCCATCAAGAAACACACCTCAGCGCCTTCATCACCAAATGCTCGACCTCATCCACAGGCAGTCGAGTCTCTTCCGCAATTGTCTGGAATCTCATCGTCCGGTCGTTCGCAGGCCTCTTGAACACTGACTCAATCAGTGCCATCAAACATATCTTTTGCCTCAAAAACGCATAGTTCTGCTGCAGAATCGGCTGTTCCCGATGTGGCATACACCAGTTATAATCATAAAACAATCAGCGATAAGAAATACCCCAACATACCTCTTGCGGGAACAACGGGGCAAGAGCCTCGAATTTCCCGATATTGCCCTCATTGAACGTGAACAGCAGCCGCTTGATCCACTCGTGGGGTGTCCCGTTGAAAGCATCCAGGATGGGGTGCATGAGCTACGTCACACGTCAGTCCCAGTACAGATAACCCTTGTTTGTGTAACATACCAGCTCGCCAAAATTATATATCGTATCCGCCAAAAATGCTGATATCGCCAAATCATGTGCGCGCACTAACCTCTCCTCCTTCGATATATCCTTCTCGGGATCTACACACGCAAGGTAGAGCAATGAGTTTCTGTAGTACGGCGCATACTCTGCCTTTGCCTGCATCACGACACGCGAATCAGCGCACATAAGGCAGTGAAATACACGGGTAGTTCACCTTATAATAATCAGCCGCAACACCATAATAAGCCGCATTCACACCACCATCCACACTTTCCAACGCATCCAATACCTTCCACGCTGCATCCATATCCGTCTTTGTCCCCTCCAAATCCCCAAACAGCAATTTCGCATGGGCGATGGTAGCAAGGAGGAGCACATGTGCCTCAGGTGATTTCCCTGTATCAATACGCGAGAGTAGAGACGTGAGGAAGCTGAGATGTGTCTGTGGGTCTGCACACAGTAAGCTTTAGCAGAAAGGAGTATAAAGCAACGCACTGTCAATATCTTTGGATACCTTTTGCCCCATCTCAACAAGCTTGAGCTGGTTTATCTTCCCTTCGAAATCTCTTACGAATTGCTCGAACACATCCACGCGGTATGGCCGTGCGAGGGGCTGGTCAAAAAATTGAAATAGCTTTTGGGTCAATTGGTGCCATAGCCTGCAAACAATTCATATGAGACAGAAAACATAAACATCGAGACGACGCACTTTTTGGTATACAATGTCCTAAACGACTCAAAGAAAGGATGCAAATCCACAGGTGTTTTACTCAAAGCCATTGCAATAAATTCGTCCAAGACGAGTTTGGGTGCTTGACGCGGTTGTGTAGTTGACGTTGTTGGTGCCATCATGGGCTGTGTTCTGTTGTACACAAGTAAGATTCGGGGTGTTGACTCAGTTCACGGAGAGGCCACAAGGAAGTCGAGCTCGATCTCAAAAGATTGATGCAAATGTGCTGGCCTACAATGATCAAAACGCCACTAATTAGTGCTGTGGTTCACTGTTCCCCGTGCGACACACACCTGTTGTATTTCAGCTCTGGCTCTCGATGTGAGGGATGTTCTCTACAACGACGACCAATCACGCTCACTCATTCAAGAGGACGCGTCGTCTAAAAGTTGGTTGTATTTGGCTCGAGGTACCAAGTAAATAGTAACATACAGCATCCTGGATCACATAACCTCAAGGCTCAAGCCGCCGCAAACTTCAACAAGAACACGATCAAGAGTCTACACAGAGCCAACACCCTCGCACCAACACCTTCCGGAATAAATCGAACTTAGTGTCAGAGCAGGCGTACGTAGCTGTCCTTATTACATCACACAAATCTCCCAGGCCGTACACGATCGCACAATGACCCATGACGTCTGCTCAAACAATAGCACCTTCTGTTCCAAATCTTCCACCGATTGCGGGACATGAGGTCCCCGACAAGACCCAACCCCCACGAGCACCCAACATCGCTGGCGCTGACATACGCTGAAGCACTGGATAACTAGACTCTGGGCCTGAACTGTCTCCCGTAAAAATCCTTTGTCCTCGGGTCAGTAATCATTATTTACATTTATCCCGTGTTTCTAGAAAAGTAGTGCGAACTTGATTTAACAACGTTGCTCTTTGGTGCCCCTTTCTTGCAGATGGCTTCAAATCTCCTAAAACGGGGGTGGGCACCCGCTGTCGGCGAGACCCTTTCCTTCGGTGGTAAACCCGGCAGACCTCCAGTACAAGCTATCCCTCGGTTCCTTCCTGTATCCGATATTCGAGACAATTGATAGATTTTTTCCTACCCTACTGTGACTGTGCGAATTGTCCTCCCGCATTGTGGACTCATTCCGCCAAGAGCACCATAGATAGAACAAATCACCTGATCAGTAATTAAATCCATAGGGCCGACAAAAAAGACTAGCGGAGGGAAGTTGTACCTGTCCCACACGGCTGTTCCCAGGACAATGGTCTAAACTCGTAGCGAGCGACTATTGTCCGTTCATTTTTAGACAATGCGATACCATAACAAGTCGACGCACGGTCACATTGTCCACCGAACAATGAGTAAAACTGGGCTATATAGGAGGACCAGAACCACAACCCCCGCACAGCTTTTTCGCCTTCTCTGACCCCAAGGTCCTTTAACAACTCTTCGGCTTCAACTCCACCCTCATTAATACGCCATCGCTTCACATTTATCCAATGGATTCATTCGCATCCTTTGACGATATGCAACTCGCATTCGATCCCACCACCTCACTACCTCCAATATTTATTCTGGACGACCCCGCCCTAGCTGGCGAGGGAGCTCTTCCCGTGGACTCGGACAGGTACCAACCAGAATATGGCATGGGTTGCACCATTGCTTGAGTCCTAATGTATGTGCTTCCCCGGTATTCCGGCCACCAATAAAATCTTGACACTCGCATCCTAACCGTAGACACCACCAGGTCGTGGTCGACTCGACTTCCCTCGTATTAATTTTTTTGCTGGTCACCGGTTATCCTTTGTTTTCCATCCCACACACCCTATACCCCACAACTTATCCATTGTATGTCGTTTCACCACAGTCCTCTTCACACTCGCTCAGTGCTGGCATAGAAATTGTATCTCTCCTGGCCATCGATAGTCGTATAATATCGGCCCTCGTAGTAGTCACATCACCTGTAGCATATTGCAATGTATAGTGATCGCTGGCTCGATGTACTCGGAGGATGTTCTCGCGGAAAATAAAATTTACTCTGAAATAAAAGATTCGTTGCCTGAGAGAATGAGGGAATCAAGTCAATCCATACTTTCGAGTCTCAAACTAGCAGGCGACATCAAGCTTGCAAGCAGGGGCAATTCCTGTGACGCGTGAAAACACTTGAAAACACTTTCATTGTGACATGGTGTTACTAACGCTTCGTCACAATCCCATTGTGACACCAAGGTTCTCATTGTTGGATGTACATTCACTCAACACCATTGTCCGTTGCTTGCAGCACAATGGAGTCTATATATCTCTTCTCCCAGTTTTACTTGGATGTTGTTTCTTCGCCTAGGCTCTCACTACTACCATCATGCAATACGAACTACCTATAGGTTGTTTCGTCGCTGCCATCCTCATACTCATTCCGCTCCCTTGGCATTGGCAAGCACGCAACGTGCCCACACTCTCTATCATTGCATGGCTATTCGCTACTAACATCATCGATGGTGTAAACTCGATAGTATGGGCTGGTAACTTCGTCATGAGGTCTCCTGTATGGTGTGACATTGGTATGTTTTGGCTTCATCGACTCAGAAGTGCTCACCCCTAACACGTTCCCCCAGCGACAAAGATACAGATTGGGGCCAATTTTGCACTCCCCGTGTCGTGTTTGTGTCTTTGTATCCATCTGGAGCGGATTTCGGCCGTTCGCCAAGCACAATCAACGCTAAATCAAAAGAAAAGGAGGATGCTCCTGGACATCTTCCTTTGTTGGGTCTCGCCAATGATCTATATGGCGCTCCGTACGTAGCGAAACCTTCTGTACTCCTGTCCGAAAGTTGCTCACACTCTCGTTTAGATTACGTTGTCCAGGGTCATCGTTTCGATATTGTTGAAGACTTCGGGTGTCGAGCTACCATCTACGATTCCGTCCAATCCATCATCCTTGTTTGGACACCGCCTCTTCTGGCAGTGGCTGGTACCATCGTATACGCGAGTGAGTAGATCATCTTGGTCCTCCCCTGGATGCCCAGCCAACCCGTTCTACTAGGTCTTGCTCTCCGTCATTTCTTCCAGCGCCGCCTTGTTTTCGCCAGACACCTCCAAGAAAACAAATCAGCTTTAACCCCTTCACGCTACTTCCGATTGATGGCCATGGCAATTATGCAAATTATTTGGGTTACCTTTATCATCAGCATCAACGTCGCTTTCACATTCCGACACGGACTGCGTCCATGGACTAGCTGGGCTGACGTCCATTCCAATTTTTCTCGAGTTGGTCAGTTCCCAAGGATGTTGATCCCAACCAACGACCTCCGCTGGACGTACGTCTTGTGGTGGTCCATAAGGATTTCTGCAGTTTTCTTCTTCGCTTTCTTTGCCTTCGGCCAGGAGGCAGTCCGCGAGTATAAATCTTTCTTTGAGCGGCTTCTCGGAGTCATCCGCCGCCCAGTTCAGCACTTCCGTTCAAAAAGACTGGAGAAAAACTCTCTTCCGCTATTGTAAGTTTTTAACCATTCTTCCTTGAGTACCTATTTATGTGGCCTCGTCCCCTCTAGCTCCCCAGTCTCACCGTTACCTTCCTCAATGTATTCAGAGTCCAAATTTACGGTCTCGACACTGCGCAAAAGCGACTCGTATGCTCCCTATCGTCTATCAAATCTAGGAGAGACTGGGTCTCTTCTTGTAACACCAGGAGCCCAACTACACGTTTCCAATGATACCTCTCGTAGTTTCACAATCATTCTCCATTCTTCTTGATTTGAGTAATTGTGTGGACTTGTATAATTAATTTTTTGCTTGTCTTTAAATGTAGCAGTAGTTGGCTCTGATATAGTCATTCGTTGAGACTTGCTCGACCAGATAAGCAGCGACTAAACGCATCACCAAACGCAGCCCATGCGTGTCCCTGCCATTTGGTTCGCCGCAGACAACTAATTTGCTTTGAACTTCCTCTGGCCAATAAAGCTCAATAGATACAACAATTATGCATCTAAAGACTGCTACTGAAACGATGATCCCCTCACCACCTGCCAACTTGCAGGCCTCAGCAGTAGTCATGGTGCACCCACTGTGCCTGGCGTTGCTGTAAATCAGGATACCCCCAACCCGCCTACAACAGGGAGTACGATCTCTCTACGACTGTCAATTTGGCCAAAACCACATCGAAGACCGTGGGGCGGGTCGGCGAACCATTCAAGGATGTGCCTGATGTGAAGGCCTTGGCAGGAATCTTGCTCCAAATCGTCACCGTCAGAGAGGTGCATTCGGGCCCTGCCAGGTACGATAAACCCATTCTATCTACAACCAGAGCCCTGAGTGTTGCTCTCCATTCAGCGCCCTCTACAAACCTACTCCACGTCCCGATTGGGTGATCGGGAGGGACGAAGAAAAGTCCAAGGTCATCGGAACACTCCTTAACCGCACGTTCCTGCGGGCCGCAATCTTGGGAGCAGGTGGGATGGGGAAAACGACACTCGCTCTCACCGTGATACTATGATCGTGCCGTGACCGAGCGATAGCCCTCACGGCACTTTGTCTCCTGCGAGACAGTTACATCCCTTTCTGGCCTGATTTGGGGAATTGTTAATGCACTTCGCATCCCACCTACAGAACGCAATGAAAATTTAACCGACACCATTCTCTCTCGTTTTGATGAGAGCAGTGTCCTGTGCTTGGATAATCTTGAAACTATTTGGGGGTGAAGCACTCCAACAGGACGCGAAGGACTTTCTATCTCATCCTGATCACCTACCCGAATGCGCCATCATTGTGACCATGCGAGGTACACAGCGCCCTGGAGTTTCCTGGTTAGAGCCATTACTTCCGCCCCCATAAAAACTGCGGGACACGGAAGAGAACTCGGCTTATTTTCTTAGAGCATAGTCTCCACTCTTAGTTACGGGCGAGCCGCTTGGGCCTGTCGACCTTATCTCACCAGCAGGAAGTTTTGGAGTAATTTCTATTCATACCATCGAGGCAACTGCTACAGACGAGGTTATACATATACAGAGTGCTCATGAATTGTTGGGTATAAGAGAGTGGGTATGATGCTGATACAAACGAAAATTGCAGGTGAAGTCTCGTGGGATCCGACACTATCCACCAGCATTTTGGCTGTATTAAATTATAAGCGCTGGTATAGATGGTGCACGAAGTCACATCAAGCTAGGGCGGAGATCAGCTCACTTACGCGACGAAGTCGGGTGAGACGGACGCACCGGTCAAGTGATGATACACCACGTTGCTAGATTTGAGGAGCCATACCTTTCTTCATCCCTAGGGATAGAAAGAATACAGTCCAGTTCTTCTCTCGACAAGGCACCGCCTTGGAGGTTTGGTTGGTCGATGGTGATGAAGAAGGATTCCATATCTTCAAAGCAATCCATGTCAAATAAAGTGGAGGGTCGCGGACCAAACGAAGGATTAGAGCGATTATAGCGATTGCGAGTAAGGGTAGACGATAAGTAAACTAATAATTCGACCCGTTTATATAGCTACAGCTGCTGCAGCATAGTTATCGAACAATGAAAAATCCGTTCCAAGTCGTCCATTGTCGGCGCCTCGTGGCCCATTGTGACATGTCACAATACCATGTCATACATCGCTTGCGTTACACAACATCACATACCGTGACATCCAATAGGCGCTCAAACTGTCTCGCGTGCCGAGTTGACTGTTTTCTGCTATCCTGATGGAAGTTCCTTCATGGAACCCGACCAGAAATTTGGGGAGCCAGAGGAAGCCAGGCGGGAAGGAGGGCCTACGGGACAGTCGGCGTGGCTTCCCTTCACTTCATAGAAAATCATCACAATCCTACCCGCCAGGGACTCCCGAGGACCGACAGGGCGGATGAGCCGACAGTCCCGTATTAGTGGAGACTTAGGTGCCTATGCTTCGGCACGAAATAGACACAAAGTGTGTTATTGAAAGTTGCCACTGACGCCCGCCGGTATATAATGTGTCCTTCCTCAGGAATTGTAAACGTTTAAAACATCTATGGACTCAGGCAACTACAAGTTCATCCTTCTGGGGGGGCCACCGTTCGAGTCGCCCAGCAGATCATCGTCGTGTGGCCCTCTGATTTTGCACGTCATTATCAGCTCCGCTCTTCTGCACTCGACACCGTTCCGGGCTCACGGCGACTTAGGTCATTCCAAACGCTGGGTACGGTATTAAGATTTATACACAAACGAACGGTCTACAATTTGGAAATGCGTGCTAAAACTACAAATTACTAGACATATACCGTTGAAGAATCATAAATTGTCCCGTTGATAATCAATATCACCACGGGCAGGTGCGAATACTAGCAGTGTCGCTGTTAGATGCAGTAGGGGTAATCGGGAAGTGAGCTGGTATGATGTATTTAGGGGGAAGGGGCTCGTGGTGTTGCACGAGAGTGTCATGAGTCGAAATAAGGAATCGAGGAGAGTGAGAAACGACAGTGGGCGGTAGTTTGGCCGTGATTGGAGTACCAGTGTCCTTGCTGGATATAGACTCCACAGACACATTGACATGAAGGCCTTTGTGTTTGGAGATCGCAGGTAGCGGAAGTGCTGATGACAAAGAAGAGCCACCTTTTGAGCCAAGGCTCAGAGGCTTAAGGATAGAAGAACATTTGGGTCTAACAGAGAGATCAGCATGTCTTTGGCGTGATGACAGGGAAGTGTCTAACCTGAATCGAGAGCCCTTGGGCAGGGCACTACAGATTCCATTCGCCCAAGCCACATAGTTCTTCCGGGCCTCCTCTGCAAATCCGAAGAAGGCGAAGAAAACCAGTGCGCATACAGGGACAACCCAACGATTGAATTCCATAGCGACCTCGAGGAGGTGAGTCCCTCTCCAGACCATCGCGGGAATTTGCTCGACCCGTGAATAATCGTAATGCGTATCATCCCAGCTGACCCACGGCGCGATGGGAGTAGTGGTGGCATTGAGCCAGATGACAAAAGCGGAAAGCGGCATCGTGCAGAGTAATTCAGTCGTTGCCAGCGCCATCAGCCTGAAATAACGCCAGATGGTGATCGAAGGATGCGACGCAAGTATAGTCGCGAATTCAAGTCGACGGAGGGTAAAAATACGCAGAGTTAGAACTGAGTGACACTGTGAGTGCGTTGGCTGGGATAACAGAGTTGAGACCCACCACAGTAAATAGCTGATACCAGGCCGATACCGAGCGGCCACGCCGAAGAGAGGAAATACATGGGTAACGTGTTATACAGGGCGGGGAAGCATCCAAAATCCTCATAAATATTGAAGCGGTGTCCCTGAATGATGTATTCTAGAGAGTGTAAGTAAATAAAAATAAAGCACAGACGCCGCAGAATGACTTACGAAGGGCGATATAGACGAGCGGAAGCAAAACACAGATGAGTGTATCTACTAGAATAGCACGAGCTTTCTGATGAGACAAATCAGTAGCGTTTCATACGGAATTCAAGAATTGTGCACATACTGATTTCTTTGACACGGAGGCGGACTTGTTGGTGATGATGTGATACAAACGTCTGTTGATGCATAACGACGCGGCAGGTATACCAACAGACGAACCCATCATAATTCGAATGGCTGGGAGTGGATGAGCAAAAGTGGACTGGCCAATAGATCTAGAGACATACATATTTCACACCATATTGGGGCCCAGTTGATCGCGTTATCATGCCAAATCACAGAGTTGATAAACTGGTTGAGGCAACTGAGCGATGCCCACATCATGAAGAAACAAGTTCCCGAGTTCCACGCCTTGAGATGCCATGGCAAGGGCAATATAGCGAGAAAGAATCCTAGGAAAGCAAAGATCGGGAAAAGGGGATAGGTGGGGTCCGCCATGATTTTTGAAAGCTGAAAGAAGAGTGTGGCGTGCTGGACATGCTTTGACTTTATAATTGGATGGGTCTCTGAACGATATGGGTCGAATGGCCATTGTGACACAGCGTGACGTTACACCAACAATTGGTCACACTCCATTGTGACGAACCTCTACAATGAGTCTTCGAGAAAACAATGCAGCTGCACTAGGGTAAGTTCACAACCCTGTCGATGGCAGACCTCCATTCAAAATTGACTGCAGCGAGACACTTGGGAAGATCACAAGGCGGAATATACGGCAATAAACCCGGCCACCACACTCATCCCAGAAGGTCGTCCAAGAAATCTCGCATTTCAACTTTAGGGTCCTTTGGTGGACCTTGGCTCGGTAATGCCGGGGCTTCAACGAGGACCATATTGCCTACAAGGACACACATAAGTTGGCTCTGGTGACGAGAGAAGTTACATGACGCAAAGGTACCTTTACGCTCCTTTGCACTTATCGGCCTCCGTAGCTTTTCTGACTTGGCACGAAAACGTTCCTTTAGATCTGGAGAAAAGTTCAGCACGAAGTATAGCTCTACTGCGAGTATCTTGAACAAACCCCGAGTTGCTTCCGCTGCCGCATTCTCACGCACCATCGACTCAAGCTCCTCATCCCATTCCACAACTTCGATTTTGCCTTTTCTCGATGTCCCTTGTTGGTTTGATTTCGTCGTCGAAGTTATGTGGGCTAAACTATGATCTACATCATTCTCGTCGTCCAATGGCCCTTGGAGTTCCGACACTAGCGAGGAGTTATTCTCATCCAATCGCCCCTGTCGTTCAAGAAAGCTTGATAGGTCTACTTCAGGTTCTACGATTGGCTTTCCTGCGTGTTAGGCTTTCAGCAACGAACGAGTACGCTCACAATCCAAACAACGTACCATCCGACCCCAACTCCGGCTCAGGCTCAACATATCGATCAACATTGGACCCGAGTTGTCTCCGAGTGTATTTCGCAGCACGTTCAGCAGCTTCCTCTTCATCGAGTTCCTCCGGTCCCTCCCCCTCTAATACTAATTGTTCGCGGAACTCTGCCGGACGACCTCCTCCCCGTCGACCACGAGCACGGAGGTATTTTCCAAGACCGCCCCTCGAGTGGCCCCTGCCCCTGCCCCGGGAGTGTGTTGAGTCGCTCGACATCTGTGTTCCTGTTATTCGAGCTGTAAGGAGGCTGATTAGATGGGTTGGTTGAATCAGAAGGCGATGGCAAATACCGAATCGCGTGTGATTATTAAATTTTACCACGTATGGAAACATGTTAAATTATAGTAAAGCACCGAAGACGCTCACTTACATCCACATACACAGCGAAGGCAAGGCGCCTCCGAAAATTGTGTGAGAGACAAAGTCTTGAACCGACAGGATCTCAGCAATTTTCTTATTTATCAAAGGCTGGCTATGGTACTTGGTGAGTGCCTCAACGAGGACTGGATCATCAGCCTTGGGGGCTGCAAGGTAACTTCATTCCTATCAACTATTTAATTGAGTTATTCAGAATCACTCATGTATTGTTCCATGTTGATCTTTGCCTTAGGAGCTACAGTTGCGCGCAATAGATGAAGACACGATTCGGCTTCCAATGGCTGGCCAGCGACGTTGCTTGCTAGTTCATTTCGCTTTTATATCCAGTAGCAGTCAATATTTCACCGTGGAGACGCCAACTTCAAGAGATATAGAGTCAAATCCGGAATCAGTAGACAGTCATAAAAGACCTTGCTGTTGAGCCCGTTAGTAAGCGTTCCCATCTATAATTCTCTGCTATCTCACCCTGCGGCTTCTGCCTCACTGAGCGACAAGTTTAAATTTTATCCTTGGGAAAACATTTTCACACATGTCCTATATCATCGGCCAGGCTGCAGATGGTCTCGCACGTTCTGGCCGAGTTTGAGCAGGCTACATTTAGCCTTACACTGGCAGACGTAGTAAGCATGATACGGATTGTTCGTACCCCGTGGACCGACGATATCTGTTTATCCACCAGCCTGACTATTTTAATGGCCAGTTGCAGCCCTATCCAAAATCTCAAGGTATCCAGTTACCGAGGCTGCCACTCCCAGGCCTAGCGATCGGGTCCATGGTGGGAGGGGTCATGGCCCACAACATGTCCTTCGTTAGTAGACCTTCGGTATTCGTTGAACCCGCAAGGTCGAAACGAGTAAGAGTCGCCATCCACGGAGGTACTTGGAAAAAGCAACAGCGGTGGTAACACAGGCTGGGTCGGTTTGACTGGGCGTCACGGGGAACTACATCAGATGTTCGGACAGCCACTGCGCATGCTCATCAATCGCGTTCAAACTCAGAGCCGGGCGTGATATATTGTGACAAGGCCTACTTGAGCCCCCTATCTTATCTCTTGACTGGTAGCACGATATTTCACTCTCACATAACTTATATTAAGTTTCCTCAAGTCTTGGGACCGATAGGCACACCGGCAGATATGTTTCCTGTGAAATTGCCTGAACGCTCGATCTGCCTGATCTGTGATGTAGCATGAGAATATAGCCTGTGATACCCGTTGCCCAAGGCGCTACCCCCCCTCCATCTACCACCCCCATCATCAACGATGGTGGTCTCACCGGGCATTGACTTTGTCGCCCGGTCCTCGATTCATCTGTTCCTCCCCTGTGTCTTTGTCTATGGAGCCATTCTGTTCGGTTGCAACTTGATCGCTCTCAGCTTGCCAAGATGGGTTTTAGTTGGATCTAGCGTCGCCATGCGTATAGGGTATATGTTCGCTAGGCCCTGGTTCGATGAATATCGGAACGCTCGGCTCGCTCGAGCCCACGGTGCAGTTCTCGTACCTCACATCAAGGAAAAGCATATCGATGTTGCCAGATCTCTTCTCCGAGAGCAGACGCATGGCTATCCAGGTGGGTCGCCTCAAGTATCATTCAGTATTGGTTGCGCTCAATGTATTCAAGGCGAGGCCTTTGAGAAGTTGAGTCGAAAGTACGGAGGCATCTACAGATTCAGCGTCGGGCTTGATGAACGTGTGAGTGCCGTGGTGCTCGGTTTGATTATGAAATAACAAATTAAGACGCCTATGCCTTCTAGTTCTTCACTTCCGAGCCGGAGCATGTGAAGGTGAAGAATGATGGTTTTGGAGTGCCGCATATCCAATAACTAGTCTCTGAAGGCCATTCTCTCTACGGAGTTCGAATCCTTCGTCAAAGGTTTATGAGCCAATCAACTGAAGTCTTGTCGGGTCTAATGGGGGAATTGTTCGTAGGACCTATTATCATCGCGCAGATCAAGTCATTTTTGGGGACGGGGGTGTTTAATTCAGACGGTATATCCCTTTTCTTCCTCTGTGGCGGGTGCGGCACTGATTTCATGGTACTCGTCAGGGGACTTGTGGAGGTCAGTCTAGTGTCTCTGGCGGCTCTGCGGCATCTCTGACTTTGACCAGATTCCACCGTTCCATGACGCGCCCCTTCTTCAGTCGCGACCGTATCACTGACTTTGACATCTTCGATCGACACACTGAGGATGCTCTCAAACGTGTAAAGGATCGCCTCGCAGAGGGGTATCCGATTGATTTCCAGGTTATTTTTCTTTTCGTCGTCTTATGTACACAGACGTGGGTTTTTCTAAATCGGCTTTCGCAATAGGATCTCGCCTCTCGCTTCACTTTGGACTCTGCCACCGAATTCCTCTTCAAAAACGATGTGCACTCTCTCTCCGCAGGCCTACCTTACCCATCTTATCCTTCTCCGTTGGCGAAACCAAACCCTTCTTCATTCACGAGTCACCCCTCGAATGTGCTAGTAGAGGCGTTTGTAAATGGTCAGGCGTTGTCCATCCGCCGAGTGCATATCGGTACTTTCTGGCCGTTGGCAGAAATGTGGGGCGACGCCATTGCGCCCGTGCGTGCAAAGATAGATAAGTTCGTGGAACCTTTTATGAAGAAAGCATTCCACGAGAAAGAAAAGAAGGATGAATCGGAGGAAGTCTCCCTGTTGGATTATTTAATAAGCCAAACTTCTGGTAATTACCCTGCAATCTGGTCTTCGGCTCTCTATCTCTAATGCCCTTGGTAGACCGAGAGATCATCAGAGACGAGGTTCGTCCCCGTTATCTTTCCCATGTCGGATGCCATTTATATCTGGCCTTAATTAGCTCGTTAACCTCCTTGTCGCTGCCCGTGATACGGTGGGTTGTCAGTCTTAAGGGTGAGCAAGGATATTGACACTAGTTGCTTAGACCGCATCTCTACTGACTTTCTCGCTCTACATGATCATTGAAAACCCGGATATCGAGCGCCGCCTGAGAAAGGAAATCCGAGACAAGGTCGGACCAAAGCGCACCCCAACCGTCGATGATATCAAAGAAATGAAGTTCCTCAGAGCCTTCCTCAACGGTAGGCCACACCTGGCTTGGTTAGTCGCACTGATACCATCACCCCTGCAGAGGTTTTACGTCTATATGCTGTCGTGTGAGCAAAATAGCACCCATTGTCTATTTTTGAGAGTGCTTAACGTTGAATTTTATGTAGCCCTTTGGCTGCACGGTTAGCCTGTTATTTGAACAGCCTATGGTGGATCCGCCTCTCATAACTATTTCCAGCATGTCTACAAAGCCTGTCCTTTTCGGCCCCGCAACTGGATCCAATAGTCCTATATATATCCCTGGGGGCTCGATGTCAGTACCATCGTGGTCAGCGTTTGCCGATTTGAGTCTCATGCCTGCACATTAGGGTATTATATTCGGTGTTCTTGATGCACCGACGGAAGGATTTGTGGGGACCAGACGGCAAGTCTGATAATCTTACCTTTCTCCCACTGTTATTGACTGAATAGAAACAGCACTGGAATTTGACCCGGACCGATTTTTGGACGAAAGGGTACATAAATATCTTGTCCCCAATCCGTTCATTTTCTGTCCCTTCAACGCTGGGCCTAGAATTTGTCCCGGTCAACAGGTATACATCTATGTTCTCTCCCACCATATTACATTCACTGAACGTTGCATAGTTTGCCTATTATGAGGCCTCATTTTTCCTTATCCGACTCCTTCAAAAATTTTCATCCTTCAGTTTAGAGGATGATGCGCGGCCGTTAAATTCATTCCCAGCTCCGGATTGGGCGCAGTATGAAGGCCCCCAGGGTAGGGATAAGGTTCGGCCTCGGACGCACCTCACTTTGTATATGCAGGGCGGGCTCTGGGTGAGGATGAAAGAGACGGCTGAAGGCGAAGCTGACGATAGGAGTTGAGAGAACTCGGAAAATAGACCTTGCTGCTGATGGCTCTCTGTTACGTGTTCGTTCGATAATCAGCGTGCTCTGACGAAATATAGTATTGGAATTTAGCAACTGTTGATACTCTGCTCGGCGGCCATAGTGCTTGCAAACAAGCTATGCTTATCTCCTTCGGGTAGCTGGATACCCATAGGCAACGGAACTCGAAGCCTTGAGCAAGAGGATTTTAGGGCAATGTCTGTATCCGTCGGCACCCAAAGGCAACGATTGTCGGTTTGGTGAGGCGCTGAAATGTCCCTCTAAATCATCTATCCACGTGGCTGCTCTCCTACATGGCACTGCTACCATCAATGTGCTGTTGGGCTGAAGGAAGTAGGTTAAATAAATCACGCTAGCATTTGGCAGGAATGACTATCTAGGCGCCGTTGACAAAACGACTGGCTAGAAGATTGAGAGCCTGTCACTCCTCGAAGAAGTGACTCGGTCGCTGGGGTAACGATGATTAAAAGCGATTTAGAACGTGTCCACAATGGAGCCAACAAAAACACGAGGATAAGTCGAAGGACAAACAAATGAACATGAGGCGTTGGGGGCCGACGGGAATGAAAAGTCGGTCAGTCACTGAAACAATGAAAAGTCTTGTACGGATGGGCTACGGCGTCTGCCTAATCACCCACAGAACACTACAGAACACTGGAAATGGCAGTGCCGGTTTCCGGCGGACCGGATGATAAGGTCGCCCTTGTTAGTGTTTCAGACTACCTAAGACCTGGAAGAGAAGGGAAACCGCCTGTGGCCCCAGCTCTTAATACAAAAGCGGTTAAAATGGAATTGGTCAGTGCGAGCAGGCGGAGAATAATGGAGTGAACCTCGGAGAGCGAGCTCAGGCAGGATACATGAGTATGGTTACATAAGCCAAAGTAATTGATGATTGGTTATAGGGTTTCTCCTTCCTCTCCGACTTCCACATCCAGAATGGAGACTCTCAACCTCAACACCCTCGCCAGCTCCCTGCCCATAAACCAGCAGAAAACAGAACAGGAACTCCTCAACAACTTCAAAGGTAATCCCCCTCTTTTTTTTTTTGCGATTGGAATTTTCTGCTTACTTGACTCGTAGCCGCCGCTCTCAGCATAACCACTCTCTACCGTTCCTCGCGCCAGAATGCGAAGCGTGCTTACAATGCTGGGTATGCTTCCGCATGCCAGGATCTCCTGACAATGATCCAGCAGGGTGTTTCTGTTGGTGGTCTGGCGACTTCTGCAGCAGTCTCATCTCACGATGCAGATAACGATGGCATGAATATTGGCCGGGTCATGGACTGGATAGAAGCTCGGCTTGAGGCAATCAAAGCCCAGGAAGAAGAGGAGGATGAAGAAGAAGAGCGGGAAAAGGAGAGGGAACGGAGCCGCGCGACGCCCCAGCTAAACAGTAAATCGAATGTTGCTGCTGCTCCGGTTCCTTCCAATAACAACGTGAGTATCACCAACGTACTTTCGATAGCCAGGACGGGTCCAACTCACCTTTTTACTCAGTCGCTTCCCTCTCTTCCCACTCCTAACTCACCAGCGCTGGCAACCACAAACCAGCCCCCTATCGAACCTGCCACTCCTTCGCCGCCCTTCCTCCCTGTCAATGCCCTACGCCCTGCCCAACGTTCCAGACCGCGAACATCGGCGAAAGGTGAACCATCCAGCCCTTACTCCAACCCATCAGTAGTCCCCCCCACGTCCATCTTCAGTTGTGTTCCGGAGAGCATTACCCCCATCAGTCCTCCCATCTTCCCCGAGATGTCAGCGATCCCCGCCGTGGGCACCAAGCGTCGCCATGCAATGATGATGATGTTCGATGGCTCCTCTACGCCAGCCACTGCTGGTAGCGCACCAGCCCTTCAATCCCCCTCATCGATGACCAATTCTCCCGCATCACAATCTGGCCTGTCCGGTGCTGTCCGCCGAAGGACTAAGAGCACAAGAGGCTTACAACAATTGCAGAACCAGAATATAAATATCACACAACCTTCTACGGAGGCGATGGAAATAGAAGATGAAGGTCGGGAGCGTAAGCGCGTAGCGAGGCGTTAACCAGACTAAGCGCCCGCATCATCATTCCCGGTACGCTCATGTGCTATCATTATTACGCTGCCATTCTTTTGCTTCGTATGGCACCGGCATATCCCCTTTACCTCTCGCATAATACCAGCACCCCAATGTTTGTAACACAACCCACAACATTCATCTGCAATAGTATAGTTATTGGCAGTTCTACCGTACCGTCTTCTAACGCGATGTTTTACGATCTCATGCTCACGCGATAACCAATCTCTTACTTTTTTCGTTGACTTTTGAATTGAGCCCTTCTCCCTTTCCCCTCCCCCTCTCCTGTGGTAGACTCACGTTGGGTTTAAGGTATCTTGTATAATTCCTCAAGTTGTACTATGATCGTAGATTATTAATATTCGAGCCAGGCGCCTCGCTTTTGCGAACTCTGATTTTTCTTCCCATCGTCGCTTTCGAGTGTTAGCGATAATAGAGCACGCGGTGTAAGGCGAGACGAGGTGAAAATAGTAATTTTGCCGTCGGGAGCTAAAAATAGGCTGTGTTGATAAGATAATGGGCTTGATCTGATCTTGAATCAGATCAGCTCAGGGTCTATCCAAGACTCCATTGGAGCTCCTGGGGCAGCACCAGGCAGCACCACGGATTTACACGAACCTGTTAATAGAGTCCTGGTGCCCGTAACTAGAGGCAAATATCTACAACCGAGACGCTAATTGGCAGAGCCTGTTGTTCTTCTGGAACCCACCGTGCTCAAAAAACTGTTATCTGTTACCTGTGCTTGAGGAGCGTCTGTAGAGCAGCGGGCCCTGGATGTGATGGTGGCTCTAATTTCTCCTCTTGGTTGAGCGTGAGGCGCCAACTGGGCTGTGCGAAGGCACGTTCCCAAAGGCCTGCGCATGCGAGGCTGTTCAGAGAGGGGCGCCTATTTTGAAATAATTATAATTTCTGGATACAGCATTTGGTTACCACGGCTGTCACCTCTGTTTATATCAAGCCATCATCTTATCTCTCTCCAGTAACCACAACATCGACGCTTTCTGAACAGGACAGATGACCTGTGCTTCAACCAGGACTCTATCGTATTCTTCCTACTATTCCCATGACAGACTCCCAGAAGCGTGATCTGGGTTTGCCACCTAGCATAATCCCTCCACCTGTTTATGCCACAGCGCCTAAAGAAACGGGAAACAATGTTACCCTCCAGGTCTCTCTCTCAGGGAGCGAACGCCAGATAGTGTGTTTTTTTTCTTTACTCTCACACACCCACTTCCCCTCCTCTTCTCACATAAAGGCTATTTTCTTATTAGTGGAAGGTCAACCTCGTCGATGAAGCCAACCTCCTATATACAATCGATCACGCAGATCAGACAGATTCTCCCCCCGAACACCTGCCGACCTTCGGTCTGAAGGTTGATGCAGCTGAACAAGTCAATGTCTCTTGTCTCAGTGGCGAGCAGACGAATCAAAATCAGTGGAAGATCACTTATCACGCTCCAAAGGCGCCTTTCGCTAGCTATGCAAAATACATGTGCGTTCTTAGCATTTATACATATTCGCTTATTGTGTCCCTCGCTTACTCGCTTAACTGAAAACACCGCGGGTTCTGCTGCTTCTAGAATTAACCCGGCTAAAGGTGGGTCTGTCCACGGCGACTTTTTTGTTAATGGTAGGCGGAGCGATTCCGGAGAAGGGGTGAGTGCTCCCCCCCCCCCCACCCCTCTCTGCTGTGCTGTGCTGTGTGGATCAAGCGCTTAGTTGGCTTCTTTTATCTTTTACAGGGACGCGTGTGGCTCGACAAGCAGGGTAATCTACCTGCCCATAGCTGGTTTTTCGAACCCTATGTTCCACCTGCTGCCAAGGAAGAGGGGAAATAACGGGTTCTTCCTCGTAAGAACATACATGGCTTCGACGCGTAACAGAAGATTCCATATCTAGTGCCCCTAGGTATTTGAAAATAGCTATCATCTTGTACTACCAATAGAAGCTCCTATTGAATATGCGATATGGCCGAAAGCCACTGACACTGATGAGGACAAGGCCCTTCTGGGCAATGCGCCAATTGCTTTACACAACAATAGAAAAATTAGTGCTGCTATCTAGATGGCCTTGTTCAAAAGTTGGCACAATGGGAACGAGCGCGGTAGAATCAGGCAGCAACAAGATAGGAAGCGGGGGGTCCAACATCGCCGTCGCTGCCGCATGTTCGATGTGGTGCTGAAGCTTACATTCAGCCTGACCACAACCAACTCTTGTATTTTTCACAAAGAGATTTGGAGATCTTACTGGTTATTGTTTCTACCGAACGAAAGGTCGCATGCGCTGCGACGGACGATTCGGGGGGTCGGTTCTCTGATGTTTCGCAAACGGCTGCCAAAGAGTGGCACCGGCGAACGCGACACGCATTATTTGTCGTTGAGCCATGTGACCGCAATTGCTCTGCACTGCCACTCACTTACTCGCACTCTGTTGCTCCCACCGCCGCCAATTTGAACAACTATCCTTTCCAAGACATAGGAATAACTCATACATACATATTCCTAAACACGCATCTATACATAAGCACAAGTTTCCAAATCGTTCACAGAAACAAGAAATGCTATATACGCAAGAACATCGTTCATTTACCACTCACAGATCCAACACCCGAAAATCGTTCCAAAACCCTCATAACAACATTACATGCCTTACCCGTTTCCTTCGTCTCCTCTGTCCTCCTGATCTCGAACAACAGTCGGGGGTCATTGACTCGCCGTCCTCAAGATCGAGCCTCCAGCGAGCGTCCGTCCCTCGCCCACTGGTGCTGACCGTAACACTCTCCGCACCCTCGCTTTCAATTTCATTCATCCTCCTCAACAACGGCTCATCAGAACTGATAACGAGCGCAAAATCGATTTCGCTCCCTAAGCCCCTACCCTCATCCAGTCTGAACGGACTGCCGACGGTGGGAGAAGTAGGAGAAGTAGGAGGTGAAAGGGATGAAGAGTGACCAAAGAAGCCGTAGTTATCTGCAGAAATTATCCATTGCGTTGATCTTGCGGCAGCCGAGCGCGCGGGGCCTCCGGGTTGCAGAATGGCACCAACAGCAGTCGAACGGGAGATGTTGCTGGGTAGGATCAGGAATGAATTTCGACCAGGAATGATGCGTAGGCCGTAGCGTTCTCCGAGACTGTCAAAGACATGATTCTGGGCTTCAGCAGCCTGTCTCCTGGCCCATTGTCTATCGGCAGTGTCTGCCTGTGGATCGCCAGTCCAGTAACGCCAAATTATGGAAACTTCCCTATCTTCGATTATGGATCCAGGCGTGCGCTCCGTGAACTAGATAGGGGGTTGGTAAGCACTAGGATGTCTAGAAGACCGATCTCGACTCACATAATTTAATATCTCAAGGCAGCTGCTCTTCCATGTCAGGTTAAAGTTAGCAACCATATTCAACCATTCTCCAGCATAACCAGGAGCAGAATTTCTCCCAGGTTTCGTCTTGATATAACACCCATTCTCTGCACTATACCGCAGCCCGTTCAGAACATTCAGGTTACTGGCGAAGCTTCAAGAGCTTACACAATTCCTATCTTGTGCACCTTTTCAACGACGCGGTCCAATACACCTCTGACGGGCAATCCGCTGAGCAGCCAGACGTCATTCCGCTTGTCCTCTGCCAAATTCCTCAACACTTCCAGTGGTCTCTCTGGTATCTTGAATTCTCCCTTTATGTAGGCTTGCAGACCCTTGCGGGAGAGATCCCTTCTCCACAGCGTACCTTCGAAGTCAATAAGAATAAGCCGGCGCTGGGAGTGTTTATATCTGCACCGGAAGCTTCGTGAGGAGGTAGAAACTCAGAAAACATCACGCCACACATACTGAGGCAGGATTCGAGTCAAATCCAGGGGTGGGACATCCGTTACATCGTCCAAGTAGTGCTCGGAATGGGCTCTGATGACACGGTTTAGGAATGTATTGGCAAATGCTTGGGCAGTTTGTGTTGTCACGTGATTGTGCAGATCCTGGTCATATGTCAACATCTCATTTACACACGAAGCAGTAAACTTACCATCCAACGATTTCTACTGTCCGCAGCATCCATCGTCAACGCAGAGTGGATGGCCTCCGCCGTACCCCGTGAATCCCAAGGATTAATAGCGATGCAGCTCCTGAAGCCGGTATAACTATACGAGCCGGTGAACTGTCGAGAGCGTGAGTGGTGGTTACCAACAATCTCTGCGCTCAGCATTCACTTGCCTCGCTCAAGATCAGTACTCCTGGAACTTCTCGCCCCTCCTGACATTCGACAAACTCGTGTGTTCTCAGAGCCATGCCTTCCCTGAGGCTAGTTACGAGAAAGGCATCAGCGACCGTGAGGAGAGCGAGGTATTGACTGAAGGTTAAATCCTGGACCTTCGGCAAGACAAGGATTAGTTTTAACTATGAGGCGAGAGTTCGCAAGAGAAACACACATGCAAGAATACGACTGGCTGATAAGTCAAGGTCGAAAATCTGGAGTTGATTCTCGACACTACATCGGCAACACCACCTGCCAGCTCATTGGACTCTGTGGTTTGCAGAGCAACTTGGATTAACACGACCTGTGTGAACACATCAGTACCAAGGAATGAAACTGGACAATAGATATATTCGAACCTTCCCCTGAAACTCCTTATACCTCTCTAAAAATCGCTCAAAGGCCTGTATTTTGTGCCTGACGCCTTGGACCTCGTCCAATTTGTCCCGCCCAACAACAATTTTCATGCCGGCATAGCGTTGTTTCAGTACGGATACCCATTCTGCTACCTCCGGTTCTCGCCTAAGCCACGTCAGTATCTGCAGACAAGGAGGGTAAGTAGACTTACTTCCTCTCCTGTAATCTCTTCACGTCGATGCCCATCGGGAAGACACCAACATCCACAAATCGTTCACGTTCCAGTATCTTTGCGCTTTCTTCCTCTCCAGCTTTCAAGATTTCTTTGGCCTGGTCTGCTTCAGATTCGCTGACCTGTTTCGCCTTTTCATGCAAGTTCCCCACTTTGACGAGCTCGTCAACTTTGACCAGTCGGCCCCCATCTTCTTCGGGGATGCGGATTCCTTTCGGCAAAGCTTCGAATGCGAGAATTCGACTAACAGTTTGACGGAAGTGCCTTGCATAATTTGCCGTCTGGAATCCGACAAGGTCCGCACCCAAAAGACCAGAGAGAAGATCTCTTCGAACAGAAAGGCAGCGAAATATTTCAGAAGAGGGGAAGGCAACATGCATGAAGAACCCGATAGGAGTCGATGGGGGAATGTGGGGAGAGGATCTGAGGAGGAGTGGCAGGAGCATAAGGTGGTAGTCATTCACCCAGACTATGTGCGATGAGCATCTCAAAAATGAAGTTATGATGGAGGTACCCACTGATATCGCCTTCCTGATAACCGGCAATAATCGCGTCTGCGAAGCGTTGGTTGACAGCAACGTACTGCTTGTATGAAGCAGACTCGTAAAATAGCTTCGTCTTGGGCGCATCCTGGTACAGCATAATGGAGGCACGGCCAGAGAACCTGGGCAAAGATTGATAAGTAGTTATACTGGAGGGACGGACTGTGCATGCCGACCTGATGGCAGAATTCATCGTAGCAGCTCTGAAACTCGGCATCTGGGATCCAGACGGGCAGGCTGTTGCGTTCGGCCAGCATACGTGCGTCAATATCTTTCCTGACAGCATCTCTGAAACCATCTGTGCAGGTTCCGAGCGTGCCGACCCATAGCTTTTTCTTCAACCTGTTGCTAACACTCTCTACGGCATTTTTCAAGCCGCCATTACAATGGGGGTTGTTCTCAAAATGCCAGAGCTGGCCTCCCGACTTGGATGGGGGCTGACGGGAAGCAGAGCGGGAGGAGTGCTTCCGTTGCAGACGGGGCTCGGCATGACTAGAGGATGTTGGTTTCCGACAGGTTGGAGGTAATGACGAAGTGGAATTTGAAGGCGCGTCAGATCTGTCGGTGTCCGTGAAATGCTCAACGACCGCGTCGGCAAAACGGGCAAGTTTTGTAAACGGGTTAGCGATCTCTATCGTGGGCGAGCGAGATGCAGGGGTGGGGTTGCGTGTCTATAAGAGGCAGTCTAGTCAGATGTACGGCTACACGGTGAAAAGGGAGGGGGGGGAGCTGCCTTGTCCTTCAAGTCCTCGACAATGCTCTTGATGGGTGGGAGTATACCGGAACCACTGGGCTGGCGTGTGTGGGTATTAAGGGAAGGGCGAGATTGCTTGGGCTTCTCAGGACTGGTAGGAATGCGTACAGGAAGCTCTAGTTGGGGGGTGTGCCTGCCGGGGGTGGCAGGAGGGGACTCGCCAAGGACGGCAGTGGTAGGGAGGAAGAGGGACGCGATAACGACCCTGTGGTTCCTGAGGCTGGTCATTATGGACAACGAGGTCGGCGGTGAGGACGCAAGCTGAGAGTTATATATCGACGTCATTGATGATCCCATATCCGGCCATCGACACTCATCGATCATCCTCCGTAGTTCCTCCGGTCGGTCAAACCCGGGTGTGAGTATTATCTTATCTTATCACAAATGGCAGATATATTTCTGTACCTACTCAACCTTCTAGCGCAGAGTTGATATCCTATCCATCATGAGCAACACGAATAGCACTTGCCAGAGCCACTTACATTCGTAAATCTCCTGTTGAATGTGATCCCCTTGCTCCTCGCTAGCGGTATATCATACACAGCTTCATGCGCCCGCATTCCTTCAGGTTCACACTGCGTGCAGCATATCACCACTGATACTTCCCGTAGTCCCTCCAGAACCTCCAAGGCCAGATCCAACCCGTCCCATCCCGACCGCTCAGGAGCATCCCGGTTTCCAACATCCCCAAACCGATGGAAGAAAGTCAGGTGTATTTTCCGTAGTGATGGCGGTCCTTGCGCGAAAAGGGCCCTTAACCAAGCAAAGGGGTCGAGGTTATCAAGGAATCCGTCCCGAGTCGTGAGATGCAGGCGTGTCGAGAAGCTCTGCAGCTTCTTGAGTCTCCCAAGGCCAATATTGCGTGTATATAGTTGAATTGTCTCGTATGCTGTACAGAAATCTATTACCGAGAATACTCCCACTCGCTAATAAATACTCACCCTCGATAGGGACGAACAGTTCCAGATGCTCGAGTGACTCCTCGCAAGTGGTAAGCAACGTGCTGATATCTCCAGGTGTGTCTCCCTCGCCACTCATATAATCCAAGTGCAATTTCTTCAACCCAGCAAAAACAGACCGCCCAAGGCCATTCGAGAAAAAGCAAGTTCGGAAGAGGGACAGCCCCATCTCCCTGTTATTCATCTTGACTTCCTCTAGAACCGGTGCCACCGGCGGCTTTTGAAATCCCACGAAAACCCTCTGCGTAAATAGCACCCGTTCAATCTCAACCTTCTTCAGCGCCCGCCCCCAAAAGACCACCGGCAATGGAAAGTGTTCCAAGCTGCGCAGCTTCAGCTCCCTCATCGTGGGCACCTGTAGCAGGATCATCAACCCATCTGCAAACTCCCTATGCCTCCACTCTAGTCCTCCTCCATGGATCTCCAGCTTCTCAACCGCCTGGAGCTTCCTAACAAACTTCCCTAACAGGCCATCAACCGTCTTCCCTCCTCCGGGAATACTCCAAGCCGCGTACCGGTTCTCAATCTTCAACCGCTTAATTGACGCCGTAATATGGTCAAAGTGGTCTTTATGCGCAATCGAGTGAACCATCCCACCCTCCCTAAACGCCTTGTCCGTGTAGTCGCAGCTAACCGTTAGGTCCTCAAACATCCTACTCTGGCACACGCCCCTGAAAGCCGTGCACGTAAGTGCCCACGTCGTAAGATCTCTCCAGTCCTCCACTAAGCTGATAGTCCTCTCGATGAGTTCCAGCGGTAACCTCAGTTCCGCATCATGCGGCCTGAGCGTGGCTGCATCCATCCTTTCTTCTCGGTCCACGTACGCAGCAAGAGTGGTGCCATCAACACCGACAGCGTTCGAGTGCAGGGGGTTCTCGTGGGCGTGCAAATGTTGCACGCTGCCAGTGAACATAATTAGAACCGGCACGGGGAGTAGTGTGGGGTGGGGGTTAGAAGCCAGTGAGAAGCGAGAGAAGCGAGAGATGAAAGGATTGTTGATGTTGATTAGCACCGTAAGACCGAGACAGCAGCGGTTAACCAAAGTGCGTGAGGCCAGGCGAAGGTGAATTTATGGAGCTAATGGCAAGGACTCGTGGTAGCCTTTCCAAGGATCTCGGGTGCCGAGGGCTGCTAAAGGCAGGAAGTCCCTGCAGATTTCGCTTCCTTTCCGTTCAGAGCGTGTGCCCTCGACTCGAAAAATTCTTACACATACGTGATAAGTTTAGTCCTCTTCTTCCCCGTGATCGTCCCTACCATCCCCTTGCATATTCGGACCCTAAACGACGTTTGTTGGTAAGCGATCGAATATCCGCGCGCAGAGGACCTTGTGTACCAATAAGGGTCCCAGGGATTCAGCAAGCCCGTGCTCCGATTTCGGGGGAATGCAGCAAAGCTCCAAGTCCGAAAGTCAGATTCTGGGCCAACCAATGAACAATGACCTGTCTGGTAGTCCATGAATCCCAATTTCGCTAAAGCCAACCTGAAGGTCGGAGCCTGGCGGAGTTTGTGCCTTCGCCATCGGCCCCATCGGTACCTCCCTGATTAAACAAAAGACCAAATCAGCCCTTCCACCCACTCGACGGCGTCCAAAGCAACCGGTGTACCATGGAACCAGAAAGATCACGAAAAGAACGGACGGCGTGTTCAAAGAAAGGCATTCTTGACGCCTGTAGATCCAGGGGTTCTCATCCATTTGGAAGTCTCCGGTACTTATACAATCGTCAAGCCTTCAGATCTTCAAACCTTGTTGGAATTGATATTGAACATAGCCTACGATAACACATGCACCCAAGGGCTCGCTCCCCCAGTTGCAGGACTCCCGTGCTGGTCCAGGCAGAGCCCTGACAACCATGGTGTACCAGGGTGTGGCCAATTAGCCGAACACCGTAAATAGTAGCCTCATGAACTCCGTGTTATGGAAAGTGGTCTTTGGGTCCCACAAGCCTAATCCCTGACTAGATCTTTGTCTCGATAACACACTCGCCATACAACTTCAACCCCGTGTATTGGCACAATTCGTCTCTAGACCAGGCCGACATATTTATTCCTCGTGTCCTGGAACCGGTTCCGAGTCAAGAGTTGTTGGCCCATCAAAAAAAAAAGCCAGCAGTTCTGGCGGTGAGAAATCCCTCAGCCCGACACGAGAATAACAAAAAGCCCATAACGAGATCTATCAACGACCCAACCCAGCTAGCCAACTCCGCCCAATGCCCCAAATCCGGCCAACAGGAATTAGGAATCCCAAGCGACAATCGGAGGATCCGATCCTGAGGGGTAAGCTTCCTGTCTTCTCTTCCGTCTCCCCTATGCCCAACACAAAACAGTTGTTGTGGGCAACCTCTCCGCGATGTCCCTCATCACGGAAGGATGGAGGATCCCTGAGAGGTTCGTGCAGAGATCGATTCGCTATTCAGTTTTTGGAAGGACGCGGTACGCGGCCCGGCTAGAAGAATGTATGTCACTCCGAAATTTGACTTCGAGAATTTGAATATTGATAGGGGAGTCCAGCCGAACTGCACAGATTAGTGGGTCTACTTGAAGCTCCAGATTAAAGCCTTCTCCGAAATTTGTGTCCAGAAATATTGCACCAGCAGTGGTAGGCCCGGAGTGATAGCTCCAGCAGGGTTCGGCCTCAATGTCCAACCAGGGTACTTCATGGAAGAGCAGAGGACCATACTCCGCGTACTTGTGGGCACGGCGCAAGCAGATATAAATATCCTCAAATACATCCGACAAGCCATTGGCGCTATGTACCTGTCAAGCAACCCCCCTCCAGGACCTCCCAAGACCCAGCGACCCTTTTCTTGACCGCCACTGATCCAATAATACACACGCGACCATACACGTACATCCTCCTATCTGACCGAAAAACCCGCAGAAAATAACGCAATCGTGAACAAAAGGGGGGCGGGCATGTGATACCAGGTTGCCGTGTTCCTCCACCTTCCTCCATCCCCCTCTAGTGTGTATGGCTTATCACCTCTCCTCACCTGCACACTGTCGAGCCGCTCATATGATGATAATCACGGTGCACTGATGCCCCGTTAGTGATCGATCGTGAAGTTTTTTTTCCTCCCTCCTACTAAACCTCATTCCCATCCGCTTCTTTCGGAATTTATCTCTTGAATGAAGGACTTTCTCAGCAGAACGCTCACCAGGCGTCCCCCTCTATAAGTTATCTCTTTTTATTTTCTTGAACGCCGGTCCGGCAATCTATTGTCAGGTGTCAAATTGTCAAAACTCGACGCGACCTAGTCGCCACTGTCTAGGTCAGTTCCATAGTTTCCCCAGCGATACCAGCTCTTGAGCATGCGTTTATGGGGTGCACTTCACGAAATCGTACAGCTCAGAGCCATTACATAAAAAAAAACCCGTCTAGGAACCTGATATACAAAAGTATAGAATTACAACAGAACCGATGGCTACAAGAAGTACAATTTACACACACAGAACGAAGGAGTGAAAAAAGAGGGTCGTCAATAACGTCCAAACACCATGCGTACCACTGCACGCAGTGGCCAGGTTATGACACGCCCCACACGGTGAATGATACTCGTAGCAAAGCCTAGGGGCTGTGCCAGAATCGGATAGCGACTGCTGTCTTCTTCAGCGATCGTTTCCATGGGGCTATTCATCGTGGCGGCCGGAGCAGTCTTCAAGGAATAACTGGTCGGTGAATACCGTGATCCATAACGACTCTTCTTCGGCGGTGTTAGCAGCCACGCAGGCAGAACCTGGAATAAGATTGATTGCGCAGCGCTCGTATTGATCATTGGCACCAATCGTTTACCCACCCACCCTCCTTGGCTCAGCCGTGAGAGAGCAGCGACACTTTCTTCCACAGAATTTATCCTCTCCTCTTGTTTGTCGGATACATTCTCGTGTTTATGCAGAGAGCGCTCCAGTGAGTCAACGGCATCATCAATGTAGTCAAAGACTTCCGTTGTGGTATGTCTGATCCTCGTTTTCACCTGGGCCAGGGCATCCTCGAGGTCGTCCGCCCGCTTAATCAAAGTTTCCACCTTCTCCTGTGTGTTGTCGTGGTCGCTGCTGGGGGTAGGAGGATAATGGATGAAATTTTGAAGATCTGTGGCGCGTTGACTTAGGCGTTCAATTAGATGTGACCAAGGTCTCATCCCAGTTGCCAGTACGAAGAGGCCGGTACTGAACCACGAGACAGAGTCGGGACCCATGGTGGCTGTAGTTGCATACTTGAGGAGATATGCGCCAATGAATGGGGAGAGTACGGTCAAAGCCAGAAAAAACAACTCCATCTTGCGAAGCTCTGACGCGGCGAGCTCTCGGTATCTATCTTCTGAGGCCATCGGAGGGAGATGTGGGGGACGTCTGCGACGTCGAGCCTTTTGATACAGTGTCCAAGGGACTGTGAGAGTCGCGTCGGTTAGGAGAGCGCAGCTGATGTCGAATGATTGGATTTACCTTCAATGACTTGGTGAAGGTAGAATACGAGGAGAACGATGAAAAAGAGATTTTTTACGTGGTCCCCCCCAGTAAGCCAGTTCCCGATGGGTGAGACCAATGCCACCACGACTGCAAGATCAAATTCATACCAAGCCCTCCGTTGCAACTCGGGTTGGTGATCATGGCGATGACGAGGCTCGAAGTCTTGCAGGTCGAAACCGCGGTTATGAGAGGTATCGTCCAATCGCCCATAATTGAACGAGGATTCCTCGTGGGTTTCATCATCTTCAGAATGTGAATAGCTCTCGTAATCCGATGGCGAACACTGCGAATGATCCTCTCCCGGCTCCTCCGAGTGTATATCCGGAGGATGGTGGTGTTTTGCACCAGAACATGAGGATTTGTGGGTCATACGAGGGCGCAGGATTGGGGACCTGGTCTGTATGGACTGAAGCCAAAGCATTAAGTCGGGCCAACGACATCATCAACGGCTTCCCCACGCTAAACAGCAGCGTCACGACCACGTGCCTGGCGCCAAACCCCGCCATGCGAGATAAGATGTATGCACCCTCTTAATTCATGACCGCTCCCTGGAACAATCTGGCCCTCCGGCTGCCAGCTGAAATTGCAAGTAAGCACTTCTACTAGTACATATGTTGTTTGCCGGTTTATTACATAAGACAGCTCTGGTTCACGTTTATCTCTCAGCAGGGATTAGGAAAGGAGCGCTTGAGTTATTCTAGAGAGAATATCTCCACCAAGCCCGCTAACTTTGTCAATAACAGGGGCGTGAAACTCCCCCTAGGTCGCATTCGCGCAATTCCTCCCTTCACTTGAATATAAGATAGTGAAGAATGGAGACAGCGGTTTGTCGCAAAGCTCCGGGCCTCCTCCTTATTTTCGCAGTTCTACTTTGAGGTCTCGCCCGGCGATGAACGCAGTCACACTCTTCACGCTACTATCAATGCCGTGTCAAATCATGAACTGTGTTCAGGCCTATTGTACTGTATAGATATGGGCACATCAAAACGAACGCACCTACGCAGTTAAAGGGCCCAAGCCGGAACTCGGTGGGTACAACCCCAGCTAGCTGACACCCCCTCGTGTAGGACGAGAACAGAACAAACCAAGATGTCTAAGTTTGGAATAGATCATCTTCTCTCGCTAACGTACCTCCTTCTAGCTACTACCACCAAGGCACCTTGGGTGAACAAACGTATTGCCCCCAGAAAATGAAGAAATATGCCCCAAACCCTGTATATCCCGAGCTCCCTCCATTTCCAATTGTGCCACCCGGTGCAATGATAATACCATTCAAGGCTTTTAAAGAGCATGGCATTCTGTTGGCTCGCAACGACAGTGGACAAGAAATCGACGGAATTGGGATACCCACAGTGGCACTACCGTTTCTCGATGATTTGGATACGGCCGACTTGGATGCAGCATGGAATCAACCAGAAGACCAGTCGCGGCATGCAAGGCCATCATCCTTCCACCAACCCGGAAAACAATGGTGGCAACACTGGGAGGAGTCCGACAAAGTCCGCCCACCGCTCTCATTGAATCCGTACGTCCTACGGCACCATGGATCCTGCTATGGGATTTCCGGCTAACAAACGAAAGGCGGTTGCCCCAGCTGGATAGGATATATATTGCTACAACCGTATTTCGCAACAGTCGGCGTTGGCCACTCGAGCGATCGAACACGACAGGACCAAAGTATTTTTGGGATCAAGTACGTTCGCCACAATGCCCTTACCCCATCGTCTTAAGAGCATCAACCCATCTAGTTTCGTATATTTATGGGCACACAAGGCTATCCCCCAGCTTGGAATCGAACGGACAAGCCCAAACCCAAGGATGACTCCCCATTCCCACCCGACGATTCTGATAACGAAGACGGGTCCCGTCCCAAACAAGGCACAGATTCCAGTATCTCAATCACAATGGACCGTAACGACCAACTCACAAGGCAAGATATCCCGGCCCGTCCGCCATACGCGTACTACAATGCGAAACCGGTTGATCTTGACAGTGACGAAGCCGTCCGCGAGCTCCTCGAGTTTGACAAGTTGCGAAGAGAGGAGCGGTTGATTAACTTTCTTGGCGATCCGGAGGGTGCAGCCAAGGTATACTTAAGCTCGTACATGCGTGAGCAAGGTTTTATGTGGTCAGCGAACACACTGATTCGTATCAACGGAATTTAGCTTACGTATTGGGTTACAGGTCGGATGCCAACCTCGATATTGTCCCCCGTTTGACTTCCATCTTCTTCAAATACCTTCTCAAGAACCGTGCCTTTCCCGAACCAGCAAACGAACGCAAGTTCCAAAAAGCACTCCAAGTCTCCGAGAAGGGACTCAAGGAACTCCCGCTCACATCTATCATATCCAAATTCCTCCCGGATGAGTTTGGAAAAGCCTGTCAAGAGCACTGGGGTTCCCAAAACCGCGCGCCAGACCTCCTGTCGTCTGAGGAGGAACTAGGCGCCGACAATGACACCGATGCCGGCGAGCCCCCCGCATCAGGGATCATGCTCATACCACTGATAGACCCGGGCACCTCAACCCAACCAGCCTCACTCGCTGCCGCTGTGTTGATACCCGAGGCATTCCAATTCCTCCTCACACAGAACACCTCCTTTCCAACAACACACACCCTCGGCTCCGTCGAGCGTTCCCTCCGGCGCATCGTTCGTGTCTCTCCTCCTGGCACCTTCTCTGTTCGTCGCAGGCCTCAGCTTGGGCCCAGCGTCGAGGACGAACTTGTACAGATGCTAGCTAAAATCACTTTGGAACCGTGGGTTGGCTCAGGCTTGTTTAGCTACGACTGGCCTGAGATTGTTCGAAACGCCGCACTCGTGAGTGATGGTCAAAAGGATGCGAAAAGCAAATGGCCAGAGGACGAGCATGACCCCTTAGAAGGCGAGATTACAGTACTCCTGTCTGTTGCCTCGAAGAACTTGGTTGTGTTAAGGGATGCAATTGGGATGGGTTTAGCTGGGACCTGGGTTCAACTTACCCCGACGATTGAAAATAGTTGGGACTCGAGAAGAGTGAAAATCTGGTATATTGATCGTTTGGATGCGGTCTTGCCAAGTTACTGGACGGCTTGACCTCCAGGTTACTCGACTTCACCCAGAATTCAAGGAGATTCATGTAAAGTTCCGGACCGACTGAAAGAACACCTATATCTAGTACTAGCATGTGCATACGAGTGTCTGAAGCTTGTGCAGATCGGGTATCTCTGATCATCGACAATCATAACGGGCAAGTCAACATAACCTCGATGGTCCCGCAGCAGCATTCTCATGCCTTGTCCGAGTTCCGTGAATCACTTGCTCGCCTCGACTGACTACCAACCTCGTAGCACCTTGGCCATTCACCTGATCCTCTGCCGGTATCAGAAAATCGACCTCCTCGTACATGTGAGGGAACAGAATTGCCAACATATCATCGATCCTTTTACAAGAGTCAAATTAAAAGGCGCATTCAAAAAATCAAATCGCATACCGGAAGATGAAGTCCCCCTTCTGAATTTTCTTCGCCATCGGCGAATCAATCTTCGTACTGCCTAACTCGAAGTTTGACACATTAACTGTACCAGCTGCGTTGTCCTTTGTATACAGCGAGAGCCCTCGCCGTGCAGCAAGGTCTAAGATGTTTCGTTCGATGGTATCTTCTGCATAGTAGCAGTAGACTATGGTAGTAATGTAAGAACAGTGGTGACCGTGGTTGTAAAGAATAGCAACGTACCTTCTGTGGGCCGGGTCTGACCAAGACGGTCGATACGCGCAATGGCCTGAAGCTCGAATCCGTGGTGGACAACACTCTCAAGCAGGAAGACTCGGGAGGCACAAGTGACGTTGAGACCGGCGTTTTCTGTCTCACTATGGGTGCATGAGAGCCAGGGGCATCATCAACGTGCAAGTAACTGACCCATGAAGAAGAAGAACAGAAATATCTGGGTCTGTTCTGAATTTCCTCGCTGCACTTTCGTTCCTCGATTTTTGATCGATACGTAAGGATCGGATCCCTGTTGGCCAATTCAATGGTTACGACTAACGAGCAAGTAACGGATTGAAGGTACCATTGTGATACAGTGCAGCTTGCACGACTATATCGCTCAATCGGCGTCAGTGTAAGAGTAAAATAAAGAGGAACTTACTGTACAAAGAGTCGGCCCAGGCGGAGAAAACGATGCTCTTGGACCCGGGGTCGTTGATCTGGAGGTACAACAGATGCCGGACAAGCGTCTGGACCTTGCTTCCATAGTCACCGAATGCTTGGATTCGTTCGATTTCTCGGAAAATTCCTGGATCTACAAATTCATAAGTCCAATTGCTGCGGTGAGTAAGAGGACACATAAGCCACGCTACCGATCATGTTATAGGCTATCCGTCTGAGAGAGCGGGGGACGGGTTCCGTATAGACCGCGCTAGTTGAAGGTCGTTCAGGCTCTTTTAGTCCAACAGTGAATTTTTGGACAGTATCTGGGTTGACCGCAACTCTAAAGGAATGTATCAAAACCAGCGTGGCGTATTAAAGAACGAATGGTGTCCCGACCTGCAGATGGGACAAGTTCTCCCTTCCCTCTTCTGTATCCACACCCGCATGCAACCCTACAGTGGTCGATAAGAGCTGAAAGATGGAAGGACCTCTTAGTCGCGTACCTCGCAAAATATATGCCCACTATATTCGGTAAGTGGGTGAGCAACTACGGTTAGCGATAAACATACCATTGTGTGATAAATCCGCGCCCAAATTCACAGCGACATAGGATACAGATATTTTCATCATCATCTAAATTTCCTTTATTCTGTGCGAGGTTAGCAAGGTATCGTTGCCTCGCCCAACCTGCAGTGATCTTGGTGTCGTTCTCTTTGTCCTTCCCTACCGCATCTGCTATGGCATACTCCAGAAGCCCTTCCCATTCAACTTGAACGACGGAATCCGAGATTTCTTGTAGCTGCCTGAAATAAACAATTCTGAGGTTGAATGCCTTTCTCATGAGGGCGAGGTCAGCATCAAGCTTGTCGTGCACGGTCTCTGAAGCAAACGTAAGGCATCGATGTCCTCAACGACATTCAATTCTGGGTGCAAACCTTGCTCTGTGATCAGTCGTCGCACGTTAGCGACCGCGTCCTTTGCCCAGATCTTCTCTGGGTCTTTAGAGGACTGGATGGTTCCTGCGATAGCGCCTAGATCAATGGTAACCTTGTCCATAACTTAGATCTTCATCGGCATACATTCAAAGAAACAACTCACACTTCGAAGTGCCCTTCCTCCCAGCCTCTTCAGTATCGCCTTTCTCTGTTCAGACAATTCTTCATGAGCAACTTGATGCTCCGGTTGCAATTCCACATTCTCCGGAATCTCTGGTTGAGGTTGATCCGAAGCAGCTGCAGCCTTCATCGCGGCGAGTGTCTGACGCAGTTTCTTCTCGCGGATGTCATGGGCTGCTAACAACGTACGCTCATTGAGCAAGGCCTCCCGACGGTCCGCCAAGAGGGCTGCATAAACTTGAAGATACATCTCGGCTTCGCCTTGATCATCCAAGGTGCGTTGATATTCCTCTCCATCCGCTTCTTCTCCACTGGGGTTGAGTTTGTGTGATAAGAGATCGATGATGCGTGTTCTCCATTGCCAGAGGAGATTAGACTGTTCATTGAGGACGGTTTCAATGATTCGATGTGTCTCTGATAGCTGGAGTAATTGTCAGCTTGTGAGGAATTATGGAGGTGACGACGAGCAACACACCAGCTCACGGGACCGCTCTTGAATGGAATCATTCCCATCTAGGAAGGGTGTTTTGATCAGTAGGTCAGTCGCGCAAACACCTTCCTTCAATTTAGCAATGTCAAGCGCGGTCATGGTGGCGTCTGCATCCATTTCCGCCACTATGGAAATCGGCATTAGTTCCTCGTATGGTCCTAGCGAAAGTAGGATGGATACCTCTGAGGAGATCTCTCCTGATTTGCTCCGCAGTTTCATACGCTTCATTCTCGAATACGGAATATTGACCACCGAGTACATGGTACACATCGCCCTGCAGGAACTTGACCCTATGCAACAAAAGACGCGCTTCCCTCAATCGTTCCGAGAGACTACGGCGCTTAGCCATGTGTTCTTCGCCAGCGGGTGTGCGCAAAAAGTCTTTCTCCGCTCCATCCTTGCTAGCGGAGTGTGATTGTTGTGGCTCCTTGCCCTTCTGACCTTCCTCTGAACTGCCCTCCGTCACCTTTATCCTCCTGAACACCATGATCTTGGCCTTCCACTTCCCGTGACGCAGCAATCTCTTGCCTGAGAATCTCGCCCTTAGCATGGTGCTCGGTTGCGGCCGTCTGTAACTCTTCGATCCATCGACTGACTTCCTTCGCCGCAAGCAGTAGTACCTCCTGCGCTTTGTGGTATCGGTTGGGATCTTCTGTTTGTTGTTGTAATTGAGCCAGGGTACATAGTCCTTGAATCTAAGCATACGACGTGAGATATTGGTGAGAATGAAAATCAATCCTCATCCACCTTGATTTTGGTATCATCCATAATCGTTCGCCAGTTTTTATCTTTCATATCCTCTAGAACCGTTTCCATGGTTTTTAATGCGCCAGGTCGGATCCATTTATCACCCTGTCTCCAGAGTTGCCCAACCTAATGCATAATCATTAGGGCATCATCGAGAACTAAAACAGAGCTAACCAAACCTGAGGATGGGTACAAATGGCTCGGAGCTTGCGCAGGGACGATCGAAGCAACTTCCCATCGACTTCCCATCCTGCATCAGCTGCTACTCCGCGTGCATCGAGTCCAAGTTGATTCAATACCGTCTCTAGAGTTTGGTTATAAACCTTGAAACTTATTGGTTACAAACAAGCGTATTAACAGTGGTCATGCTCACATGTCTTTCAACAGGGCCAAGTTCTATGCCCACCACGTAACGAGTTTGTTGGGGTATAGTCAGTTCCTCTTTCACGTCTGCCTTGATAGTTCTAAGTATGTTTGCTTAGCATTACCTTCAAAAACCTAGGCGTGGGTTGAATGCCTACCTGATTGCATATTTCTGGAAGAAAGCCGCGAATTCCCCAGCATTAGATGGCTCAAGAAGCCGCGCCCAGAGACGCGGTGAGCCAATCAGACTATCGACACGAAGGAACCTAAAGAATACGTTCGAACAATCAAATACACAGGGCCGACTAAGGACCTACTTGAGAACGTGATTTAAATCTGATACCCGTGAGCGTGCGGGGGTTCCTGATACAGGCAAAAGATGCCAGCCTTGGTAAAAGGGACACCATATCCCTATCATCGATGGTCAAATCTGACTCTATACAGTGGCAATGTTGGACTCACTCCGTCCTTTTGCCGCCTGCCATCTGGACTTCGTCCATAACCACACGCATCCACTCAACCATGACCAACGGGCTCCTCGGTCTCTCCACTGTGGCGTAAGATGCGTCCTCGCGCCTTGGGCGCTGAATAGCTGCACGCGCAACATTTAAATCAAAACGCAGGGCCGCATACGTCGTTATGACGATATCGTATTGCTGGACATATGAGGACCAGTCTAGGGGAACGTCCTCCTTTTCATCAACCTCCATGTCAGCGGACTCGGTGCTCTCCACCACATCATTTTTTTCTCCTTGCCCTTTCCCGTTGTCTTTCTTCTTGTTTGCATTTGCTTTCGGATTGCGTTGTTTTTGCCGCTTCGAGAGTTTCTGTACACGTTCGTGCTCCTTTAAGGTATTCGCAATGGGAACCGCGACTTTTGACCACCCTTCATATACAAGGACTTTGAGTGAAGGGGCGTGAGCATTAATCTCGTCGATCCATTGTCCTGCAAGAGAACCCGGAGTTATGATGAGAGTTGTCTAGCAGAGGGGTACTCAGCCGGGTTTGAAACGCAAGAATTTAGGAACCACACCTTGACGGCCTTTACGTTTAGTCTAGTTTCTGGATCCCACCGTATCATAGACGGATTACGGTCCTCGGGTGCCGGATTGAGCATGATGAGTGCCAGAATCTCCAAAGTTTTTCCGAGACCCGGCTCCTCCGCGAGTATACCGCCATAGGCCAGTTGCCGTGGAGGTTTTTCCAAAGAAAGCATCCCGCTAAGTCGGTTGTAGTACCAGGTGTAGTTTTCTTCTTGCACTTGGTCCCAAAAAGAATATTCGGCATTGTCAGGTTTAGGCACGATGTTGCCTTCGGGGGTCACTTCTTTTCCTTCACGTCCAAGAAGCCATGCAATGCTTCGTCTTTGAAAAGGAAGGAGAGTAGGGAGAAGATCTCCCGGCTGCATGGCGTCACTCGCAAGCCGGGATTGGAGGGGAGAGGCAGATTTGAGGATGGAGTAGAAGAAGGCGATATCAACGTCCTCGGCGCTGCTCTGCTTAGAGGACTCTGCGTAGAGGAAACGATAAAGCCTGCATTTACACTCGTCAATGAAAGCAATACGCGTCTTGGTCTCTTTCCTCCCGAGAGGTTCGAACAAGGATGGAAGACAGAAGGAAACTACAACTTCAAGTTGTATTTCAAAGGGAAGTTCTCCCGCATTGGAGTCGCAAGGGCCTGCTGGAAGTATAATGACCTTCATATTGGCTTCTATGTCAACTTTCCGTTCATTTTGTAAGTCATAGCAACTCTTGAGGGTGGCGGTGTAGTCACCACCAGCATCAAGGAGCGGCAGAAGGAGCCAGTCTTGATAACTGGCGGGTCTGTATTGTACCCCCCAAGTAGCTGCCAACTTCTGGTCAAAATCCAGAATACGAGAATAGCCAATATTAACGGTCGTGGGTTCAGAGAAGGAAACACGTAGCGCTTCCAGGATCCGTCTGAACTCCAACTCCTCTGCAGCCCATGGCTTTCCAGAGCATCCTCCACCTTCGTCTACGTAGCGGATCTTGAAAACGTGCCTCCAGACGGGTAAACCCTGTTGCCCGGAGTAAATAACAGGGAGTGGGAAAAGTGGGGACGGAATGCTGGGGGCATGATCATGGGCGTTCGAGCTTTCGGCTGCTAGGGAGAGCCTCCTTCTCTTTGTTTGTTGAGCAGAGCTTAAAGGGGCTCCTCTTTTTATTCCCGCCTTCTGATCATTGTTCTCATTAGCCGAAGCTTCAAGAATTCGCGCAAAGAGCCCTTTCGACTTGAGAAGGGGGAGGAAATCTCCAAAACCCTTGCGTTCCGGCCATACGTCAGATGCGAGCAACTGCGCTGGAATGCGATGTTGGGAACATGATATTCGCATAGCAAAGGACGTATGTACAACTGAGGGACGACTTGAGGGCGATCCGAGGATGACTGGTTGTGGGTATGTGTCTTAACGCGTGGGCGTAACAGTTAATTTATACGGTCACGTGACAACCCATTCAGAGTCGGCTCCGAATGATCACACTGTCCACACAGCGACAGAGTCATTCACTGTCAGCTGGACGGCTTCAATTCTTTGATATGTGCCGCGTGTGGCAGCGGAAATTTCAGTTCCTCCTGACAATCCAATTACCTTCATGTGCAAACCAGTCTAAACCTATCAACCCTCCCGAGAATTTAGATGATCGACACTCAGTTGCACAAACCAAAGACTGCAAAGTATCAGGGCGAGGCCTCAGAGATAGGTAGAACATATTCATCTCGGAAACACGGATGACCTCAACCCTTGGGTGAAATTTTACCGGAAATTGAAAAGTTAAAGCGTTTTGGTTGAGAACACTTCCTTATAACTTTCACAAGAGACGAGGACAACGCTGAGCACTTTACACGAATATCAACCGCACGCCTTTCAAGCTGCTGCTTCGTACATCTTACAAGCGAGATACACCTGGCCCATCACTGTGCAGAAAAGGCACCTACGCTCTCCCAAAAACTAGTATAATAATAATTTGAGTTGATTTTGCTTAGCCCCGCGGATTTATTACTCACTCGCAACGTTTCAAGAGATCTTGTGCGGTAGTGGTGGAGTGGAACACTGGGTCGCCACCGTCCGTCCTATTAAATAACATTTCCGTTCTTCCTCGTTCATTCCACTGATTCCACTGCGGAAGAGTATTCTTGGGATCCCATTTCACGTTAGGATCCAATGCCATTACAAAGTTGAGGAACGACTGGGCGAAGTTGTTCACAAAAACAGTGTTATTGAAAATTGGAACGGCATTACTGAGGAAAAATACCCGTTAGGACCACAAATTCAGAACAAGATCTGACGCACTGTGGGAAGTAGTAGGCAACGTCATTTCCATGGCCGCCGGGCGGGACTGCATATTCACTCTGCTCGTGGTCAGATCGCGGCGATAGCACCCTTCAGGGATTGATTACCTTGAATCCTTTGCCCTCGAACGCACGGAGCAAGAAATATGTCGGACAGATGAATATAGCTAAAAATCATGGCTTGATTCAGGCAAGCGGGGTTACAGGGAAGAAATACAAATTCACATTCTCCCATGATTGCGACGACCTGGGCAATGGGTGTGCCAAGGTGAGCGTACTGAGCAACGGCCGCCGCAACTTCTGTGGAACGAAACTCTGGGAATAAGTTGGCCACGTATTGCGAAACTTGGACGGTGGGAGCAGTCCTCATATTGACAAACAGCGCTCCTTCAAACGTATTCGTAACGGCAAGCAAAATTCTCTAGGATTAGGGGCATTAGATGCTGCATATGAACCAACAGATAAAGAGACCTACCCCGTTGACATTATTTTTGCGTAGCGTTTCTGTAGGCCGTTCTGTGATCAAATGCCCATCCACCACAGGCACGAAGACGAAGGTGCCGAAGAACCCGCTATTACAAACACGGGTGTTGGCCCCCTGAAGTATACTGACGTCCACCTCTCTCAAGCAATCGAGGGTGTTCGGGGCTGATAAGCACCTGGTTGTGGGTCGCAGGCTCAACGTGACACACAAATATTTCAATCAGGAAACGTACCCCGTAGCGTTGACTATCTCTGTATACAGTTGCTATTGCATCCCCGAATCCTCAATCTCGGCAGAAGGGGAAAAAAAGTCAATGGTGCTGACCTCGGGTACCCGATCATTGAACTTGTATTGAGAAGGAAGAAAAGTTGAGCTGGTAATTGCTGCACGAAATAGAGGCGGTTGTGTATTCCCATCGTTTGCAACAATGTGTTGGAGCACCGATCCAGCGCCTGTGCAGCAGTATTCAGATTGGTGATCCAGCGCTTGAGCCCTTGGTAGCTCACCGGCGGATTCTCCCCATATAGTGACTTTGCTTGGATCTCCATTGAACTTTCCGATCTATCGAGTAGAAGTCAGTGGTCCTGTCTTTCAGCGGGCGAGCGTATATTCACATGTTCTTGCACCCATTGAAGCGCGAACTGCTGATCATCTAACGACCCCTGAGCACTTCATTCCCAAAATATTACTCATACTTACATAGCCCGGCGTTCAGTGTACCATGCTTATCAACCTCTTTACCCGCAAGAAACCCAAATACTCCCAAACGATATTGAATAATAACAGCTACTACTACTCCCTCCAGCTTCACGAACCAGGTCATTACCATCGAAAACGTCGGTCCCTGAGAAACCCGAAGCGCTGCCAGATTCATAGCCCCCTCTGATAGAAGCTGGAATGCGAGGTACCAATAACTATGGCAAACCAAAACGCACCCATGGATCCAGACAACAACAGGCAGGTGCCCCTTTGCTGATCCCGGCGTGACGACACTAAATATTCATTGGTGCATCCGTTGATTAGTGACCCCAGTAAGCTAATGGACTAAGAACGCACTTGAGAAATAAACAGTCTTCTGAGAACGCAGGCACAGCACGCTTGTGGTGAATCTCACGAGTCCCGCCTCCCGGCTTACTATCCAGTGGGAACGGTGCCGTGGGTTGATTTCCTTGTCCCGCTTGCCAACACCTGTTTGGGAACACATTTGCCTTTTGGACACCTTGCGTCGGCTCAGGTACCTTAGGCTTCCTCCAGCGAAGGGTACCTAGAAATTTAAAAAGGCGAGCGGAAAGTATGTGCTAACAATCGACAAGAGCTCACCTGTAGGAGGTGCTGCATAGCGCATTCCAAGAAATTCAATATTTCCGGTTTGGTTGTTCAAGCTCCCTTCATATTCAGCATACCCCAAATTAACCACTTTGGTCGCGTTTTGGGCACAAGCCGTCAGAATCTGCCTGAACAAAAGCAATATCAATACCAACTGCATGGAGGGACTGGGGTCCGGATGGGCAGGCAGAAGCACTTATATAAATCTTCACAGCCGTGGCCGAACCAATTGCGTTTGTTATCCTAATTGTGAGGAGGCTGGTGACTTTACGCCACAAGAAGCGCAGAGACGTTCTCTACTTGCTGGGAACGTCCGAGGCATCGAGCACGGGTACTATCCAAGTTTCCGTTAAGTTTTCCCAAAAAATCTATAATTGTTTCAATGGGATACATTAGAATAGATGCTTATTTTCTCACCTACAAAGATAAGACCGTGCTTCTTCATTACTCAAGGAAAGAGAGCAAATGTTCCTGGTCACATGCGAGGATGCACTTGTGGGCTTGGGAAAGGAGTATGAAGAACGAGAGCCAGAGGAATCGAAATAACGGCCGTGGTGGCAATCGTGGTCGAGGGACGGGTCTTAAGTGGGCACAGGTGGTAATGCTTCCCTACAAGTCACTTCTTCATCGTTACCCACCATTGGTATAAACCATTTTCTCCGAGGACTCCCCTTCTGGGTCGTCAGAAACGGGGGGAAGGCGCGTGTCGAGCTGAGGGTGGACCTTGGTCTTAACTTAGCACCGTAAGTTTTAGAATAACATACGGATGGGAGGACTGAAGAACAGGAACAAGAAGTCCATGACTTGAGAGAATCATGGCCGCCAGCACTCGAGCTCGTCCATCTGCGAAAGTTTGTAGAAGGCATCCCAAACAAATCGCAGTCATCAGCGTCTACAGCATCAGTATACCTACGCAAACGGGCAGAAGCAACGTCTAATGGGGTTAGAAACACTCTAAGCACAGGCCTCATCGATGGGATGCCGCGATTTCCCCCGACCTCGGCAAAGGAACGGAAGTGGGCGAATGGTTCTGCCAGGTCAAAACACTTCCTTTTCTTTTCGCGGTCGAGTCTCAGGCCCTCAAGTCGTTGTGAATGTGGTGTGGCTGCGGTTCTTCCGGCCGAGGGACAATGCTGAACTAACCATGGAACAAGTTCCTGGTACATTCAGTCAAGGCTTTGCGAAGGGTCTCCAAACCAAATGGGACGACACTTGTAGCAGCAGTTCAAGAAGTTTAACCAATTTCTTGATCGTTGTCCCCCAAGAGCGGGAGAGTTGAAGGGCAACTTTGTAGCTTATAATGGACAAGAGCGGAAGTTACCCCAACAACTCATAGTGGCGAAGAGCCGCTTGCGCAAATGATTTCCGTATATTGATGATGGTCCATGGAGGGGCGTTGACAAGGCGGCAGCACGTCAGTGATGGCATATCTGTAAGACAACGAGCCATCGGTGAAAATAAGGAGGGAGCGGGATGTCCAGAAGGTCCTTGCAAAAACTTGAAGATGCGAGTAGGGCATTCATGCGGCAGGTCGTTTATGGGCGTGGGTGGACTTGATTCGGTTGAAGGCGATTCAGACATGTTTGATGAGTGTTGAATATGACCGGTTCAGTAACCGGTGCTTGGAGCATTCGATGAATCCACCAACCTTTAGGAGTCCGAGGGTCACGATTTCAATGCTCTCCTGGATTCGAGCCCGTGGGGATTATAGCGGCCGGTCCAAGACGATAATTTGCGACACTAGTCAAGTGATTGACGATCCGCGATAGCAATGGAACTGAAGCTTGAGAGGAAAGAAGCAAAGGGCTGTATCCGCGTAGTACTACTCGGCTATCATCCATTATCTCGTCCGATTACATGCCTCGGATCGTAGAACCGAGATTCCCCGTTTTGCATCAATTGTAGACGGGACCTTTAGCGGCGACTCCGGTTTAATGTCAGCAGAACATATCCAACTCAGGGGACGAATATGAAGCTTTCGGAAGTCGAATGCCCATTGAAAGGATGAAAAGGTCCATTGACAGAATCTGTGGTGACATGTGCCATTATTTCTGCGCATGAATCATATAAAAAGTCCTCCAATCCAGCCCCTTTGTGGTTCAACGGCAGCATTTCAACAGATATCCCAGCCCCCGTTCCCCACGACCCCACTGCAAGTCACCAATCCGGGGGCGGTGGTCTCGCCAATTTCGTTTTCTCCCAAATTTCGTGCACCGAGTTTTCCCAAAACATGGTAGGGTATCTCCCCGCCACTCCCATGACCAAATCAAAATACATCCCCAGCTCCCTCAACGCCTCACCGGTGAACCCCTCTACGACAAGCCTCTTCAATGGTACTCCGTTATTCGCTCGCACGTTCGCCAAGAGGAGCAAAGGCTGCAAATCTTCAGTTCTTTTTTGCGGCTCGAGGTTGTTTAGGCGATGAATGTGCAGCTGCTCTAGGCGTGGTGCTATACGGAATCGTGAGGATTGTTGGGGTTCGCTCTGAGCTAGCGGGAGTTTATTTCGGTCTGCACCGCGGCGGGGCTTTTTTAAGTCGCATTGGATAAGGAGGTCGCATAATCTATCAAGGTTGGGCCAAATGCCACCTGATACACGCAGAATCTTCAGCGCAGGCAATAAAGTGAGGAGGTCTTCGTCATTTATGTTCCCGCCGTAGTTCGCCCATCGCGCGTCAGGGCAATAGTTGAGCTCTGTAACGTTTACGAATTGGCCGAGGGATCGTAAAGATGAGAAGCAAGGGTGTGCACCGGGGCCATAATAGTAGATGGTAGAGCCCTTGACTCCTGTGAGAAAAGCCTCTGTCTCGCAGGGGTGCTCATCTTCCAGGAACGACGTGATGTTAATTTTGGTGCATCGTTGGAGTAATGAATGTTCATCTGGATGGGGAAATAGTAAATTGCGAAGGACGGGCTCCCAGCCGAGATCCCAGAGACAGAATGTTGTTTCGGGAGGCACAGTAAGGTGTTTCAAGAACGCCAGAGGCACCATCTCAAAGGACCAGTCTCCGATCTCAAGATACCGTAAAGCTGGAAGCGACACAGGTTTAACAAGGTCGCTTGTGTCAAAGACGAAGTCATCTTCCAGCCCGGCACTGACGAGGATTAGGGTCTCGAGCTGGGGAGATTGGCTTATGGTGTGAAGGAATGTATGTAATGGTAAACGAGCTTCATCGAGTTGGTCGTACAGTACCAACTGCCTGAGGTTATGAAAGCTGTCATGAGGCCATAAAGATATGTTCGCCAGAACCAGCTTCCGAAGGCGTGTTACTCCGGTGTTGAAGATTGGTGGTAAGACGTAAGGAACTCCAAGGTCGTCTTCGTCACTCGATATGATAGTTAAAGCCTCCAGTCTTGTAGCCGGACTTGTGAAATATTTCCATGGGGAGTGGTTCTCCGTTAGAGAGCTGAATATGTGTAACTCCCGAAGACGATCTATGTTGGCAGTGATAGATTTGAGAGACTCGTCTTCGAATTGCTCGCCCGTTTCCGTGGAGTCGGGAGTGTCAATGGAGTCGAAGTCGGTGGTATAAAAAACGTCTATGGGAAGACTGCCTGACATGGGCAGATAGTGAAGAGCGGACTCATCAGAAACTGTACTTATATGTATCCTGCCCCAGAGTGAGGGCTCCGACAAGGCAGCTGCGCGCCAATACCAGCACACTCGGGTAACAACCATCCAATCATGAAATGAAGTCGGTAGGGGGAAGGGAAAAGGTTCTGGGATAGGTTCCAGTAAATAGCCGAAGATATGAGCGAGGATTTCTGGGGGTAATCTATTGACAGGAACATTGCGGTTTGTCCTGCTGATTTCCTCGCTCGCCTGCATGTGATGCTAGGATTCGTCTAATTGCTGGGGTTTGGCATGAGCTTGACTAGTAGAGAAGCATAATAAATAAACAAATACCGCTGGTACCGAGCTGAAGTACAGAGAATGCTGATCCTTGCGCACATATGTAGGTAGGGGTGTCAGAATGAGGGTCCAGAGTTACGACGAGTCACATCAGCTCAAGTCACACAGGGCCGAAGACCACTCATCTGCCATCACCGTGATCTCATCCTGGAGCTTAGCAACAAAATACACACCCCAAACCACACTGTCTTTTTGGCTCGTATAACAATGTCGTCGGGGACGCCTTCATCCTCTCTGCCGATATCATCAAGCCCATTTCAACAGAACCACTGCTTGGCCGTCTGACCACCGAAGCACGACTCATCCTCCGGAAAGGGCCCTTGTACCCTGATTTCGATTGGACCGCAATACAACGTACTGCACAACAGAGTCTGGAATTCCATCCAACACTGAACCCGCAATATCCAAGGTAACGGGGCAAGCGCTGCTCAACATAATCCCATCCATTTCTCCCATGTCCGCAGCCTCAGCCGTCCAAATCGAGGAGCCCACAGGATCAAGTGAGGATTGCAAGTCCCTGTCCTGCATCAAGATCCTCCTCACACGTGTCTCCTCTATTCCCCCAAATCTTTCCAATAAGCGACTCGGCAGCTCTGCAACTCAATGATTACAGTACAAGAATGTCTTCTCGCAAGTGTTGCCTCGATCGATTTCGAGTGCCTCAGTGATGTTCTCATCACCACCTTCATCATCTCCATCGCTGACCAAGTTGTCTGGTGTGCTCATCGATCTGGTTGTCGGAAATATTCATTACGTTCGTACTAAGTCTGAAGCTCGTTACAAAAATCTGTATTAATTCTCCCATGTGTTTGGCAGTCCCCTATATTGAGTCACATGTCGGTCACCTCAACAAAGAGACTATATGATGTCATAGTGGAGGAGACGAGCGTTGAGGATATCACAAGTCGTCATTTTATCCTTTGGACAATCACAATGTTTTTAAAAATCTGCGGACGACCAAACTACTCCCACCTTCGTACATGCAGTCTTGGCGCTGCGATGAGGAATTCAAACCACGGACTACATGTCACCCCTTCTTCCTTCCAAGTAATCAACAATCTCACTCAGGGTCACGCTACGAACCCCGAAAACTTACATCCTCAAGATACACAGTCTCAATCAGTGCGGGGAGGATTTAAAGCGCGGAAGGATGAGGCGAATGAAGGTCTAGATGCTGCTAGTGAGAGCTCCAAGGCTGGGAAGGGGAAGAGACCGAGTAAGGTGGGGAAAGGTAATCCGGAGGGTATTGGGTTTGTTGAGCAAGTTGGCGGGGCGAGTGGGACCGCACGTAAATTTGAAAAGGAGGAGTGATATATATGTGTGGTTATCAAGTGATGAATTGTTGTACGCACGGACATGGGCATCTCATCAATAGGTACTATGGAATGAATGTTCAAGCCATGTTGGACTGAATCCTTGCGTTTCCGAGCCTCAACTACAACCGAGTACCTTGAGCTGTTGGACAGTCGAAATGGTGAGATTGCTTCAAATACGAGGCATTCATTAGCAAAGAAGGGTGTTCAAAGTCGTATGCTCAGAGCTAGGAACTTGTAAGAGCCGGAACGAGGAATGAGTGATGATGCAAATGCATTTGATCCGCTCCCTCTCTTGTACAGTGGTGCACCGTGCGGTCCCAATGCATTTACTGTATATTATGCAACACTCGCCTTCTCAGCGGGAGCCGATCCTACCTAATCGAGGTCGGCGACGCCCTGGGCTGCGGAAGGATGCTGAGCCTCCTTCTCTCTCTTTTCTCTTCTGCGCTTCACATCCCAGTTATACACCCGCGCAGTATTCACCTCCATCACCGTGATCTGTTCTCTCAGAAACTCTAGGTCTTCGACTGTATTTTTCAAGGTGGTTTCTGCGGCTGCTAGCCTGGACTGGAGCAACGCGATCGCTGCAGGAATTTTGTAGGACAGCATTACGTTGGCCTATTGAAGTCAATGTGTAATTGTGGCTGCTTGAACAATGAAAAACTCATACCCCAAGCCACAGGTACACAGTATCACTGTCTTCCAGCTCTGCCTCGGCATACAATGTATCGTTAAGTTCGAATGTTGTCGTTAGAGGTTTTGTAGCGCCTTCTTCCTCTCCATCGAGGTCATCGAGATCGTCGTCATTGGTGCCCAGGGTCTCGCTTTTTCCTTCCTGCTCATATGTCAGACAGCACTCGAATACATATACACCAGTATTCACCCTATGGTCTCTTAGAAACTCGACCATGTCCAACGTATTCCTGATTTCCGGTATCTTGTCTTCGAGGCCAACACGACGTTGTGTGAGAGTGCCATCCATGTACCGATACTTTCTGAGCTTTCGTTCAGTGTCAATCAAGAGCCTCGCGATAGAGCAAAGCAACGCGTACGCAAGCGCATCTTGGAACCTCTTCAAGGGACCCTCAACACTGACATCAGGACCACCTAGATATGATTCGATGTTGTCCTAGGAGCCGTAAGTAGAGACAAACAACTGGATATTCATTTGCGTACGACAAATGGTGCTTTTGGGATGCCCCTGGGGTTTTTCTCCTCTGAAGAGCCAAGCTGCGAATCCATCGCGGGTTTGGAATCTGAATTTGGGCAAGGTCTACCGTACCCCCCTCTCGGCGATAGCCGATCGGAGTTTTTTTGCAAGGATTTTCAAAATGATTTTCTGTTCCCAACTGGTCAGTGTTTTTTTTTTTCCCTCCTGCCATGTAGTCAACTCAAGTCATAAAGCCTTGAAACCATGTCTCGATTAATGATCAAGAATTTACCCACCTATGTCACTCCCGCCCGTCTACGACAACATTTCGAGCAGAAGGGGTGTCCTGCCGGGACTATCACAGACGTTCAAGTAGCCTTCAAGCATGACGGGACATCACGACGGTTTGGGTTTGTGGGATACAAGTCCGCAGAAGAGGCTGCCGCAGCAAGAGACTGGTTCGACAGAACCTTCGTCGATTCAACTCGAATCAACGTCGCTATGATCGACGTACGCTATTTGAATTTTTATTCTATTTACCGGTCTTGAATAGTGTGTTTTTTCCTTTGTAGGGCTCCAAAGATGCACCTGCTCCTCGACCAAATAAGCGACCAAGGCTAGGGCCCTCACCCGCGGAAGAGAAGAGTAAAGGCCCGGAACCCAAGCCGAAGGCCAAACCTAGCAAGCTGAAGGAGAAATCATCGAACCGGATTGACGAGTTCATCGAGGTCATGCAGCACCGGACCAGGAAGGGGCCTTCATGGGCCAATGAAGCACCGCCTGACCCGATCATTCCACCTCCCGAAGAGCCGGCAGAAGATGCTCCAGCGAGTTCGGGAGCCCTCTCTGATCTAGAATGGATGCGACAACGAATGTCGCAAAATGTCGACGGAGCGGGGAAGGTTTTTGAGCAATCGGATGATGAAGGTGGCGGGCAAGAGGAAGACAAAAAGGTAATCGCATTCATGAATACAATAGAAAGACCACTGAAGTAAATCTAGGTCGAAGATGACTCCGAACCACTCCCGGATACCGTCAGGGAGACAATTTTGCGGACGCATAGATTGTTTCTTCGAAACCTAGCGTTCAGGTTGTACAGAGGCAGATCTCACGGAACATTTCACATCCTTCGGGGAATTATTACAGGTAAATACACAAGCCCATCTATTTGTCTGATACTGCGCTTCGGAGCAGTAATACTCGGATGAACTCTCCAAATAGGGACATCAGACTCTTTCGAGTGTGCTGATACCTTTGGGAAACGATAGTAGAAATATTGTCTGACAAACTCTCACTCTTTCCCATTTCATTCTCGAATCTGACACTGATCCTCCTTTTAATAGGTGAGGCTATTCTTCTACCTTTTCAAGGCTACCAATTCGCCGCAGGGATGACAATCAATATAGGGACATCAGACCTTAGGGTATGCTGATCCCATGGGAAACCGATAGTAGAAATTTTTTCTGATGCCTTCGGATTTCGGGTTCAGTCCAACAGCTAGCTAACTTCAGGCTTGTCATTTAGGTTCACATACCTGTTGACCCTATCTCGAAACAATCCAAGGGTTTGGCCTATGTGACGTTTAAGAGCGGCATGGACGCCTTCTCGGCCTATGCAGCATTGGACAAAAAGTCCTTTCAGGGACGTCTTTTGCACATACTCCCCGCCCATGACAGACAAAAGCCATACCAGGTTGAAGAGGGCGAAGGGCGCAAAACTGTCAAGGAGGAGAAGCAGGCCAAACGCAAAGCAATGGCTGGAAAGTCGTTCAACTGGGGCATGCTCTATATGAATGTCAGTAATGCTCTCCCAGCCATAGTCTCAGGATTCACTTTTTGAGTGTAGAGCGATGCAGTTGCATCATCAATAGCTGATCGTATGAACATTGCCAAGTCCGATATTCTCAACCCCGAAAACGGCGATAATCCCGCTGTCAAGCTCGCGCTCGCCGAGACCCATATCATCCAAGAAACTAAAACGTATCTTGAGTCACATGGCGTCTCATTGTCCTCGTTCTCATCTAAGGCTCGCTCCGATACCACCATTCTGGTGAAAAACATACCATACGGAACAACAACCGAACAAATCCGAGAGCTTTTCAGCCCACATGGTCAGCTCAGCCGGGTGCTTGTGCCGCCTGCAGGGACGATGGCTGTCGTGGAATTTGAACGACCCGACGAGGCTGCAAAAGCATTTCGAGCAGTCGCATATCGACGTCTTGGGAACTCTGTCATATATTTGGAGAAAGGTCCTCTAGGCATGTTCACCGACGAACCGACGCAGACCACACCGTCGGCCACCTCACTGCCTGTGGTAAAGATCCCAGGACAAGAATCTTCGAAATCCGACGAAGAGATCTTTATAGCCGGTGGTACGACGCTCTACGTCAAGAACCTTTCATTCGTGACGACCCAAGAGCGTCTGGCCCAAGTCTTCCGACATCTGCCTTCTTTTGCCTTTGCACGGATCCAGACAAAGCCAGACCCAAAAAACCCGAATGGCCCTCGTCTCAGTATGGGGTATGGTTTTATTGGGTTCCACGACATGGAAAGTGCAAAAAAGGCATTGAAGAGTATGCAAGGCTTTGTTCTTGACGGACATGCCCTCCACGTGAAATTCGCGGGTCGCGGGGCGGAAGAAGCAGCCCCGACAGGCAAGGATGGGGTTAGCTCCAAGAGCCGAACCGCAAAAGTAATAGTCAAGAACGTGCCATTCGAGGCAACGAAGAAAGATATTCGTGACCTCTTTGGGTATGTCCTTATTTCCCACCCACGCCTTGTCTCCATTCGTACTCGGGGTAATTAATTGATGATGATAACTGATTTGCACATGCCCCCTTCCCGTAGCGCCCATGGTCACTTGAAATCTGTGCGCTTACCAAAGAAATTCGACTCACGTACGCGCGGCTTTGCCTTTCTTGAGTTTGTGTCGAGGCATGAGGCAGAAAATGCGTTTAATATGCTACGCCACACTCATTTGCTTGGGAGACATTTGGTTCTAGAGTGGGCCGAGGAAGCGGAACAGGATTTAGATGCGCTAAGACAGAAGGCTGGAGTTGGTTATGGTGGAGGTAAAGAGATGCCGGGCAAGAAGCGGAAGCTGAACCTTACCAAGTCGGGTGAGGAGGATGTAGTGGCTTTGGCGGAGTGATTTTTGTAGGGGTCTGTTGGAGTAAAAGGGTCATTTTGTTGCTATCCATTGTTACGCTTGGGAATGTAGTTGAGAATTTGTGTACACATGGTTTCTCCGGACGGTGTCTTTAAAAATATCGGTCCGTCAACCCTTGTCCTATACGAGGTACCATGTGCATGATATGCAATTGCGAATCCAACGCCCGGATCATGATTGTATGTACGGTACATATTTCTCTCTATCATCTGATCATGCCCAGTAAACTTAAATTTTCATTCGTTCGGGGGGTGTGTGTGAATGGATTCTATTCTCCAGAACCACTGACTGACTCTACTATGTATATACATATCAATAAAAACACAACTAGGGGGGAGATACTATGGCTACAACGGATGTATCAAGACAAACAAATGGTGGTATCATCGAATGATCAACTTGGGAACACGAATGAACAACGATAGGTCGGGTATTGCGAGTTCGTGATAATAATAAATAAAAAAAAGGGGGGGGAGGAATACAATCAAACAATGGGCAAACGGTCATGATAGGGTTGCGCGTATTGTGATGGCAGAGGGTAGGGGGGGGGGTGGAAAAGAAATTTACACCATATCATGCGAATTGCGGCGGGAATCCTCGACAGTAGCAGGAGCAGAAGCAGGGCTAACCTGGATCCCAGGGAGACTGCTAACACTGACACGGGAGGCACGACGAATCGAAGCCGCAACATCAGCGCCACCCATCGCATCGGAGCGTATCACGACAGGTTCGGGGATAGAGATACTCGAAGCCGAAGACGACGACGATGATAATGATGACGATAAAAACGATCCTGGTGAGGAAAGAATTATAGGCGATGCTGGTTCGGAGCTATAATCCGACAGTGTACCGCCGATGTCAGGAAGAGCAAGGCCGTCATATTGGAAAGAAGGGCTGAAGATTTCGTCACCAATTTTCGTCTTCTTGGTGCTACCGATGGTGCTGGGCTTTTCGTTAAGGGTGGGAGGAGCGGTGAGAAGACCGCCAATGTCGTTGAAGGAGGCAGTGCCGTCCGAGAAGGATTCATAGGAGTTTTTGCGGTCGAGTTTCTCTTTGCCGAAGATGGGGAGGTGGTTGGATTGAGAAGAGACGCCACCTTTCGACATCCTGAATGGAGTAAAGGTGAGAAGCTGTTCTTGGTGAGAAAAATTACGATATACGTACGAGGCAGAAGTAACGACACCAGTCGAGCCGCCAAAGGTACCAGTGGAGTAACCAACGCGTTTGGCGACCGAGGTGAGAGCAAGACGGTAGTGCCTCTTGGCCTCGTCGGCAAAGCCGAAGAAACCGAAAAAGAGGCACTGCACAGGCAACACACAACCACCTGCACAGTTCAAGAGCAGCCTCAGGTGATGCCGTCGCTACGCCAGAGCATAGCAGGAATCTGATCAACGCGTGAGAAGCCGCGGTGGGTATCCTCCCAACTGATCCAGGGGCTAATCCCACCATCACCGGCGTTGAGGTAGATGGAGTAGGCGCCAAGGGGGACAGTGCAAAGAATTTCAATACCCGCAAGGGCCATAAGTCGGAAATAACGACTAGACGAGAGGTTGGAGTAGCTGGAGAGCATCTCCTTTGACTGTTCACGACTCTGATTGAAGGCGCGGATGCTGAGAACAGCATAGACGGCAGAGACGAGACCGATGCAGACAGGGGGAGCGGAAACGAGAAGGTACGCAACCCAGGTATCGTAGGTGAAGGGCCAGCACCCGATGTCTTCAAAGATATTGAAGCGATGACCTTGAGGGATGTATTCTACAATATATAAATAAATACCCCAAGTCACAAGATGGTAACCACACTTGCGAGTACTTACGGAGAATCATTTCGAGGACGGGGAGGCCAAGGCCGATAGCCAGATCAACCATGATTGCACGGCGCTTTTCGGCCTTTGTGATAGTCACAGATCGCACTGAAGCGATGTGATAGAGACGACGGTTGATAGCAGAGCGAAGCCGCGGGAATGCCAACTGCGGTACCGACAATAATTTTGGCAGCTAGGATTATCGTTTAAGCTCACAGATCGGGCGTTGAAAGAAAGATTTGTGACCAACAGATATCACACCAGACAGGGGCCCAGTTAATCGCGTTCCCATTCCATACGATGGAATTGATGAACTGATTAAGGCAGGCGATAGCTGTCCAAGCCATATAGAGGCAGGTTCCCGTATTCCAGGCTGATGGAAAGAGAGAGAAGGTTAGCTCAAAGCAGGAGATTGAGTCACCCAAGCAGTGATCTTACCCTCGAGGTGCCATGGGAATGGAATGCAAACCAAGATGAAGCCAATAAAAGAGAAGAGGGAGAAGACCCAGTTAGGGTAATTGGCGGGGTACGACATTTTCCGTCCTCTCTGGTAGAACTGGCGATGAAAGAAAGGGGTCCGGAGAGATCCTCGAGTACTTGGGGACTCTTTAAGAGTACAGGAGGATTAAAATCAGCTGGGCGGTAGGGATTCGGTTCGCACTACCGTCCAGCTATAAGAGCAAATGCTCCGATTTTCCCTTGCTGCACGCAGTTTAGGCTGTCCCCTTGTCCTCCAGGCCATCACGTCAGGTTATTCCACCACATTTGGATGTCGCCTTATGTTGTCCAAATCCGGGCAACCGAGAAGAGAAGGAGGGGCGGTTTCCATTCCAGGATATTACTTTGTAGCCGTCCGTAAATGGAAAGAAGGGTCTTGTCCAAATATATCCATCCCCTTTGCCCAGGCGAAGGGCACAATGTCGCTGAGAGCGAGTGCGATAAACCCTTGTCCTCCAACGGGACTCGCATCCGGGCCCATTTCCAAGGCAGCGAGAATCCACCTAAAGGCGGTATCCATATGTTCGCAGAGAAATGAAGAGACAAGGGAGTGACGCACCAGGGGCCCAAACCTACCCAGGAGTGCAACTCGACACAGCCAACCATACCAGACGTCGTTCACGGCAACGAGGGGAGTGCAACATGGATCACAGAGTAGTTGGGAGGTGAGAGACGAGGGGAAAGAGGAGGGACAGCCCCCATCGCACCTTTGTATGCCATCGCGCTTCACCCAGCTTATTGTCTTTATTGTTCTGTCCTTTGATGGGAGTGCTTATGTAAGCGTCCACTTGAACAATAAGGTGGGAACGCCACTGGCCTAGTATATTATTGATAACTACGCAGGTCGTAAAGTATCAGATTCGGTATGGCTACATGGGTAAAACTAAAAAACATCGTGTCGGAGAGAAAAGTGATGCTGATGGTTCGCTACACTGTCGTTACTGGGTTCAAATATCATACAACTTTCGAACAAGCGTGCAAAACGAAATCGAAGACGAAAAAAAAAAAAAAAAAAAGTCATCCTGTGCTCTTGTGGTATAAACTAAACAGTCTCCTGAACAATCGCCATATGAATCACGTCGGTGCCAGGAATACGCCCTTGACCAAGTACGTCCTTGCTGCGGCTACCCCGCAGGCTCCGGAGACTTGGACGCCTAGGTCTTGCTTTCTCAAGCTTCACATTCCGCTGGCAGAGGTGAAGGCGAACAAACTGAAGAGCCTTCAAACGGCGTATCCTGGACACAAGGATAGGAAGAAGTGGGGAAATAAGAACACGCCTGCCGTCTCTCTTCAATCGACAAAGCAGGGGAGCTGGCACGGGTAGGAGAAACATGTTCTTCGCTAAAGCAATCATCACTTGAGGGAACTGGAGAGGGAACCAAGATAGGCGGAACAGGCCAGTGCTCCTCCAACATAGATCTAATGTTGCTTGCCTTGGATTCCGTCGGGTTATGTGTCTTATTATGGGTGCGTCGGTGAGAAGCCGGAGGTGTCGCAATCGGGCGTGGCGGTGGAGTCTCGTACAGGATTTCCTGGCTCGCGACCGGTTTGACTGTCTTGAATGGCGGTGTATATACGGGGGTGGGAAGGGACTGGAGCATGGAATCCGACAGAATCACCTATCCCTGAACCGAGGTAGGGCATTGTAGACCTCATAAACTCATACTCCATGGTGCTCGGGCTAGGACTAGGGCTAGGGCTCGCGGGAGGAGAGAACTTCAAGCTTCTCTTAGATCCCTTGGGGCTCCTAGAGGGCTTGACGTTGAGGTCGTCGTCCCAACCAGATCTGAGCTCAAGCGTCAAAGGTCGTGCACGTCTGTTCCAAGAGGGTGGGCGATTAAAGTCATCGTTCTGGTCGCGACTGTGAAACGTGGATTAGATGGAGCGAATCACATAAATAAATAAATAACGGGCTCACCGAAGGGTCATGGAGATTGATGGCATCTTAATAATTGCGCTTCGAAGATACTTGAAGATATCTCTGGTCTCCTCGCCGAGGAGCAAGACAAGAGCGATATAGGTGAGGGTAATACCTCGCATACCCCACCAAATTGTCTTGATACCTGTAACCTCGCTTTTGTCTCCGACAATGCGAACCTCCGTAAAATGTTCATGAACGTGCTTCCAAGAGAGCCAAGAGTCCGTCATCGGCAGTGAGAACATTGAGAAAATGATGACGAGCAACGTGACGCTGGCCGTCACGATTGAAATGGTGAGGGTGCGACTCCAGATAGACGAATTCATGGATGAGCGATCTTCGATGTGGACAGAGAAATGGGTAGTAGCGTGACGAAAGGAATTATGCACGGCAATCCCTGAATAATTCACTTAGCGGGATCCCCTGGCAAGTGGGGACCAGACGTACCCGAAATTACCAGCGAAAGAATACACATGATGATATGGGGCATCCATACCACCACGGATGCAAGGGTGGAAGGGTGAATAGACGCCATGCAGCCGACCCCTTGAACAATATCGAATCTGTAATCTTGTCCAACGATGTCTTTGGATACATTAGCAATGCTACTTGAAAAAGGAGTGATAAATGGACACATACGCAGCGGCATATAAATCAAGGGGATGAAATAACAGATGAATGCATCAAATAATCTTCTGTTTTGCATTGCCTTCGCGCCAGACGGGATACTGCGGGTCGAGGAGATCATCTCTAAATAACGCGAAATGCATAGACATGCTCCAGGTATCGCGACAGTGGTAGCCAGCACAAGCTTTGTCACTAGAACCCGTGGGGTGGGTGGATTCAGTCTGAAATGCCCCCATTGGAAAAACCGGGATATGTATGACCCACCGATGTCGCACCACGCCAGTCCCTTGAGGTCGACATTAGAGGACCACATAATAGCATTGATGCCGTGTACAAAGTTGCAGCCCAGGAGCCAAGATACAAGCGCCAAGTTTGCAACATTCACCCGTACCCGGCGGACAAATACGAAAATCGCCAGGATCACAGTACATATGAAAGACACCACGGAAGGCGCGGCAGTCATTGTCGGCTGATCGTCTTGCCAGTTCCAAATCTAATTATTCGGAACGATAGAGAGAGGACACGAAAAGGCCACTGAGGATCAGCGGGAGGTCAAGGCGGGCGGGTGGGCGAGAATCAACGAAATCGTCTCTGGAGCATATTTAGAGCTTCTGAGAACAAGGTGCCATACGTATGTTTTCATTGTGTCTCTTTACACTGAGAATATGCTTGATGGTTAGAGTCGCGCGCTCGTATGAGCGCATTGAGTCCGGAGCCTTGAGGTATTGACCCAAAGAGCGATGACAATCCAACTTCCTTAACGAAAACAAGGATAGCCTCTCCTTCGGATTTCTATGTGTGGTGACTGCTTCGCTAAACAAGGGGATGGGCATTTCTAGGCACCGTATGGCGGGCTGAGGGTGACCATTGGTGGGTTTAGGTAAACCTTCCCCATCAACTCCGACCAACCCAATTAGTCACTGCGTTTGTTGGCAATTCACACAACGATGTAGACTATCCATTGCCCATCTACGCTGCTTAGTGCGTATCGTTCGAGTCAATGAGCTGCCTTGTTCAATAGTTTGCTCTGATACGTATGGTCACCTCATGCCAGGACGAGATCCCGCCTTCATTACCGTTCCCGGCTATGAACATATGGAACACCAGGAGCTTCAGGCTAACTACAGAAAACACAATGTCATTAGAAAAGCCTTGAGACCCGGCAAAATTTGTACACCCAGCACTGGTTCCCACAAAAACTCCTTTCATGTGCGTCATGCATTTCAAAGCCGCCCAAGCGGCACCGATCAATGTTTTACCCGCTAATTACTGAAATAAAATAGGAGACAGGGCAATTCTAGATATCCTGCAAGAGGTTTGCTGGACGCCAGGATCAGGGCGGTCGACAAAACCGGTGGGGATCTTTCACAAAGTCGGGTCAATACTCAACCCTTCGGATGTTCCACCGCGGAGCGTTTCTCATCGACTTCACCACTCCCGATTGCTCCCAAGACATAATTGATACTATAGCTCAAAGTCACTCCACACGATGCTCGAGAATCTCTCCTTCCATCACTGACTTAGCTCGTCCACGATATGGGTAGGCTACCTGTATGTCCTGATGCCAGAGGCTAATTTTCCTCCGTTTAGGTATTGGAAGCGCCGTCAAGGATATGATGCAGCAAAATAACACCCACCCCAACGTCGCTAACGGCCGCCTAGCCAATGATTCTACTCAGACTCCGGCTCGTACTGGATCACGCAAACTCCCTCCCGGAAGAGGTCCAGGGACTTCTGGCAAGCCCGCTCCGGAAGCGACAACGGAATATAGTGGGGAACGTACTCGTGGAGGTAATATTGCTGGTCATGGAACCGACTCCGCCGCTGCACACGGCGGTTCCCTTGCCAGCACCCATCCTGACGCAGCGAATCGACGCTCTATTGAGGGTAAGTTCCCCCCCCTCGTTAATATGTGGGTGGATTGTTCATCGTCCACCCCTGACGTAGATGCTTCATCACCGAATTCTATGGGAGGTCGTAACCGTACTTCAGGTGTTCACTCTGCAGACCAAGGGCTAAACGCAGGCTCGGGTATCTCTCCTGGCGCCAATAACCATTCAGATCGTGTGTACTTTCCCTCCCGTCATGCTGGAGTCTATTCTTATTGGATTTAGTTCTTGGAGCAATGCACCAAAGCGGATACAACGAGCATAACGCGCGTGATAGTCATGTCCGCTGATAGCGTCCGGGAGGACACGACCCAACTAAATCGTCAGTCGATTGCAGTGTTTGGGAGGGGGGGGGACATATCGTCTAATTTGCGTTTATATAGCCGTTATCCAAGAGCATATCCGTTATCTCGAAGCCGAAAATGTTCGGCGCTTTCTGGAGCGCCACAAACACAGTACGCTCTGGCTTTATCGTGACATAGTTTATCATTTACGCATGAGTTGCACACAGTACATCGCGTACAACACCACATTCAACCAATTCACGCCCCCGACGAGATATTGCCGGAACAAATCCATAAACGCGTATGCGCCTTTTCGTTTTTTCACCGATTCAAGTTAAATCCTTTGTAGGTCCACCCCATAACCAACATCCGCCAAGTCCACGCCAACGAGGCTGAAGATCATCGTCGCTTTGAGAGCCAAGTGCGGCAGCACCGCGATTCCCTCGTACGTCCTAACCCTGACACACACTCCCCAAACCACCACGAGCTCAACTTTCTGAGGGGACTAGGCTCACGTCGAGAAAGAACGCACAGTCATCGACAAAGGCACTACCATCATAGAACACACGCACTACCACGTGCACCATGTTATTCAACCCATAATTGAGAAAAAGAGCAAGTTCCATTTATACATTCCATAACTTCCCTAACCCCTCGCTCCTAGCTATTGATAGAAGCTGCACTGAAACCATCATCCCCATCCGCGAAGAGACACACGAGGCACCCGTCATACACCATCCAATAACTCACTCTCCGGTGCCCCTTGAACACTTTTTGCAACACGGCGGTATACTGTCCGGTGCCACTGCCCAGGAAGAAATTGGACCCCGCGTTCTCCACACCGGACAGTACACCCGCGAAGTAGATGGAGTTGCTGATAAACTCTCGCGGGAGCTTCATCTTGGAGATCTTGTGGGTGGTATTTACTCCTGCTGGCGATACTGAAGTTCGAATTATATCTAGTCGCCAGCTGATCCTCGGGACCAAGCCCCTGCTGACCGCGATGGAGCCAGTAACGACTCGGGTGATGCTAATACACCTAGAACTGGTCATCAGCCGCATCATCCCGTTACTACTGACCGTGATCCCTCAGTTGCTCTCGCTTGATCAATGAATAATAATTGTGATCTAATAACCGCAGCTCATGTGTTAATATAAACGTCGCTGATGTTTCTTCCGTCATGGATTTAATTCGTGTTAGTTCTTCGTAAGAGGATTTATGCAGCTCATGACAACATAGTGATAATAATGTACGTAAAGCGTAGCTGAAAGGACATGTTATGCACGGGGCAAGGATAAAACCGATTCCGCATATTAACATACATACAGCCACGGGTGAACCGAAATAAGAGTGCATGGATGCAGAACCAAGGCATTCGTTGTGGCCATCCGGGCGGAATAAGATAAGAAAAGAGTAAGGGGGGACATAATCATCTGCAAAACCTAATACTTGCTCAAAGCCAACAAGCGGTACAGCGCATTAGCATCCTCGAAACGCGAATACCTAAGCGCGAAATGTGTCATCTCTGCCGAGTCGACATCGGAGGATGGATCAACGATGTGGAGTTTGATCAAAGAATTGAAGAAACGGCAGAGCTGTAAGTGGTAGACCTGCTCAGAAACACCCGAGATTGCAAAATGATGGCCTTACGTTCTGCACACCCTTGGCAAACCGGTCGTCGCTTATCAGCCCTTCTTTCTCCTCTCTCTCTGCCTTCTCAAGCCAGTTAATACACTCGTGGATAAACCTTCCCAAGACTTCCATCCGCACGAGGTCAGCTACAGTCGAACACCCAGGGAGTTTGATATACGTCTGATCACGCAACAAACGACCCATGAGGTCCATACTGGCAAGCGAGGGCGGAAGGAAAGGCAACACATCGAGGAAGTGAAAAACATTGTTGTTTTCTTCCGAGGCACTGTTCAGGAGCCCCACGAAAAGCGGATGTGCTATCGTTGGATTCCGCGCGACGATAGGTGTGAAATCAAGGGAGGTGATGATACGAGAAGCAGTCACTTCGTTGATCAGAGGGAAAAGCATCTATGTGGTGAGTGATGAGTACTAGGAAGTTGCTAGTAGATGGAGGGGGGGAATGCACCCGTTGTTCGGAGAGTGTCAGTACTCGTTCTCGCGCGATCAACAAGAGCCTCATGCCCTGTACAATGCGCTCGTTCCTCCTCTCCTCCTCGTCTGTGATCGGTGAATGGGTTACGGGTTCGCTTATTGTCGAATTCCTGAGGGTCGTAATGCTACCGTTGCCATTGTTATTGCCGGAGGCCTGCTGTCCGTATGTATTTTGTTGTTTCTGGAAATATGAATATGTAACATCGTCTCTGCGAACGTAGTATCAGTGCTAGTCAATAACAACAGCGATAGGCAGGAGGAACGCACATGTCAGTGACACTATTATACAGTTCATCATCAAGGACTAAATTTACAGCTCTAAGTTTGGTCGGTAGAGGTGAGCGCGCCAGAGTACTCGGGGAGTAAGGTCCGATCTGCGGGGACTTCAGTATTGAAGTCCTCCAAGGGAAAAAAAGAAGACTCACATCATTACCATCACCTTTCAAAATCTTCCACAACACCCACACCAACTGTTCATTCGGGCTGACGCCTCCCTCATGCGTAGCCATAATAGCCTTCTCCCTCTCCTTATTATACGCGACAAACAAGACACTCTTGAATGGGTTGATAGTAATCGGATGAGGTGCATAGAGCGAGTACAGAATAAACGAAACTAGAATCCTTTGCGCGAGCTAGCACCAAATCATAAATCAATTACCAACGAACAAAACGAGGGCAACAAAGGGGGGGGGGGAGCAACACACCTCGATATTTCGATTCGAATCCAACAAGGGTAACAGCGCATCCAAAGCCAATTGGAACCTCGCCGTCGGCTGCACAAGCTGCGAAAATGCCTGTGCAGCAGTTGAACAAGGTAACGAGTACGCGCGGTTGAGCAAATGCGAGACCGAGGCATATACCGGGTCTGTTATTGTACCAGCGTTCCCTACAGCCCCGCCTCCCCCGTGTCCGAGACCAAGTCCCGAAGATCCGATGGCCGTTATTGGGGACGTCACTCCGCCACTCGTTATCTCGCTCGCGCTACCTCCCACCGAGTTCCCTGCATTAAACCCAGAACCAGAATTGAAACCAAGGGGCGTGGTCGGATTACTACCAGGACGACGCAAACCAAGTGTCGTTGGTACACCCCCGATCTGCGGCGACGTGCCAACCAGTGCTGCCGACGAGGGCGACGAGGCACCAGTACCCGCACCATTTCCGGTGGTAGTGGTGCCCATCATCGTGTTCAGATTAGCCATTCCGGGAGTAGACCGCACTGCCAACAGCGTCGACAGTGGTAGAGCCTGCATAGAAGAGCTGAGCCTTAGCTTTAGCTTAGCCTCGTCTGGCCTAGCCGAGCTGCGGAGCACCTATGAGAGAGACGACTGGGCTAGTTGGAGGTTTGAAGCCAAGCAAGTAACCAATTCAAGTAAGCTAATCGATTTATCATCGACATCATCCCACGTCCAACAAAACATGTCCCGGAAAGAAAAACACAAAACAGTACAAATACATCTGCCATCGTCTCACTCATGATCCCTGCTTTGTATTCCTGAACCGCAACAACGGCGCAAGCCCTGACAATGCACATGACTTCTTCAAAAACTCGTGCTGAAAAAAAAAACATCAGCGGGTCCCTCGATGACAACAGTTTCGACACACCTCGAGTAGCTCATTAGCTGTCGCCCGACTGGCGACATCCACGCAGAGACATACAGCCAAAAAGCTTTTGAGCTCTCTGCTCAGTGCCTCAGGCTTCTTCAGTGTCGGCGTCCCATTCGTCGCGATCAGATACAATGCTTTAAGTGGCTCCTCGTCTAGGTAGGGCGGCTCGTTTTCGATCATCTCGATGGCCATGATGCCGAGAGACCAGATGTCGACTTTGGCGCCGTATTCCTTTTGCTTGACGACTTCGGGTGCCATCCAGTAAGGTGTGCCGACCATCGTAGCACGTTTGGACTTTTGATCGGTTAGTTTGGCGCAGAAGCCAAAGTCAGCTAGGAGCAAGCTCAATCTTTGGACCGACAAATGAATATAGCACCTACTGATTTTAACACGCCCTTGAGCGTCCAAAAGTACATTGTCCGATTTGATATCACGATGGATAATACTCTGACTATGAAGGTGCCCCAAACCTTTACATGTCTTTGCCCTTTCAGCATCAAGCGCTCAAAGCCCACGTCACAACTACTCACCTCCAAACAAATGCTCGAAATCTGATCCTCCTCCAGCGAATTATTCTCAATGATATCCGTCAGCGCTCCACCCTCCATATACTCCATCACCACCCACAACTCCGTGCTCTTTACGAGATACGACTCCAAAAAGTTGACAATATTCGGATGTTGCGATTCCTTCATCACCAAAATCTCATTCACGATTAACTCCTTCCTCGGCTGATGCGCAAGGTCCATCTCTTTGATTGCGACCTTCTTCCCAGTCGCCAGCGCTTTGGCGACATACACATGCCCAGACGCCCTGGCAATCAATCGGTCGATTATCAACAATTGAAAATCGACAACACGCACCCCTGCCCAACCTTCTTGATCTTACTGTACAACAACTTGGGGTCCTCATCCGATACCACCGACCTCAATTTTTCCATAATTTGTACTTCCGTCATTGTACTGATCCTCTTCTCCTTGGGTTTCGTCAACGCAGCCTCGGCAGCTGCAATCCCGCCTGAAGGCTTTGGCTTATCCTGCGGCTGGATTTGCACCTTCTTTATCGTCTGCAACGGCTGCACACCCGCAGCTGTCTGTTGCGTTGAAGGCACCGGGGCAGATTTGCTGACCTGCACCATCTGCGGTCTCGCCTGCTCCTCCTTCTGCGGTTGCTGGTTCTCTTGCTGCTGCTTCTCCTGCAATCGTTTCTCCTCCTCGTTTCTTAACTGCTCCTCCCTCTTTGCATCCTCCTTCTTCTGCTCCTCCCTCTTCTGCTCCTCTCTCCTTTGCTGCTCTAGCTGTTGCTGCTGGTACCTCTCCTTATCTCTTGACTGCTGCTGCTTTGCAAGTGTACTAGCATTCGCCTGCAAAGAATCTTCTCTCGCAGGTAGCACAGCAGGGGGAGGCCCTTGTGCTTTGGTACGCGCCCGTAATACATCTGGTGATGGAGTAACCACATCTTTCGCACTTCCACCCACACCTGCACCCACAGGGGCTGGAGGGGCTTGGCGCGTGGCGGTAATCAGCGGGCGTGCAGGGGCGACGCGCGATGGTTGCGGGACAGTTGCGGTTGTGACAATCGGCAGCGGCGATCGAGTGGTCGAGCCGGCAGACTGGATAGCAGCAACATGTGAACCGTGGACATGATCGGCAGCAGCCCGAGCCGCACTTGATAGGCTCTCGGTTTCAACTGAGCCGAGTCCGGGCGGTGCAGTATCCTGCCGCTTGACGCCTGGCCGGTCAGTCGCAGAGGACACCATGGACTTGCCCAGGCCGCCGAGACCTGTACCGGCATTGAAGCGGGCAGGGGGTCCTTGGAAGCAGGTGGGTTGAGAATTGTGTGGCGCAAGGTATCGGTGAAAGCCGCTTACCCATACCAATCTCTTCCATCTCGCGCTTCTGGTGATCCGTGTAGAATTCGAGAACGTCGAGAACGGCTTGGGGGTTTTTGGCGTAGTCCTCTTGAGTAATCGCCGAATTGGTTAGCAGTTTGTGCCATTGCTCTGGTAGCCCCTGTCGTGATAGCATTTAGTATCGCATGATGCTATCAGAAAGGTGGGGTGGAAGCCTACTGTAAAGTGGCCAGAAACAGGATCAAAGCCGACGTGGACCTGGTGAACAAAGTTTGTTGGGTTGCTAACACCCATAAGTGGACTCCGGGAATAGACATCGTCCTGCCATCCATAGAGTTCCTCGTCGTTCTTGAGCGAGAGCCAATATTTCTTATCCTTGGTCTCCAGGAGTAAACAGTACGGCTTCAGATCCGTCCGTTCGATGTTTGAAATATCCCGCAACCAAATGGTAGCTTGCTGAGGGGATGTCTGCACAAGGGCCGATAAACCTAACGGGGCGCTACAAAAGAAGACATCGGGAGACAAACCTCGTTTTTGTGTATGGTCAAGGACTGTTCCCGAAGGATGAGCCACTTGGCCTTCCACAGCCAGCTGGCAAACCCATCCTCCTTGAGACTGACGTTACCGCTGCGAACGACCCGCGAGCCGGAAAATTCATCGCCCACGTTGCCACGAGTGGGGACGCTACCAATGCCAGTGTAAGGATAACTGTAGGACGAGCCTGAAGGGGAGTTGGGGCTAGTGAAAGATGAGCTATATCCCGAGTTGGCTAGCGCGCTACTGGCCGAGAACGGGGATTCGTTTGTGGCGCGGCGCTGGACCTGGGGCGAGGGCGCGGGTCGTGTGGGGGTAAGAGAAGTGGTGGTGACCTGGAAGTGAGCCATGAGAGGAGGGTAACTTGGGAATGGCTAATCGCGAAGTGCGCGATATCAAATGGGCCCCAACAAAGGGAACTGTGGTCAGCACAGGAGGGTGTGTGTTGGGAGGGTATATAGGCGTCCTTGGCGCGTCGTGGGGACTCGGGGGACGTAGAGAACGAAGGCAGCGATGGGGAGGAGAGGAGAAGAGAGAGCGAAATCTTGTTTGGTCATCCACTGCCACACCGGATCTATCCGTCTATCATCACTAAGGAGACCGCCATAACATAAGTATTCTAAAACTATTATACAACTACTACCGGTTCTTGGTCGCCCTATGAATCTACCATCAGCATCATACACCATCCCAACTTCAATAGTCACCTACTTGTATGTGAACTTCTTCTTCGTATGCGAAAACTCTCCAAGCTTGTGCCCCACCATATCCTGCGTCACCGTCACAGGGATGTAGTCCCTCCCGTTATGCACTAGAAATTTAATACTGCACACGTGTCAGTCACCATAGCGGCAAAAAAAACTTGCAGTACATACCCGACAAAGCTCGGCAGAATTGTACAAGACCTGGCCTTGGTCTGTATAGGCACATGGTTGAGGAGAGCCTCTCTCAAATTGGGGAATGCAACGAAAAAAGGGCCTGGATACGATGAGTCGCTAACACAACAAATAGCCCTCTGCAGACACACCTTTCCACGCCGACCGCCCCGACTTGAGGAGCGAAAGAGTCGGTCGCATATTGTCAAGTCGAATATTCTCCAACAACACAACATTTTGGGTTGTGGTCACAGTCACATGACCTGTGTGACCCTGGTTTCTTGATGCATGCTCAGACTTGTGCACCAAGCTTCAACGCAACATTCTCATGCACCCGCATCTTGTGTAGCTCTACTTGCCCTATCCGATGGCTATGGATATTTGGCCCTGCGCCGAGACCAGCTATTATTGTCTGCTGCGCTGTTACCCTCCCCCCGCTATTGTCAGTTCTATCCTATTCTACCCGACGATCGAGTTGGAGAATAAGCCCAGGTGCCTGGTCCGAGTGTTCGGTTCCGATTCATTCGCGCTAGCGGAACTGGACGCTCGTCGGATAAGCGCAGGGCCTGTAGTGGCAGGAGGATGTTTATGACTTATCACGAGGATTACTTGCAGTTATACAGTATTGGGAAGTGCGCAGTTTGGGATCATATGAACACAAGGAACTCGTCCTTCTATTTTTAGTAATCCCTCGCCTTTCAAGACGTGAAATTTCGCCTTCTTTAAAAAAAATTTCACTGTCACCGATTAGGGGCAAATTAGGACACCTTTCGACCGCCCTCTACAAACGCCTAGGAAATATATTGGTCGATACTCCACTTGACTGCGCCCGCAAGCTCCAGCGCCAGAAGCCATGCCAAACAAGCTTAGTCCTACAGTGAGGCCTAACGCAGCAACGCACGTGAACAGCGGGGAAGAACAGCACACCGGCACGTTCACACCCATAGAACACCCATGGAATCAGCGAAAGTCTTCTATCATCACATCCCGGACCACAGCCCGCGTGGGTCGCCCAAACGCACGAACTTATATATCTCAGGATGCTGCGGACCCAATCTTCTCCTGATTAACCCACCCACATGTATCCGCCCTTTGAAAGCGAGGAGCAAGGCATTATCGTGGCGCAACAAGCTCTCGACAAGGTCCGCGTGTTCCTACGGAGGAGAACCGCGGTGTTGGCGAGTGCGCCTAACGATGACGACTTTGCTCTTCGGTTTCAGTTCGAGCATTTAGAGGATATGCTGCGGGTAATTTCCGACAATCGTTATGCTCGTGGTCTTGCGGGGCAAAATGTTACGCACAGATTCAGTGGAAATATAGAAATCTTGCAGTTCATAGCAACAATGGCAAGAGAGATGACGAAGCCAGGTCCCTCCAGCGGACGGCCCGCCTCCAATGATACAAAGTATGTTGGGTGGAATCAATTGAGGTATGTAAGGGGCAACCCTTTAGGGCCGGTGACATTCAGATACGTGTATAGGGTCTCGAATCAGGCTCACTTTGATGATCTCTCGAATTTTACTTCAATTGAAAGGTGAATATTTATCTGAGCTTGATTCTCATCACTTTGAGTGGCAGGATCAGTAGCAGGCAGACAAAACTAGGCCGAGCGTTGGGTGAGCCTACGTTTAATGTCAGGCCCAAGTCATTCAGAGAGGCGTCATTTGGGTGAGTAATACAGATACCCCTGGCTGGTACGATGGCATTCTTAGAAGTCTATGAGCAGAACCTATTGCGATGACTATCACAAGTAAGCAGGGGAGTTTGAACTGCAGTGATTCATGTAGCCCACAACCAACAGGTCCGAATCGGCGCAAGAAAGGACTAATTTTGGAACTGAGCCTCGAACCCAGGGCATCGTGACACCAACACGTAAGAGAACTGAAAGAACGAATTCTTTTCGAGCGTCTTCCTCGACTTTGAACGACCCCCCAACTGATGCCAGAAGTCTACCAAAATGCCACCCAAGGTGAGGAACAACTGACTCCTGGATCTCGCATACATGAGCTCAGGTCACTAGCAAACATACCGGAAAACACCGAGGAGTGTCACCAAAGTCCCTTCGGGTTGAAAAGAAGTATAATGCGGGTGATACAAGGCAAGGATAGAAACGTATCACCATCAGCCTCTGACAAAACCTCTCTTAGGCATCCAGTCGAGTATCTATGGAGGGCGGTTCCCCGTGCAGAAGAGGATCTGGACGCACTGACCGCCCAGGAAACATGGGAGATTGAAACAAACTGCGCAAAACCTTTTGGTCGTGCCGAAAAATACAGTTCACCTCAGCAATCATTTGATACCAGGCGGGTCATGCAACCCACAAACGTGAATTTTGTTTATCGTTTTTTTTTGTGGGTAGGCTTGTTTTATCAGCTCAAGTCGGACGTGAGGACGACGAACAGGTACCAAACCGCTACTAATTTCAATTCCCTTGAACTTCCCCCAAGCCCGTCAGTGTCCGTCCGGGGCACCGGGAAAGGGAAATCTCCCTCCGCTCGATGCTCAACAAGTTCCGATTTGCGAGAGCTGTACGGGAGGGTACGTAACGAAAATTATGGCTACAGCTACACCTCTAATAATTAATAGACATACGCCGGAGCTAGCTGAAGTACCTGACAACCTGGAACAAGCGGCTCACGCCGTCTCCCCGAAACTGACAATTAGACACGCTTCTCCGGGCCCCGAGGATGAGGATGATGCGTCAGAGGCCTTTGCTAGGAATCCCCTAGTAGAAGTTGGGTGAGCACCACCAGAACATCACTAGATGGGAGGCTTAATCTGGGTAGATTTGAAGTCGTCGAGGCTCCCAGGAATCTAATCGCCGACGTCGCCGAAGCACCCTCGGAAGACCCACTCGTCAATGGCTCTCCGAGGGAGACAAGAGAGATGAAAATATAGTAAGTCACGATAAATATCATGGCCGGGGTGGCACCCTTTCACGAAGCTTCTTCAGCCCATCAACGGTATCGGAAGCTGTCGACATTCCCAGTGAAGGTCCTCGTCTATATGAAGCTGTTGGCGAAGGAGGGGAATTTGCGGAGTGAGTGCCACCAGCGAAATACTGCTTATATATCAGGGCTTGACATTGGATGGTCCACCGACAGGGCGTTTGAAAGTGTTCGGGGCCTCAAAATACCCGAGGTTCCTAGTGATTCGGGAGACACTCCGACACGTAGATATTTGGAAACGCTATATGCAGAAGAAGGGACAGGAAGGGAAGCTGATGTGTAAGGTCATTGTGACGAGAGATCCGACTTGCTGTTGCATTTGTGAATAGGTCCGGCCATTCGTCAGATGTTGAAGCGGTCATAAGGGCATCTCCAGGAGTTGAACTCTACACTGAGCTTAACGAAGGTTTTTTGATGCGTGGTGGAGCACTTAGCGGAGTAGGAATAGGTGGTCCGGAGTGAGTATCGACGATGGTGACGAATGTTTCACAGTTAAGGTCTAATGTCCGAATGCCTCAGACCCAAATCGACCACAGAGGATGTTCGTGAATTTCCAGTAATTGTATCAATGTGGGAAGAACCCGCCGAGACCCCAAAATACCAGCCGTTCAGAAGCGAGTCCCCAAGTGTTTCCTTGCTGGAAGAGGAAACCTGGGCTGAAGTCGAGTACGTGGCTTTCAACCACAGATTCTTCAATGGTTACTAAGGTAATCCAATAGACCGGAGTATCCAACTCCCCACAAGAGCCAGGGCCCTCGGAGGTTCGAGGTTCTGTGGTGGAGTGGATCTCTGCAAGGGAGGAAGTAATATCAGAGCCAGTGTTCATGTCTGAAGTAACACCCAACCATTCCTCTGATGAAGATAGACCCAGACCCCGAATTCAGTAAGCGAGCGGCTGCCAGTGATGGCTTTCTTCGCTGACTCGGGTCATCTGAAAGGCTGGAAATATCAATCCCCTCGCCAGGAGTCGTAACTGGGAGTCTTCAATGGCCCATCATGGATGTTGCAGAACTAGCCTTGCCAAGGGAGGAAACAACACCGGAGCTGGAATTCGCATTCGGATCCCCGCACAACGCCGTTGAGATATATCCCAGAGAGCCCGCTTATGTCGAGGAAGCACCAGAAGCTAGAATTGGGTAAGCCGCAAGCTGTATATGATGATGAGCTCTCAAGTTGACCTGAATAAACTGGAAGACGGGAGGCGTTTGCTTCCGTAGAAGAGCATGAGCCAGAGTCTCCCCCCTGTTGCAGAGCCCGCTGAAGGCGTCTTAGTGCGGGAAGAGTTAGATCAGGATCCGGAACCTGTGCTGGAGATATTCCCAAGTCCCGCAGAAGTGTATGCTCGAGATATCCCCAATTTCGAAAGCCACATGCCCTCGCTAATCGAGTAAGTGCACAGCTATAAATGATTGATAGCTGGCGCTGACCCCAGTGAAGGGAAGGCCAGGGATCGATATCAGAAGAATCCGACTCTGATGAGCGCCCTTACCCCTCAGAGCCCGCCGAGGCACCAGAGGCAACTATGTCTGACCCTGGTCGGGGCCAAAGAATCACATGTTCTGGGTCATCTCGGTCAGAGCACATATTCATCATGAAGCAATCCCCTTGCGCTAAGGCTTTCACCATTGTTTTTACACCCAGTCTGGCCAGTGTCATCTCGCGAACACCATTTGTACCGCCCTATCTCTTCGAAGAAGAAGCAAGTCTGTCAAGTGCCCCCATGAAAAGTAGTTGCACTGCATGTGGCGACGATTTTACATCCTTGGAAGCACGCTTACAGGCCCCGTGCGGGCACTTATATTGCCGCAGCTGCGCCGGGAACCTCGTGAAGGCATATATGCAACAAGAATCTTTGCATCCTCTCCAGTGCTGTAATACCTCGATTCCGCTCTTCAGGGTCAGGCCTCTCCTCAGTTCGGACGAATACTCCCGGTTCTGTGATAAGCGCGAAGAGTATGTTACCCCGCACGACAGACGTATCTACTGTCCGAAAAAGGATTGTGGCCGATTCCTCAAGCTTCAAGTGAGGGGAAGGCAACTAGTAGTGAGCACGGCAAAGTGTCCTGCTTGCTCGTCGTCGGTTTGCCTGAAGTGCAAAGAATTCGATCACCCGGGTGAGGAGTGCGAAGAGAATAAGAATATAATTCTCGTGAAGGAGTTAGCGAAGGAACAGGGTTGGCAGACTTGCTCGAATTGCCATTCGATCGTGGAGAAGATAGCGGGGTGTCTGCATATGACATGTTTGTGTGGTTACGAGTTCTGTTATCGTTGTGGTGAGAAGTATACTGGCCCGGGTATGTGTGGACATTGAATGCGGGAGATATGTGTGCGTACACGCGCCGTCGAGCGGTTGGCATCTTGTGATAATACTCACCTTCGCTAGAGACGTTTATGTCCGTAGATCAACGTGACAAGTTTCTCCTGGAGGTCTATCCGCACAAAGTTGGACATGGTATCATTCGTTAAGAGTTGTGTTCGTAGTATGAATCTACTGGTTTTTTCCTGTTTCAGGTGCTCCACCGGAAACCTGGTTGTGGTTTCAAACCTTCGACTCATAAATAAATACTCGCACATGCCTCGTTCCATCCTGCTATCCTCCGTCCCCCTACCACATGCATCCGCAGTTTACAACAGAAGAGCAAGGTGTCGCCAGCGCCGAACTGGTTCTTACTGAACTCAGAGCCTTCCTGAGCACTAGGGAAGCTCCAAGTTTGCCACGGGCATCGGCCTCCGGGCGGAAAGATAGGGACCTCGCTCTTCGTACCCAGTTAGAGGATCTCGATGATATGCTTAGAAGAATTACTGATTCCCGACTTGCGAGGACTTTGGTTCGGGACGAGCAAGAACGAATGACGATAAGGGAAAACGGAAGTGTTGAAATGCTGAGGTTTATTGTGACCACAGCTAGGGATGTCATGGTATCCGAGACCTGTTTGCAAGGCTGGGGTTCCGGTGGTGATGCTTCGAATAGTCCTGATGGCGATGGCGACCCATCAGAGTGTGCAGGCCCCTTGGCGGGACCATCGAGGTTAGTAGTACTGTCATACAAAATGGCAGGTCTCAGGAAGGGTCGCGATCCCTTGGTTGGCAGATATAAACTCCGGCCGCGCGAGCAAGGAACAGGTTCCAGGTAGGAATTGTTTGTGGGTTATCAGCGGATGATTTCTGAAGATCTTATGGGTAGGCGCAATGAGGCCATCGGGTTGGGCGCAAAGGCCACCAGCAGCTCTAAAGTGTGTCCCAGCCTCTCAGCCGCGTCCGATGGCATCCGGGGCTGACAGTTAGAGTCTAAGATGAGGACAATTCCATCCTGCACTGTGTGTGCCGAACCACTGGCGACGGCTACTAGCAGGCTGGAGACGCCGTGCGGGCACTTCTACTGCGGCGAGTGCACACGGCATCTCGTAGAGACGTACACAGGGCAGGCGGTACCGACGAACCCTCTCCGATGCTGTCCGAGCCCGGCGAAGCCTATCTCTGCTGGGATCGTTCGCAAGTTCATCACTCCTGCTTCACATAAGACTCTTGAGGACAAATTGTTGGAGGTCAATACACCACCCGAGGAGAGGATTTATTGCCCACAAGAGAACTGCAGGCAGTTTTTGAACCCGCGCAGGAACACTTCTTCTGCGACAACTGCTAGGACTGTCGTGTGCCAGAACAGCAAGTGTCTGGTGTCGATTTGCCTGGGGTGTAAGAAATTAGCGCACCCTGGGATTGATTGCCAGACGAGGGCTGATGATGTCCGGGCAACAGAGTTACAGCAACAGTTTCGCTGGGGAAGATGTCCTCGGTGCCGGTTCGTCGTTGAGAAGATATCGGGCTGTAATCATATGTTGTGTAGATGCGGATCTAAGTTCACCTACTGCGCGCCTTTGTGAAATAGCTTTGTCGTCTTCCTTCTAGTTTTGACTTTGAGCGCAGCAACATGATGCCGAACCTCGCAGTCGGAGAAGGTTTAAACACCGCTTTTGGCGCCAAGCGTGGAATCATAAGAACGCGGGAGACTCATGCATTTCTTTAGTTCTTCCCATTACCTCCACAAAGGCCTTGGTATCGAGTACAACCCCTACTGCCATGTACTCCCGCAACCCGTATCTAGGAGCCTCGTCATCGATGTCGTTTACGACGCAATCAGCGTCTGCGGCCACATCGATGAGGGGTGCATCTACATTCGGCCGGTCAGTTGTATCCGATACCACGATCGCCACCACTGGTGGCACTGATCCCGCCACGGATACCCTCATTGCACAATTACTCTACGATGACCTCCAGGAGCTCCTTGATGCAAGAAAAGGCAAGGCTCGTTCAGGCGCGCCCTTGAGTGATGCAGAATATGCCCTGCAGTTGCAGTCAGAGCAACTCGAGAAAATGTTGACTGAGGTGCAAGACGTTCAAATCTCGGCGAGCTTGAACAGGGCGCTGGGTGCCGACAGAGAGATCATCAACGCGTTGGCATTGAGTGAGCGCGTCGCACAGCAGGATCGGGAGGCGGCGTTGGCTTTATCGCGGGGCCATGCGTTGCCTCCGTTGACGAAGGAGCAGAGAGCAATGGATAGGGGAGGTTTAAGGGATGATGCGCTTGTGTATGAATATCACTCGGGTTGGTGATGGTGGAGTCTTGTTGACCCATTCGTCCATTTCGCAGGTCTGATGATATTCTTGTGGCGCTGTCGCCCAACTTCAAGTCGCTGCCATTGCCAGCCACTCCTTCGATTCTTGACAAAGGGTAAGTTTTTTTTATACTTGGCCTTGCATCGTGAAGGCACGATTTACGGTGTTTTAGAAAAGCCAAGGCCACGCCTTTCCAGGGCCCCTCGACGGCCTCAACCTCTTTACCGGTCAAGTTTTTTGGTTCTATCTTTACCACTCCCTGCTGAGCGGTAAGAGGTCCCGTAAAGATCATACATAGATCCAACTAATTCCCTGAAAGTCCTAAGTGTGTCAGCTGTGACGACATAATTCCGCCGGGGAAGCTTTTCTTGGAAGCGTTGTGTGACCACAAATACTGCGCTGACTGCGTAGTCTCTCTCGTTCGCGCAGCCACGTCCGATGAAAGTTTATTTCCTATTCGATGCTGCCGGAAGAACATCCCTACGGACAGCCTGACCAGATTCCTTTCACGGGCTCTACTCGACTTGTTCCAAAGCAAAAGTCGCGAGTTTGGCACCCCCGCTCAGTCGCGGGTCTACTGCTGCGTTCCAAAATGTTCAGCCTTTCTTGGTAATGCCGAGGAAGACAATGATTGGGGCTGGGATTTGGACAGAGTTATGTACTGTGACAAGTGTCATGTCGGGACATGCACCGAATGTCGCCAACCCGCCCATCCAAACGACACCTGTCAGCAGAACACCTCTACTCAGCAAGGTACGCGAGTTCGCGCGCGGACAGGGATGGCAAACTTGCCCCTCGTGCTCTCGGGTCATCGAGTTGAGCTTTGGCTGCAACCACATGACGTGTTACTGTGGGTATCAATTCTGCTATGAATGTGCTGCGAAGTGGAAGACTTGTGCGTGCAAACAGTGGGAAGAGCACAGGTTGTATGCAACGGCGGAGGCCAGGATGGAGAGAGAGCTTGGAGAGCAGATTAGGGTTAGGAGACCGGATGTGTTTGAGAGGGAGGTGAGGGCATTTGCGCAGAACCTGAGGGTAAACCATGACTGTTACCCGAACCATCGCTGGAAGAGTCATGGGCCTGGGGAGTGTGAGCAGTGTGGAATGCGCATGCCAGTGTTCTTGAAGGTGGGTAGTTTTGATTTTCTCCCGATGCATCTTCGTCCGTTGCTGATTTGTGGTTTAGATGTGCAAAGACTGCAGGCTTACGGTTTGTCGGAGGTGTTCATTCAACCGGCTTTAAGCGTACTGCTGGGAGTTCTTGATGACCGACCTAACAACCTCAAATTCCTATGATAAAGCTTGAGTATAGTATCGCGCCCCGTCAGTTCGATCGAATCACACCTAAGATCTACTGGATATATTTCCACACCATATATGAGACTATACAAACCATCTTTGACCACCGTTACACCCCGATTTCACTGGATTTTTACTTGCTGTCACCCGGTCATCCGACTCATGTCCATCTCAGCATGCGACCCGTCGCAATTGTGACTGATCGAACTGGCGGGGTAAGATAGTATTCCAAAGAGCTACGGAAGTACCTAGAAGGTTTACTGACTCACGTTTTCGTGATTATCGGCAGAGAAGTTGATGACTGCACTGAAGAAAGGACCTCGGTTCGGGTGCAGGCTCGGATGGTCGAGTGCCCGTTACCACATGCCGGACACGTTCTTTCCGTAGACCACCTCACAAGAAGCGAAAACCTTGCCATTTTAGAGGCACATGAGGCCAGTGATTTCGAGCTCAGCGGATCGCAGTGGCTGGTATCTATGTAATGATAGGCGACGGAGCGGTACAGGCAACAGCAATGATAATTTCGCAGGATGGCGTGTTGATATGTTGACCTGAACTGGACCAGCTTGTTGTTGTGTGGCAGAGCGGGTGACTCTCCTGCATGTGAATTGAGCGAAACAAAACGAAACGGGGCGAAACGGTGGGGAACAAGCTTCAAGGTGCGGGCGTGATTGACGAAATGACCATTGGGCTTTGAAACGAGGAAAGTTCATCCAAGAAAGGGAAGGAGATGCAAGGACGAGTTAAAGATGAGAGGCTAGGCCCACGTATGACTCGAGAACATGTCTCCGAGGGCTGTACTTTGATGTACAAGTAAAAATATAGTAGATTATTTTCTTTCCTATGAAAATGAGAGATGATAAAAATTGACTACTTCTGGGAGATGGAGACTGTGAAACGGGGGACAGGAGGGAAGTTTCACGACTACATTAGTAAGGGATTAGGAAGAGAAAAGGGATAGATGAAAGAGATGGCGTGCAAGGCATAAAGAATTCTGCATAAGCACAGAAAATTGGAGTCCATGATCGTGCTCAGGAGAAGGAATGGAAATGGAAAGAAAATATATGAATGAGTGAGGTCGCAAGCGGAACGGGGAGGTTGTCGAAATGGTGATGGCTCCTTGGACATGGGCGCTCCGAGGTCCGTGATCCAGGGCTTACACAACTATGAGAGGTGACGTGCGGTAGCCATTGCATCTGCAGCCACTTGTCCACCTCTACAACCTGAGCAACTTCCACGCGTTCGTCGCGAGTCATTCCCGTAGTCCTGCCGCGGGGCGTCATCTACCAAGTCCTGGTGTGCTTAATCCTTGGCCTCGTGTATTTCTGAATGGTTTAGACGCGAACAAAAAAAACGGAAACAGAGATCTCACGCACGGCTCTTGCTTGCTTATAAGTTGGGTGAGTTCACTGTCCTTCAATTCGATCGCGCCATTTCTGAAATGTCCCACCGAAACCAGACAAGATTCTGCTACCGGTAACACCCCGTCGCTTTTACAGAGGTCCACAAACGCACCACAGGTTCAGGTCGAGGTCAAGGACAAACTTGTCGACATGTGGGTCCGTGTTCAAAGGAAGGACTTCTTCGGACAAGTTGCTGCCTCTTGCCAGCGACTTGGTACCCAAGATACTCGAACATGCCAAATTCAAAAAAGTTTATGTAGACTCGGAATGGGTCGCTCTTTCGAAGGTCAAGAAGACCACACCTGCAACCCCAGAGGGAACCAAGCTTGTGGAGGTTGATCTGTACGAACCATTTGTAGAGGTTGCCAACACCATCATCGATTATGTCGGTGAACTGAGGCCCGAGTTGCGCGAGCAACAGCATGTGGTAGGGAAATGGATCGACACGCACGACCGTGCCCTGACCTCACGGAATCCAAATTCACTTCGGGTTCAGCCTGACTTGTCCTTTGTTCCTGCAGCCAATGCTGGAGGGATGAAGGCCATGGCAGCGGATTGGGAGGAACAAGGGGGCCGGCCTCCTGAAGGTGAAGAAATATCACGGGTATGTAGTTTGGTTTCTATCGCTAGCCTCCCTCTCGACTTACCAGTGCACAGACGACGGACATGCCTGAGACTGAGACCACCCGGGAGCGACAACAGGAAGAATGCCTTCCGGTCCGAGATAAAGTGAAGCAGGTATGCTTCTTTCGTCCGTATGAGTAGTTCGCCTTAATGTACCGGTGCCTACATAGACGCAAAAGAAGGTTCGTCTCTCTTGTATATACGTGTACCGACCACTAACCTGTTGTTCAGCTGCCAACGCAGTGGTGGCTTCAGATTCTGACCGTCGTCGAGATGAAGTTGCACCAAAGCAATGGCGCGAGCGCCAATGACAATGCGAGCATCAACGACTCCACAAGCACCAGCGCCAGCAGCATTAGTGGCGAATGCGAGGACGGCAAGCCCAAGTACAACGAGGCTGTACCACAACTAGGTACCTATGTTCGCCAGATCTTCATGGAACAACTCGATCGGCGCTTCGTCTTTGCTCTTACCCTTCGCTCCGGCGGATTATGGGTTTACCTCTTCGATCGCAGTGGCACAAGTGAGCATCACAGAAGCGATTGATATCAACAAAGTCAGTCGAGCAGGGTCATATGTTCAGGACGGTGTTGATCTGTAGTTCAGAATCCCGAGGATTTCATTCATGTCATCGCAAGTCTGGCTTATCTCTCACCGGAACAGCTCGGATGGGACCCGACGTTCCAGGCGTGGAACGGTGAAGGACCCGTTCCATCGTATGGTCTTCCGCTAGGATCACTGACGGACTGCTCGAATGCTTACGAAATTCCTTGGGTCATCGATAGCCCCAAGAATCCATTGGAGAAATACGTCTCTATCCGATCCCTGCATTTCAGGAGCGCGCAGGTCCTCTACGGCAGAGCAAGCATCATACTCGAGGTGGTCTCGTTGGGTGACTGGAAGGCCAAAAATGAAGAGGTGGGATACTTGGCCTTCATCCACGAATCTGTGTTCTGATGTGTTCTTGAGGCAACGATAATGGTGATGAAGCAAACATGGCAGCGGCTGCCTGGACTCGAGGGTGACAACGAGGTAACACTGGTCAACTGCCTCAGATTATGCTTCAGAGCCCAATGACTGGACAGAGCAACTGGAGGAGTTGCGCAAATCTCTCGAGTGGGAACCTTATGAAGCGTACATTCTCCACAAGGCTGGTTTTGCCATTGATTCATCTCGCCTCCACGAAGCCGGCTATGTGTGTTCTGACGGGAAGCAAGTGGATACGTTTGACTTCATTCGCAAGGGTCTTGAGCACTATGTGCCTCAAAGCTTACGGCCAGCTCCGGAAGTCAAGAAAAACTCCAGCTCAGCTATACTTAAAATTATCGACGGCCCCTGCGATCTGTGGGACGGTCTGAGAATTGACACCCCTTGCAAAACACCTGACCAGGGTGATGAACACCATCGACCAGTGAGTCGTAAGCTGACACGCATATTCCTCAAGCTCCCGGGCTGGACAATCAAGCACTTTATGAGCAAGGAGGAGCTCATCAGTGCTCTAAAGGGTGGAATTGAAGGTTTGGTTCGTACTTTACACGGGTGTCGGGTCTGACATTTCAAGCAGAACATGAGAAGCTGTGCAGGAATGGAGTGATTCATCCGAGATGTCAGCACGGGGAATATAATCTTGTCAGGCATGGGGGGCGGAATGGGAGGCCATCTCATCGATTTCGATCACAGCAAGATCACGGTCCAATTCAAACCTTTCGCTTCGGAAAACGTTGGGACACTAGGGCCCAGGCCAACGCGACAGGCTTCGACAGGAATATGATGACACTGCGATAGATCTCGCTGAGAAAGCATATGGTGAAAGGGCGTGGATCTATTTGATCGTCGCAGCGGCGGCCCATGGGCTCTCAGTACCCTTTATGCATCAGCTCGTCACATTTCAGGATCTTGGCTGGGATTCTGTGGTGCAGTGGCCTTTTCGATCCGGTGACAGTGAATTAACAGTGTCCAGGGATATGACCTTCCATCCTTCTCGGACCGCCGAGCAGGGCATGGTTACATTACCGTATGCTCGTCCCTTGTGCCGTATTCTTATTCTAATGAGCTTCCTCCAGGGGACTCTTCCTTTCATAAGCTCACATCTTGGCGGGGGAAGGCCTCATACTGCGATACACGACATGGAATCGTTCCTGTGGATTCTGGTGTATATTACACTCCGATACGACGGACCAGCGACGCCAAGAAAGTTATCCGGGGCACAGGAGGGTATCATTTACGATTATTTCCACAACACTGGTACTGCTAGAGACAAAAAGCTCAAGGCCTTCAACACCGAGAAAAAATTCGAGGACATTCTGGACAACGTTGCCGAATACTTCAGTGACCTCAGATCACTGATCCGGGAATGGTACGCGGTGCTCAAGGTAGCCTGGGCCTATCCAAAAGGACTCGAATATTGTTATCCACACAAGATTATCCAAATGCTTCTTGACAAGGCCATGGCACAGCTCAAAGCCTCCCAAGTACCTGAACGCTACCTCGAGATGACTCGAAAAGAGGAGGCCCGGAGGAAAGAGTACTGGGATCTTGCGAAAACTGCGATAAAGAGTTGGAAGACGGTTGACGCATTATTGAAGGAAGAGGAGCGAAGGGTATCTGGCCAACCGCACTTGGATCCTCCGATTCCGCAAACCCATGTCAGGTCTCCTCCATCATCTCCACCCGTGGCAAAGAGAGCCCGGCGCAAGTGAACACCCCCGAGCCGTCACTAACTCACCCCCCGCTTTCCTGTCCCATCTTTTTTGGTGTAATGCATCGACTCCTGGCGTGAATTTTGTGGCTCTCGTGTCTATGTCGTTTCTGTCTCCCAAGAAACTACTGAACCTTGCCCCGAACGTGACCCCGTGCTAATATATGTTATCCCTTTGAATGCTATTTCTGTCAAATCTTGTTTTCCGCTCTACATCGGCTATGACAGATGTTTCGAAATGACGCCTCAATCCCATGATGCGATCGTGCATTTGTCTCGAAGGGAAACACTTATGAACGATAACGGAAACCGGCTTCGTAGACAAGTGGCTCATCTTGCATGCTGACACCTACAGATTGAGAGCTCTGCGTCCTGAGTGGTGTGGCGTGGCCGGCAAATCCGGAATTGTTATGGACTGAGGCATCAGACTGGAGGCAATCCAGAGCCCGGGGGCTCGGACGTTGGTGTGGCCTCCGCGTCTGCCCAGATACTCAGGGGTGTGGTTAGCGTAAATACAAGCCTTCGATCCTGAGTCGTCAATAGATTTGTTGGCTGGCGAGAGTAGAATAAGTACGAGTAATCAGCAAGTGATCCCATCCAGATTTGTTGATTCCCGACGAGGTGTGTGAAACGCATATGTTCTCCTGCCGCCCGCATGTGCTTCTAGCAATTTATGTGCGAGAATAATGTGGGGTATCTAGGGGTCTTGTGGGCCAGTGGAGAATCTTGGCAGTGCGCAAAGTCCAGAGTCGCCTTTATGTCTGCTCTGGATTACTTCTCTTCGGCTAGAAAAGTTCGTCGGAAGCCTTGGCCGCGGGGTTGCTCAAGCGGAAATAGCGAGAAACTTGTTTGTCAGGACATGGCAGACCTGAGGATAAATGCGACAAAGTCGAAACCTTGAACTTTGATCTATATTGCGACAAGACGAAAACAAGTGTGCATTAACCGTGGACATGTGCACAGTGCGATTATATACCAATAAAGGGTCGTGAGGGTCGTGAACAGTTACTCGGTTGAATGTCGTCTATAGGAAGGTACTTTTGGTTCGTGGTCTAGGAGCATTTGTCAGAAATGATTTCTCCCAGATGATGTGCACATACCACCCCGTCGGTTCAAACTTGACCCTCCCATCCCTTTCTGTCCTTCCGAGTCTTCCGCCTCTTTGTGCTCCTCTCCACAACCTCAGGATCATCAACGCCCTTTACCGCTGTCCTTCTCTTGGTTATATGACGCATTTTCCTCACTCACAGCTGCGACGATACCCAAGCTGACCAACCGGCCACCGAAACCGAGTATGCTGCCGGTAATGCACGCGACGCCACAAAACACGTAGATAGGGAACGCAGTTTCAAGGAGCCATATGAGGAAGTGATAGGGTGTAAGGAGGGTGAGTGTGAGGAGGACCGAAGCAAAGGTCGTGAGGGGTGCGAGGAGGTAGGTGAAGCGGTGAGAGGAGTGAGGTCCAGGGGATGTAGGTGACAAGGCGGGTGGTGAGGTGGGTGATAAAATGGAGTGATTTAGTCAGGTAGGGGAGGAGGAGCGGAAGGAGCGGGAGTGGCGATGGTGTGGGTGTTGGCGATGATGATGGTGTGCTCATGGACAGATCGCGCAGTCGACGCTCAAGCGCGCAACGTTTGAAAGGCTGACCCTATGGGGGAAGTGCGGTGACACGTGACGTGGGGAAATTAGAAGACGATGGCATCAAGTGACAAGCCGAAAGGACCACATGCAAGGCACGGCGATGTAGCCGTCGTCTATGGTCTGTGAAGCTTCAAGTAGCAATTGCGAGGCCACATGCTCGTTAATGAACGTCGAAGGCTGATATTCACCGTTGAAATCATGGGTAGTATTCAATACTTGTTCGGTTCCGTTGACAACTTTTTTTTACGGTGGTACTTCCATATAAGGAAACAACGGAATCGAGTGTGCCCATATATCTTGCAAGCTGTTTACAAAGTCCCACCACTGTCCATGTTCAGACACACCCTCACTAGGAGAGATGCTTTCCTCATTCTCCTTGGTGCATCCTCCGTGCACGTCTGGTCTCTCTTGTTTCGCGAAACACCCCCAGACCAGTCTAGCCTCACCGACTCACAGCTCTACCCAGTGCAGAAGTATCACAATCCTGACGTCCACCACACCCTGGAGACCGTGTTTAAAACAATCACCGAAACGACTACTGTACTAGAGGCTGTAACTGTGACCGAGACCGTGCCTACCCTCGTCCCCAACAAGTGCATCAGACAGCGAAAGCGGGCAGTGGCGCCAACTTGCCTAGCACATCTATTATTGCCCATGCACCAGGCTGGACTCTGTTTAGGAATTTGTACATGTCTAATGGAACCTTGTATATTCTCACCCCGCGACCGAAAAAGTTCCCTGCGATTCGGATGATGACCAGTACTGGTCTGCCGTCCGTGAATACCCCAGAAAATATTGCTTCACGTGAGCCGTCGAGTGCTAATATGGATTATATCACACCCGACGATGCGGTTGAACGATGGGGTGGAGAGAGAGAGAGGGGCAGAGTGTGGACTGTTGAAGGAAATACCGTGCGTCCGTTCGCTTCCTGCCGGTTGCATCACTGACTGCCCCTATTTATTTTAGCTCCTCTTTAATGACCCCCCTCAGTTCTTGCGACATTATTACCATCCTCGTTGCAGAGCTCTTCTTTGGTGTACAAGTCTTCTGGCATGGGGCATTTTCTCAGCCAGAGGAAACAACATCACAACGGACTGCACAGCAGTTCGCATTCTCGTCTTCACCTTCTCTCCATCCCGCACCACCCCGAATTGACCGCGCAATATTTGCGCACAGTAATGCTGACGGGTGGAGGGACAACCCAGGATTCAACTCGTATTTCCTCCGAGCTGCCTTTCCCTCTCTTACCATCGAGCACCAGGAAGACTGGAATGACCGAATCGGCGTGACCAACGCCGGCGATCGCGCGTGGAGATTCCCTGTGGTCCTGCTTACAGATCGTAGTGCAGCGCATCGCGGCAAGGTCTGTGGTAGTTTGACCCAGCGTACCGCTGCGGAAGCTTGGGAAGGCATGAGGAAGTTGGGTCAGTTGAGGGGGAGGCATGTTGGTGCGTGGTGGGAGCCGGTCCGGAGTGCCATTTGGGAGTTTGCTGGGGCTTCAAGGGACTTGATGAAGGTCAAGGAGATACGGGTTCCGGAGGAGGATCTCGTAATACGTGGTGCCGGGACAGGTGATGATGAGATTTTGAATGGGGTTGGTGTAGAGGCACAAAAGTTTTTGGAGATGCCGGAGAAAATAGTGGTAACTTATATCTCTAGGCAGGGCACGAGCAGAAGGAAGTTGATTGATGAGGATCATGATGCGCTGGTTGAAGCATTGACATCGCTAGCGAAGAGGAAGAATCAAGAGGCAGAGAAGGATAAGACGAAAAGGGAATGGGAGTTGAAAGTCGTACAAGCAGAGAGAATGACAAAGGATGAGCAAGTTAGGGTTGCTGCCAACACGACCGTGAGTTCCATTCGCTCATTGACAAATGAGTCTGACTTGCGAGGCTCTGTAGATTATGCTTGGTGTGCATGGTAATGGGCTTACGCATCTTGTTTGGATGAAGCCTTCGAGGGTGTCGACGGTGATTGAGATTTTTTGCCCTGGAGGATTCGCGCATGATTATCAGTGGACGACGAGGGCTCTTGGAATGGCTCATTTTGCAGTTTGGAATGATACGTGCGTCCTCTATCTTTATTGTTAGCCCAGGAGCTTCATACTGATGGATAGTTGAAGCCACCGTACACATCCCAATAAACCTAACGTGGATTATCCGGATGGCTTCCAAGGCGATAAGATTCCCGTACATGGACTTACCATTGCAAAGTTGATTGAAGATCGGGTAGAGGGTGTCCTATAGCACCTCCAGATTCTTGTTTCATTTACTTATTGGTTCAGTTGGGTTTTTAGCTTGTTGTATTTTATTACTCTTTACAGACTAGGCCAAGTAATTGCTATCTCTGGGGCCAGCTCATTTTTGCTCACTATATAATATATGCACCTCTCGCCCACGCGATCACGAGAAGAAATCCATATCCATCGATCCGGGTCTTTCAAAGCAGCGCAGGTGCGAGTTTCCACTGCCTATGCGGCACGGGTCCTTACTGGACTTGAACAAATTGAGCTCCAAAATAGGGCAGAAACATAGCGTCGGTCCAGGATATCTCAACTTGACTATAGCCGCTCGCAAGACAATTGACCTCTGTAATGATCCACAGACCCTTCTCTTATTATTCAACAGTGGTGCCACATGGGAACGCGGCTGCAGTTGTTAAACAGAAACCGGCACCAACCCGGACCGACGATACATTCACCCCCCCTCTACCACCCCATTGTATTGCGGTTGTATAGTCCCTCATGTGTAAAGGATACTCGGGTCGTCAACAACTTCGTCTATCCTGTGAAATAGGAGGCATCCTTCGAGCGGGGCATCGGTAATTCGGTTGGATCGCCGCCTTTTAAGTAAAGGGGTTTGTGTACCGTTGGAGCTTTCATAAATCGAAGTGTCGATTTGCTAACGGCTTTATTTCACGATTTATGTACCCCATTGAATTTTGGTCTTCTGGGAACTCCGTGTGTTGGGTTTAATGACGTACAGTTAATTCTGATAAATATCTCCAGGCAAGGCGGTTTGTGACTTCAACGATATATAATCAACCACCCCCCCGTCGTTCGTTTGGAAGAAAATGTTCAGTGCTCGTGTTGTCACTCTCTTCTCGCTCATTGCTGCTCTCTCCACTCTTGGTCCCTTGAATGCCGCGGAAGTTGTGATTAGCTGTAAGAATCCGCGCCAAGTCGCGTTGACTTTTGTGCGTCTTTTTTGTTTTATTTTTGTTTAGCTGTGCCTTGGGTTTCTGGAGCTTATGGAGCGGTGAAAGGATGATGGCCCTTATCAGTATACCAACGAGGCTGTCAGGATATTAGATGCGGCTGGTGCCAAAGGGACCTTTTTCGTCAGTAAGTAAATTCGTATTATGAGATTTAGGATGAAGGTTAAGGGCTTGCGTTTAGATGGGGAGAATTTGGGGTGTATCTACGACCAAACTAGTGTCGATATCTTGAAGCATGTGTATCACAGGGGCCATCAGGTCGCTTCACATGCATGGACGCACAGGAATCTGACTGCCTTGTCTTTGGAAGAACGTTCGTAATATCATTTTATCCGGAAGAGCTGGTAGCTGACTTCGTTTCTCGATAGTTGACGAGGAATTGCAGAAGGCCCACGGTTTGTTCCGTTCCTTTGTCGTGATGGAGTAATTTAAAAATTGGCGGTAGCTGCTATCGAGAGAATTACCGGAGCTAGTGTCGCCTTTATGCGCCCACGTAAGCCTGCCCAGTACTATTTACTGGTGTTCGAAGCTGAATCTTTGCATAGCACATGGAAGTTATAATGACGCGGTAGTTGCGGCCGCCGCAAAGCTTGGTGAGACTGTAACTATCTGTGACTTCACGTACGTTTCTCCGTTCTACGAACGGGTACCAGCTGACTTGGTTTAGCTCCATGGATTTCCAGCGTGTGAGTGTCGAGGAACAGAAACGGCTTTTCGATGATTTGGTTGCTCGGAGGCCACCTAATGCGCTATCGTTACAACACGATGTGTATGGTGCGTGTCCATACTTCTAGGTTCATTAATACGGATGACTGATCGCGCACCTTCTCTACTCAGAGTCTTCAGTGTACGTTTACCACATTTCTTTGGCTCCTACTATGAGATACTCAGATTGTTTGGCCTTACAGAAAAGAGGTTCTTCCGTACGCGATCCAAAAACTCCAGGGTGCTGGGTACGAGCTCGTTACCGTTGCCGAGTGCCTTGGCCAGCCGGCATACCAGAACGTTGGGATACCCGAGTTGAGGACGGTGAGTTGGTATCTTTGTGGTGGTACGAGATTGTTGACAGGCTACCGCCATCTGCAGCAAGATTGGCATTGCTGAGCGCTGATGTAATGCATTCGCCAGCCGTTATTTCTTTGTTTGGTTCTTCCTGTTTACGGATGGACAAGCATGTGGGTCTCCGCTAGGATACAATGGGAGTTGGTGTCAATAAAAGGCTGTTGAACTTCAGGCTTCGGTTCCGAATATAAGACCGGGCTGTTCAGAGCTGGAACTGCTTCCACGCATCACGACTTTCCGATGCGTTTGAAATGATTTTTATTAGGTGCGCGATTATGTGAGGGGCCCGTCTGAGTAAGATCAGATCCTTAAGTCGATTGATCAGAACAATGAGGTGCTGGTTGAAATTTGACAGCGCTGGTGAAGAGGAGAAACAAAAAAGCGAGAGAGAATAATGAAAAGGAGTTGGAAGTGAAAGGAAGAACAAGCTATAGAAAAGCGCTGGGTGCAGCGTTATTTGGATCACGGGCCTGTTGCCAAACATGAGCCCAAATTTCGGGTCGCAGACGCGTTCGCCGGAACATACACCGCGCCCATGCTCACCCGCACACTCCTCCGCACAAAAGCGGACTCCTCCATCCTCTCCCTGCGCCCCCAATTATCAACACAAACACAAATCCGACTCAAATCCTCATCACCCTATGGCCGTACACATGTCTGGAAACGCCGCCTGCCGACGCTGCCCAACCCGGTAGTACCCAAATATCCGCAGACGGTAGTGCGTTCGGACGGCACGTCTTTTGTTCAGTGGACTACGTCCCCGAGGTCGTTGATTCGGCTAACGAGGGATACAACGAATAATCCGGTGTGGAATCTAGATAGATGGGGTGGGGGGGCCGGTATTGAGGAGGAGAGTGGGAGCGTTGGGCGATTGGGGAGGTTCGGGAGGAAGTTTGGTGGTAGTGGTGGTGTGGGGATGGTTGAGAGTGAGAGTGAGGATGAGTGGAGGGTGGAAGAAGGAACGAGTAGAGGGATGGGAGGGTCATTGGATGACGTTGGCTGGTTTGAAGAGATGGCGCAGTTGACAGGCGAGGATGCTGGTGTGGAAGGTGGGAGGAAGAAGGAGAAGGAAAAGAAGTGAGATGCGCATGGTGCGTATATGCAGTGGCATCCGTCGCACAGATGCTGAGATACTGGCTAGAGGTACCCATATACACATGAGTTGTGTAACTGCTCTCTAGGTGCCGGGCGCGATAAATTGCTTGGGCGTTTCCGATGTCGGCGTTTCCCACATGACCGCCATAATTTAACATAATATATGCACTTCTCGCCTCCACGAGCCGACGAAGAAAGTGTATACTCACTAGCGTGAGCCCTTTAGCGTCTGTAATGATGAATATCACTTGCGCGTCCGGGCTCTATCTCCCAAATCATTCAACACAACAAAGGCGCAAGTTTTCCCTGGATTTGCGGCATGAATGTTGACCAGGCTCAGGCAATAAACAATTGGGCTTCGGGCAAAGCGGAAACAGAGTGTTCTGGATTTTCCCACCAGTTATTGAGCGGCTTACCCCATCGAGTTTGGGTCCTCACCGTTCGTGTGTCTGACAAGACTAGTCCACTATTAGTATGACGTACTGATAGTGCCTATATATATATCCCAAGACAAGGCGGCTTGCAAACTTTTACCGGTTGCTAGTTACCCTCACTAAATCTACCGCCCACAGCGGACAGCACGTCGCTCTTTTCTATATAACTCACCTCCCGTCGCTCGTTTAGAAGAAATGTTCGGTGCTCCGTATTGCCACTCTCTTCTCGCTCGTTGTTGCTCTCTCCACTTTTGGTTCCGTGGACGCCTTTGGGGGTCGTAAAAAGTTGTACGAGGCGAAACCAGGTTGCATTGACTTTTGTGCGTGCCTTTCATTTAGCAATGCTTTGAGTCTCCTAGGCTTATACAGCGATAAAAGGACGATGGTCCTTTTCAGTATACGAACGATGCTGTCAAGATATTAGAAGCCGCTCGTGCCAGAGGGACCTTTTTCGTCAGTGAGTAATGGTATAATGCGATTCGGGTGAATGATACTCACTTTCATCTAGACGGGAAAAACTGGGGCTGTATTTATGACCAAGCAAATGTCGATACCTTGAGGCATGTATTTCGTAAAGGACATCAAATCGCCTCGCACACTTGGGCACACAAAAATCTCACTACCTTGTCCGCGACCGAACGTTCGTCATTCACTTGCTCAGTCCGACAGAATACACAACTGACTCTTTTCTTGGTAGTTGACGAGGAGTTGCGGAAGACTCATGGTTTGTTTCTTTCTTTTGAATGCCATTGATGAGGTTATATGAGTGTCGGTGATAGTCGCCATTGAAAGAATCACTGGAGCTAGTGTCGCGTTCATGCGTCCCCGTAAGTATTAATGACCCACTGTGCCATTTCGTAGCTGAGTCGTTTTATATAGCTTATGGAAGCTGGAATGACACGGTAGTTAGGGCCGCCTGCAAGGCTTGGTGAGACTGTGGCGCTCTGGGACTTCGAGTATGTCTCTACGTTTCGTGTATCGGTATCAGCTTACTCGGTTTAGCTCCGGCGATTCTGTGGGAGCGAGCGTCGAGGAGCAGAAACAGCGGTACACTGATCTGGCTGCCCGGAAGCCGCTTAACGTGCTGTCGTTACAACACGATGTGCACGGTGCGCGTCTTATCTCTCAAACCATTGAAACGATAACTGATAGGGTATTTCTTCAGAGTCCTCAATGTATGCTCACCGTGACTTCTTTGGCTGCTACTAAGGAATACTCAAATTCTTTGATCTTGCAGCAAGGAAGTTTTGCCGCACGCGATCCAGAAACTCCAAGGTGCTGGGTACAAGCTTGTTACCCTTGCAGAATGCCTTGGCCAGCCGGCGTACCAGAGAATTTGGAGGCCAAAGCAGAGGACGGTAAGTTGACCTTTGTGCTGGCATGGGGTTGTTGACAGACTGTCATTTGCAGCAATATTGGCATTGCTAAGTGCTGGACTAGTGCATATAGCCATTTATTCATCCGAACTCCTTTTTCTCCCCCCACATATGGACAGTACTTGGGTCTATGCTATGATACAACGGTATTTAATGTCAATCAGATGGTGCCTGTGCACTTGTTAAGCTTCAAGCTTCAAGACTTATAAGCAAGTTTATGTTGCCGGTTTTGAACTTAGGATCGCGATTCACGGTGTCGGATGTGTTGCCACACATTACCACTTTCCGAGACGTTCGACTCGATATTTATGGCACAGAGTTGGGCGTGAGTACCTGAGTATTATGCTAAGTCGCATAGAGTAAGACCAGATTTCCTTCCTGCTATCGCACGCGTTGAAACTTAGGCGATAGCGAGGCTAAAGTCGGTTATTTGGCTGTTAGTTTAAGGCAACCTGCCGGCAGATAATGTGCTCGAACTTATGGAGATAAATTGAATTAAAGTATTGATGTATGACTGATAATACAGCCTGAGATGAAGGCGGTGGCACTGCCTATCCCATTGTATGGTATGCTCGATAATACGAATCAATATCAGGAACCAACTAAGCACAGTCTCGATCGCGAGACCATGGGTAAGAATGTGCTCGGGGACTCTCGCCAAAAGCAGGGAGCACGTGATCCTGAACATTTAAACTATCAACTCTCTTTATTACGCCCATCACCTCGCCTTCAGGGACCCTTTGAGGTATATCTCCCTATCCTCTGTGATAGAGTGTTACATATGCTCAAGCTGTCATCAGATAAAAGTGACCGGTCGATGGCCTACAATCACTCGGCCTTTCTACCCATATAGTTCAAGCCACCGGATTTTCCTAGGGAGGCGTTTACTGGCTAGCAGTCCCAGTCCTATACCCCTAATCAGCCTGATAAAGTGCTCGGTCCACAAGCCCCTTAGGTCTTCTGTGCTCATACGCTTGGCAACCCGATAGACGGCTTCATACACCCCCGTCGACCACTAGCGTTGTGCGAACCCGCCCCCCTCTTTCTCGTCATGTCGAATCCCGCATACGGAACGATGCCAATGTTTGAAGCTCCGAGGAGTGCAGCGGTAGGTGGAGGTGGAGGTGGAGGTGGAGGTGGAGGTGGAAGTGGTTTTATCCCGCCACCGCCCGGAGCGAGCCAAGGGGGTGAACCCGGCCACTATGACCCCTTCACAGGATATGGCAGGATGGCTAACACAAGGTCTGTATGCCCTCGCAGGTTTTTTTTTCTACACTATTAATATTTTGTCGGAAGCACCTCTAATAATTGGCCTTCAACAAATTCAAGTCAGTCCCAATATCCATGGTATAATCAACAAGCTGCCCCTGCTGCAACCCATGGACAAAGTCCTTGGACGTACGCCCAATACCCACCGACCCCACCCGCCCCTATACCCTCTACTACACCCGGCGCGTCGTTCACCCCTGTAACGCCAACGAATCTCAACCATTGGTCTCCTTATATAAACCCCTATCAACCTCCGCTTGCACCGTCAACAGCTCACTATCCCCCATGGTCACAACAACCACACGCGCAGGCTTTCAACCTTTACTCTGATGACCAGCCGATAACCACAAGTGCCTTCAATGGCTCAGCAAATGCAGGGAATGCCCAAAAAGTCGGCCTTGAAGCGGACGAATTCGCAAAAAGTCAGAAAACGGTCGCCAGAGTTTGAGACTACGACAATGCAAAGATCAACGTCGACGGGTTCGGGTTTTGGCCATCACGGTTATGGGTGGCCGTCGCTCCCGCAACCACCACCCGCGCCTGTTTATACCCAAAGCGATTCCTACGACGAACGGAACCTTGCGCGCAGACCACGAGATTGGAGGGCAGACTATTATCCTAAACAAGGAATCTCTTCATATTTGCCCAAAGTCGGTAAAAATCCGCTCGGATGTACCAGGTGTGTTGACTAGTGATCGTCCCTAATTATTACTTACTTGTCGTGTAAAGAATATGTCGACCCTGTTAAACGCGCGATGCACCCGTTACTTATATATTCCGCCAATGCGCCCCCGATTGCTCTCAACTTGCGACTAAACCCACTTGACTCCGGTGTCCTCCACTTTCCGAACCTGACAAGACTCCACAACGAGATTGATTTTGCACAGCTCGCCACTTCCCCTCACAGTCAAATGCTCAGACTATACCATCCCCGACTACCCTGGTATGTCGACGTGCATCAGTCGCACCCAAATGGAGTGACGGTGTTTGATGTGATTGTACAATTGAGTCGGCAGATGCTGACGCCCATCCTTGGCCGGCATTATTACAATGAAGTCTTGGATGATGCAGATCGAATGGCGTTAGCGAAGACGTTCGGAGAGAGAGTAAAAGGAAAACCCGAAGATATTAACAAAGGGGTAATGCAGGTTGATTTCTTGGGCGAGAAATTCATGTTGGAGGGGTTCGTTCGGGGCAAACAAGGAATGTGGGAAATTAGGACAAGACGGCCAGATTGACGGTCCTCTGTCGCATTTCCCCGGTTTTGGTTGTAGGCGCTAATGAAATTGCTAAGCGGTTTCCTTGTTTCTACTCTTTTCTAGTCAGTCTCCATCCTGCTATCGATGATTCTGAGATGCGCAGAGGGCTTACCATGTCCTCCCTTTTAGATATACTTCCTGCGTCACCAAGGTTCTCGGTCATCTTGTACTTTCGCCATCCTGCTGTACTCTTTCACCATCCTCCTGCCATTATCAGCTTTCTCGAACTCAACCTGCTATAGTAACGTCTGCAATACCGCTTTCTTCCTCTCGTTTGCTGTGTGTGTTAAATAGCCATTCCAGTCAGAATAATTGACCTATATTTCAGTATTGCGCCCCCCCCCCCCGCGGAAAATATCACACGTCGTTATTTCGAACATGTATTTTTAGGGTTTTCATGGTCCGGAATGGTGTATCCGCATGTTTTCCCCTATATTGACAGCAACAAGACACCGACATGACATTGCTAGCTATTTACAGAAGCCCTCGGCTAATTGGTGACTGATGATCGCTATAACAATCAACCTCCGCCCGTGTCATAACCATGCTGGTGACTGAGAGGACATTTCAGGCGCGCACCGCGTGTCTCTACTGAATCTAATGGAACCAACGGCGAAATTCTTCTTCTGGGGAAAACGATGACTGATGCCCTTGGGGATTTCCCGCGGAGCGGTAGTGGCAAGCTGTGGCGAAACAAGCGGTTGAAACACAGGCACAGAGGATATCACTGTGTTTGTGGTGGAACATTGGAACTGAGCTCCGCCACAGGCACGCGCAAGCGAAGGGCTACCGTCCGCAAGGAGGAAGAATCCTTGAAAGCGAGGCCTCAGATGACGATCATGGACATGTATGTGGGTTACCGGACTTCTCGGTGCGGAATCAGTTAAGCGATCAAAGAGGGCTAACGATCAACATGAGCAGTGACGGGTATACTCTCTGGCTATTACACTGTTTCTCACCGACATACCAAGGACAGGACTGCGGTAACCTGTGATTGATCCCACCCCCAAATACCAGAGTTGCCGCTTCGTTGAGCGCATCCTCTTCGAGTGAGTGTTTTTTCTTTCCCCCACGCGCAGTTGTTTTACATTACAAAGATAATACTAGTCACAATAATCAGCTGGACTAACCGACCGGCTCACACAAATGCCACTTGTGCGTATCCGGTATCGCTATTATCCCCTTGCGGCTGGGTGTGATGCGACTTTCTCAAATGCTAGCCGATTGTTTGGTTCCAGGTCGCTAACCGGCGATGCAGGGCCCGCAGAAGCATTGAACTCCTCAGCAATTACCCACATGCCCTAGTGATGTATCCCCTTCGATTGATCCAGACCACTTCAGAGGAGACCGGCAAAGGCGCTAGTATATAAACCTTCGTGATGGTGAACTTTGCTCCCCCCCATTTTACTGCCATCTATTTTATCCTCTCTTATTCCCTCCCCCGTTCATCATGGCAATGATGTCGCTGATTCGCAGTTTACTGCTGATAGTGGCCCTGGGGGCACCCACCGTTCTTTCGGACACATTTGAGAGCGCTTCGGCCTTGCCTTCCACTAACGACTACGACTTTGTTATTGTCGGAGGTGAGTGACAGAGTGTAACCTTGCTCATTCATTTTCGTGCTTAACTGATGCACTGTGGCTCATCAGGTGGAACCTGCAGGGAGTGTCGTCGCTAACCGTTTGTCTGAGAATCCCAAGATCAAAGTGTTGCTCATCGAAGCTGGTATTCCGTGAGTTTTGTGAATGAATTGCACCGAATGATTTTGAGCTTTACCATTGGGATACATAGCAACACTGATGTGGATCTTCAGATCCCATTGCTCTGCTCTCGTCTGAACCCGCACACAAAATGGGATTGGAATTATACAACTGAGGTCATGCCTGGTCTCGGAGGTCGAACCCTTCCCTACTGCTCGTGGATATACATTGGGAGGGAGTTCCTCAATCAGTGGGTGTATTCTTCTTGTGCGACGAGATCGATGTACTGAGTATATACCACAAGATTTTATGGCGTATACCAGAGGATCCCGGGAGGATTATGATAAGATAGCTAAGATCACCTGGTGATAATGGGTGGGGTTGGAATTCGATGATTAACTTTTTCAAGAAGGTGAAGAACTTTGTCTCGATCCCTGGACTCGATGTATCCTAACCTTCAAATTCAGGGTGAGAAGTTCAACCCACCCCCCGACAACCATAGCATAGCTGGCGAATTCGATCCCAATGCTCATGGGAACAGCGGTCCCCTGTCTGTAGGCTTGCCAGGGCCTCTTTTCCCGACGGACAATCTCGTTCCTCCAGGTTACTAAGGATCTGCCCCAACAATTCCCCTTCAACCTTGATATCAACTCTGGAAACCACCTCGGTGTTGGTTGGTTCCCTTACACTCTTCTGAACGGCAAGAGGTCAAGCTCCGCTACCGCTTACCTCGCTCCATCGTTTGCCAGTCGCAAGAACCTTCATATTCTCACCCGAACCCGTGTCTTGAAAGCTCGATTCTGCTAAGACCAAGAATGGACTTGAGTTCAAGACGGTCAGATTCGCAAACTCGCCCAATGGTAAACTTTCATGTTTTAAAGCCCCCTCAATTGTTACCCACAGTCTCCCATCTTCCTAGGCCAAGTATTTACTGTGACCGCCAAGAAGGAAGTCATTCTTTCTGCAGGCTCGATTAATACCCCTCAGATCCTCATGAACTCTGGCATCGGCGAAGCTGCTCAGCTGTTGCAGAACAAGATCATGCCCCTGGTCCCTCTAACATCAGTCGGAAAGAACGTCACTGATCACCCCCTTTCGACCCTTCATTTCAAAGTCAGTTCGACTGATACCTTGGAGAAACTCGCCGATCCCGCTTTCATGGCCGTTCAACAACAGCTGTGGGCTGCGAACGGAACTGGATTGCTCGGTGGCACCTTTTCGAATCAAGGTCGGATTCGTGAGATTGCCTTCTGATAACGACCTCCTCAAGCGCAACCCAGACCCCTCTGCCGGACCTAATACCGCTCATTATGAGCTCTTGTTCACCGTAGGCCTTTTTTTTTTTTTCACTTGGGTTGTCACCCCAATGCTCATGATATATGTTAGAATGGCTTTTTGGGTCCCCCGCCCGCATCTGGCAACTTCTTCTCCATCACAGCTTCGTTGTTGACTCCTACTGCTCGTATGTGTCAAAAAAAAACCCTCTCTAGCTCCTTCGCGGTACTAAGTCTGGGTGCCCCTCTAGGTGGATTTGTCCAGCTGAGATCCAACAACCCATGGGACCCTCCCAAGCTGACTCCCAATTATCTCGGAACCGACTTTGACAGGCAGATGCTTCGTGAGGGTATGAAGATCGCCCAACAATTCGTTGCTGCGAATGCATGGAAGGACTGGGTTGTCTCAGCCCGTTGAGAACCCCAAGACGGATGCTGAGATAGAAGAACACATCAGGCAAACTGTTCAACCTTTCTTCCATGCCTCTGGGACTGCTGCCATGTCTCCTGCTAACGCCAATTGGGGTGTCGTCAATCCGGACTTGGCAGTCAAGCATGTTTCGGGCTTGAGAGTTGTGGATGCGTCCGTGTTGGTGAGTAACCTTTTTTTTGTTTTGGCCACATCTACCTGGCGTGTTTTCGCTTATGCTAGCGGAATTTAGCCTCACATTCCGGCTGCTCACACACAAGCTCCCGTTTATGGCATCGCGGAACGTGCCGCCGATATTATCAAGAAGGCATGGAAAATCTAATACATCTGTTTTCCAAATATTCCGCTCGGGACAATTTCTTCTTTTTCTCTGTAAGCTCATCTGTTCGATATGGACAGGTAGCATATAAACCTTTTTTTTTTCTCTGGGTTTTTGTTATTATTTCCCGCCCACGATCCTTTCTATGCCTCGTAGTTTATGAAGCACATGATAATGTTTGACGTTCGTGGTCGTATTTTACTAGCAGCTTGGCGGAGTTGCAAGCACTGAACAAAGCTATTAATGGTAACATGAAAAACACGCTTGGAAGAAAAAACTGCCTATTGGTTACCGCTTAACCCTATACTCCCTTCGCTTGTTCCGCGGATTCGATGCTTAATCCCGCTTAACCCCGCCTGAAGGGGGAGCGACGAGCGAAAAAAAAACAAAAAAAAAACTTCTCAAGCTCAATATACCCAGGACATCGTTAATATCTGTCTACCAATTCCTGCAGGTCAAAGAATTGGCAGGCTCTGGATATGAGAGTTGTCTATTTCAGATGCCACCATGACGAGCTCCAGATCTGACCGAACGGAGGTTTAGTATCGGGTCGACTTGGAAGAATACCACGAACCGAGCACTGGGACTTGTAGATCAGGGTTGGGCCGCCCTCAAGAGTAGGAGATTTATCTGCCAAGTAAACGTCGATAATCCTCAAATCAAGCTTCAGAGCCCAGACAGGTCGGTCGTTTTAAGAGCACTAAACACGCAGAGCAATAGATAGTGTCTCTGTTGGATTAATGTGCTTGTCACCTAGCCTGTCAGAGCAACCCCTCAGACATGAGTAGGCTAAGCGCTCGGCCCCGTCGCTTCCTCTCCCTGATGCTGGAACACTGGCGTTATGTGTGGTGGGTAATTGTTTTAAGCTAGCTATATAGACAGGCTCCTAATTTTAGCCGGCCTCCCACGCGAGCGGATAGACATACCATCGGATTTGGACCGGTCACCCAAGAAATGCCACGATTTGAGAAGAGCCTGAGCGTATCATGTCCGGAGCGAGAATAGTACAGGCTTGCGTGCGAATGGTCTCTCTGAACACGGAGAACTGCCACCAGTGGGGGGGATAGACGCTCATCTACCCTTTGTTTGTTCTACCTCTGACGCGACGGCAGGCTAAATAAACAACACTGGTCTTACGACCGCAATCTCAAGCCCAAGGGCCGACTTTCGGGAAGAAACGTAGCCATTCGACTGCGTAAGTCTCGTTTCGTGGAGTAAGGCGAACTGGTTATTTCAGAGGCTCGGCAAGCTCGTTGTCAACGGCTTGTGCATGCTCACCTTCCCTAGTAATTGGATCTGCGGGCCAGTAATAAATGGCCTGACATTTGTGGTCTCTGCATACACCCTTTCCCGGGTCGCTCGAGAAGGTCACACCAGCGTCCGAGCGTCCGGGCTCAACAACCCCCGATTGGCTGGCCACGCCCTACCGCTCAGGAATCTCAATCTGTAGGTGTCAGCATGGAAGATGAGCAACTTGTCTGTGGAACCAGTTTCCTTTATCGTTCATAGGTGCTTCCCTCCGAGACAAATGCACGATTGAGGCGTCATTTCGGAACATCTGTCATAGTCGGTGTAGAACGGAAAACAAGATTTGTCATTTAAAAGGGCACCATATATTAGTACAGGATCACGTTCGGGGCAAGGACCAGTAATTTCTCAGGAGACAGAAATTATGTAGATGCAAGAGCCACAGGATCCGCGCCAGGAGTCGATGCATTACACCGAAAAAGGTGGGGTAGGAAAGGGAGAACATGAGAAAGACAAGTCAGTGACGACTCGAGGGAGTTCACTTGCACCGGACTCTCTTGACCACGGGTGGAGATGATGGAGGAGACTCGACATTGGCCTGCGGAATGGGAGGATCCAAGTGCGGTTGGCCAGATACCCCCCGTTTCCCTTCTTTCAATAATGCGTCAACCGTCTTCCAACTCTTTATCGCAGTTTTCGCAAGATCCCAGTACTCTTTCCTCCGGTTCTCCTCCTTTCGAGTCATCTCGAGGTAATGTTCAGGCGCTTGAGAGGCTTTGAGCTGTGCCATGGCCTTGTCAAGAAACTTTTGGATAATTCCATGTGGATAATGGTATTCAAGCCCATCTGGATATACCCAAGCAACCTTGAGCACCGCGTACCATTCTCGGATCAGTGGTTTGAGGTCACTGAAGTATTCGGCAACGTTGTTCAGAATGTCCTCCTCGAATCTTTTCTCGGTGTTGAAGGCCTTGGACTTTTGGTCTCTAGCAGTACCGGTGTTGTGGAAATAATTGTAAATAATACCCTCCTGTGCCCCGGATAACTTCCTTGGCGTTGCCGGTCCATCGTATCGGAGTGTAATATATACCAGAATCCACAGGAACGATTCCATGTCGTGTATTGCAGTGTGAGGCGTTTCTCCGTCAAGGTGTGAGCTTATGAAAGGAGGAGTCCCCTAGAGGAAGCTCATTAGAATGAGAATATAGCACAAGGGACGAGCATACGGTAATGTAACCATGCCCTGCTCGGCGGTCCGAGAAGGATGGAAGGTCATATCCCTGGACACTGTTAATTCATTATCACCGGATCCAACGAAAAGGCCACGCACCGCAGAATCCCAGCCAAGATCCTGAGCAGTGACGATCTGAGGCTCAATGAATAAAAGCCCATAGGCGGTAGCTACGAAGGTCAAGTAGCTGTATGCGACATGGCCATACACCTTCTCAGCAAGGTCTATCACAGCATCGTCAAAATCAAGTTTTCCGCGGAGTCTTGCGCTCAATTTCTCTGCATTGATCGAAGCGAAAGGTTTGAATTGGACCGTGATCTTGCTGTGATCGAAATCGATGAGGTGGCCTCCCATTCCGCCTCCCATGCCTGACAAGATTATATTCCCCGTGCTGACATCGCGATGAATCACCCCATTCCTGCACAGCTTCTCATGTTCTGCTTGATATGTCAGACCCGACACCCGTGTAAAGTACGAACCAAACCTTCAATTCCACCCTTTAGAGCACTGATGAGCTCCTCCTTGCTCATAAAGTGCTTGATTGTCCAGCCCGGGAGCTTGAAGAATATGCGTGTCAACGTACGACTCACTGGCCGACGGTATCCGTCACCCTGGTCAGGCGTTTTGCAAGGGCTGTCGATTCTCAGACCGTCCCACCGATCGGAGCGGCCGTCGATAATTTTAAGTATATCTGAGCTGGAGTTTTTCTTGACTTTCGGAGCTGGCCGTAAGCTTTGAGGGGCATAGCGCTCAAGACCCTTGCGAATGAAGTCAAACGTATCCACTTGCTTTCCGTCGGAACACACATAGCCGGCTTCGTGGAGGCGAGATGAATCAACGGCAAAACCAGCCTTATGGAGAATATACGCTTCATAAGGTTCCCGCTCGAGAGATTTGTGCAACTCCTCCAGTTGCTCGGTCCAGTCATTGGGCTCTGAAGAATAATCCGAGGAATTGACCAGCGTTATCTCGTTGTCACTCTCGAGTCCAGGCAGCCGTTGCCATGTTTGCTTCATCACCAGTATCGTTGCCTCAAGAACGCATCAGAACACAGTTTCGCGGATGAATGAGGGCCAAGTATCCCACCTCTTCATTTTTGGCCTTCCAGTCACCCAACGAGACCACCTCGAGTATGATGCTTGCTCTGCCGTAAAGGACCTGCGCGCTCTTGAGATGCAGGGATCGGATAGAGACGTATTTCTCCAATGGATTCTTGGGACTGTCGATGACCCAAGGAATTTCGTATGCGTTCGAGCAGTCCTTCACTGATCCTAGCGGAAGACCATACGATGGAACGGGTTTTTCACCGTCCCATGCCTGGAACGTCGGGTCCCATCCGAGTTGTTCCGGTGAGAGATAAGCCAGACTTGCGATGACGTGAATGAAATCCTCGGGACTCTGTGCTATGGATCAGCACCATCCTGCGCATATGAACACCGCTCGACTGACTTTGTTGATATCAATCGCTTCCGTGATGTTCACTGTGCCACTGCGATCGAAGAGGTGAATCCAGCATCTGCCGGAATGAAGGGTAAAGGCAAAGGCGAAGCGCCGATCAAGTTGTTCCATGAAGAGCTGGCGAACATAGGTAGCTAGCTGCGGTACGGCACTGTCGTTGTATTTGGGCTTGCGGTCCTTGCGTTTACCACTGATGCTGCTGGCGCTCATGCTCGCGGAGTCGTTGATACTCAGGGAGTTGTAGGCGCTCGCGCTCTTGCTGCGATCCACCTTCAATTCCCCGATGGTCAGAATCTGAAGCCACCACTGCGTTGGCAGCTGAACAACAAGTTAGTGGTTGGTGTATGTATATACAAAAGAGACGAACCTTCTTTTGCGTCTATGTAGGCACCGGTAAACCAAGGGGGAACTACTCATACGAACGAAAGAAGCATACCTGCTTCACTTTATCTCGGACCGGAAGGCATTCTTCCTGTTGTCGCTCCCGGGTGGTCTCAGTCTCAGGCATGTCCGTCGTCTGTGCACTGGTAAGTCGGGAGAGACGCTAGCGATAGAAACCAAACTGCTTACTCGTGGCATTTCTTCACCTTCAGGAGGCCGGCCCCCTTGTTCCTCCCAATCCACTGCCATGGCCTTCATCTCTCCAGCATTGGCTACAGGAACAAAGGATAGGTCAGGTTGAACCCGAAGCGAATTGGGATTCTGTGAGGTCGGGATAGAGCCGTGCGTGTCGATCCATCTCCCTACCACACGCTGTTGCTCGCGCAGCTCGGGCCTCAGTTCACCGACATAATCGATGATGGTGTTGGCAACCTCTACAAATGGTTCGTACAGATTAAGCTCCCCGGGTTTGGTTCCCTCTGGGGTTGGTGGCGTCGAAGCCGCCGTGGACGTCTTCTTGACCCTCGAAAGAGCGACCCATTCCGAATCTACATAAACCTTTTTGGATTTGGCATATTCAAGTATCTCGGGCGCCAAGTCGTTGGGAAGAGGCAGTAACTTGTCGAAGAAGTCCTTCCTTTGAACACAGATCTCCATGTCGACAAGTTTGTCTCTGACCTCGGCCTGAACCTGTGCAGCGTTTGTGGACCCCCGTAAATGCGAAGGAGTGTTGTTGGTAGCAGAATCTCGTCTGGTTAGGCGAGACATTTCAGTAATGGCGCAACTGAGTTGAAGGACAGTGAACTTACCCAACTTATAGGCAGGCAAGAGCTGTGCGCGAGATCCGTGCTTCTGTTTCTTTTTCGCGTTTAGACCATTCAGAGGTACACGAGGCCAGGGATTTCAAGCACGGCAGGACCTGATGGATGGTGTTCTGTGATAGAACTACGAAAGTGGTTGGCGTCGAACGCGCTTAGTTGCTCAGACGATGTCACACGACATCAAGCTAGGCCGGTTCAGGTCAACATATCAACACCCCATCCTGCGAAATTAACATTGCTGTTGTCCCTGCCGCTTCGTCGTCTATCATTACATAGATATCAACCGCTGGCATCTGCTGAGCTCGAAATCACTGGCCTCATGTATCTCTAAAGTGGCAAGGTTTCGCTTCTTGTGAGGTGGTCTTGTCGGCATATGGTAACGAGCTTTCGATTCTTTGGGTCCACACCCGAACTGAGGTGCTATCTTCAGTGCAGTCATCGACTTCTCTGCCTCCAGTCATCGAAATGTGACTCAATAAACGCCTCTTGTATTTACGCTAACCGCACCCCTGAGAGTATCTGGGCAGACCCCAGAACTGTTCAGAATCAAGTGCCGGCCGGAATCAGACCACTTCCATGCGTCAGTTTAATTTATATCGCCCTTCCCAGTTACCCCTTTACAGAGACGATAACCTCAGATAATATTTTCTCTTACCCTCCTAATTATATCTGCCCGTCCATGCACCTTCCCACTGTTCCCGGCGTTCCATAGAGGTTCTCCCTCTTGATAAATTGACTGTAGCCAGCCTCCGCCTTGCAATCGTCACGGTCAGGAAACTGTTTCAGCGATCTTTAAACCATACTTCATTCGGAATCGTCTACCGACCTCATGCATTCAGCACGAAGTTCTGCTGGGATACCAATGAGCTAGGAGCGGGGTTTGGGACCGTCGAGACCCCCCACCCCCATCTCGGGTAGCCACTCATTTTCTGGTTCACAGGCCAAACTCGAGTCTGTGCAAGGAGGGTATTCATTTTTAGGGATTTGCCCTTCGTTGGCGACTATACTTACTTCTACTAACCAATCCTGTGGTGTGATGAAAGTAATATCTCCCGGAACCATGATAGCATCATCAAAGTCTTCACTTGCAAGATGCAGCATGTTCACACTGCTGATTGCTTGACCATCGGAAAGAAGCGTTATTAGTAATTTGTCGCCCCTTGGTTTTTGTTTCCGGATCAAAGGGATATTTTCGTGCGTGTGTGGAAGCCCTGTAGCAGTACTTGGTAGTCGTGGACAAAGAAGCGTGGTGCAGCTGGCGCTCTGCGCCCCGGATGACTGAAGCTGAACTGGGACGATACAAAACCAAGACGAGGCATTGGGGCGATGCCGTAAGGCAAAAATACTCTGTCAGGGTTACAAAGCACAGGACAAATAAACCCTCCGTGCCCTTCGCTTACGCCTCCTGCACATTCAACGACTCGAACATATTCCCCCCGATCACAGTCATTCATCATGCCTGGCGTTTGGCAGCGGCATCCCCGTTCTTCCATCCTCATCTCGCTTGTGCTTTTCACGACACTGTACCTCCTCTTTCCGGTCCAGCAAGAGTCTCTTGCTCCGTCACTCCTTTACATGCAGGATAATGACCTACCTAATCGCTTGGAACGTTCACATCATATCTATAACAAAATGCTCGAGAACCGCAAGGCACTTATCAAGAAGTTCGGGCCAACTTCAAAAGACCTTGCATTGTGCGTATCCGCCTGTTTTCACGCGCGAAGACGAATTAGCTTAGCTCGGCTATCCAGGTTCCCGGAAGACAAGTCTCCTTGGCCACCTTACACCGTCTGTAAGTTCCCAGCGCTCATTGTTCCTCGACGTTTAATTCAAGGCTACGTGGCGAATAGGGGACTTCTTTCCGGCGGCTTTCAACTGCCCTCATGAAGTGGAGCGCCACGGCGCCCTCGGTGATGGTGGCAAATGGGTCTGCGGCCTTTCACGTGTGCGGGAAAAGTCTGACTGCGTGGTTTACTCTTTCGGTGCGCCGGCGGGCTCCTACATTGTCGCGGGCGCTAGGGATTAACATGCTCCATCTATAGGTATTGACTACGACTCTTCCTTTGAAGCTGATATTTTACGCAACACCCGTCATTGTCAGATCTGGGGATATGGTTACAGTATGAAGTCATTTGGCCGAGAGATTCCTTCTGAGAGTGCGCACCGCACCCATTTCAAGTCATTTGGTCTTGGTAGTGAGGATAGACACGATATCAAGGGTGAAGTACCCCTGTATACTCTTGAGACTCTCATGACCATAAATGGTGAGTTGATTTCGCAATCCTGAGAATGTACCGTTCATGACTGGCTTTAGACCACGACTTTATCGATATCCTCAAGATTGATATCGAAAGCTGGGAATTCACCACCCTCACTAGCTTGATCAAGCCCTACCTCGATAGTGGCCGGCCATTGCCTTTTGGTCAGCTCCAGCTCGAGATCCACCTCTGGCATAAGTCATTCGAAGAGATCTTGGAGTGGTGGGAGATGCTCGAGGCCGCTGGCTTGAGGCCGTTTTGGACGGAGGTAAGGCTCCGACGCAGTTGTCACTCTCACAATGTTCACAACTTTTCCGATCATCAACATAGCCCAATTTAGTGTACTCCAACTACAACAAAGACTCGACTTCTGACCTTGCCGAGTATTCCTTCCTGAACGTCAAGGGCGATAACATCTTTATCAAAGACCCGGGGAACCTCGAACAAGAGCATCAAGCATAATTGTCGACAATAGCCACACGAGGATGAAAATGCGCCCTGTACGAGCAAGGATGCAGACAAAATTTATTTGTGAATTGGCATCTTAGTAGCATTATATTCTCTTCCGGCCAATCCATTGGATTTATACCTTGTAATTAACAATATTTGAAAATGCTTAGTTCTTGTCCTCTTGAAATGACGTAACCCATGCCCTGTGCACGTTCTCCATGCGTCATGTCCAACTTAAAAGTCTGTCCACTTACAAAAAGGAATATTTTCAGGCTGGACTTAGCAGCAGCATAACCATGACAACTCGAGCTGCACTCAAATGCCACTGTATCCGTACTTTCAAGCTAGCGGCTAGAAGCTTCAGGTATGCACTGTGAGTCACTGGTGTGCACGTTGGTCTTGCCTACATTTTTTCAAAGATTCTGCCCATGACATGGTAGTCACAATCCGGGCTATGACATAACAGTCGATCCATATATTCATCTCCCATTAGGGCGCTGTTCCCAAGCCGGCCATTGTGACGCCCAGAATTAGCACGTGGGATTAATGACGATTGTCTGGTGGGTCGAAAGATATGAATGTAACGCCACTTTCTCGTGGGAGGCTGGAGTCCTTTGAGCAAGTGACGCCTCATTGGCAACCCCAATCGTCCTTATTCCTCGTTCTTACTGCGCACTGCGGCCTTAAAAGCCGCTTCACGCACGTTTTGGGGTGGTTACTCTATTTCCACCCCGTCGCTCTGCTGCCCCCGCTCCCAACTGCTGTTTCTTTGCTTTGCCGCTACTTGAGCCCTTGATACAACTCGATCACTTGCTGGAGATTTCGAAAATGGCCAAAATGTCCTTTGAGATCCCCCCTATCAGGTTAGGGCTATACGTTGTTTTGGTATGTGGAACCTACTGCTTTGTTTCGTAGTCATCTGTGACCGATTTTTGTTCAGGTGGTGTTCTCCTTCATCCTGTTTTGTATCTCGTGTGCGAGGTTACAGTATACAACCCATTTGCCCTCTGGGGACCCACTAAATAACGGGAGGAGCTTCTATGGTGTGTCATCCGTTCAATTCGGACCGTGTTGTTAACTGGAATGCATTGAATTCACATAGACCCAATTGTTGTGGAACTGCTATTTACGACACTCGTTACGATGGCTTGGTCCATCTTTGTGTGAGCATCGGATTGTTTTTGTCAGACGTTTGTGTTCACGGGGCTTTGGTTCTCAGGCTAGTAGCTATGTTTAAACGACTAGAAATTCGCCCCATAACCACATTTCTCGTGGAGATCATAGTCCTCGCTCTACTGTGGCTATTCTGGATCGTCGGAGCAGGTGTGGCAACGGTAAGGCGCCCGGCCAATTTTGCGACACAAACTTGTTGCTCATTATAATCTCGCTACGTAGTCCATATGGGGCGACATCTCTTTCTGCCAACAATTCCATGCGTGTAGACTCCTGTCTGCACTCCTCGCATTCGCATGGTTGGGCTGGATCACGTTGACGGTGTTACTCGTTTTGACCGTGCTGTTCAGTGTTGCGAATAATGCACTCCACCAGCCGTTACACGGGCGGTATGATCCGCGGGTTAGTATGTTTTCTGCGAGGACTAGTCGGGCGTAATGCTATTTTACTGCGTGTACCAATATCTGGAGTGCCTTTTGATAATCTATGTTCCGAACGATGTATTTTTGAAATTGTGTATAAACGTTAGGAGAGATTTTAGAGCCGAAGAACAGGAGAAATTTTGATCCGAAGTATGAGCCCATTCCCAGCGACCTTCAGCCTGGAGCAAAGCGGCTTCTCCGATGGCCTTCGACCATTCCTCAAGCGCCATTGGCCTTCCGACCTCGTGATGGTCATTCACTCGCCATCTTCTGCCATGGCAGAATGCAAGGGGTTGAGTGAGACAGGAGGGCTCCAACGGATGCATTCTTGCGTGTCTGGGTCTATTGCGCCCCTTTTCAACCCAGACACTGTATCCAAAATAATCAATAATCCCGATCCACCGTCATAGCGGATTACGAGGCCAATCGATTATTGGCTTGCAGGTATCGCAGAGCCCTCGGACAAGGAATTTGTTGTGATCGGGCTACGTCATCTGCCTCTGGCTTGTTATTTTTCTGAGTAAGTAGGAGACATGGAGAACAGAGACATTCGTCTGCCCTCTTAAATAGGATCCTTCGTTTGCAAAACAAAGCGCTCCCTTCCTCAGAGACCACACTATCATCGATACAAGATGTCCAAAGTGACCAGCATTCTCCTCTATGTGTTTCTAGTATGTGTTCATTCAATGCATCAACCATCGATCGGACGTTGAGGGGTCCTTAGTTTATGACTTCGGTGACGCTGTTGGGGCTCACGGCGTACCGTACAAGATACACCAAGCGGCTGGATTCAGTTGAGATCCTGGCGAACCGCCGACATTTCTATAGTATGACATTTTTCAATTGCGTTCCCTCATCCTCTTATCCTTACTTTTTTTTTTTCAGACCCGGTCGTAGTAGAGTTGCTCGTGACAAGCATATTCGCTCTTATCTTGTCACTGTTAATGTATGTACCAACCGTCGCAATCATAATTCTCCGCTCAAGCTCTGTTTTTTTTTTTACCAGGATTGCCTTCCTCGCGGGGGAGTTGGTCGGGAAAGCGGGAACCTACGTAGAGATCGCAAGTCTCTCGGTTCTCTTCGTCATGTTCCTCGTCGGTGCCGCCATTTTCACAGTACGGTTCCACGCGCTCCATTTCTCCCCACAACAACTAATCCGTCACACGTTTTTTGTTCCCAGTCCGACTTTAGCAACCTTGCGTGGTGCCGAAGCTTCAGAGCCTGCCGCATCCTCGAGACCATCAAGGCATTCTCGTGGATTTGTTGGGGCCTCGTAGTTCTTCTGCTACTTCTTAGTATCTATCGCCTCTTCAAACATAAAGGTTCTCGTGGTACTTCTCGTAGCAATCCAGAAACTCGCACAGCGGCCACCTCGCAGCCGGCCACGACATCTGGTCCAGCTCTCGCTTAAAATCTCAAGTTGTTGCAACACTTGGCCTGCTGTATTTCTGTCCAACTCCTTATGCCTCCGTTAACGCAACGATTCTCTGTAATCGTAGATGTAGGGATGCTGTCGCTGTATTATTCAACGCCAGTGCATACTCCATGTTCTGGAAAATTTATTTCATTGAAGCTGCTTGTATCATATCGAATTTATTATTTTTATTGTGTAAATCATTTGATAATACATATCTTAATCAGTAAAGCCTGACGGAGCCCGAGGTCAAAGTTGTCATCAAAGCATTTCTATTAATACACTGACCTCAAAATAGGATTACATACATACTTTCAATGCAGCGACAAAAACATATCAAGTACAAAGGGTACGTAGATTCAACCTTTGAAACGTATGCATTAAACATTGTTCGCTTGTTGCATCTTGACCCACAATCCACCCTAATTTCGGAAGAGTTAGCCCCGACGGGAACACCACCAAGCGCCAGATATCGGATATACTCACCGCAATGTATAAAGTCAAGGTCATCTTCGGCAATATCTTTTCGATGCCCTTTCTGCCAGGCCAAGACTTGAATTCAGAAGGAGGGAGTGTGCCAGGCGGGAATGAGTCGGTTTCAAGGGAAATGGAAGAGAAATTTTGGAGGAGGCGGATAAGCATGAAAGACATTTCATTATAGGCATACTGGGAAAGCCAGAGCGCAGGATATGCGTTAAATACTGGAGAATAAGTCCTGGGGAGAGACAGACCTGTTGACCGAGGCAGATTCTTGGGCCGGCGTTGAAAGGAAGGAAGATAAAGGAGTTTTTCACGAGGTACTTTTTGACGCGTTCGTCAAGGAAGCGATCAGGATCGAATTCCTCGGCTGCGGGTGTTGGTAGTGATTCATTTGTCATGGACGGTGAAGGATAAACTTGCCATCGGGTCCCCACAAGTCCTTGCGCCTGTGCATCATGAAAACCGAGTAAGCGGTCCTGTCGACCAAATGTAGGTTAGTGTCAAAGGGACCAAAGGGATGTAATGGGAGTACTTAGTGCCAGCCGGAATGTAGAACGGTTTATCGTTGGGATCGGGGTTGGGCCATGTCGTCGCATGTATGCTCTCGCTAGTGACCCATCAATCTGAGTTACAGGGATAGGCCGGTTCTGCAGCTTACCGGACATTGAATGGTACAATGGGATAGAGCCGGAGTGTCTCTGGATTTGCTATTTTATTCAGGGGAAAAGAGAAGCATCGAATAGTTTACCATTGATAACCGCGCGGAGGTACCTCATCTCACGGACGTCATCTAATGTAGGGCGTCTTGTTGGGCCGATCTTGTCCAAGATCTCCTGGCGCAACCGATCCATAATATCCGGGTGCTGAGAAAGGAAATAGACGGCAAAAGTGAGTGTTGCAGCTGTGGTGTCACGACCAGCTAAGGTGGACATCAGTTGAAAAGAACACTAGTTTCATCGTGTTCTGCATACCAAGCATGATATTAAGACTAGATAGCAACCGTGTCAGACCAATCGAATACCAAGCATGGGTACAGCTTACGTCTCGTCCTTCAAGATCTTAGGGTCTGAGGTAACCTGCACTAGATGATCTAACAAAGTCTCATCTTCGGGTAGCTCGGAATCTTTCCCCTTGCCTTTAGGGCAACCCTGCGTTCTTCTTACGGATGGCGTCGGCAACAATGGGCTCAATGTAGGCGCTGACAACTTTCATAGGCCTCTTGGTTCTATCACTAAAAATTTCAAAGAAAGGCCAGGCCGGGCCGTAGCGCTCGCGTCGGGCAATAGCATCTTGGGCTTCGAGGAACGCAGCTGAGAACTCGTTTGCACGCCGGGCTTCGGGGGTTTGGATAGTAGTCGGTCGATAGGATGCATGGTAGGGGTAAGGAAGACCAGCCGAGAGACTGTGGACACAATTTCCAAAGAGGAATTCCGTGGCGGAATCTAGAGTAAAGCGAGACATGAGATCCTGCGGAAGAGCAGATTTAGAAGTGAATTGGTAAACAAGAAGATGCTTTACCTGGAAGTCTACAGGATAGCCCTCGTGTAAACGGGCCTTAAGTTGCTGGATAACGGTTTCGGCATGATGGTCAAAGAGGTCAAAGTCGCTGATTCTATCGCGCGTGAAGGCTGGTCGAGTGATAGAACGATGGAATCTGAGAAGTTTTAAGTGTGAGAGTTGGAGTATAGGGTTTAATCCTTACTTCCACATATCACCTGGGGAGGTTGCTCCTGATTGGTACATGAATCAAACAATTGTACTTGAGACTTACCGTCTGAGTTGAAGACACCAACACCCAAGACATCCGCCATATTCTGTTGGAACCGGTCGCCTAATTGATTGAGGCATCATTACAACCCTGCCGTCGCTGACCAACTAAATATCAACCTTTGACATAGTTCTCAAAGTCAGTGGCAAGCATGATTTTGATATGTTCTGGGGATGCGGTGAAAAATACGTCCGACCAGAACACACGAACGTTGGCAACAGGTCCATGTGCAGCCAAGAGCTCATTAAGACCATCGGCTGTCCAGCCCTGTTCAGCGGTGAATGAAAGAACATGCAACGTAAACTCACCAGGATAGCCGTATAAGAAGTGGTACCTCATCGCCTTCAGAACGTCAGCACATCCAGGCCATTTTCCCTCAGCGCATGGAACTATCTTTGCACCTAAGGCAGCCGCCTCACGTTTTTGTTTGAGACGCGTGGCAATAATCCGGAGGGCTGCAATAGCGGGGACGCCAGCGATTCCACTGATGAAGAGGATCCAACGGGGAATGGCCGTCCCTTTGAGGTGCGCATGGAGCTTGCCTGCACCGAGAGCGGTGAAGATGGGGAGGAAAAGGAAGAAGGACCCTTTCGCGAGGAAGTCGATACCTGGAGTGACGACTGTCATGGGTTGGGGCGGGAGGTGGAAAGGTGCACAATCGCATGGCAGGATGGACTTAAATAGACAACAGTGGTCCACGCAATTCAGATGACTTGGCGCCCGGGCTTGAGACTCTGCTTTACGGCAAACCTAAAATCGAAAATCACAAGCATGCGCTCTGAAAAGAAGCTTGATCACAGGATATCAATGATTGCATCGCTGCAAAAGTGCAGCAGCCCAGAATGCATAACGAAGTCCCGTTGTGAGCGAGCACAGCACTTGTGCTTGTTGAAATGATAGGTTTACGACTCGGAGGGCGAGTCATATCCGCGAGAGGGCGGGTGCTGCGCTTAACCTTGAACAGGGCGACATGTGCGTGTGACTTCTTGCAAGTGATCACATGCGCATCTCAAACCCGAACTATGTCCATGCTGATTCGCGACTCTGCAGACCAAGATATGGATAGCGAGGAGGAGCATCAGTTTGGTGCGGTATGACCTTCTGCGTCTGGAGGGAGCTGCTCACAGTGAGAAAAGCCAGATTCTGATGTTGATGTGAATGAAACATCCAACGATGAGGAGGGTAGTGACCCTGAGGGAGAAAGCAGTGAGGAAGATTATTTTCCTACGCAAGAAGAAACAAACGCAGAGAGAGAAATTGAGGGAGATTTTGAGTGAGTGCTAGTTTTCTTGCTCTCAAGCAAATAGTGACACTTTCCCTAGACGATTAATACAGAATATAAGACAGAATGAAGGGAACAGTGGCTCTGGCGTTTTATCTCGAGATTGGGATATCAATATTGAGGAGAAAGAGGCAGAGTTTCGGGATGATCTTCGAGCCGCATCTGGGATCGGGAAGAGGAGGCGTAAGGTACGTTCTGTGTCGTGACCCTGGCCTTTCTATAGTAAAACAAACCTTTCAACGTAGAAGGGACGAACCGCGGGGCCCGTGCTCTCTCAACAGGTCCAAGCCATGATTGGTGATGGCAACCAGGCATTCGTCGATAACAACATACCAGAAGCTATCAGGATCATGCAAGAGGTTATTCGTATCGAACCCCGCGCGACGGCGGCATGGTCTGTGCTTGCAAACTGCTACGAAGACATGAAACAGAGCGATAAGGCCCTTCAGATTCGGATTATGGCTGCCCACTTGCGCCATGACGCAGAAGAATGGGACACGCTGGCTCGACAATCAAGGTATGAACACCCATCGCGTTTGACAATCCTGAGCCTAATGCGCCGTATTGGCATGCAGGGACCTTGGGTATAATCAACAAGCGCTTTATTGTTATCGGAAGGTTTACAGCCTGGACCCAACAAACGTAGATGCTCTCTGGGATCGAGCGGCTTTGGGAAAGAGCATTGGGGATTACAAAACCGTGCGTTCGTCGACCACCTAACTTATGGGCGTCACTGACGCGTGACACGGCTACATGCAGGCGCGGAATGCTTTCCTGGCCATCCTTAGACGGTTCCCTCATGACCTGACTGTACTTCGCGAGCTTCACACCACCCTCATTGAACTCTCAGATCTCACCGGCTGCGCAGAGCTTTTCCAGCAGGCCTTTGAACATTATCAGAAGGTCTACTACTCTGGATTTGCTCTCGATCCCACAACTAATACAACATTGGAAGGAGGAGGGTTCGGTAACCTCGAGCTTCTCTTGTTAGCTGATTTGTACAACACATTAGGGGAGCACGAGCGTGCGATAGAAGTAATCAGAAAAGGAACACGATGGCTCCAAGGGAGAGCTGATCAAAAGTACTGGGATCTTTGCGAAGATGACCGAGAATATGATCTACCGGAATGGATAGCGAGAGTTAGTAGTGGCGGAGAGGATGCAACGGAAGTAACCCCTGGGAAATTCCCACTTGACATCAATGCTCGTCATCGTTTGGCTGTCGCGAGGATAAAAATGGGGGACATTGAGGAGGGAAAGGTGCGCAGCGTTCCCTGACAGTTTCGTCTCTTGTTAATGGAAGTCCAGTTACACGCTAGTGTTGTTCTATCACAAAACGTCAAAGACTTTGCCGTTCTGTTTGCCGAAATTGCAGATGCATACTTTGAGAAGCAGCTGTGGGCAGAAGCGAGGCTGATATATGAGTTGCTTGGTGCTGATCCCGAGGTACGTCTTGTGCCACTGAAAATATACTTGAAGCACACCCACACTCTTTGTGCTAGACCAGCAGCTTGTATGTCTTGCTCCAGACAGCGGCATGCCTTCGCATGCTGGAAGAACTCAGAGAGGCCGCAGAAGTCTACGAGCATAGTAAGTCCCCTGCTCCTACTGCACCGTTCCACCGTTGACCATCTCTTTCAGTTAAGACTATCGATCCTGCAAATAATGATGCAAAGATGAAACTTGCTGAGATATATGAGATCATGAATGAGCCTCGCAAAGCACTAGAGCTGGTGTACGAAGGTAGCTTTCGTCGCACTACAGATTCTCACGGTGATTCCAACTCTGCTCGCAGTCATCGACTCCCGAAAACGCAAAGGAAAAGGAGACGCAGCAATTCAGGGGGAAGACCCGACACAAAGCATGTCTACCTCTCTTTTTGAAGAGCGAGCACAACCGAAGGCCAAAAATCAGCCTCGTGCGCCGAGACTGACACATGCGCAACTAAGAGAACTAGAGGCTCAAAAAGAGAAAGAGGTCATGCGGGCTTATCAGCGTCTGCTAGAACTGTGGCCAAGAATGCTGGCTGGCGAGGCGAACCCCGAGAAAGAATGGCTTTTAGAAGCCGAGAAACTTGTGGACACGTTCAGGGAAACGCGGAATTTGTTTTTGACAAGTAGGGTAAGTAGCTCACCAGAAGTTATTAGCATCCGATGCGTGACGCTCCGATCCGTCAGAGCCACCCGTTCAGAGGGATGTTCCCGAGGAAAAGGACGAAACAGCTGGTAGAAATCGAGGCCGACCAAGATAGGATGGCCTCTCGTTTGCAGCTTGACCTAGGGTATTATTTCCGCTACCTTTCCTCGATCGGACTTAGTTGACAACCACGTCAGAACGCGAGGATCTTGCCAAGAGGGCCACCAAAAAGGGTGAGAAGTCTGGGGCCGTAGATGTTTTCAGAGGTGTCTCTTTCGATGATTGGTTGCGAGTATTTATGCAGGTGAGCCTTATTTGAAGCAATGTATTGTTGCCGAACTGGTTCCTCATATTTCGTGATAGTATTCCTTCCTCTTAGCTAGGCAAGACCAAGCCGGACTGGCATACGAGATTCTGAATCACATTTTGCTGTCCAACGCCTATCAAACTCGTGCCAGGCAAGATGTCATCCGGTTGTCGCTTATCAGTGAGTTCGCAGGTTACACCCGAGATTGCCTTAGCTGAATGAGTTCACAGCCGTGGCTATTTGTAACAGGGATTACAAGGCCGCTGTAGATCATGCTAGGAAACTCATTACCGCACATCAGTTCAATAACGAGCCCCTCCGTATCCTAGTCGCCGTTCTCGCGAGCGGCTTTCCGCCCACCGATGCTTTCATAACGTCCACACTTCAGAAGCACCTGTTCAGAGAGATGAAGTTGTCCGACACAGCTGTCAAACACCCTGAAATGCTCAGGTGGAACCCACTGAATAAACGATACGCACCAACGGGTGCGAAATCCACAGAGCAGGAACAAGACGAGGAGGATGAAAATGACGGTGCCACTAAAGAACTGGAAAATATCGTTGCCCTGGGTGATGCCACAGCTGAAGAGACTTCCGCAGAAAAGGTTAACCCTCCGTCCATACCGATCAAACCCAATCCTATCCTCGTATCGATTTATGGGCAAATATGCATCGCTGCGAAGAGCTATCAAAGCGCCATCTGTAAGCCCCATTGCCTCGATCTTACTTCGATCTTGAGTAACCTGACCCTGTATATTAATTCGAATCTGCCGTCCAGTTTACCTGTTACATGCATATGATTATTGCCCTGAGGATCCCATGATATGCCTCTGCCTTGCTATTGCCTCGATCGGACGCGCGATGCAACGTCAATCCGATAATCGGCATCATTTGGTTGTACAAGTGTGTCCCTATTAAGAAACGCAAACCGACATCTGATTAAGAGTTGATCAGGCAATGGCGTTTCTGACGAGATATAGGAATTTGCGAGGGACGACGGCTCAAGGCCTTGGGGAAGTAGAATTTAACTTTGGGCGAACATTCCATCAACTCGGTAAACCACTTAATTGTATCACGCGTTGATTTCGATATTGATTAGGTGCCTGTAGGTCTATATTCTCATGCAGTCAAGCAATACGAAAAGGTGATAGAGATGGCGGAAAGCGGTCAGGTATGATCAACCCACCTCTTCGCCGGTACGCACAGACTCACTTTGCGATGCCAGGATGACACATTCGTACGCGAGGCGGCCTATAATCTCTCGTTGATATACGTCCTTACGGGGGCAACACCTCTGGCTGAAGCCCTCTATCGTCGCTGGCTTTCAATATGAAACCCGTTGATGTATTGTTATCGAATTCCTCCTTCCCCCTTCTCTTCGGCCTCGTTTAGCTCTTAGTGGTTGCACCACAGGCTACCCAAGTCGAGAGACACCCTTGAGAAAATTTGCCATGGAATATTCCGACGTGTTAGGATAAATGATAAGCTAGCATCCCTTGTATTTTTGGATTTTGATTTTCGCTGTTGTAGAAGAAAATATTTTCGGGGTCTTACTACTGGTCGTGCAATCACCACAACAATCACTTCGGCATCTGATGTATAATTGGGGACCAAAGAGAATAATGCCGTCGTATCATCACTGGGAGATTGGGGGAAAAGTAATCTGAAACGTTGAAACGGGTGGGTCCGACGACCTCGGCATTTTTATTCAGGGGCCCTCAAGCTGGGGGAGAATGATGGCCTCCGACATAGCGATAGCCAGAAATTCCGTATCAGCAACTAGCACATGACAACGTTGAGTCCTGGCTATAAGTATCCCTGCAGACGACTGCTATGGGATTTGATAATGCCATGGAGGAACCCGACAAGCACCCTCTCCAGGCCTCACCACACACTGCTGATATTCATGCGTTTGGACAGATCAATTCACAAGAAAACTAAAATGCTCTGCAGTTACGAGGGTATCTATAAATAGCACTAAAAGAGCTCGAAACCACGTGTAGAGAAAACAATATCAAGACCAGCTTAAACAAGGGAGGAGATTACTACTGTTAAACCAGCAGCTACGACGGCAAAGACGCTTGAGAACCTCTCGCTGACATCTTTGACTGCTCCTGAGCCTATTGCGGGGTTGTTTGAGATACCACCAGCAGCCTGGACAGCACCATTCAAGAAGTTGTCACCGCATTTCTCTTTGATGTCGCGAACGAACCCGTTCTGGCCACCTAGCAATGCACTGTTGTCCAAGCCAGGTGCGAAGGGCATTTCGGACTCGAAATTAAAGTAACTGGTGAGGATATTGCGGGTGCAGGTGGTGCAGAGCGTTGGAGTATCCATGTTGGATTGACGGAAGAGGTAGGGGAGGTTGGTAGCACGGAATGTTGTAAGGTTAGCAGCAATCGCATCTTCGGCACGTCGTGAAAGTGAATTGGAGTTAGATGGGGTGTAGTAAAGAGCATCCTGAGCCTTGTCGGCGTCGAGGCCTGTTGCCCCCGCAAGAGCAGCCTTGTAGCCCGAGGACGAGGCATCACTACCGGAAATGGCACAATACTCGCCAGCATCATCCTTCGAGCAAAGAGCTTTCTTCAGGGGCGTAAGGATATATATGGTGTCGTATACATCGCGGACTTGTTTGTTGGGTTTCGAGGTGAGCTCTTCCGAGCAACTCGCGTAGAAGTCAGTCAGCTTGCCCCTGATGAGACTGTCGGGGCAGGCCGACGAGGCCGAACCGGTGCAAATGCTATCAATGGCACCTTTGACCTCAGTCTTTGAAGGTGAACCCGAGCTACCACCAGGGCCATAATCTTTGGTGGCCTGGATCAAGGAGTTGGTGCAGGCAGTGACAGAGGTGTCTTTGTTGAAAGCGTCGAGGAATTCCTTGCACTTGTTGCTGATGTTGTCTGTGACATAAGGGTTTCCAGTCGCGGTTGGGACAGCAGCGCTCGGGGACTAGCCAGGGGGGTGAGTGGTGAGGGGATGGGGGAAGGGAGGGGTACATACCGACGACTGGGCCAGGGCCACTGTCGTGAGAAGGGAGATAACGGCGAAGGTCTTCATGTCTACGTTGGTAAACTAAAGAGTGGACGTGTTTACTGTCGACGATGACGGAGGGGGCAGAGGGGAAGTAAGAAGGGACTGTGGTGGTGGTGGTTGCTGGGAAGAAAAAGAACAAATCTTTTCGCTTGTTTGTTCAAATTGACGCACGTCAAAATATATGCAAATCAAAAGGTGGCGTGGAACTCGTCAGGGAACCGCCGCCGACGCCCATGTCAAATCCAAATCAGCCTGCTTTTCCACCAAGCCATTCTTCAGTGGTCAAATAATCACTGGAGCGGACAAATTTGAATGTAAAAGGTATAAGATAACCACAATTCGGGGGAGTCTTCCGAGTATTCTTCGTATTGTCAACATGCCAAGACTTTGATAGGAGCGCCTGATGCAATTGTCCTCCATATGTATGTGTGGGTATCTGGCCTAATTTCTGATATGTAAAAATATACTAGCCAGCGAAACCTGCAGGCGTCAAGTCCCCCAGGGCCACGCACTTGGGTTCTGCTTCCGGTGATTCAGAAACATCATCGCACGTCCAACTCAACACGAGTCGCTCAAGCGGCTCCTGATCACCGTGGCAATAGTACCCTGTAAGTACCACAACCCTTCGCACACCCCAAAATCAACTACGGCCGGGGGTGGCCCTTTCGTCGGCTTCGCGCCATGCACCGTGGTCCCCACCTCACCACCCCAAGGTGATTCAAGCACAGATGTAACCCCTTAACGCTCATGGAACCAAACCCTATAAACCTTATCAGACAAAGGCTTACCCACCGTCTGCCGGCTCACCCTACCATCCGACGAACCAAATAGCACACGCACAAACCACTTCAATTCGCCCTTGATCGGCGATGTGACCCACCCTCAAAATCAAGCCCAATACGGACATGCATGAAGCTGTATGCCGTCGAGTCCCACACCATTTAAATGAATTGCGATCATGATCGACTCGACCAAAACACACACCTCGACCCTACAAATACGAGGGGGATACGATAATTACGGAAGATTTCAAGTCCACATCTTCGAATGATCTCTGCTCTGACAAACACTCACCTCGGCGATTATCATCCTTGTGTCATCTCATGACAATTATGCTTTCTCACCCTCTCATGAGACTGCGATCCTGAATGCAGTCTTTCCAGATGTATCCAACACAAAAGACGATAAGGGACCTTCTGTATCCGAGAACCGTCTCACACAGGACCGGGATTCTTTCAATGGTTCTTCTGGACAGAGACGAGGCTAATAGAATACAGGATTCGAGTACAAATACACTGCGCAAAGAACCCATGCAGGAGATCACCACGAGGACGAAACGTTCGCACGTTTTTGCATGCTGAAGATACCTTGCACGCAAGGAACATTACTCATCGAGGTTGAGCTCGAACTCCAATTCCCGATGAAAATCCTTCCAAACCGCAACCTACCCTCAAAAATCCACGCACCAGAAAGACCATCATCCGCCATCTCCTTCTACACAAACACAAGAGAAAATAAAGCAGAAGTGCCAAGCATCAGAACACTCTTCTAACGACTAAAAATACAACAGCAGATCCAGGCGTACCGGTTCTCGTTTGAGTATGATGGAGCCATCCTTCCGGATCCGTCCCGCATACCTAAACCCACCCCAAGCCTGTTCATGGTCTTCTAGTGTCTGCTCACGCACTCAGTGTCAGAATCCCTGCTCATCAGTTCAACTCTCACCTCGCCCAACAACACGATATCCACGGGATCCCCAAGATCTTTACCGGGGTGTCGCTCATTCGACTCCGAACCTGACCAGAGTCTTTCATACCTGTAGCCGTCGATCTCAAATCCCCCCTATCAAATGTTTATCATAGCCCAGCGATTGTCGTTAGAGTTGGCACACGTGTTCAGAATAAACCGCACCTCTGTCTCCGGGGATAACATGGGCAATTTTTTCAATCCAGCGATCTCATCCGGGTCGTAAAAATTGGGGTAGTCGTCGCTGAAACACTGGAACTCGCTGAAAGCAGACTGCAGGGGTTTTCTGCATATAAAATCGGGGACGGCATGCCGTCTTTCATAGCCGACCTCCTCGGCCATTGGGATGAAAGTCCCTGCGGTCTGCTACCACCAGATAAATAAATTACCATCAGCAAGGAAACTCGTAGACGATGAAATCGGAGAGCACTGACCAGATAAAAACCCTCCCAGACACCTGCCAACATTCCCGACATGGTTGAAAGCGGCATCGCCTCAACCACGCTCCCATCTAATTGCACAATCCTCTGGGACTCAAGATCATGCCATTCACTCCTTCTCACGTCGACCGTGCATGAAGTTTCATGGGTCTGGAGAAAGGGTGCTGTGTCTGCAAACAGCGCTGTCTTGTACCCCCGAATTTTCCGTACATCTTCTTTGGTAGGCCCGAACCTCTGTGTCGCAATGGCAATAGAGCGAGTTTCCGGAAGATGTTCAGGGATGACCATAGGATCTACTTCCCCGAGGCAGAAAATAAGATTTATCGCTGCGGGATTCGGGTCGGGGCACCTAGGCACCCACTCGCGACCGTAAATGACGACGGTGTTTGTCTCGTACCCTGGCTGGCGTTGATGGTGGGTAAATGATTCACGACGCATAAGTTGTGTGGTGGTGTCTTTGGCGTTATTGGTCCCGCGCATCTGATCATGCCAAGGAACGGATGACAACAGGAAGGTCGTATTGATGACAGACGGCGGCTGTGACTAGATCCAAAGAGATGCCGAACGAAAAATGAGCCTCTGATCTAGTGACAAGGATCAACGGGCAAAAGAAAAAAATAGAATCTTACCCTGTGAACGTTCCTGGAATAGGGTAGCAGTACAGAATTAAGGGTATTCTTTGCGTCAGGCGGTAACGACAAGATATGTTCTGTGTCCAAATCATGAGAACGGAAGAAGCAAGGGAGGAGATTGTTGCCCGTGAACAACTTACGTCGTGTGACAGTAAAACAAAGCAACCAGATGATCAGAGATCTAACCTCAGGTGCAGGAACCTCGTTCGAGGGAGGGTATTTGTCTCGGATGTGCAAGAGGTCAAGAGTGAATTCAGCAAGGCCGGCATGGCACAGCTGCAACTCGTTTAGCCCATCACTCTCCTGTATCATCCAGAAGGCTGTCCATAAATCCTGCCAGAGCCCGCTCGACTTGAAACTTCGCTGCCTCACGCGCCGCAGCATCCGACATCTGAGGACCAGCTCATTGGCTAAAGCGGAATCCGTCACCTGGAAGTCGAACCTGCGGGATATGGCATGAACGTCGAATTTCATTCGGAAGATGTCTGCATAAAGATGGGGGCAGGACTTCATACAAAGAGAGCGATGAAGCGTCGAGCTCGTCAGGAGCAAGTTTAACAGGCCATGGGGTGCATCGAGGGAAGGGGAGGGACCAACTGCCACCAGAAGGGCAATATGTTGGAGAACGTCGCAGGGGATAACTTCGAGAGAGCTTGTCATGTTCGAATGGTAAGACGACTCCACTGGTCACTCCTTGTTTATAACCACTATCCTAGCGCCCAACCTGCTTTTGTGGGTCATACCTGTGGTCTACGCAAAGTAACCGGAATATATTTTACTACGACTCAGCAACTTCCCTTATGCAGTTCTTATCACTCACGACTAGTGTATGAGCAGTTGATCCGATCTTGCAGTATGTGAAATGGTCGACCCTGAGCGCGTCTCGAGGCGTTTGTGTATAGCTATGCCGACCCTGCTGGACCGCACAATTAGACCCATTTATCACCGAAGCGGAAGAGGAAGTGTTTTGGGAGCTTTGCCGATAAAATGAGGTTCATCTGGATCTGACACGTGCGTGTGAGCGGCCAGAAGCAAACGGCAAGGGGCACGCAGGGGCAGAGTACCCATGACGAGCGCCGCAATGATACACCGTGGGGCTGGCTATGGTCCAAAAGTGATCTGGTGACTGGTTATCGATAATTTAAGGGAGGTGTATCCTGTTATGCATTGTGCACCAAAACATATGCCCAAGGGGTCGTCGGGCCCCGGATGACTAGAATCGCCGCGTTCTTGAAAGGTGTCTGTCATATGAGCACATAGGAAGCAATAAGGGCGCCGCTGATGAAGTTCTCGCTCCCTGAGAACGCTCATCTTGTCGTCATCCTGGAAAAAGTTTTGGTGGCGGCGTGATACATGATGCATCCTGCATGACATTTCTGACTTTCCAGTGAACCGGGAAACGATTAAGTTTCAGGACCAAGTACGTTGACGCTTGCTGAAAGAACTTCCCGATATGAAATCCGCGCGCCAGTAGGTAAGAGTGTTCCTGATCGCCGTTAACGGCGACTTGATTACCAAGTTTATGCGTGCAGACTGGAAGGAGATAAACAAATTCAGAAGCCAGTTGATCAGGGATCATGCCAATATTGCAACATCGCAGTCACAAACAATTCACGAAATTTATCTATAATTACAACTCTGGAGAGACAGATCAGAAACCTGTGGACATAATGAAAGACGAGGGGCATACTTTGCATGGCAGCAATATCAGTGCTTTGAACGTAGTCTTCGAACTCAGCAATCTTTTCCTGTAACTCATCCATGGAAACTTTTTCGTCCTCTGTGAAAAACGGTGAGATACCGCGAAAAGCTAGTCTGAGACTCGAGAGGGACGTACCAACGACAAGGGTGATCTGAAGCTTCTTAATTCCGTAACCGATCGGAACAAGCTTGCTGGCACCCCACAAGAGGCCATCCTGCTCGATGGAGCGCACGGCCTCCTCGAGGGCCTTCATGTCGGTCTCGTCATCCCAAGGTTTGACCTCCATAGTAACGACAGACTAATTTGAAGTCGGATCCCATAATCAAAGCTGTTTTATCATGAAAACTCGTACCTTGGCGACAGGTTTGGGCTTGCCGGCCTTCCTCGCGTTATATTCGGCAACACGCTCAGCTTTGATCCTCTCGGCTTCCGCATCCTCTTCTTCGTCCGAGCCAAACAGGTCAATATCCTCGTCATCACCCCCCTCATCTGCCTTTGCTGCAGGGGCGGCAGCACCGCCGACAAACCTCTCACCCGCGGTGCTGGATCCAGGGAGAGAACCGTGTTCAGCAGAATAAGATTTGATGTGCATGTACCAGCGAGCTACATGCGGGTAAGTTGCGGCATCGGGATCTGAGGAAACTGCCTTGAAGACGTGAACATCAGCCTGAGAGGGTGTGTATCTGTTATGAGAAGTCGGGTCAAATGAATGAAGTTTTCTGAGAGGGTACAAGCTTCTCGGGAAGGATAACGACATACCCTTCGACATAGGATCTTGTGGAGAGGTGGTCGTTCAATTTTTGGAGATCCACGGGCATTTTGGAAGACGGAATCGATGATAGTGGAGGTTAATGGTAAAGAGGCGGTATTGTAAAATTGGCAGTAATCAAAGATAAATGATAATCGCCAGATCAGGCTCAGGGCAAGTCCCAGATCGGAAGTTGGCCATGAGGCAGTTTCCCCGTATGGATAACCTCAGTCTGAAGGATGATTTTCAGTTTGCACATTTCCCAGTCTGCGAGTCCAATTAATCAGTGCAAACACCCTCCGCCACACCCGCGCCAGGGCTAGAGCAGTCCCGGGAAATTAAAGAATGTGTTTTTGGGTACGCAGTCGTGGTGTCCTTTCAGAATTCACTCCGAGTCGGTTCTGGGCTCGACCCCTGGTCGAGCGCTGAGTAAGAAGTACGTACACGGAGCATAGAGGTAATACGCTTTGGGAAGCACTGGCTTTGTGTGGATGTGTTCATTGCTCTGGCGTCACAATTAATGAGGGCTCCGGCCTCGGAATTATGAAAATTATTGATATCGCAACGGACTGCAACAATTATCCACGCTCATTTGCACCTCGGAGGTCCGCCAGGACTATCTTTAGGTATTCAGGTGTCGTGAAGCTTGTTTTTGCTTTCATGGGGATATAGGCCTAGCCCTCGGAGCTCTTACTTCTGCTAGTGATTTTGACCATTCCGGGTCAACCCAATTATGAATTGATGGTACTAAGGGTTGCGTAATTCCAATCTATAGCTAGCACAATTACTCCAGCATAGAGGACTGGTGTTGAGTATTCTGAGTGATGGATTGAAGGAAACTCCTGAGCGCCGCTCACCACAACAGCATCAGAAGCTATCGGAATTACTGCAAAAAGACTTCAAGACGGAGACTTCCGTCAGGGAGGGCTTTGCGAGTGGACAGAATCCCTGGATAATTTGACTGCTCAGAGAAGATTATAACTGGGAGTGCAACAATACTCTTGTACCAGCCATGAGTCGGTTGCGATCCCGGGTCAGCATATGCCGGCGGTAAAGTCTGTGCTGCAACGTCGGGGGAACAGCAGCACGCAATTCGTGTTAACCACCAAACGAAAGACGTCCGGAACCTGCAAGGCGAAGTCCCTTGAAAGGACGCTGTGTTGGTAGTGGTATGTAAGAACGTAGAAGTGTAGCCATTTGCCAAAGACGAATATGCTCATACATCGTCATTGATTCGGTGATTAACGAGGGCCTGGACCTTGGGGCATCGTTTGCCGCGTTGCCCAAAGCCCAAGAATTAAGAGCTAACAAGTGCTACGCGCGTTAAATAATTCGAGGGTACACAAAAACATCGTGTTATGGCCAGTCAACGTTAGCAGGGCCTCTTAGTTATCTGGGTACAAATGTTTAAGCACAATGTGTGGCCACTGTCGGGAGATTGTCGTGTGAGCCGGACCCAGACCCGGCTATCAGATATAATACCGAACGTATTGGACCCTGCCACCGCACTTTGGTCCTTGTCTCCACCACCACAGCAATGACCTGTCTCGACTCAATTCCGCAGGAAATTCTCGAAAATATCGCTTTATTCGCCGCTACGGATACCTTCCTCGGCCCTCCATCCAACCTTGTTCCCCTTCTCGCTACCAGTCGCCGAATTAATTCTCAGCTATCAATCACATCGAACCCTCACCTCTATGCACGCATCTTCATCTCTAAATTCGACCTCCGGCCAGCTCTAGAGCGGCTTGGTTCTGATGCAATATCTCCAACCGCCCTCTCAGCGGAGCTCAAACAGCGATTTACCTATTTGAAGCGAATGCGGGCTAGGAAGCCAAATGGTCACTGGACCCAGGACCGTAGTGCAGATTCGTTGCATCAGCTGCTTTTTCGCCTATATCTATGGGTGCTGGAGAACGAGGGGAAGAACGAGAGACAACTGAGGGAATACGCTGGCATTGATCGCTGGCTCCAAGAGTACTGGTTCGATTATGCTGGTGTTTCCAGCACGATCCGCTTAATAGAGGGCAACAAATGGCCGACCAATGACCGAAACGCTGCCTTGGCTATGTGGTTGTTCTGGTATTTTCTGAGACCCGGTAGGGTGCCCGCGCCTCCGTTATCCCCTTGGTTCCCTAATGGCTTGATCTAGACGATTACAACCCCAACGATCATGCATCACACGTAGCCCTGGAAGTCCTGCGCATTTTTGCGCTCGCAGCGCACAAAGTTTGTTGTTTCCTCCACACTCTATTAATACTTGCTAATTATTATACAGTATAACCTCACCAATCCATCCTGGATCGATTTTCTTCCTCCCTCTAGCACCGAAGCGCCCACTCGTGTGACTCACTTCGGCCGGACGTTGCGCATGATTCCTGTGCCCGTCGCTGTTCCGGCTATTCTCGCCTTCCTCACCCTTGCGAACCAACTATCATCTCCCATCCCTGTTCCCCACCCACCATCATCGCTGAAATCGGCGGTACGCGTTAGGACCAGCTCCGAATGGGAGTGCGAATGGGGTCGGTGTATCTCGCTTGCCCAAAGGGAGTTTGATGGTATTCTAACCGAAGCGTTCAAACCGGGCAGGTGAGCACTCACGAATTTCGTATTCATACACCAGCCCGTGACACACTTGCAACGACTTTCAGCCTAGAAGGCGTTTGGGAAGGACAATTCACGGTGTGTTTCCCCATCTCTCTACGCTGCATGCCGGCATCGACTAATGAGTTGGTGTAATATGCAGTACATCGAGTTCACCGCGTACGCGGCGCTCCTTGGCGGAGCCCCGCCCCCTGTCCTACAGAAATCCATGGCTATACGCCACCAACAGACTTGGAAACTTCGCGAATACCATCTCATAGCTTCGGATGCACCAAACTCCGACTCTGGTATCGACTTGGACCTGGACGCCAACGTCGAAGCAGTACCCGCGGGTGATCCCCTGAGATCGTATTTCCCTACTGGGACACAGATCAAAGAAGATCGTGAGGGATTAAATGTGTTTGTTCCCGGAAGTAGTGGGAGTGTGCGCTACCAGAGAGGTTCGCTCGTTAAACCCTCTCCTTCCCTTTCCAAGTGGAGTGAGAGGGAGAAGGAGGTGAAACCCTGTGTTATTGACGTGATTATTATGGGAGAGGTGAGAGTCGTATTTGTCATTTCCTGTACATCGTTTGTTGGCTTATCTCTACCGCGCAGGGACATTCGTCGTGGGGACAATTTAACTTGATTGGTCGTGTAAGACCCTGTGATGGATTTATCGGTCTCTCCAAGGAATATGTATGTGGCCATAATTACCACCGGGCCTATTGCTGCTTATATTCGCTCGTAAGATGGATAGTGATAGAGGGAAATGGCTTTATAGGGGCTACCTTATCGGAAACGCCCATGGGAATTTAGCCGGCCGCTGGAGAGATACGCTCAGTCCGCCAGAAGTGCCAGGATACGAGGGATGTTTCGCGATGAGTAGACGACGATAAAAGAACACCTCAGTACTACCCTAATCATCACATACATCATTTTTACTGCTTGATGTTTGCACAGCAACTGCAGCCTGTACTATATCTCTTGACACATACCGACATACTTGTTGTAATACCATATGTGTGTAGCTGCTATCACCTGTGGATATCTGTACTAAGGGTGGAAAGAGTGTCATTGATGCAGAAAGACCACAACCTCTTGGTAACCGAGGCGTGTGATTATGTTTTAGACGCGGAGGCTCTTTGCTCCAAGGGGCACGGCAAGCGATATCGAGGAACTCGAAGTGAAAAACAGCGGGCATGGATTGGCTGTTGATTGAAGCTACCGGCAATCGCTTATTGAGTCAATCCGCTACCCGGGGTACCAGACCCCTGGCAGGCCGGGTTTTTTTTTTTTCAGAAAATGGTGCAAATGACATGATGTTAGGAACACGAAGTTACCAGCACATTTAAACTTTAAGTACTCCACGTCCCGTTGAAGAGAATAAAATGCGTGACCTCCGCCGGTCAGGCGTGAGTAATGAGTGCCAATGAGTGCCCTAGCGGGAGGCGGTGGCGTAGGAACCCGAGACAGACAAGAAGAGACACCAAATACCTAGAGACTATAGGGTCTTCACATTGAGGCTTTACCGTTTATTCGGAGCAATGCTTTCTCCATTGGGGCTAACGCTTGTGAAGGTACGGGATAGTCTACTCACCATCGCAACTGCGAATGTGCTATTCGCGATATGGCAGGGAGATGATTGAGTCTAATGCTTACCGTGTATTCGGGATTGAATTTGGGCTTGGTTGGTGCCCTGGACGAAAGGAGCTGGTTATGATCCTTCCAAGTGGATTACACCGGCCTTGGAAAGGCCACACTGGTGCTATGAAACGTGAAGTAAAAAAAGATTAAGCTTTCATCTCCTCACAGGCGTTTGGATAATTCCGCTTGAGTGTCACCCGTAGAATCCGGCGACTGTCCTGCAAAAGCGGGTTGGACAAACTATGGGTATACGCCGTCGATCCGATGGGCACAAAATCGATGGGTCAAGAACAAGTCTCATAGAATCAGAATGGGATCAGAGACCAGATGTGTGATCTAAACGTCGCCCGACAACCCCCTTCTCAGTTCACGGAATGGTCCATTCTACTCGTGGGGGCGTTGATGGACGGTCCTATCAGTGTAATTAGTTACATGGTAGCCAAAGTTATGAACGATAAGTGCATCTGTAATTGGGACTAGCCATAAAGCATACAGGCCCATATTCTAATGTATGCTCAGTGCCTCGTTGCTGCTGTTGAATCGGGATTCGGATTCAATCTCCTGGTCCCGACCAGTCCACCATTGAGATCCCGTTCTACGGACGAGATTCATTGCACGTGGACTGTCAGACCCGAGGGTGAGTCCTTTGTATAGACTGGATTGTTTTGGGCGGGAGCCCTTGGAGTATATGTGTTTATTTCGCATGTCCGAGAGGACAGGATCATGCCTTCGACACACTCCACAATCAGAATTGTTCCGTCGAACACCAAACCTGTTATCACCTCAAGTTCCGGGTGTACATCCTAAACTTGGTGAAATAGTCCTCCTCAACTTTCGGTAGGATCTTGAATTCTTGAACTTGCCAAGTTCCTGCGCAATGGATGGTTCAGCAAAGGCTGATCTATAATCTGCGCCCCTTGTATGGCTCCCACCTCCGGTCTTCCTCCGCGACAGAAGCTACATTCGGAGAATATTGGGCCCCGCACCATACACGGCCTGTAGGCAGAAACACACGCACCACTCGCTTCTCTGGCATCTTAGCTTCTTCCAAACCTCTAGCGAGTGACTGGCTAGTGATTCCAGTTGATACTCCCGTCTGGTTGCAATACCTCCTCGAGGCTGTCTCATGGGACGTTTTGTGACTTTGGGGTGAGCCAATGTAGTGAGTTTCTGGCATGAGATCTCGGAGTTCCGAGGGGAAAATGCGGCAGGCGAGCACTGAGCGATTTTCGACAACTCTTCAGTTCACTGGGCGATTGTGCGACGAACCTTGGGACCCCTGCCGCTCCTGACTTTGGGTAAGCTCGTTTGTGTTAGTGCCGAGCACTCAAAGATATTTCGCCGCCGGTAGGACTTGAAGGGGTCGGGTAGCCGTGTCTCAGCGGTCATGTTAACGTGTACCCGTTACGACCTCACATTCCGGTTTCGCAATGCTATCATCGTAACCCCCTTCATCAGGGTCCTGCAGTCCTAGTGGCGTCGTCAGGCAGGGCAAACGCCATCCTCAGGTCCCTATGTGAGGTATCGACAATCCAGGTATAGTAGGCTGTAGGAACTTGGAAATTCGAGCTGAAGTCACCTAGTCGCATGACTCGTGTGTGTCATATCGGTCCAGGTTCGACACCCTACACGGACGGCGATCAGAAATTCGAATCCAGCCTTTCGGGTAACGACTTCATCTCGAATCAAAGGCGTACGACCAGTGGTCAGCGGACGCAATGCCGTCCTGAGTGCAGTACAATCAAACCGCAATCGCTTCCGGTTCTAGTGATGTCATCGCCCATTCGTTACTCCGCGAACGTCAAAGGTCGGTCTATGGGCGGTGTGCTAATAGGGGTGACAAGTGCTAAAGCAGGGCCGTATGAAGTCGCCGCCTATCATCCAAAGCCGACGGGCGCATCCCTATCCCTTGATCTCCCTCTGCGGGAGTCATGTATGAGCATCAAGGCTCGGTGGGCCTCCCTGTCGGATCTTCAGGCTTGTGCCCCAACTTCAGATAATCGATTATCAGCGCCCCCAAACGTACATATGAACGGAGGATTTCAAAAGCAGGGTTCAGTGAAGACGGCAGGTCCTTTCCACCAATCAAGGGGTGTACATGTAGTTCGGTCGAACCACCACTAGCCGGTGAGTCGAAAAGGAACAAATAAAAAAGTGGCATCATGCATGCACACCCTGTTGATCCCATATACTTGAGCCTCGCGGGAAGCTCGCTTACTATCATAGACGCTGAAATTGGCCACCCCCACCCCCCTTTTCCCTCCCTTGGTCTCGTGTTCCCGAATTCGAGGTGGCGTGTGTTTGATCATAGCTTCTGATAGGCAAAGGGTGCTAGCGATCATCGTAAAAATGCCGACAATCCTGTAAGGCTCTTTAGCCTATCGTGGCACAGTTCTCGAGTTGACTCGGGCCCTTTCGCGGAGTTAAGTTGGTGAGCCGAAGGGAAGATCGCCAGAATTGTTTGAGGGTGTTTCGAGCCCGTAGTGATCACTGCATTGTAGAGCTGATAGAATGGTTGAGGGGTCGGAGGAGAGCAGGGTCGGCGGTGTTTTCGCGTATTGGCTTGAAACTTGACATGAGAGATCCTCAAGATGTACATAACATCCCGATCAGAAAAGAAAAACGAGTTGTTGCCGTTCGTACTGTCCGGTCAAGCCTCGGCGGTTTCTTTATGCGATGTGCGCTGACATGTGAAGCGTATTTGGGCACTGGTAGGAGTATACTTAGAGAGGCCAAATCGAAGGGCACGAAAGATAACTGTCACGGGTACTAAACCATGTAGGTGAGAGTATCCGTCCTGGTCGATATAATTACAGATATGTTATGTTACAATGAATCTATATGGTACAAGTGTGTGCGTACATGCGAAAGTAAAGTAGTTGCCGGGCCTAGTTGGTTCAGGGATTGAGATGAAGGAAATCCACATAAGAAAACAAATGACGAGGAGAGTTCTGCACTCCGGTGTAAATCAGCTATCTCAGGAAAACAAAAGGACACGCCAATAGCACACCTTGTCTCACGAAAAATCTGTTGTCAAAATCAAAATCAACATCGCTACCTCCACCACTGCAACAATCACAGTGACCTGGATTACGATCCACCCAGCGGTGACAAATGGTCTCCCGAAAATCCGTCCGCCTTCCTGGCCAACGGTAGGTAACCCAGGGTCAAGAGCCGGAGACTCTTTATGTCTGTCGGCGAAATCATGCGTAGAGTGTCGCGCGCGGAGGAAGGAGAGGAGGAAGAGGAGGGCACCCAGGAAGGCAAATAAGAGGCCAACTGTGGGGTTTTTGGAGTTTGATTAGTTTTGCCGTGAGGGCAAGAGCAGGAAGGAGGAGAGTAAGCATGCCTTTGCGGAATCGAGTGTCGAAGAGCCGTAGGATAGTGAGTGCGTAGCCGAGGGAGCCTAGTGCAGTGCGACTGTATGCGCCATGGAAAGTACGTTGGCGGGCGCGAATCTCGACGAGCTCATTAATGTCTGAGGCGACGAAGGACTTTCGGCGGTGTCCTCTGTCTCCTTGGGTTAGTGGTGTTCTCAACCTTGAATTGTGAGAACTGACCTGTATCGGTGCATTGTTGGGTGGATGGTGGGCTCTGGGCTCTAAGAGGTCGTTGCCGTCCAGAGATGGTAGTGGAGAGAAAGCGCCTGGTGCTCCGCAAGAATACCTTTCAAGGGCTTCTGCGAGCCACCTGCCATTCTAGTTGTGCTCGGCTTGGCAGCGCCTGTGTCAAAGACCAAAAAAAAATCATTGAGGGATTATCTATGAGTTTGTCTCTGCAATGAAGATGCACACGACAAAGAATCAATTAATGGACAAAGAGCCCTCTCCCCGCTATTCTTATTGTGTGCTCACTTATCGACCAGTGGGAGCAGTGTTTCCTTTTTGGTTGAATGATGTGAGCGCGTGCCTATCACGTGATCTGCCCGAAATTTCCTAGAGCCTCCCCGCGCTGTAAGAGTCGGAACAGCTGGTCGCGCGCCATCCCCTCTACTCATTAGTGCCTACACAGAGGTCACCTCTTTCCTCCGGGATACACTCGGAACAGAAGGCATTTCTTTGACCAGGAGACGACATGGCATCAATTTCGTTCGGGGGTGCCGTTCGACTGTTGGAACGTGGACGGCCGGGGAGTAGAGCAATGTCGTCGGGGTATGTATCTGCAGTATCGCCGTAACGTGACTCTGAATTACTCAATTGTAGGCTTGCTCCGACTTCGTTCTCTCAGTCGTCCGGGTTGACTTTGCGACGGGGATTTGCATCAGATCGGCAGCCGGTGCGAGAGTGTTTGTTTGTCGCAATGTACCTCGTGTTGAATTGCTTTTCTTTTTTTTACAGAACGTGCTGGGGCCGTCGTATAATCTCAGAAACAAACCCCTCCAAAGGAGCCACGTTCTCCCTGGTTTTGTCTTCATCCGGCATTACTCAAAAGACACGCCAGCACCTGCAGCTTCCGAGACTTCGGAAGCAGCCTCTACTGCCGCATCCTCTGTCCTCCCCCCTGAATCTAGCGCATCTGCCGCGGAAACTGCACCCACACTCACCGAAACCGCCTCCTCCGCCCTCGATGCTATTCACACTCCTCTCCAATACGGCGACTTTTCCGCTCTCGGGCTTGCGCACTGGACCCCCGCGGGTATCGTGCAATGGACAATGGAGATTATCAACACCACAACGCATCTGCCTTGGTTCTGGACTATTGTTGCCGGCAGTGCGTTCTGGCGACTGATTGTTGTACCAACGTCTATCACCGGTCTCCGCAACAGTTCGCGTTTGCAGCCGTATCAAACAGAGATCCAGAAGGTACAGGCGGAAATGAACGGCGCAGCGAAGAAGAACGACGTTGTCCTCAGACAAAAGACCGCACTCAAGCTGAAGGGTATTTACGAAAAGGCAGGCGTGAGCGTTTTGGGTGGGTTACTCGCACCTGTTGTGCAGATTCCTGTTACGCTAGGGGTGTTCTTCGGCGTGAGGAATATGTGCAGCTTGCCGGTGGAACAGCTGAAGTGGTCGGGTTTGAGCTGGATTCCGGATTTGACGATAGCAGACCCGACGTGGATGTTGCCACTTGTGGCAACCACCTTGGTCAACCTCCAGATATCCCTCGGCTCTGCTGAGATGGATTTGAAGACGCGTCCCAATATGGGACATCTCATGAATGGGTTTCGAGTCCTGTCTCTCATCGCTATTGGAATTACTGCGTCGTTCCCGGCAGTGAGTGATCCTCTTGGACTTGCATTCTTGCATTTTGTGACCTGTAAACCTCGCTTTGCTAGGGGCTCCTTGTTTCTCTCATAACGACATCTACATTGACAATCTTCCAATCCGCCGCACTGCAATACAAACCTTTCCGGAGGTACTTGGGAATCAGTGACCTCCCTGAGAAAGCGAAGCTACCTACAATGAGGCAAACTTTGGACTACCTCATTAACAGCTATAAGGAGAAGATCAAGGAGGCAAAGGAGGGGCAGACGAGGCAAAACCAGCGGGCGAATGCCAGTGAACAGATGAAGCGATTCGAGGAAGCACGAAGGAAATGATCTAACTACACACATAGAGATTTATTTGCAGAGTAGATGTTTAATTTATTACACCTCGCTTATATAATCACTCGGCATAAATGACAGAACACAACACCACCAGAAAACGACAACTGTGCCTTGATCCTTAGCGTCGTGCTTACCGTTCTACACATCGACGGGGCTCACAAGTCAGATTCCACACATAGAGATTCCTCAGCCACAGACCCAACACATAGTTGGGCCCAGTGCAACCTGCCAGCCTGTCACCTTCCGCTTCCGGACCCTGGATTCTTTGAGTCCGGCGACCCCAATACTTCTCAGTCTTTAACGTCAAAAAATGGACTTTCATATAAATCTCGCGCCCCCGCCGGGCACAACCCCGATGCCCGTACCTGAAGAAGAGGAATACTACTCATCATGGTCGCTATTTCTCGTGTGCATGTTGCTGGTGCTGTCTCTCTGGACGAGCTATTATCTGCAAATCAAAAAGATAAAGACGGTCCATGAGACGTTGGTCAGCATTTTCGCAGGAATGGCCGTTGGGTTGATTGTCAGACTTGCGCCAGGGACGATGATTAGGGAGATGCTGGTGAGTGTATATCTTTGGTTGTGTTGGAGGTATCGAGTATTGCATCAGACAGTACGCGTGTCGTGGTGCACTGCGGGGTGAAATTCAGGCTGCGGATTGCGCTAATTGCCTGCGTTTGTAGACATTCAAACATACGCTGTTCTTCAACTTGTTATTGCCCCCAATCATTCTCAATTCGGGATATGAGCTGAAACAGGTGCGCAGTGTCTGCTACTTGGACTACCGCTGGCTTTTTGCTCACTGTGTGACTGCAGGAAAACTTTTTCCGCAACTTTGGTTCTATTCTCATTTTCGCGTTCCTTGGGACATTCATATCCGCCGTTGGCGTTGGGTACGATCCTTCTTACAATAATATGCATCCCACAAACTTACCACTTGCAGTACAGAGTGTTGGTATACATATACTCCTTTCTGGGTCTAGAGTCACTTGATATCACCCTGTTGGAATGCTTGATTTTTGGTTCGACCTTGTCTGCCACGGATCCAGTCACCATCCTCGCAATCTTTAACCAATACAAAGTCGACCCGAAGTTGTATACTATCATCTTTGGAGAGAGCTTGCTGAACGATGCCGTCAGTATCGTCATGTACGAGTACGTGCCCTGCCCTCTTCTCTACCTGAATCCCGGAAGCTGATATCTGCCACAGAACTCTAACCCAATTTCACGGCACCGAAATTTACCTCAAATCCATTTTCCACGGAATCGGCATCTTTCTTCTCAACTTTTCCGTCTCCATGGCTTTGGGAGTCGCCTTCGGGCTTGGTATGTCCCTCCTCCTCAAACATTCCTATCTCCACTACTACCCTTCCATTGAATCCTGCCTCGTCGCCCTTTGCGCATATACCTGTTACTTCTTCTCCAACGGACTCTCCATGTCTGGCATCGTCTCCCTCCTCTTCTGCGGCATTACCCTCAAACATTATGCCTACCACACCATGTCGCGGCGTACCCAGCGCACAAGCAAATACATATTTTCGACTCTTGCCCAGCTCTCCGAAAACTTCATCTTCATCTACCTCGGCATGGCCCTTTTCACCAGCGCGCCTGTCTCAGAACCCGTTTTCGGTTACGTCAAACCTCTCTTCATAACTATCACCACCGTCGCTGTTGTCTTCACACGTTATGCGGCCGTCTTCCCGCTCTCCGAGGCCATCAATCTCTTCCACAAACATGCCAGAGGCCAGCGCACGGAGGAACTCCCGCATTCCTATCAGATGATGCTTTTCTGGGCAGGGTTGAGGGGTGCAGTCGGTGTTGCACTCGCTGCTGGATTCAAAGGACGGAATGCTCAGATGATGCGGACGACGGTGTTGGTCGTGGTAGTGCTGACAGTGTTGTTGTTCGGTGGAACAACAGCGAGGATGTTGGAAGTGCTTGGGATTCGGACGGGGGTGGATGATGATGAGGCCGCAAGCAGCGATGAGGACGAAGGCTCCACCGCTTCTCGGTCCTGGACGGAATGGATGGCCTGGACCAGGAGCAGGGCGGGGAGGAAGGTGGGTGAGGTATTGGGATGAGCAGGAAGGAAGCGCTTTGACATCTGGCACCTTTGGGCCTGGGCCTGCTGCTGGGGCAGCGAGGATAGGCACGCACTATGCCTCCCGGTATAATCATCCATTACGTCAACCAATATCAAAACCGTGATAACTCACCTGGTCGAGGAGGTCCTCGAGGTTTGGGCGGGCAAATATTCTCAGCCACATCGAGCGACTCATACGACTCGGATGGAGCAGGAAGTCTTACCACTTGCCCCGGCCGCCATACATCATGATACCAACATCACAAGTGGCGGCGATGGCAGTAGCAGTCACGACAACATCAACGACAACGACAATACACATCCGCCAAGGAGACAATTCAGTGGACTGATAGGTGAAGACGGGAAATGGTTCCAGGCACTCGATGAGCGGTACCTTTTGCCACTGTTTTCGAACGCTACCGCCAGCCGGACGTTCCATGCACGAAAATCCGCAAGGCGTGCGAGTGGACAACATGGGGCCAATTCCCCTAATCGTAGTGGGAACGGCGAAGGTAGCAGCAGGAGAGGTGCAACGAGGAGGGGTGATGCGAGTGCTGGCGGTGGGACTCCTGCGGATAGCGATGACGAGTTTTTCGGGGACGGTGAAACAGTCAATTTGACGCTGACGAGGAGTGGGGGTGGAAACGGTAGCGGTGGCAGCGGCGGGAGTAATAACTCCAATGGGAGTGGAGTAGCTGCAAGAAGAGCGTTGGCGGATGAGAGTAGGATCGAAAGGGGACTTGCGAGTCCTACTTTGAGAGGGGGCTGCGAGTGTTGCACCTTGGGACGATGCGAGATGAGCAGGAGAGGGTATATCTCTCGCTCACCGACTGGCAGCCGCCGGATTAGACATATATACACTTATTGTATCCAGGTTTCCTTCCTTCTCCCTGGACAGTTTTTATTTCGTTGCGGTTAGACAGCTAATAGTTAACCCCGCTAGCCAGGCCTGCGGCAGGCTGGAAAGAAGTCGATGGTTCAGAATCCGGCCACGCCATTGAAAAGCTATCCAGGTTTAGTGAGGTATAGTGTACAGTTATATACAAGCAATAGAAGCAATTGTTTGGAGGGGAAAGAATAACCAAGAAATAGTGTTCTGGCCGATGGGCATATGGAAGTGGGGTATTAACATATTGGGGATCCAAATCCACTGGTGGTGCGCAAATAGCCCATGCCTATCTTTAAATTAATAATCAAAGCAATCAAGACTTCACCGAAAGTGAGGGAAATGGATATAGATTGTAGAAAGCAGAAAGAAAATTAAGCAAGTGAAAATCGCTAGTAGGGTCAGCCTCGAAGACCACAAAACATTTCTGTGTGGTCAGTAATTGACCAAGACGCCCTGTCTATCCGGTCGTTGTCACAATCAACACCCCTCATTATCATCATCATCTGTTGTCGTCAATGTGCATCAAGTGACCAAGATACATATGATCACATCAGATCGGCGCGGCGAAGGTGCTCACGGAGGATGGATTCCTCGACTAGAAGAAAGGTCAGAAAAGTGTTAGTCGAGTACAGGAAAGGAACGAGCCAATATCCTTTCTTACCGGCTCCTAGTGTCACGGCCGTTGATTTTGTGTCCTACCGCAAATGAAATAGTATATCACTCCGCACAGCAATTAAATGGGAATAGCTAGCAGAATACTCACGATGACAGAAGTGAGGTGAACATAGAACGGCCTTTGGACCGGCGAGTATTGCCGAGCAATTTCTTTGAAGTGTTGTTGGAAATCTAGTTTTATCAACGGTCAGTAACCATCGATGATCAATGAGGATCCCGATAATGGAGGAGAGACTGACAGCGCGTCGCGGTCGGCAGGTCGTTCTTGCGGTCGCCAAAGCTAGGCACAGAGTCTCTGATACGTAATCCTCTCTGAAGTTTGGCTTGCAAAAGGTCGCATTTGTTGAGGACTAGAGCACTTTATCAGCTTCCCCGAGCCGTGAGAAGGGCGAGAAAGTACATACACAGAATGATTTGGGTTCGCTCCAGAAGCTTGCAGGAACAGACCGACCTCCATAATAGGTAACTGTCCTCAAGTCGGTTGACTCGCCTATCTTCCGCAAGCTTCTCATCAAATGGGGATACTATATCCAATCATTGTTAGCCAAAATGCAGTATTTGAGCGAGGTCACTGACTCGGCCTATGTACAATATCAGCAACATTGCGGCGCAGTATGATGCCAGTGCACTCACGCTAAAAATATGATGGCATCCACTGTAGTTCGGGATGGCAGTAGAAAAACCTCTTTAGCGCCTTCGTTACCACAGTGTGCTTCTTCGTGACTCACCATCATCAAAGTACGGATACCACGCAGCGCGCTTTTTAATTAAACACAGCATAAGAAAGCGTTAGCCAATAATGTTGTTGATGATCAGATGAAATGGGCGCGCACGCTGCTCCGTGTTCCTCCAACATCATACAACCGCCATTCTTGTCCAACAGTTCGACCTTGGGCGGAAGAGCACCCCGTTAGCCGAGCTGAGAGGGATAGCGTGGTGCATACCATGATCAAAGATGAACCTGTATTCTTGCACGCCCAAGGTCCGGAGACGGGCCTCGGATTACGTCGTCGTCTGTGGGCATATAATTCTTCACAGCTATCCGATCCGAATCAAACAGGAAACTGAGTAGTCCGAGAGTAAGAGGACGTGAAAAAAAAAAAAAGACGAAGAGAGAATGTACGCACAAGCCTGGGGAATCCTCTATTCGTGCTTTCCGTCGGTTGAGAACTTCCTTGATGAGAGGATCCTCCCATAGTGCCTTCATGTCTTCCCGACAAGGTCGCGATAATATCAGCAATCTCCTCTTCTACGTCTTTTGAAACTTTGCCGGTGCCATTGGGCGCTTCGGGACGGTTTCCTGATGGCTTGCGGAGCTTGTCCAGGGCAGACTTCCATCCGTTCGATGAATTGATTGAGAATTCGTGCAGGACACGCCGATTTGTTGGGGCTGATGGCGCTTCGAGGGCAACGCTTGTGTTGGCAGAGTACAACTCCGTGCTAGCCGCGCCTAGTTGCTGTTCAAGTTCTTGCTGAATCTGCTGCAAAGGCCCCAGTCGAACCTTGAGTTGTTTGTGCTTTTCTTTGAACTTGAGAGGGGGGAGGGTTTTTACGGGTCGTATGGGTAGATCTTCTGTTGAATCATTCTCTGGATAACGGGGGTACGGCAAATCGGCCATCTCTGCAGCCATATGCTCGAGAATTTCGTTGACGTTGCGAACCAAGTTGAGAAAGATGACAGCGCGCCAAGAAGCCCTTTCTTCTGACCATTCGCGTTTGGCATAGGTAAGCTGGAAATCTGGTGGTGGAATTGGAATTAGCTGGGGGGAGTGGGGGGAGTAGGAGTGGGTAATGAAACGATGGGCTACGGACTCTTTAATGTAGCAGTTTTCCCGCTCTCGCTCTGACCTGGAAGGATTTCATATGAGTGTGAGAGCTGCCGAGTGGCACAGCAGTTGAAGAGAAGGAGGGAACTAACCCAGCAGAAGCAACTTGACAGGTTTCCTCTTGCGGCGTTCATTCTCTCTCTCGCGCTTGATCTGCTCATCTATCTCGTCGCTCACCCTCTTGGCCTCCGCTTCAGCAGCCTCCCGCAACTGGCGCTGTTCCCAGGTTTCGTCGGGTGGGGGCAGGAGCGCCAAGGAAAGTGGGTCCTCGTCTGGATGAGCAGGACTCATTTCTTGCGGAGAAGATTTTTGACGGTGCCAGGAGGGTATTGGGAGTCAAGCACAAAGTATCGCAGAGTCCGACATCAGGCAGCGTCAAATGGGCACTGGTCTGCTGAGGAAATCCGCACTTCTACTTTCTCCGGATCACCGGCCGTACTTGCCCCATTTGGCTCCCTCTCCGCCCCTCCTCTCTCACTCCTTCCTCACCCTCCCAAGCTGATCTAACATGAAACAGCCTCATCCCCTTAACGCACCGCCGAACGTCACTCTCAGGCACCATAGCTAACAACAACCATGGCTAATGAGCAACATCCTTAATCGGCAGTACCGCAAAGGTTAACAACGTCGCAGCTGATATGTACTGCACAGCAACATGTGGAGTACTTTGTAAAAGATAATAATGGGCGGAGATTAACCATGGAGGGGCTGAGATCCCCTGGAACGTCTCCATATGTTGGGTCCATGAAAAGACTAGTTCCCAGGACGATTCTTCTCGAGCAATTAGATTTTGAAACGCAGCCCTTCTTCATAGCGGTCAAGACTGTACAAATCTGGGGGCTGGCAGAAGCTGCCACTGGATGATTCAAGGCATTAAAAATTCACCGACCGAGCGGATCCTTTGGGGGAGCCGCAAGGTGGTCGTCTAGGCTAGTGACGTCATCCCAAGCTTGCGACAATGTAAATACGGACCCACAGCCGATCGTTATTCATTTCCTCTCGGGATTACTCAGCTTTGTTTAACCCCTCTCCGGGGCTAATTGGAGGACGAAGTTTGAACCATGTATCTGCGAACGAGTGCAGCGTACTAAACACAGTCATCTAGAGCGGCTATGGACCAGTAGTCCTGCGCTATAATCCGTAGGTAATCCCGTTGCCAATCTAGATGACATGGATGGGAAAGCTTTGAAAGCACATAGAGGATTCACTTCCATATGCAGGAGCGGGGAATACCCAAGTCAAGAAATTCCGGTAAGTAATTATTCAGCACTTCTTTCGGCCCTGAAACAATTGTCTTCGGAGGCTGAAAGAATTGCAAGGTCCTCTCTTGTGAGGCGGTCTAGAGCGACCTACGCGAAGACCATGTCGGCATGTGGTAACGACTTCCTGTCAGTTCATTGAGTCACCAGAGGTGAGGTCCTATCTCCAGTGCAGTCCCTGGCTTCTGTCTACGAATGTCGAAAACCATGCAGAAGGACGTCAATAACCACTCCTTGTCCGCCAATAGAATCCCCTACTCCACCCGGAAACACTCGATCAGGATTAAATGAGGCAGACGCTACCTCATTCCAAATTTCAACTAGGATGAGACCACCCCCATGCACCGGCTTGCGATTCAAATTGCCTTTTTCACTCTTCCAGTTGCTCCCCCCTTCCCCGTCCCGTAACAAGGGTCCAGAGACGATGAGATCTTCTCATTCTTATCATCCATATACGCTTCCCATTCCCAGCGCTCTATAGAAGCCTTGTTCTGGGTCTCGACTTTGGTCAATCTCCGTTTCGCAGTCGCCATGTTCATCAAACTGTTTGGTCAGTCCTCAAACCCTACCTCTTTCGGGATCGACTACCAACCTCATGTCTGCAAGTACGCATTCTGCTGGGGCACCAACGAGCCGGGGAAGGGGATTAAGGGTGCTAAGACGAGACCTCTATCTCCGTCTCGGGTGGTCAATTAGAAATTACGCATTACCAGCCACTTCTTTCAGCTCTGGACCATTGAACAACTGTCTCCGGAGACAGAGAGAATGGTTGGACAGCCGAATTCTGCACCACTCTCACGTACTACTTACAACTCCTCCCGGCAGCAGGGTAAGTTTGCCTATTTTGACATTCAATTTGCAATCACCCCGTTTCTAAAATAATCCATCGTGTCAGATGTGTGGCTCTGCTAAGTACTCACAGCATTCTGTCACAATAGTAGTGAACGACAAATGCATGTGACTACGGGTTCGGACTGAGGTCAAATTCGTCGACATGCGCATCCGTGTTCACAGGGACAGGACCTCCTCAGCAAAGCTGTTTCCTCCTCCCGACGACTTGGCGTCTGAGGCGCTCGAACTTGCGAGAGCCAAAGCTGAATAATGTAAACTCGGAACGGGACGCTTTCTCAGAGCTGGAGAAGAAGACCACGCCACCATCCGAATCCACAGGCTCTGCAATGCTCGAGACACCCTCTAGTCTGACGTCCCAAAGTATGACAGCTTCGGCGTCGACAAAGAATGCTAACACCATCATGGACTCCGTCCAGCGTCCGAAGCTCAAGCCACACGGTTAACAGTGTATGATAAATAAATGGTTGGATACGCGCCACTGTGCCCACACCTCATACCTGCCCACGGTAGCTTTTGCTCCCCCAGCAAGTGCCCAAGAGATGATGGATATATGACAGTGAATTGGAGGCATCAGAACATCGCCCACCTGGAGATGAAGAAATTACACAAGTATTACTTGGTTTCCTGGCGTTGACCTCCTCTCTGGCTTACTCGTTTGCAGGTCGACCTGCAGATGATAACGGAGAGATGGGCACCTCTGAGACAAAAGACCACCGGGGAATCAGAAGAGGAGGGTGAATACATATCTATGTGACCTTCATCTGTATGAATGGCTACCTTAATTTACTAGTGCCTTACAGTGGAACAAAAAAACAGCCTCATCTCCCTCGCTTATTCGTGCGGCAATCACTAATGTTATTTTCAGTTGTGGATACGATGGTGGCTTTGGATTTTGACCATCACGGAAGCAAATCTACAACACCAACGACATCAACAGCAAACGCAAACGCTGTCAGCGGGTGCAGTAAGCACATCGGTAGGTTGTATGTGGACACTAATACCAGGATGTACGGTGGGCACGTCGGTGATGTTAGTAAAATGTGTCAGCGGGGATCAGCATGAGCTGTGAGTGCGACTGTGGGTGCGGTAGGATGTGGATGTTGTCAGTGATTTAGGGGTGCATTGATATAGGTGAATGTGTTGGTAATTGCAGGTAGACAAGTTGTGAGAACTTGTATGACTGGATCCATTTCAGGTATCAACGTAATATTACCATTTTCAGAGGACGAGGACGAGAACTTGAATATTTGAATTGTGGATGTCAGTTTCTTCTTGCTGAGCTTCACATCTTCGACGGACAGACTTTTTTCCTATCTGTTTGGTTAGAATGCCAGCCTATGATAGAATCAAAATGACCCTGTGTATCGACAACGAACCTCTTCCAGAATTCATGGTCGAAAAGGACTTTGACGCGAAACAGCACGGTTTTATGTTGGGTTCCTTCAGAGGTGGGCAAGGTACGTGTTATGCTGGTGTACCGTTGTCGCTCCACTTTACCCGTTCATTGCAGGAATTCGCGATCTTAAGAGCCAATGAACGTCAGCGCGACATCTGAGGTGCCAAGGTCAGCGTGGACGGACTCGAGGTCTCCAGTTGGGCATTCCGTCGCATTGAGACGAGAAGTATTGGCTTTCACCGGCGAGGACCAGGAATTCTACTCCCATTCAAATTCTCGAAACTTGAACTAGCTGGTGAGGGGTTCAACTTCTGTTCAATGTCCTAATTTATCACCTTCGCCGCCTCCATCTCTAGATGATGACGACCTATGTGATGATTCGATAGCATCGCGAGTGGGCGAAATCCAGATAACATGCCAATATGTGGAGAAAACTGGTTCATATCCTCTACCTGTTTCTAATGGACCCCCAGGAAACCAAAAGATTCGTGAAAAAACCAAGAAGAGGGGTCACCGAATGTATTGGGTAAGATCAGTGCTAGCTGGAACGAGCCCAACATCTTACATTAGCCGCTTTTTCAAGACTTGGAAAGCAGGTATTCACAGGCGAAACTACCAAGCTCTCCGAGACTAAATGGAAGGAACACATCGTCACTTTTGTTTTTCGTTATCGGTCTCTGGGTGTGATCTATTCTTCATTACTTTTTTTTTTTTGCGAGTCACTCACATTGAATGTGGTCGCAAAGAATATCTACAGGCCCAAGGCATTGCCCCACTGCCGCGACGAGCACAAAACGCTTCCATCCTTGCCTTGGCACAAAGTAACGACATCAGATGCGAAGCAAAGGGATCGGTTGTACCGAAGGGAACAGGTGTGAAGGTGGAGCCAAATGCTGCGGGAAGCGAGGACGATGATGATGAAATTAGGGCATTGCTAGTACGTTACTCTGTTCAACCATCTGGTCATTGCTCAGGCTTTAATTAGGCCGTGGTCGAGAACTTAAGGGCGCGCAAGCGCAAACGGGACCAGGATATTGGACGCGCCGAAAAGAAAGTGAAGGAGGAGGGAAAAGAACGAGAAGTCATTGACCTGACCTGAGGACATGGCATATTCGTCTTTTCATTTTTTCATTGCCTTTCCCTTCGGACTTTGGGTCTTGGTTTATGTAGGCTGTTTATTCTATCCTACTCTCGCCTAATTGCCTACAGATGTCACCCCAGTAATGTCGCGAATGCCTTGCATTGGTAATTTGCCTCGTGCCCTCTCCCATTGATGAGTTTCAATTCCTGCTAATCAAACCCGAACCTAGTCACCGGTACAACTGGCCTTGCAAACAAACGTGGTTGCTAAAAATATTTGATGCGCCTACATATGTAGCCAAATGCATGTTATGTCCTGCCAGGGGATTTATCGGTGGTCGAGAGCGGTGAGACTGCAAAGGTTGCTGAGATACTTGAACACTTTCTCGGAAATCATACCACCTCCATGCAGTCAACTTGCAATTCCGCTCTCCAGAAATTCTCGACCTATTTGCTACTGAATACATCTGTTCTCCAAGATACTGAATATGCACTCTGTCCAATCATCGGCCTGTTCATTGTCCCACACAATGTTCACTACCACACCCTCCGCAGCGATTTTGGCCAAGTAGATCTTCGTCTCGGCCAATATGACCAATCCGTGACCAGGCACAAACACCATATTAGGCAGATACAGTGTTCAAGAAGAATTTACCGAGTAACCTGCCGTCAGGGGCAAAGACCTATATGCACACGAAGGAATCATTAAACGCACAAAGCGCCAAAGGCGCACCCACTCACTTGAACTCCATCTCCAGTACCAGTATATACGTTGCCCCGCGTGTCGACCTGAATACCGTCCGGGACGCCCGCATCGATATACGCCAAGACGCGACGGTTGCCGAAAGCATGTGTCTTTGGGTCGACATCGAATGCGTACCTTAGGTATGAAAAAAGATTTATTTAGCTTTTTTGAACTCAAACTTGAATTGCACTTACAGCGTAGCAGGTTCAGTTTGGTTGTTGCCTAAGAATCCACCAGCGGCACCTGTGTCTGCGCTAGGAACAGACCCAAGGATGAACAAGAGGGAGAGGGGATATAAGGCGAGCTCACTCACACGTAAGCCGTTTTACCATCTTTTGTAAAAGCGATACCGTTGCACCTGTCGAAGTCTGTGGCTACGACTCTTACGGCGCCCGTATTGGGGTCGAAACGATAAATTTGGTTTGGCATAAGAGGTGCATCGCGGAAATGGTTGAGGAAGCCGTAACTGCGAAACGATCGACCAGCTGTCGTTATTACAAGGAAGATGGGGAGGTGAAGGGTACATACGTGACGTCCGTGAAGAACAAGTTGCCACTCGGGTGGACCTTGATATCGTTCAAAGAGTTGAACTGGCGTCCGTAGTAGTTGTTCAAAAGGACAGTGACATTGTGCGGTGGTTTCGGGTTAACGAGGGCAATATTAGGAGGACGGGGTCCACGACCTGAATTGATCAAGACAAGATTCGACCTGAATGGGCCCGTCCCGCCGTTTGTCATCTGGATTGACTCGGGAAGAGGCACCTAAGAACCCATTTCTAAGTTCTTTTTCTCTCTCTCTCTCCCAAGACCAGGGGGAAAAGCCAACCTACAAGAGTGATAGGAACATTCACATCTCCATCATTTTGCTTCAATGCAGCCTCAACCTGAGCCATACTGATCTTCGACACTTGATTATTGTGCTCCAAATCGCTCATCCCAAGCGCACCGCCATCGTTACTCGCGAAAAACACTTCGTCCGTGTCGCGAACATATATCGGTGCCTCATGTGCAAACGCGAACGTGTCGTTACGCGCCACTTGCCGTATGGAAGGGTTCTGACCAAGGATGGAGAGGAATTCGCGGTCAAAGATCTGGAAAAAGGGTGCCGGTTTGGAGCCAGGGTTGAAGAAAGGTGGACCGAAAGACTCGTTGCGGAAAGTCCCGTTTTCTGGGAGAACTGCGAATGAAAGCGGGTCAATGAACTATAGAGGGGGGATTGCGGCGTTATGAGCAAATGGCTACAGGGTCATGAGAAGGGGCTGCCTACCACCAATTGGGAAGTGGTCGGCGGTTGTGCTTGGGCGTAGGAAATAGCCGCAGATAGCACTGGCAAAAGTACAGGAATCAGGATTAGACGACCCATGGCTGTCCTCTGGGAAGGAGCCTTGGAGTGGGTGGGTGCGCAATTGGCTGGGTTTTATGCCCTTCGGAGCCATTTTATTTCACAGGCTCCTCGACCTGGTCAGGGTAAGAAGTTTGAGCAAGGGAGCCACACAACGGCAGTTGCCGGCTCCCAGCATCCATCCTATTCCATCTTCCCTCGCCTGCCTCGTCCACACGACGAACCGACAGCTCCTTGTTTCACACTCTCCTTAGTTTATACCCACCCAGTTAAATACTATACTCATCGTTATACATTTCTCATTGTCATCATAATATTATACAGCGTGATCAAAGTAGGAAAACATAGCAAACCCTCAAGCGAGTTACCCGCGCACCCAGCGGCTCCTCGCTTCGTTCCATAGGAGCCTTCTCCACAGGGGAACAAGGGATTATTGAAGGTACTCATAATTCAAATCACCATGTCAGCGCTGATTGATGGGGTAATACGAGGGCCCGGTATCTGAACAGAGCATAGTGCTATAGCTAAATCAACCGTCGCTGATGGATTTCCTCTAACAATCCAACCCTGGTCACATAGAGTCACTTTTCGTCGGCGAAATAGATCAATACTATACACAAGAGAGCTTACAACGTCTTCTTGCTCTGCTTCTTCCCAGTAACAAGCACAATAGTTGGACTCTGTCAGAAACTATTGTTTATTGAGCGCCTGGTACATTTAGGGCCGACTATCGAAACTTATCGCATCGGCGTGACTGATGCGTGATTTCCTAACTCGGCAACTAAGCATTTAGCGCTCTGTTCGGTCGCCAGCCCCTCGGGGTAATACGCGTTTCTGTTCTTCTACCTACAATTGGGGCCCATTTTCCTCGCTCAAATCAATACTTGCCGACTTTTTCGGGAGTGCGACGGTCCGGAGCTAGATTCCTCAAAAACGCTATATTACAATTTCAGGGGGACGGCTGATCATGAGGGACAGGGGGCGCTATGGTGCAGAGAACCGACCTGTTCGGACACGGTGATACCGGACAACGGATCGACAATCCCGAGAACGTTGCAACAGAGTTCGCGTCCTTTGTGTGGAAGGAGCGCCTCATACTGTTCGCCCGCCATCGCCACTTTTATGAGTGATGTACGTACATGTACGAGGAAGCTACTTGACTGTGATTTTCTCGCAATTCCTCATTCAAATTTCGCGCCATGTCCATCTGCAAGGGACTGGGTCATCTTTATGATAATGAACCAACGGCTCCTGTATGGTCCCTTAGGGCAAACAGATTTGAAGGTCCACCTTCTGTGGGGACGATGGTTTGGTGGCTGGAGAGTGCCTTTCAAGCCTCGAGAAAGATCTGAACTCTGTATTCAAGAGTGCGCAACGTCACCCTCCTCCAGCTCACGTTCCTCTCTCGATGCAGTCCCCCCTCGACCCATTTAGCAACCTCGATCGTGGCGATATCTTGCGCCAGCTGCAGGAACAGCACCTGCAAAGCCTTACCCCAGCCTTCAACACCGGCTCAATTTCCCTGGCTGTACTTGATTGCACTGGGTCGTTAGCTCTGGTAGCTGAAAACACATCTATGATCCTATGGCTTGGTTCGGTCTAGAAATTGCGTTTCCCGTGGTTCGGATCATGGTCTAGACATGAGCCTTATGAATCTCTTATCTCAGCAGGAAGATGGACATCACACTGCGCCCGAAAGTGCCTGGTGACGTCAATGAACCCTTGATCACATTCGCGACGGACCCGTAGAAAGGGACCGGCCTTCTCGATGCTATCCTCCCTTTTATTTTGTAGTTTGCCACTCTTTATATCATATATACACTAGTTCTTTGTAGCGATTCGTTACAGTAAATATTCACACCCCAGGGCCCGAACGCACATTTCCCCCAGGTGTCCCAATGTCCATACATTCTTCCTCTGATCTCATACAACACCCTTCGCTGCGATCTTGGCCAAATAGATCTTCGTCTCGGCCATTATGACCAACCGGTTTGGGGGCGCAAAGACCATATTGGCAGATACAGTGTCCAAGAAGAATTTGCCAAGTAGTCTGCCGTCGGGCGCAAAGACCTATTATGTATGCGCACGAAGCAATCACTAAACACCCAAAGTGCCAAAAGCGCACCACTCACTTGGACTCCATCCCCAGTACCAGTATACACGTTTCCCTGCAGGTCAACCTGAATACCATCGGGAATACCTGTGTCGATATATGCCAACACACGACGGTTAACAAAAGCATAAGTTTTTGGGTCGACGTCAAATGTGTATCTATGGGCAAAAGATGGACCGACAGTGTCAGTTCCGGCTAAGGATCAAAGGGGGCACCGCAGTTGAAATTCGTGTCCCTTACAATGTAGCAGGTTTGGTTTGGTTGTTGCCTAGGGATACGCCAAGGGCACCGCTATCTGCACTAGAGACATACTCGGCGGGATAAACAAGATGATCCATGCGAGATCGCTCACATGTAGGCTGTCTTACCATCCTTTGTAAAAGCGATACCATTCGGTTTGTCAAAGTCCGTTGCTACGACCCGTACGGCGCCTGTATCAGGGTCAAAACGATACACCTGATTTGGCATGAGAGGGCGCATCGCGGAAGAGGCTGAGGAAGCCATAACTGTAATTAACCGTTCAACTGCCATTTACATGGGGGAGGGGAGGGGGTGTTACATACGTGACGTCCGTGAAAAACAAGTTACCACTCGGGTGAACCTTGATGTCGTTTAAAGAGTTGAACTGGCGTCCATAGTAGTTGTTCAAAAGGACAGTGATGTTGTGCGGTGGTTTCGGGTTAACGAGGGCAATATTAGGAGGACGGGGTCCACGACCTGAATTGATCAAGACAAGATTCGACTTGAACGGGCCTGTCCCGCCGTTTGTCATCTGGATTGACTCGGGGAGGGGCACCTGACCGTAGCCATAAAGAAAGTCTCTTCCAAACAGGAAGGAAACTGACCCACAATGGTAACGGGAACATTCACATCCCCTTCACTCTCCTTCAATGCCTTCTCAACCTCCGCCATACTGATCTTCAATACATGGTTGTTGTGTTCCAAATCGCTCATCCCAAGCGGTCCCGCCATCGCTACTCGCGAAAAATACCTCGTCTGTCTCACGAACATATATCGGTGCCTCGTGTGCGAACGCAAAAGTATCGTTGCGCGCTACCTGCCGTAAGGAGGGATTTGGACCAAGGATGGAAAGGAAATCGTGGTCGAATATCTGGAAAAAGGGAACGGGCGTAGAAGTAGGGTTGAAGTGTTGGTTGAAAGAGTCAGTGCGGAAGGTCCCATTTTCTGGGAGGACTGCGAATGAACGCGGGTCAACGAACTAGAGGGGGGATCGCAACATTGTGAGAAATCGGGTGCAAGGTCGTGAGAAGGGTTACTTACCACCGACTGGGGAGGTAGCACGAATGGAGGAGTTAGTGCTTGCGTTTGGGCGTGTTCAAGTGACAGTAGAGAGCGCTAGCAGGCCCAGTAAATGACCCATAACTGTCCCCTGGGTAGGTGCTTCGGAGTCTGTGAATGCGGAGAGGTTGGAGCTTGGATTTTATGTCAGTGGAACCCGGCTTCTTCCCAGCCATGTTCACAGGAAGCCCTACAGAAGACAAGCTCATTCGTTCCTCCACTCAAGGAAGGGTGTTCTCCGTGCGACAGCCAGACCGATAGGGATATTCAGTAAGGGGACCCCAACAACTTTGAATTCGCTCGATCGACACGACGAATCTTTTTTAGTAGGCTGCGAACCAGGAAGGTATGTGTCTATTGGAGACTACCAAAGAATCCCATCTGTGGGTGGATGTTCCTGATGAGGGTTACGGCGGGTGCTAGCAAGAGCCGACTCTGAGCCCTGCAAACGAAGTCCATGGCGTGGTCGTGTTATATGGTAGAACGAGTAACGGGCTTGTCGGAAAGGTCAAAGCTTCAAGGATGGACCTGGGATTTCAGATGCCTGGACCACAGTTGTATTGCAAAGGCGCCAGTGTTGAAGGACTGAGATAGTCTGCGGGAGTGACGGGAGGACGTGAGTGAGTCGAGGAAGCAGGGGCATTCAGCCAGTTTCCAGACCTTGGTCAATCTCCGCTTCGCGGTCGTCACGGGTCATGGAACTGTATGTACCCCCAGTTGGAATCAACTTATCGACCCCTCATGTCCTCAGCAAGCGCCGAGACCTTCATCCCCGTCACTCATCTTTTGCTTCACAGGTCAAACCTGGATCAATGCAACATTCAATATCACACACCCTTTAGGTCTCTAGTCCTACGTTATGGATCCAACATAACAGTCCAACCAGAGACGAAAAGTCACCTTGTGGACACGATCCATGCCCGCGGACCAATGGGCGCAACAGAGAATCGCCATCGATACGCAGAGTCTCGCCGAAGATATAGATATAGATAGACTCCCATCATCCAGGTCGGTGTCCAATCTTCTGACGCCATCGTGGGCGAGGGTTCAGTGACAGAACCTTAGTGCCCCACCCTTGCGTCGGCGTTTCGTTCGGGTGTGCGTGCCGGACAGAGAAGATACGGGCTTAGTATAATTTAACTGCGCTCTAATTCAAAGACACCGACGGCGGATGTAAGTATGTATGTACGGAGCCATTGGCCAAGGTGCTTGTGGATGGGAAGCAGTACGTCATCAATCATTTCTGAGGCTGGTTTATCAGGAGGCAAATTTAATGTTATTCTTTATTTTTACAGAAAAGAATCAGAAGAAAAGAATAGGGACAATATAGACGGGCCGGCCCACAGACAAGCCTCAATATGAGGCAAGGCAGGTGAAAGAGTCCGCCCAAAGAATCGGTGGGAAGCCAGGGAAAAACTGTTCCTGGCAAAAAGTAGATAGGGCAATAGAGCGCAGAGATACAGGTGTGTACATTTCATTCAATAAACCACTCACAAAAGGAAAAAAAAAAAAAAAAAGGAAGCCAGTGTTGTGAGGTCCGATACTATTACTCGGCTCGTTGTCGCTTGCCCTGCCGATCTTCGGCGGCGGCAGTCGACTGTTCCGTAGCCTCCTCACTCTTCCGCTTCGTTCCTGCATTAGACTCTGACGGAGCCTCGGGGGTCTTGTTGTTCTGAGTCGTTGGGGGAGCACCAGTCCCTGAACCACCGTTGGTCATGGCATTTCGGAGGTTTTCAAGTTCGAGCTCAATCCGTTGCCGGGCATTACGCTCCTCTTCCCACATGCGTTTGACCTCCTCTAGTTGATTTTGGAGGTCTCCCATGGCCTGGTCCATGAGGAGTTTCTCCAGCGTCCATTTTTCAATGTTTCGAGCCTCGTTCTCCTTCAAATGGTGAATATACTGAACCGAGCGTGCAAGAATGGCACCTTTGGCCTTTTCGCCATTGCCATTGGGTACTATTCGTCCAAGTTCGTTTATGCCTTCATTGATGTTGCCGCGGCGGCGGCGCTCCACTTCTTTCTATGGTCAAGACCGTCAGGAACTAACAACAGGGAATAGAAGAATAAAATGTACATGGTTGTCTTTCCGCTGCCTGCTCCATTCATCGCTTCCCATGGCAGGGTTCCTCCCACGGCGACCACTCGAAGTCGATGCAGACGTAGGGGTACTGGCGGACTTCTCTTGCGGGGATGCGGCTGCGTTGCCGGGTTGGACAGATTGCTGCTGTTGCTGTAGCTGTTGGACATTGCGGATCATCGGTGGGAGAATTCTCTGGCCGGGACTGCTGAGCGGTTGCTGGGGTAGCTTGTAAAGCGACGGCGCTCAACTGACCAAGATTAGGTGGCCCACGGGGGTGGGACGAAGGGCCGGGATCATTGATGCCAGGAAGCCCTGCAGACGGAGAGTAGTGGACTGGGGGCGGGCCGAAGGCAGGCATGGGCAGCGAGATTGGACAGAGCCTGTGCAGCGTCCTCTTTGGGGTTGCTTTGTTCCGCCAACTGGTGGTTATACGATGTTAGTAACCGTGATCCATAGCGTGAGCTGGTAGCATATAGGGGCTCAAGGGAATTTTCCTCGTGACTTGCACCGGATGCGCTCGTGCTCTGTATCGCGAACGATGTACAGTCACGTGTAGCTAATTAATGCATTGATGCGATAGCCATTTAACACCCATGGGATGATAAGTGAAAAATAGATGAATGGAAACAAAAAGGCAATATGCAAGCTTCAGGGGGATGAGACGCTCACCTTTCCAAACATATTCGGCAGATTTCGAAGAAGAGACATGATCTGGTTCTGATCGAGCCCGGGGAGGTGTACGTTTTGCATGTCAGGAGCAGCCAAAGGTGCAGACACGCCCGGTTGAGGCTGAGATACCTGCGCTTGCGGGGGATTGGGAGGGGCTTGCGTGAGTGCGGGATCGTGGTTAGGTTGAGTAGTGGGCGCCATTGCGGTCGGAGTGTGGGGGAGAGTTGAGTAAGAAGAGAGAAGAGGAAATTTGTAACACGACTAGGGGGAAAAGTGGCCCACAAAGTCAGCGCAAGATATGATTTCCGTGGATCGGGGGTCGAGGCGATATGGAAGAGGCGGTTTCGGATTGAATAGGCGGGTGAAAGGGGACAAGAACGGAACAATACAGCCTTTAAGCTAGCCCAAGACTGATAGAGACTCGGGGGGGCTATTGAGGAGAGTTGTGTGTATTTGTGCGGTAGGCGCTGCTCTGCTCGAGAGTTATGAGGAGGGGAGGTGGGATATGGGGGGCGTGAAGGTCACGACGGACGTGATCACAAACCCTGTGACCTGGCCAGGTCATACCTTTTTCACGCCCTTCATTTACCCACGCCACAATTCGGTCATGTGGCCTGTCACACGCCTCTCCGTGCCTGCCCCATTCGGGCTGTCTGTCACACCAAGCGGTCTATCTATACCTCATTATCTCTCGTCTAATACAAACCCTCACATAACACCGAGCCCAGCCTTGAGCTCACTCGCCAGATCATCCAGCTCCTGATCTTCGCCGTTCTTATTCAGTGTCTTAGCCTCTTCCAAACATCTCGGACAGGTGCAGGTACCAAAGCCCCACCCCTGGAGTTCACTCTGCCTTGCGCGATATGTTGCTTGTGGGTTGACATACGTCACCAGAAACTCGTCGCCGACGTGAATATCTTGTTTTGCTACAAGGGTGATTCGAGAGAGCGCCGTCCGCTGGTCTAAGTGTCGGACGGATACGTTAGGAATGCAGGAATGATTCAAGTGAGAATGGAGAGTGTAAAGGCCCCCATGGGCTTCAAGGTCTGGACAAAAGCTATCATGACCACACTCAGATATTTCTGAATTTTACCTACTGAGACTCATCCTCCCCAAGCCACGGAGGAAACCAGCGTCATAGTCAAATATTGCGGGCTCGATATCCTCCCGAAGAGGCTTCTTCAAAATCCTTGCCAGCTTCTTTTGTTCAAAAGTCGTAGTGGGCTCCTTAAATGCCTGAATGAATAACTTGTATGCTTTTCTCCAAGTTGCTCTATCAGGTTCTGATTGACCCGATCTGAGATAAGATTATCTGAGCAGTATTCCAATAGAAAGAGCGAGAACTCACAGGTTAAAGCTGTACTGGTGTCGTTCCTCCATGCCCAACTCCGCCAGAGCACGAACAACCTCCCAATCCTCATTTAACTTGCTGCTCATCGGTCTGGCCTGCGAGTAGCAGCCGACTCGTGCAATGTGCTAGGGCATGGATTGCCATCCATTTCGTCTCTCGAGCGAATTTGATCAAAGGCCCGCATGCGGGGTTTTGCGCAGGACATAAGAGTGGGTGTATCCTTGTGGATCGGGCGAGGCAAAGGCGATTGCAGAATCGCGCAGAACATGACAAAGTTGAAGAGGATGCAGGGCAGTGTGTGATCAGAGAACTTGTAGAAAGCGGCGTTGTGCAGTAGGCACATGCAGGCTGAAGCCATTTGCATATCGAAGATCTCCCTAATTTCTCGTCATGAGGGCCATTCCTTCCATTCAATACGCATGCTTGGGTGCGACTTACCACTCTGGAGCGACGATGAACGGATCCTCCTTCCAATACCACCTCACCTTCTTTGATCTCCTGAGTGGCAACCAGACCCTTGCCCTTTCTCTTGTCGAACCACTTTACTTCGACCTTTTGTGTCCATTTATTGACGTTTAATTTGGGTATTACCCGCGAGGTAGGGTAAACAGAAACAGCAGGCGCACGTCCGGGCGTGGAGACTATAAGGCCGTGGGTTTGTAGAATTTTCCTCGTCCTTTTCTCACTGACAGTCCACTCAGGGTACTTGCCCGTCAAAAGGGCATGTACTTTCGTAATTCCGAGTCCGGGGTTTTCCTTCTTGAGCTTCAGGATCGCTTCTGTCAGTTCATCCTCCGGTGGAGCCACTGACATTCTTGTTTTTTTTGGGTGAAAGATAAGACTCGGAAGTCGATCTTGAGGTTGAGGACTTGATCACCTTCTAGACTAAACACGCCCAAATAATCTCCGTGATGTGGTCGCGGACCCGGATTCCGGATTCCGGAAACCACCTGACGCAACTTAGGTATCCGGCCTACAAAGACCCACTGGTCACCTGGAGTGTCGAGTTACCACCCCTTGAACTTCTCAACATCACAAGTGCCGTAGTAGGTACATGCCTCCGGCCCGACCATCTCGATCCATCATATGTATGTACCTTGAAGCGGAGGAAATGATGTGACAAGGTTTCACCGAAGGCCCACAACGAATTGCTGTATCCTGAATACCGTGGAAACCACTCAAAACTCGATGTGGTATGATGCAGTTGCGTTGCAATCAGGCGATGAAGCTTTGAAATCTGGCAATTGACGTTTTGCCCTACATGGTATCAGCCGTAGGGATAATTTTTTGATCAATCTCACGGGCAATCTAGGATCGACCGTATCGTAGATACAGTCAAGGAAGGCATAAAACAGTCAATCAGGAATTGCCGCTGGTGGAAGTTATGAGGGGGCGTTCGTTACTGCTGGGAATACACAGATGCCGATGTCCGCCTTGCCATGGACCCTGACCCTGAGTGGCGGCCGGAGTTCGTTGATCAGAGAAGCAACAAATCATCCAAGGGCGCATCCGTTAGCCAGGTAATCTATAGGATTTTGAGACGCGATCGGCAGGCCCAATGCACATGGACCGCTTTCCGCATACAATGGAATTGGAACAGGCAACGTATCTTCTTTAACCCTTTACTTGTGGGTTATCTTACGACACTCCGAGCAGCTTTCTCCCCACTATCGATGCGAGTGGCTGAACCCCTCAGACCACTATCTCGGAAGATTCACAAGCATACCGCAAGCTTCTAATAGCCATCCATCTACTGATAGATGGCAGAGCCCCCGATCACACGCCATTCCGCTAACACCTCAACTCGGGAGTAACTCCGTTGATGTTGATCGACACTCGAAATCTATCTATACTGAGGTAATTTAGTCCAAGTAAAAACGCTGACCCGACCTGTCGTGATGCTCATATGCCCATAGTGGATGGACGTGGGCGGCGAAGCAAAGTCCAAGCTTCTCACATCCTAAACCCGGTTCCTGTTGCCTGGCATTCATATGGATAGTTGACAACGATGCATTTCACGATTTGACAGCGAGCTGACCTCATGCAACTCCGGCGCGCGGGTATGGGCCAGGGTGAAGGCAGCCCGGGAGCCAGCGGGCCACACGGACCTCTCCTTCAGCAACATATCGCAACCCGGACAAAGTTTGACACGAGAAGGTATGTTTAATGTGAGGTAAAAGCTATAGTTTGTCACAGGGGAGAGGTGGGGTCGTCATTCGACACCACAACAACATCAACTGTGCGAGAACCCAGCTGTTCGGATGAAACGGGGATATCTACCCGGTAAACTGGCAAGCCGCCATCCTGATGTGCGTGAGCCCTTGCAAGGATCAAGTTGAAGGCAATCCCAGTGATCTGAATCCACTTGAAGTTTCGAATCAGTATTGTCCCTCCTTGCCTCCGATCGAATACCAGGCAACTTACCGCAGCAGATGTGATATATATAGCGGAACTTTGGCAGACATGTGTAATGAAGACGATAATGGTGGTAATGGTGTACATTAAGCCCGACTCGATGGTAATTCGCTTGGCAAATTGTAGTCGGCCACGTTGGGGTATATCCCTTATTGAGCAGATGCTAGGTGGCCGCCAGGACCGTTCTGTTCTCCATATTTTCCAGACAATCATCGCTGGACATCAGCGGTGAGGACAATATCGCCATTTTCAGAGCGAAGCAACTCACAAGTAGAGTACATATTAACCAGAATTGTACAGGCCCAGAACGCACCGACGGCCCAGAAGATGTCCCCTGCGTGCATTCCTTGACCCAGATTGCAAAGCGATCTGGAGATAGAGAATGAAGATACTAAACGCGGCTCCCCCAAGCCAGCATATTAAAGGGAAAAGTATGATAAGGAGCGAGTTGTTCCACACAAGCCAACATCGGTAAACCTGCAATGAACCTCTTAGTCGGAGCTGTCGCGAAGGACGGAGTAGCCCACCAGTACGCTATCTGCAATAGTAGCTTGTAAGGTTACTGTGGTTGGCTACAAGTAGGATGAATAACCTTCGTGGGTAACTGGTATTCTGAGGGTGCCAACATACCTTGATGATGTTGAGCCAGCTCTGACCCAGCTGATCGATTTTTGTGGGCCCAAAATTATAGACGTAATCCTTGCATATCGCGAACGAGCGCAAGGGCCAGATTGAGGGACGAAGAAACGAACAACAAAAGAACGACGCAAAGCATTTTAACGTCGGTATCTCTATAACGCCTCCAGCATCCTTTGTCCCAAAGAAGTTTCCGAAGGCAGGTGTTGAAGGTGATAAGGTAGATACCGTAGAAGACCGATTCAACCATGAGGGCTGGTAGCTGCGCCTCCGACGTGGACAACCCGCCCATGTTGACGCTCGAGCGGCGCGCGTGAGGGAGAGTGCAGATTGCTGCTACTGCGCAGCAGTGGGGTGAGGGAAGAAGCCAGACGGTCAAAAAGGTGTTTGCGAGACTCTTAATAACACCTGAGGCCTGACACGATTGGTACCCAGTATTGGATCAGTTACCATAAAAACACACACCCTCTGTTACAATTTATCTGCTGATCAAAGACATTTGAGAGATGATGGACAATTTGACGTGCAAGTCCCCAAGGTAGACAGCGTGTCTCCCAATATAAACGGAGGGTCGGGTTCTGTATACTTGCCTCACCCGCAGGACATCGAAGGGTCAGATGGGCGGTGAGATGCTTAGAAAAAGGGTCCGAGGTTGAAAGGCCGAGACCCAGCCTGAGGTTTGTGAGGGAAAGTTACGATACCGGTAAGAGGATGAAGCATTGACCAGATGACAGTCCCCCGTCAATCATGCGCGTTCCCATGTCGATATTCTTGGAAATTGTGGCAACAACGCCTTCGCACTGGCGATCCTGAGGGCTGTCTGCCCAGCGCCGTAATGACTATTCCCGAAGCATCGGTATCCAAGCTACTCGAGGTTGGGGTTAAGATAAAAGGCACATTTCCATTGTCAATGTAGTGGCAGCCGTCACAGCACACAATCTGGAAGCTTGAGCGCTCGAACTCTGCTGCAATGCTTGTTATGTAATATACAGGTGTCATAGTACAACTGAACCATCCAGATAATCATCATAGTACATACTATACAGCTCAACATTCCAATCACAGTCAGTCCCCGATTATACAAGCAGGCCATTCTTATAAAGGTACACGATGTTGATTTCATCTAATATAGCCCCATGGTTCGGATGTTATTGCGGGATGGGAAATTAAGGGTTGCTGCCCTCTCAGATGTGCTGGCGGACGCTTTCTCCAAATACGGAACCTCGAAATCAGAGTCCTCTCCGTAGCTTCCAGTAAAGGAGCGTGCTAACTTCTGTGACATGACCCTCCAATCCCAAGGTGTAAATCTCAGGGTGCTCGCTTGTTCTGACTCGGTAGGTGGCTTGTCCTCTTTTCGGCGTTGCCTCTCCACCCGAATGATAATCAAGTTAAATGATATGCCAGCGATCATGATCATCTGCGCCGAGTCGGGACGTGAGGATTATCGTCAAAGCTTCTTCTAAAACATAGTGGGGGGGGACTTACCACGGCGGAGGCCAAGTCCAAGTAATGGCTCCTCGCGGCTTGACTCAGGAATACGAACAGCGAGGACGTAGTGCATAGTAGACCAGACTCCACGACGATGCGGATGACGCTCTGCAGCTGCGTCTCAGGTCGACAGATGGATCGAAGGGCGAAATACGGGTTTTTGGCTGCGGCCTCGGCTCTGAAAATTCTGCGTACAATAAGAGCTGGAAGATGAAATGTTGAGGTGTTGATCGCCAGTGATACGAAAGCAAGCACTCACTCGTCGTTAGAACATTCATGATGATTGCCAGAGCCCAGAATCCCGTGTACACAGACTCCACAATCCTCCGATGCGGATGGTGCGAGTACATGGGCTTGGACCGCGCGTAAGTCGTCCAGATTATTATGACCGCTCCGCCCAGCCAGAGGAGCAAGGGCACCGCAATGACAGCCCACCGATGGGCGTATACGACCCAACAACGGTAAATCTGGCTCTCTAAATGCGTGGACATGTATAAAATCACCGCATCCACATACCAGAACCCCTTCCACGAGTAAAGAGCAAAATGCCACAGCAGATGCCTGGACCTTGAGTGAGCAACGCAAGTGATCTCCCTCATTCTCTACCAGACGCACCTTAACCACATTGTACCACTGAACCGTTTGAGATAGCAGATCGTTCGCCATTCGGGTTGCATTTCTTTGCTTGTAGTAGTCCGTAAAATCGCCAGTACGATGTCTAGTGTCACCAACACGGCGAGTACAGGCGCCTATGCAACCCATCCCCCAATGCTTCGGTCTTCGCCGTAGCAATGTTCTGAGGCAGTAAAACAGAGTTTGCAGATAAAGACCATATAGGATGGCCTCGATGCAGAGACTAAAAACTTCATCGCTTTCTTGTATTTTGGGCATGGGACTGTGAGCCAGTAAGCTACAGTTTCATCTGACTGTAGATAAGTCGGACCGCGATCGGGTGGGAAAGTGAAGTGGGTAGAACTTCACCTTATACGAAACCCCTCTTTTCACTGACAAGGAATATCTGGAAGGCTTATCGACTACTGGCACGGCTTTTATATGGCTCAGGAATAGCCTGCATATCATGGGGTATCGCGGTGCTGTTAGAGCTGCTACCTTTGCTCTGGAGTTCCGCTATGATTAACAGCTCCCAGGTTAGCTGCCATCGGATATGTAGGCGCTTGGTCTGACGTGCTATTAAGTCAACAGCAGGACGCAATTAGAAGTCTGTGCCGTAAGGGGCAATATTTCCCGAATAGGACAGGTACCACGGCTTGCAAGGCTGTAAGGGTCGTGAACGATGCACCACCGTAATCTGAGGGTGATAAGACCCTAAATCAGGTGGATGTGGTGTAAAAAAGTACATGAGCGAGCAGGTGCGTACGAAAATTAGTTACCAAGGACGTTCAAGGGCATCCATCTCAAGGATGTTGAAAAGCAGTGGTGTGCCCTGAGTAAACGAAGAGTTCTACTTGGAGCTCTGCTTATCAGGTTAAATTTAGCACGGTGTCAATTCGAAGATGAGCTTGGGTCCACGGCTACAGCAGTTACATGCCGGGGTAATCGTGGAATGCAACAGAATCGTTGAAATAGCATTCACAAAAATCATGACACAATCCTGTCTCTCCAATAACTACCCTTCCCAGAGTAATTCTTTCTTAAGATACAGTTGAAGGTGGATAATCAGTCTACGCGCTTATTGGATACACTGCCCGTCATGGTGTTAAGTTCTGTGGCAAGGCGATCATATTCTTTGGAGTTTTGAGCGGCTTGCTTCTTCAATGTTTCTATGTCAAAAGTTGAGCCAGCTTGAGGGCTGCTGGAAATGGATGGCACGTACCGAAATCATGGTCTTTTTTTTCATACTCGGCGAGCCTTTGCTTGAGTTTAGATATTTCTTTGTCTGCGTCCGCTGATTTGGCTCCACCCTTCTGAGAGACATCAAAGATTCAGTCATATGGTGTAGAGATTAGTTCGGGTTAAATACCTCTTGTTTGAGCTTTGCATAATTTTCTTGTGTCTGGATGAGCTCAAGAACAACAGCGAATGTGCGAGTGAGGACGAGAGACAAGAAAAGGCAGAACCCTGTAAGATAAACGTTGCGCTGCGAGCTAGGGTGGAGTCGTGTCAACTAAATTCATGATAGAACACATAGGCTGTGGGCTCACTAAAATTTCCTTGCATGGATGCTACTTTCTGCCCTTATATCTGGAGCTCCTCCTTTCCCGGACTTTGCGAGCTCGGTTTCCGCAGTGATACGAAGCATGCGCTGGAGCGCATCTGCAAACAAGATCGCCACAAATCTAGGATAGGATCGAGCCAGTCCCCGTTAAGTTGAATTGCAATCAACGCACATGAATGAGATTTTCAAGGCGTAAGCAATCTTGGCAACGATGGCAGAAGTGGAAAGGAATGTGAAGAGGCGTTTGCGGACAGTAAATGGCAGGGGAAATATAAGGACACAGAATGTCACCATCTTTTCGACTGGCTCAGGATTGTGTTTAGCACAAAGAGAGAATGAGGCACACCTCCGCTGCGAGTAAGATGAACGTGAGTGAGTAACTGGATTGGGAGGCTAGGTCAGGTCAAAGTGAGAGTAATGTATGCAGTGGTACGCACTAGATTGTCATGCTGATTGAGGGTGAAGGTAGAGGGTTGGTCTAAGGTGTGGCTCTTGTACTCGTTCTGATGTCATGCGGACACGTTGTTTCACGTGACCGTAATGGCTGCGTAGATGTGGCGGTGCAGTCACGTATGCGATGAGGGTGCGTGACGGTGACGCAAGCGCGACGCGCTGAATTATCTCCCATTAACAATTTAGATCTCTTTCATCCGCAACCATGGCTTCCATCCCTGTCCACATCAAACATGCAGGAAAGACACACGATGTTCAGCTTGACCCCGATCTTCCACCCGCTGCCTTTAAGGATGCAGTATATCAGCTCACCGGGGTCCCAGTCGACCGTATGAAGGTCATGGTCAAGGGTGGTGTACTCAAGGCAAGCATGCAGACGTGCTTCAGAACATGTCATTTATCATTACTATAGGATGATATGTCGTGGAAAAAAATTGGCCCAAAGCCTGTGAGCTCTCGCGGACCGCCGTAACACGGTGCACCTGTACACTGACGTATATACCGATCACAGGGCCAAACCTTCATGGTCATTGGTGCCGCAGGAGAGCTACCGAAACCCCCGGAAAAGCCCATTGTATTTCTCGAAGGCGAGTGATATCAAGTCAACTCTCTATCTCAAACTCAGTCGGTTGGGTCAGATATGGACGATGCCGAGTTAGCCGAGGCGGTATGACTTTCAACATCTTAAAAAGGCCTCGTAGTTGATTCATTTTCAGCTTGCCAAACCTGTTGGCTTGAAAAAGTACGAGGGGAAATAGTTCTAAATAAACCATTGCTCACATCACTGCTAGTCTTGGGAACACATGCTACATGAACGCTACGGTGCAGGCGCTTCGTGCTATCCCTGAACTCCAACAGGCCTTGGCTGCGTAAGCACGAGTGCTTTATGACCCTTCCCACCAGTCTCACTGTCTTCTAGGCCTGCCCTTCAATCTACTACACCACTACCAGCCTCTCTCCGAGACCTCTACCAGAGTATGACCAAGACCGCTGATAGTATTACGCCCATGGCTTTTCTCGGTGTCCTGCGTCAGGTGTGCATGTTGCTTGCTATAGATATAATAACGCCAACGTAAGCTATTTTCAGGTTAATCCTCAGTTTGCGGAGGCAGATCGTAGGGAAAAGAGCAGCCTTATGATGGGTGGCTACGCCCAGCAAGGTCTGTCAATTCTCTAGAGATAGATAGTATGTTGATATTTTGTTGAAAATTTCTCGTCTCAGATGCGGAGGAATGCTACAGTTTCATTATCCAGACCCTTCGGAACATTCCTGGTCTAACGCCTGAAGGGACAAGTCTGGCTACTTCTGCTCAAGCAGATATTGGTGCCAAAAGGTTCATCGAGCAATACCTGATGGGTGAAATGCAGAGAGAGTAAGTTATATCCTATTATATATATATATATAATGGTTAGATGCTCATTGGCCCAGGCTGAAGTGCGATGAGGCCCCCGATGAGCCCCCAAGTCATTCTACTGAGCAAGTCCTTAAGATCGAGTGCAACATCAATATTACAACCAACTATATGCTCGCTGGGATTATGGATGTGGGTTCTCTTCCTTAATCATTTAACTGCGACGCGACTCCCAATTGTATAGTCTTTTGACCTGAAGCTAGAGAAAAACTCGCCTACCTTGGGCCGACAAGCTGTTTATTCACAAAAGTCACGACTGTCAAGACTACCTAGTTACCTCACGGTCCATATGGTTCGTTTCTCATGGAGAACAGATATCGGAAGGAAAGCCAAAATCATGGTCAGTATATTACATTTTCTTTGTGTAGGCTTCAGTTTCAGACTGTGATATGCAGAGGAAGGTGAAATTCCCCACGGAGCTTGACGCTCTTGATCTTGTCACCGACGATCTAAAAGCCAAACTCTTACCAGCAAGTCGCAAGCTCATGGAAATCGAGAAGGAACGTACGGAAAGGAGGAAAGTCAGGAAGCGGACCAAGGCCGCTGTCACCTCTGCCACGGCCAAAGACACTCCTGCTCCCCCAGCTGCCGCTCTCGCCCCAACTGAAGGAGATGCGGCTATGGCCGACGTGGAAGTACCGGCAGGTGGTGAGGATAAGGGCAAAGCTGTTGCTACTGGGGAGCTAGAAGACGAAAGTGTCTACAGGGAGAAAGAGGCCGCAGCGCTTGCGGAGCTCGCCGACCCTGATTTAAAAAAAGATATTGGGGCAAGTCAGACTGGGCTATATGATCTCGTTGGTGCGTTTCCGCTTTACGGTTAAGTTCAACGATAACTAATCTCGGAATCTGTCCGGATCATCCTATCATTCAACAGCCATCGTTACACATAAGGGTGCGGCGGCAGATGCGGGACACTATATCGGGTTCGTAAAGAAGTCGATCTTCCATTCAGCCAAAGGAGTTGCCGGAGCCGCGGGTACCTCAGTGGACCTTGATGACGACGACGAGGATTGGTACAAGTTCGACGATGCCATCGTGTCCCTGTTCCCGAAAGAGAAATTGGCGACGCTTGATGGTGGAGGTACGTACCCTCTCCTAATGTATTTGTCCCAGACTCATGCCCAGCTATGTGCATCTTCCGTAGGGGAAGATTCGTCTGCGTATTTGTTGTTATATAGAACCAAGTCTTTGGCATAAGTTTAGGACAGATGTGGGGAATTCTCTAGTAGCATTTGCTCTGTCCCCGTTTGTGCGCTCCTTTCGGATATATGCAATTTGGGTGCGGGGCTTCTTTGCAACATGAGAAGGCGACAAAAAAGTAGCTCTCTGTCGGGGAGTCGAACCCCGCTTTCGCGCGGCCACATGAATGACAGGCGCGTGTACTAACCGATATACTAACAGAGAACACAATTATACTTGTATCAAAGCCATTATCAGTACGTGAGGTCACTATTGGACCAGACCCGGGGTCGATTCAGGTTTACGGTCTGAAGGTTAACCATCTGCTCTGATCCCAACGACTGTCTGCTGCGCGATATCCATGCAAGCTACTTCATGTCGTCTCAAACCCTCTGCAAGATGATATATTTAGCAACAGGAGTGTTCAGTCATTGTGAAACCTGTTGGACTTGTTCCGCAACTGTCAGCCACTTTGGGCTCTCAGGAAAACCACATTCTGGACTTTCCGGAAATTACCAATTGACCTGGTTATCTCCAATATGACGCCCTCTGCCCTTATGCCACCACGGACAGTGTCCATGACATTGCCTCCTACAGAATCTACACAAACACCAAGGCTTTCGCAATCCGCAACCCTCCAGGAGGCGGGATGGCGCATGCAGAAATCGATGTCGGATTTGACTTCATTCGCTATGCGGCCACGCGGGCTCTCAGACTCGCGACTGATTGAAATCCCGGCGTCGTTGAACCATTCGCTAAGCAGAGTCACGCCAACATCAAGTTCGCAACAGGAACCGCTTGCTCCCGCTGCTACTGTTCTTTCTTCTGCGTGTTTTTCGGATCGAGTTGGCGATGCATTGAGATCCTCTTTTCGGGAGCGTTCGTGGTCGAACACACGTGTTGTTGAGTTGGCGAGGGTGGGTGGTCCTTCCTGGGATGCTTCCCCTTCGATTTCGGGACACCCCGGGTTTTGGTGTCGCGATCAACGAGAAGTTAATGCGAGGCCTTGGAGAAGTGAGGAGTCTAATGACCGTTCAGTTCCGGGCGAACAGGAGGAGAACTGGGAACAGACACGTAAGGTTTGTGCGTTCCTTTCTGGCAGTGAATCAAATAGCGACACGCATAATTATTTCGTTTTGCAGACCGTCAGCCAGGCAGTGGCCAGCGTGCTGGGGGCAGCGGCAGTCGTGGCGCACAAAACGCTCGTTGCCACTGTGCCTGTCTTGGAAACTGTTCCCATACCAGGCTTAACGATGGCGGCTAAGCTTCTGCTCAACATATGGGATGCTGTTCAAGAAGTGGACGTGAGTTTATTTCGATAATGAGACTACTCAGGGCATGATTTTCACCACGCATAGACTAATCGGCTTGCATTTCTGCGGCTCACTGAACGTTGTGCATGCATCGTTATCACTCTACATCAAGAAATACATGACGCAGGGGAGAGTGTCGTTCAGGAGCTGTCTGGTTCCTTACGAAGAATCGAAGAGTAGGTTCCAGTAACAGCTCATCTAGCTTAAGTTCATATTTCTATAGCTTGTTCGCCGGAGTTCAATGCCTTACGAAAAAAGAGGGAAGCATTCCGTTCCTGAAGCGTTATCTTAAGCGGGAGGAGACATTGCGCAACCTCGAAACCTTAAACCACCGGTTGGACCAAGAGCTGCAGATCCTCGGGGTACGATATGCTATGGCACTTTGGATGTTCGCTAACTCTATCTGCAGCCTTCATTTCAAATACGGACGGTCAAAGTTATCAAAGAGTTTGCGGCAGGTATGGACGATCGCATTGAAGCCGCTTGCCAACGCGCACTACAAAGCCATTGCTGCTCCCAACCGATAACACAGAGCCCGGGATTGACAAACTCACCGAGGACTCCTTCAATTCTTCGGCCTGCTTCGAGAAGAGTAATAAAGCCCCTTGAGGAAATTCTTAGTGTACAGAATAGCAAAGACAGGCAGCTGGATCAGAACGACCTACGGAAGCAAATCGGGGCTGCTTTGCGGTCAGGGAACGACTCAGCTATACTAGAATTTCTCCAAATCCCACGGGAAGATATCCTCGAGGCAATCAAATCGATGCAACGGCACTTGGAGAAAACAGTTTCCGGAGTGCACGACTTATTTGATGTAGAATTGCGTGATTCAAAGGACGCTTACACCGCGAGTTCATGGAAACTGGCATCGACTCTTTGAGGCGCATGAGCAAGACTAGTGCTACTCTGCCAAGCTGGACTATCACTAGGTTGGTTTATCTTTGACTATAGGGAATGCCGAGCTGACCAAAATTAGATTTGAAATTGATTGTGGGGCCAAAATTGGAGTCGGGTTTTTCTCGGATGTATACGAGGGCGTATGGCGCGGTCAAACAGTCGCAATCAAAGTTTTGCGAGACTATTTCCCCAAGTCAACTTTTCGTCCGAGAGGCCGAGATCTGGAAAACGCTTAGTCATCCTAATGTCCTAGAGCTCTTTGGTGCAAGCAGCGCTAGCGGGAACCCTCCTTGGTTTTTTGTCAGCCCGTACGCGAAGCATGGAGACCTCGGGAACCATCTGCGACGCCTTAACATGGCAAGAGAGCAAAGAGGAGTTGGGCTCATGACTTCCTTCTCCTCAAGCTCCATACGGGCGTTTGAGCATCTACGGAGAGAGAGTCTCAGGCCTTCACGAGAGTGTGATTTACACCGCTTCATGTTAGAGATCGCTATGGGAATGGATTACCTCCACGACCACGGGATTTTACATGGGGACCTCAAGGTCCGTTTTTACTCGCTCACGATGTTAGATGTTAACCAAGCACACACAAATAGTGCGCCAATATCCTTGTGGATGATAACTACACCTGCATGATATCCGACTTCGGCCAAAGTGAGATCCGAGCTGAAGTTTACAGAATGAGTGGTGTATATGAGCCTCGTAAGTCGGCTGTTAAGCACCCCTCAACAGCGATGCTCATTTAACACACCAGGGGGCACTCTCCGATGGCAAGCGCCCGAGGTTATGCAGGGACTCTGTGATTTGACGCCGGCGGTTGACGTTTATGCGTATGCTATCTCCTGTGTAGAAATATTAACTATGGGCCAGATGCCATGGAGCCTAGTTGATGACAATGCTGTCCAGTTCATTGTTCTCAGTGCGTGGGATTGGCCTGTCGAGTTATGAGAACTGACATCTTCCCAGAGGAAAACGGCCGCCCCGGGATACCCAGTCAATATCACGATACACCAGTTCACGATGTCCTGCAAATTTGCTGGAATCGCAACCCTAACTCTCGTCCATCCTTTTCCGATATCGTATTGGCTATGCGAAAGCTCCGGCACAACGTGAATAATATCACGGAAACGCCACCTCCAGAGCCTATACCCGAGATGCCTGAACTAGAACATCCTCAAGACCCAATGTCGCCTGTAACTCTAAGCCCCTGTGGTAAGCTCCCTGAATGCCATGCTCGGCACTGGTTAATTCTCGAATGAAATTTTAGCATCGACAGTCAATCCTGTAGACCACCGGTCCCTATTATCATCTCGAGCTTCATTTTACAATGGCACTGCTGGTCCTCGTCCAGTGCATGAAGAAATACGGGAAGAAACGATCAGCGCTTCCCAACCGGAGTCGGACTCCTGTACTTCCGCACTGAACAGTGATTCTTCGTCAACCTTTCTAAGCGATGCCTCCATTTTATCGGAGGACTTTGTGAAAGTCGATTTTGGAATGGATCCGAAATTGTGGGAGGCAAGAAGCGAACGGAGGTATCGCCTGTTGTTAAACCATCGGTATCATCCATCCCGTGAGTTGTTGTTTTGCACAAAACCATCAATACTTATGTGGTACAGTGGTCTTGGCCCTGTGGGATCCTGTGCCAGTGTCACTAGGAGCCGTGGGTTATCTGTCCAAGCCTTCCGGAAGATTTGTGACCTTGTTCAATGCCATTGCCCCCTCTTTGTCGTCCGACCCGAGGATCGGAGGCATGCCATCAATTGCAGGTTACGGCGGGGTTCTGATTGGCACCCACCGGCATGCAACACGGAACGCCGCAATGCGAGGCCTTGATGCTGTTTTCGGCTTCCTTAGCTCTGGAAAACAGGATGAACGCCCGGCCAAGTAAGCGCCTTTTCATAATGACGTGATGCTGATCGTTAATAAGGCTGTAATAGTACTAGTCGCAGGGCCTCATTCCCGTTGCGCGCAGGCCATAAGGTCGCTTATATGTACACAGAATCAACAGAATATCGCTATTTGCGCAAGTTAGACGCGCCAAAGTTGTGGTTCAAAGCAAATGCCGACTATATCGCGGAGGTCTATGGCACCGATCATGGCATAGATAGGGAAGATCTGGTACTTGGTACGTGATTGCCGAGCCATGCTGGTGTCCACATCCAACCTCTTCTGCAGTCATTGGCGCTTTACAAGCGCCGAATTATGCACTTTTTGTGAGTCACGACCACCCGAATGGCCATGTGAGTAGGATATCAGTTTCTTCATAGCTCAGGAAGTGCTGAAACCAAACACAGGTTCATTTCCATGTCCTCAGTCCAAAGCATGGGAAGCCTTGGGGGACATTTACTACCGATACAGATACCTCGAATGAGCATGAGGGACCAATGTATGATGAGCCATGGCAGAAAGCACACCACTGTGCGTACAAGGTTTCTACCAATGGTGATCCAGAGAAGGCGCTGCTTCTCGCGCGATTGCGTTTCAAGCCTGATTCGCTAGAACCTACGTCGTTGTAAATCCCCACATTTCTCAACGATTCTACCATACATGACTATATCCCACTACCCTACTCCTACCTTCTACCAAGTGATTCTAGATAACACACTCCCCACTGCTATTCGATAGAGTCCTATATTTCTGTATCCCGAGTTTAGCACCAAGCAACTTTGAGCTGAATGGCACGACAGCTTCCCAGTAGAGAGATCGACCGACTTCGGGGATTCGAATGTCCAGCGCTGAACGGTGCCCACGGTGAGCCGTCAGGGGGGGGGGGAATTCCGTTTCGAGGAATGTCTTTCCTGCCTGCTGCGTTTCACTATTACAGGCCCTATGGTGGTGGCTAAGGTGCCAATCGATGACTTGTTATAGAACCTATACTTATTACTCCTACCGCCATTATTCCTGCCCCCTCTTACATTTTGCTTGTTTATTAGGCAAATATGCAGAGCATGCCAATAATGTTTCAGTTCCTCAGAGATGTTCTTTCTTCAATACATTCACCGGGTGAGTGCTGATTCTTTTTCTGCCGATGCACAACCGTTAATAGCCCTATTTTTGACGCGAGGTATCTTCGCCTGTGATAGGGCTGTTGCTAAAGTCTTCTTAGACTTCTCCGCTGCGATCCGCAGCCTCCTGCCTGCCAGACAACAGCATTCGATATCTGGCTTCTCTTTTGCGCCTGCATACTAGCAAGTAGACAGTCTCCGCAGTTGTTATAACCGGTTTTCCATGTAAATCGTGCGCACTCGCCTACCACGTTAAGAGGGGGGATTTGACGCTCAACATGCCAGACTTATTTCGGCTCTTATATGAAACATGAGGTTAACTTGCCGTTGGCGCGACAATCCTCAGACACGAGCACAATTCGGTCCCCTGATGGTGCCAGAGTGCTGGATGAGGGTACTCTCGACATAATTACGGAGAACCAGACCCTAGGTCATGTTGCTCGAAAACGAGGATCAATGCAAGTTCGACGGATTGTCTGTTCAATGGGTTACGATAATATGTGATAGGTCTTCGGGTTCAGCTTTCGCATGTTGCAGATATCAGACCTCGCCTATATACAATAATAGTCGGTGGGATTTGAATTTGTGTGATGTTCAGTCACGTTCAAGAAGTTGTTCTCCTTAGATTCCACCACATCTTTGGGCCATTCAAGGGCGGTTCTACAGGGGTTATCGACGCCACACGTAACCGGCTCTGACCAGATTTATGGTAGGACCCTTCGATTTCGATCCTTGTGACTCGCACATGGAGGACGCGAGGCCACCTTCACCTCTCTGCTCAGCGTCAAACCTCGGGCGAACCCATTTTCTATAAAGGATTGGCCGTCTATACTATGTTGCGGGTTGCTCAAGTTGTGGTGTTGGACTAGATGTCGACCCCCACTATCCCAGCTGAGGCGAGTATTGGGGTTTATCCCGCACACCCACTCCTCGCACTGATTTTTCTTGTTAGTTACCTTCGCCGCTTCCCTCACCCCCTCGCACCCCCATCGATAACAGCGTATATGTTGAAGTGAAGAAAGACATTGATCCTTGGGAGGTCTGCAATGATTATGCAAAGAGACACGCAAAAGGCCTCTGTGAGAGTTGGCGAGAGGAGGTGGACAAGCTGCTCATCTTTGTGGGTGTTAAATATCTATACCCTTAACTTATCTTTGTGTCCTTAAACCCACCTTAGGCCGGCTTGTTCTCGGGTGTCGTCACCGCATTCGCTATTGAATCATTCCACACCGTACAAGAAGACCCAGCGGAAATGACAGTACTCCTTCTCAGGACTGTCATTCGTCAGCTCGATAATATGACAAACCCTAGACCAAATGCTCCTGTCATCAACCTTGATCCCCAGCTGAGTGCTCCAGGCTCAGCCAACCGAATCAACACCTTTTGGTTTCTCAGTCTCGCGCTCAGCTTGACCACTGTCGTTGTCGGGGTCTTATGTCTTCAGTGGATACGCGAATATGAACGAGACGCGAGTATTCCTCATCGCGAAGATGTTGCACTCCATGAAATGCGCTTCCAGGGCCTGAAGAAATGGCAGGTCTTCAAGATCCTCGGTGCACTACCTGTTCTTTTGATTAGTGCACTTGTGCTGTTCTTCGCAGGCTTCATTGAAGTCTTGTGGAAAGTTGACCGAATAGCCGCCATCCTCGTCTCGGCTCTTGTTGGGCTCACATTCTTCTTCATATTGGCTACAACCCTACTCCCAACCCTCCAATGCATTTGGATTTGCATCTTTCCTAATACCGAGTTCTCACAATGTCCATACAAATCCCCCCAAGCTTGGATGTTTCATAAATGTGCGGCACTCGTCTCGTACCTCATCCATAAAGTAAAATCGACGAGGCAGAAAGGGAGAGCGACCCAGCAAATTCTCCGAGCTGTTCAGGGTCCAGGGGTGGTTGGGTTACGACCGTTTCTTGCGCGACCGCCGCGAAATATTGCAGCGCGATAAAAAGAATGACGTCGGCCGTGGTATTGCTCGGATCGGGGAGATGTTTGTTCAGAACCAGAAGGTAGTGGATGCTGTCGGTCGGTGTCTTCGAGATCTTGATTACAAGGTCGCTCTCGAGGCCACGCTCAGGCGGATGGATCGTCGTCGCGCCGAGTTGGTTAGACGAGCGGATCAAGGATTTGGGCCTACAACATCGAGACTTGAGAAGATAGAATACCTGAAGGACCTTATTGTCGCCCACGCGTTGGAGCATTTAGGGGAGAAGATCGAACAAGGGCATATGTTACCGGCTCTACTGCAACAGCGTCTCAGTCTTTTCTTAAAGATTAATGAGGGACGAGCTATGAATAAAGACATGGTGTGCCCGATAAATCGGAACAACGTAGCTCTGATCTCTCACGGTAGGCGCTGTATCCTTAACAACTCGCTTAGTCTGACAATATACTCCAGAGAAAAGAGAGCGAACACTTCGATGCACCCTCAAAATGCTTAAGGGACAATCTTGACTGCGGTAAAAGTCACATCAATGCCATGTTTGAAATCATTCGCTCCATCCTTGTGGAAAACAGGGGCCAGGATCCGGTGCCACCACTGGTCGAGGAGGCGCTGAAAGAGTTGTTGGAGTGGATTAAAAGACCACCAAAAGCGGGTTTGAATGATTCCGAGACGAGGTTGAAGCAGGGTGCACCTCTTTACAGGCTCTCCCTTGTTTGCAAGGGCACTAGCGACCGAAGGGCCGTCAGCGATTATCGTCAGGGTTTGAATGCTGTGATCCAAGAGCGATTTGGGAGTCAGTTGGATGCAGCTTTCGAAACCACCTCATCCTCTCTGTATCCATATCTTGCGAACTATTTGATATGGCGAGGTCTTGCCTGATGTTGAATACATGTAATGTACCAACCGTTTAATTCTTCGACTCGTTCCGACACAGATGACCTACCAGTTCACTGCCGATAGTATGCGTCGGTCATTCTGTGGTAAATTTAATGCCATGGCTCATGGCAAATCAGACTGGGTGCTACATCGAGACGCAGCTGGACAAAAGATTGTCTTTTGTGTCGACCTGGCTGGTTTAAAGTACCGCAAGGTCCACCGACCCACATCAGCACAATAACACTGGTGGCAAGAGGGGATTCGTCATGATTGTTCAAGTTGCATGGCGGATTCATCATGCCTGATAAGGATGATCACGAGTTAGTGCGCAAGGAGGCACGAAGTCCAACTTGTAGAATATCCAAGTCTCAGTAGTTCATAACGCGAGTACTGAGGTGTCTAACGGCAAGCTAGTAGGTATATACACTACCCACGGATGCCCATAAACGAGCGAAGACATGCCCGGTGTCTACAGGGGTATCTAAAACGAATGTCCTAAAACGGTATGTCGCGGGGAAAAGGGCTCAAGTCGCTCGACATGAGCTTGTGAGCTCAACACAACTAATCTTCGAAAACATCCGCCAGCCACTCGTTACAGCAATATCACCACACAGATTTGCCAAGCTTATCAATGCCCACCAGGAGTTCTTTTGTGCCAACACTTCCTCGTACGGGCTACCTATTCTTTGGGATCCATTGGGGGGACCCCTACACAGGAACGGACAGATACCTGAGGGGACGCGTGGAGCGGTAGGCAAAGAAATCAGGCAAGTTATTGACGCCTGTCGCGGTGAAAGAGGGAGAGAGATGAGGCAGAATACAGAGAAATTAAAAGCCGAATTTAAAGAAGCCTGGGGAAGGGAGGGCAAAGCAAGAGTGCATTACGCGTGTTCCTGCAGACTTATGTGTGAAGCTGGTTGCGCATCCCTATCAGAATATATGCCTTTTCTTTGTTCTAAATCTTCCTGAAAGGATGCCGGGATTCCTATACGAGTTTGAAGGGACTTCATTGAACCTTTATAGTTCTTCGAGGTTCCCTCTTACGCTCCTTCCTGACTAACTCTTAGAGTAGCCGAGAATTGATATCCTCGGAAAAGATGCTGTTTGCCGTCCAAACTCTAATCCTCCCTTTAAAAATTTCGCAAGACAGCCATTGCATGTACTTGCGTACTCCTTCTCCCAGCCCTTATCTCCTCTCTCTCATCGCCCCAACAACCCTTCTCCCATTTTCTCCAATATCGGTGGCGAAGGCAGTCGCCCCTCTCCAACCCACTTCGTAATCCATTCCACCAATCTGGCATACTCCCCCTTCCCGGGCCCACCCTGCCACTTCTCTACCAACGGCGCCTGCACACTCACTTCACTCCACAACGCCAAACTCAATCCCAAAGTCGATTCTGACGGCTGAAGCCCCAGGAGTTTCATCCACGCGAGTACGAGTGGTATCTCAACCGCGCGAGAGTCGACGCCCAAGAGCGCAATGTAGTCTAGGCAGTTCTTGTTTGTCACGGTGATTGTCGGGTAGTGTGTTCGAGGTGATGTGCCGGAGGGGGCGAAGAGGAGGTCCACAAAGGGTTCAAACTTGTATTTTATAGGTCCAAGTTTCGGAAAACCAAGCGTGGCTGGGTCCGAGTCGAACGATGTGCGGGTAGCACTTGCGGGGGACTCCGTTGCCAACAAACCTTCATACTTACCCAGCGAGTGTGCCATCCCAAAAAGCGCTTGCAAGAAAACTTTCCGTGCAGCAGGGGCAGAGAGTTGGTCATTCCAGATGCCAGACTTGTATCCCCGCACTTCCCTTTTCCTCGAGTCATACAAGAGCTCTCGAATCGCTTGGACGGCTTCCTCCCGTGTCTGTGGGTCTTGAGACACTCGTCGTCGACGGAAGGGGTTTTTGAGGGACAATTGGGCAATAGCCCCAGAAAGAGAGTCATCGAGCTTTCGAGCCAAACGGACAGACTGGAGGAGAATAGAAAGGGAAATGGAGTTGGGTGCCACATCGTAGAGCCTCTCCATACTGTCCCAGAGTCCAAATACAACATCGGGGCGTTGGATACGATTCAAGGCGACCATGAAGTCATTGATCGTCTTTGGTGTCACCTTGACTGATCTATGGAGGGAGACAACGGCATCATTGCCCGGGCGAGCAGCGTATTGTTCGAGGAGCACAAAAGCATCGTAAGGTCTACCAGCCCGTGTTAGCGCAACCACACCAGTGGCGAGAGCCTCAGAATCAATCGCGAGTCCGCTTTTCAACAGCTGTTTCCAAAAAGACACAGCGTTGACTGTGTCACTTCGTAAAAGGAGTCCACGGATGAGGACGGTGTAAGTGGCGACCGTTGGGCGCCCAGCAGGGGCTCGGTCGAACATTTTGATGAGGTGAAAAGGTTTAGACTTGCGATCACGCACAACGACGCACAAGGCCGAAGTAAAGTCGTGAATGTTCAAAAACTTGGTGCGACTGAGGCGGGTGAATGCTCCTTGACCTCGTGCACGGCTTGGGACAATCGTCGACGGTAGTGAGTTCGTGGCCCTAAGTTTACGGAGGAACGCAAATGCGGAATTAACGGATTGATGACCACCAAGTATGGTTGTGGTGGCACGAACCGAGGGGGCAGAGGAAGGGTTAAGCAATGTGGAAGACGCGTCTGGCAGGGCATCCTGTGCACAGATCGCGTTGTAGTACTCGCGTGCATTATGAATGGCACCATCCTTCGCAAAGAATCGCAAATACGCCTCAAGGTGAATGGTGTGGGGTATGAAGCCCTCTTGCACCATGCGAGTTTGGAGGTATTTTGTCAGCTGGAGAGTGACAAAACGGTCGTTAAGCAGTGCTCCGTAGGTATCGTGTGTAAGTACGAGTTGGCGTGACTCCATGGCTTTAAGCAGCAGAACGGCGATGTTGGCATTCTCGACGGTACGATTCGGGACGCGGGAGATGACCTGGAGCATGAGATTGAAGTAGACGCTGGGGTCTTCAATCCATGTGGTGAGAAATGTTTCTGCGAGGCGGCGCAGCGGCACGACAAGGTTGAAACGAGCTAGCTGGATGGCAGCGAGGAGGATAAGTGGACCATGTATCTCTTTGGGTGCAACTTCAAGGTGCGAGTATATGAGATCCATCATAGCACCGTGGGCGTGTTTGGATGATCGAACTTTGCTGCTGATCAGGTAGAGAACGACCCAGGACGGTAGGTCCTCCCGCGACACGCTTGCAAGGTCGGAGGTGTGCATCACCGGCTTCCACCGTTCAAACAACTCGACGGATATTCCGTTGCCATGCAAAGCCTCAGAGAGACTGAGGAGATGCCTTGGATGGCGGAGTGCGTCAATCAAACGCCATAACGGGTTCTTGGTATGCTTGTGGGCCAAGGCGATGATGCATTTGTGTGTCTTCAACGTGGGTGTGGCCTCATAGCGATATGGAAAAGTGGAAAGGGCGCGTCTGGCGGCCAGAAAAACTTGTGCGGGCTTAGAAACGATATTGCGCATGCGAGACGGGCATCTGCTAGCGCCGTGAGCGAAAGAACTGAATAGAACTTAGGTTCATACCTGGCTCCCTGAACGGCAAAGAACGAAAGAGCCTTTTCAGTAGCAGACAAATAGAACCAAACAAGTGTGCTTTTTACCAGCGAATTTTGGTGCAAACCAACTTTGCCCTGCACTTGCTTGATGGCGCCGCGTATCCTTTTCGTCAGTGGCTTTCATCCCTCAACACGCGCTCGCGATCTTGCATACGAGTTTGAACGGTGAGCAGCGCTCTCTCTCGTTCATAACATCGTGCTGTGCTCACTCCGCTCCTATCTCCTCAGCTTTGGAGCCCTCATCCGTTGTGATGTCCCTGCCCCGCGAAACCCCCGCTCGAGTTCAAATCCGTGAGTCTCCTCTTCCTATCCAACACTTTCCTTTTGGTTAGTCGACAAGTCGAATCGCTATCGAGTCGAGTCGAACGTTCCGCATCGCCTGGTGGCAACCAGCCATCGTAGTGTTTTACACTCTCCGAAGCGAGCCGCTTTTCCGTCGCTTTCTCCCTCTCTTTCGCTCGCGAGAACACGTCGACGACCCGTTCGGCCGTTACCGCAATTTCTATCGATTATATACCCGAATACAGCAACGCTCAACATCTCGACCACCCCCGTTAGCTACGCTTTTGTGGAGTTTCGCAGCGGTCGCGACGCTGAAGATGCTTACTACGACATGTATGTCCTAAAAATTTCTGCTAAGCAAACACAATCCCTTATTACACCATTTTAGGCATGGACGCTACTTTGAAGGTAGTCGGTTGAGCATCCAGGTTGGTTTCAAATTCTCGTCATCCTTGCCCCAAAGCGCTAACACGTGAGTTAAGTGGGCAAAGAATCCTCCCTCTTCAGTCTGGCGATACGAAAGACGCTCTCCTTCGCATCGAAGCCGCGATCGTTCCCGGAGCCCTCGTCGAAGGGACGATCGCGACAGGGACCATGACCGCGACCGTGACCGTAGGAGGCACAGCAGGTCTCCCCGTGTGCGCAGGACCCCGTCGCCCGACCGAAGACGCGATGATAGGGACCGTGAACGTGACCGCGACCACCACCGTGAAGACCGTGACCGTGAGCGGGACCGTGCAAGGACCCCGCCCCCCCACGCGGAAGAAAATGGCAAGAAAGATTCTGTTGAGGACCGCGACGACAAGAGAGACAACGCCCGCACCCCTCCTTATGATAATTGAGTCTTGATCTCCCGTCGACTGACCCTGTTCCTTTTCTTTGGCTGCCTCTTCTCTATGCCCCTGTATGCCTTAAAAAAACCTCGTCTTGATTTCTCCGTCTTGTGTTTCTTTTTTAGAGTCAAAGAACGCTCTATATCCGAGCGTGCTCAGCATGTTTACAGTCTGACTCTATATAATGAGATTTTCTCAATATATGTTTATGTGCCGACCCCGGCTTATTCTGACCCGTTATTTTGCGCGCCTATTGACCCAAATTTGAAAATACGCTAGCACATGCATCATTGATGGTGCGCACGCGCTGCGTCATTTCTGATAGGCTACTTGGCCTGTTGTCAATAATATGTCAAACAAAAATATCCTCTCGACATGTGCATTCCGGAACTATTACACAAGCTTTGGAGTATTTGTAACCCTTGAGATCTCCCTCTCTCTCTCAGACGAGCAACATCCCGGATGGCGCAGTTACTGAAGATCAAATTGAACAATGGCATAGAGATACCCATGGTCGGTACGTCCGTTCATATTTTCAATGTCGCGATAGTTGGGAATCTCTTGTACTGATAGGCTCGGGGGCGTGGGCGAGATCGGACCCTGTGTCCCAGGGTGCAGTCAAGGGCTGGATTGGGACCTGCTTTGCAGGTACGATTCGTCTAAATGATGAATCTGGGGCTGGAAACCCAAGTTGTCCCTGTGCTTTTGTCTCGTAGGCCGGTTTTAGGCATATTGATACCGCCAGCGATTACGGGACCGAAAGAGCCGTTGGTGAGGCGGTAAGGGAATCTGGGATACCAAGGGAGGAGATATTTGTGACGACCAAGCTACCGTGAGTACCGAGAGAGAGAATTCTCTGCAAGGAGGACACAGGGAAACATGACGTGTACAGACAGAATCACCATGATCAAGTTGCCAAGTCGTTCGAGCAGAGTTTGGAAGCGCTAGGATTGGGGTATATCGATTTGTACCTGATTGCATTGGCCACAGTTTGTTTTGTATGAGAGTGTGTCGCTCTTTCATTTTTTGATTGAAGGTATTCTAATCGGATGGAGCCAGATGGAAAGCCTGTGAAGAACCCAGATGGTTCGTGGAAGACGAGGGATGATGTCACATTCAATGAAAGTTGGGCTGAGATGGAGAAATTATTGGACACGGGCAAAGTCCGGGCGATTGGGGTTAGCAATTTCTCGATCAAGACGTAGGTGTTGCCCACTTTGTGTTCCCTGACAAGTGTGCTTGATGCAGAGGTAGATTGGACCAATTATTGAAGACGGCAAAAGTTGTTCCCGCTATGAATCAGGTCGAGTGAGTGTTGTCACGTCTGAAGGAACCTCTCGTAGGCCTCATGTAATGGGATGTGTTAGGATGCATCCATACTTGGCTCAAAACGAGCTGGTGAAGTACTGCAGCGAGAAAGGTATCGCAATCACTGCGTATGCTCCTAGTGGTAAGTGAGAGCGCCATTGGAGGAGCCCCTTGACTAAGGATCGAGACATGTAGGATACGCAACTGTCCGAAACAACCCCCTCATCGCCGAGCTGGCCAAGAAATACAATGCCACTGCCAACCAGGTTATTCTCGCGTGGCACATACAAAGGGGTACAGTAATTGTCCCGAAAAGTGTAGACGCCGGCCGACAGAAGGAGAACGTCACTGTACGTCCCCGAGGCTGACCCGTGTCTAGATGGCGTGCTGACAGACAGGGCTGCGGCGTAGCTCATAGCATTAGAGAAAGAAGACGTAGAGAAAATCAACAAACTGGACAGGAACGAGAGGCTATGCAACAAAGCAGATGAGAATGGGACTGTGGATGGGTGGACGTATGAACAGCTTGGATGGTAAAATGTAGTTTGTGAGGTATCCCAGAATAGCAAACTTGCGTGGGAAGCAACGAGGTCATTTCGAGACGTGCCCGGTTCCCTGACAATCGCAGACCATGATGTCCTCCCACTCATCCCGTGTTCCCACCGTAAACGACCTCCGCGTATGTATACGGAACAGTACCAGACTGTGCTCAACAGCCATGCTTACACCCAGCACAGGTCAAGTTGTGTTACATCTGCCGGGAAGAGGAGCCGTTCGACGCGGGTCAGCTTCACCAGACATCCTTCCCAATCCCATACTTACATCTCGGCGGTAGCACAAGAGAGCACAGCGCGGCCATGGACACATCCATGCAATTGTACACTCGTTGCACACGAGTCATGTCTCCTGCAATGGATACAGACTGCGCAGAGCAATGCGCAACGGGCTCCAAATGCACTCAAGTGTCCACAGTGTGGAACGAAGTACGAGTTAGAGAGTGATAAATCAATATTTCTAGATATCCTCAGCGCCGGTAATAGGGCCTTGCAGAAGGTTGGGGGTGTATTTACGTTGGTTAGTATTGCTGGTGTAGCGGGTGTGATGGGCTCTGGTGCGTAATCCTTTCTGATGAGAAGGGCTTGTTCTGATACGAATATAATAAGGCGTGTACATTATGCTGACCGCTTATGGGGCCTGGGCAGTACAGCAGTATGTCGGCAAGGAGTATGTTGTCCTTACTCCTCATTTATCCAAATCCTAACATGACTCCAGAATGTTTGATATGCTCCTGACAGACGACCCCTCCAACTGGCCATGGACAGCCTTTATCAATCTTCCCCTCCTTCCAATTAGTTTAATATCTTCTCGCCTCTCCACCTCCCCGACACTCCCCACACTCCTTCCCATCCTCCTCGTCTGGCCTCCATCACCCGTGGCTCATCAGTGGATGCATCATGAACCATGGCATAAGAGGGACAGACCACACGGGCCACGTATACGAGCTTGGCCGCCCTCCCCAATCATCTTTGGTCTCTTCATCGCACCAATAGTACGCATGGCATACCGAAAGTTGCTGCAAAAGTTCTCATTTTGGCTGCTGGGTGCCAATCTGAGCGAAACAGGGAGGCGCAATCGGCTTGGGATCCAATTTAATGAAGGTCCTTTTATGATACGGATCCGGGCGAATGTCCAAGATGGGGACGGGAATGAACAAAATATAGATATGGACGACGAGCAACAGGGACATGAAGCCGTCGGTGGAGCCAACGCCAACGCCAACGCCAATGCCAATGCCAACGCCGTTGGGGGCGTTGATGGAAATAACAACAACGCGCCACAAGATCCGGATGCAGCCAACCTAGCTGCAGCCGAACATCTTATTGAGGTCAACACAACCTCTCTCGGCCGACGTGTCGGCGGCGCCCTTCTCATCCCCTACATCTCCAACGTCATGGGTTCCCTTCTCTTCCACCTCTCAAAACACTCGCACATACTCCGGGATTTCCTTGGTATCAAGCCCCACCGCCGGTTGTTGAATGGACTGCCGCCATCAGTATATGCGTATCCTCCTAGTGATGATAAAGATGGAGGCGGGGGGCTGAAAAGGTTGGGGTACATTGCCAGGGTCATGTTTGGAAGCTTGTGGAGCGGTACAAAAACGTGGGCCGAGTTGGACCCGGTGTGGTGGAGGAATTCAATTGGACTGGGATTGTTCGTTGTGGTGAGTTCCTCCTCCCCCTTTCTCCTGGTCGTCGAGGATGACCCCATGTATAGGCGAAGGATTGTATGTACTTGGCACATTTGTGGCTTGCAAAACGCGAGATCGAGACCAGAAGGGTGAAGAATCGAGACTTCGCGGGTGTAGATGTTAGAGAGCTCGATCTTGTCCCTTCATTCCCCCGCCAGGCTCCTCAACCATGACCACGGAGGGATGCCCTCGTTTCCAGAGCCTGACCCACTTTGATTGTCCCTCGAGAACCGAACTCTTTACTTCGCCCAGCTTCATCCCAACCCCCCCCCCCAAGCTCGTCTGGACACCTGTACCTACATACCCTGCATGCAATGCTTCCTGATGCATCCACTTATCTCGTTGCTCACAGTAATAATTTTCTTCTACTTGTGCTGACATTGGTAAGGTCTAGAATGTCCGCGTGGTATTGTTACATTCCGTTATTAGTATTCGATGCTGAGCATGATTGTTGGGAAGGGGGGAAAGGAGACGGGATAAGCGAAGTGATGATCTATGAAAGGCCCAACAACACCCAACTACAGAAAAACTGTCCCACATGGTCCAGTAGCACCTAGACCAAAACCTCACCTCAACACACTCACCGCACCCTACAATCAATCCAACTCCAATACCGTACCACGCTGCACACTTCCCCATCCAACCAGACGCCAATGTTTCTCAATGCGGCGGGATAGAGCAACCTTTTCACCGACTTCTGTACATGCAGGCGAAGTAAGCTGGATCTTCGCAAGGTCGGCTTTTACACTGAGCACACGGCCGCCGGTGGATGTTGAGCCGATGTTGATGAGTAGTAGCTCTCCCTTGACGAGCTTGGAAACTTTGGTTTGTTTCTTGTCTTCGGTTTTAACGCCGAGCAGGCGGCGGAGTAGGAACAAGCTGATCTCCAGTTCTGAAGAAAGAAAAAGGAAAGGAAGTGGTAAGTACGGGATCTTTAGTGTAGCACGAGATGGGATCGCACTCACCAGCATACACTTTGGGCAGCTTGCCTACAGCGCCCAAGACCTGTCCAACAAGCCTATCCGCACGACAGAGCGTAGGATCGATCCTCGTACCCACACCAATCAACCCACCGGGCACCGCAAACTGCAATAGATTTGTCTCCGCATGTAAGCTCAATATCCTACTAAATATAGGTTTGCATTTCGTCTTTCCGGAACTGTCTTTGGTGACGATACCCGGACGGATCTCAACTTCCTGTCCGAGGCGAAGAACACCGGTGAGGATAGAACCACCAGCAACACCACCTTTAAGCTCGTCTACCTCTGCCCCGGGTTTGTTGACATCGAAGGAACGGATGACGATGAGTCTGGGATCTGAAGTGAAGTTGCGCGTGGGGACGGGGATGCGTTTGACGATATATTCATTGACGGCGTCGATGTTGTATTTTAGTTGGGCGGAGATGGGGACGATGGGGGAGTTTTCGGCGACTGTGCCTGTCTCGGGAGTGAGCCGAGGTTGGACATCGTGGAGAGGGAGTACCAACCTTTTACAAACGCTGATATGCTCTTCTGATGCTCCAATGCTTGGACTTCCTTAATCAAATCTACTTTGTTCTGCAGAATGATGATGTTTTCAAGTTTCATAATTTCAACGGCGGCCAAGTGTTCCGATGTTTGTGGCTGTGGGCATGTTTCGTTTCCAGCGATGAGAAGAAGAGCGGCGTCCATTACAGCTGCACCGTTCAACATGGTGGCCATGAGAATGTCGTGTCCGGGACAATCGACGAAAGAGACGTGGCGGACGAGTTTCATGCGGTGGCCACAGCCCGGTCGCTCGCAAGGAGGACTGTCTTCTTTATCGGAGCGATAGGATCGGAAGCAGCCTGGTCGTGGGCAAGCAGGGTTTTCACATTTGTAGATCTGCAAAAAGGGACTCGATAAGATGGTGTAGCAAGCGAAATGGAGAAAGGGATGCACTTTGGCGTTAGCGTATCCAAGTTTGATAGTAATGTTGCGGACGAGTTCGTTCTTAAAACGGACTGTCGTGACACCCGATATTGCCTTTACCACTGTTGATTTTCCGTGGGCAACATGACCGATGGTTCCTACAATGTGTTGGCCGATCAGCAAGAGAGGTTTCTCTAATTGTTTGCAGAAAATTGCGCACCCAGGTTTATTGTTGCCTAAGGCCAAGAAGTCGCAAGGATGAGATGAGATCGTGAGGATGCAAGAACGCTGTGAGAACGCAGACCTGTTTCGAGATAACTTCAGGGCGAGAGAGGATTGAGTTTAGTCACGTCGATATCGATTTTCGGGACAATCTCGAGCTCGTCATCTTCAGATTCAGATTCAGATTCCTCTTGACGTTTTTGGAGCGTCTCGTCGTCGGGCATGGTGATAGACTTGTTTGCAGTGAGGTGACTCGAGATCAATGAAGTTATTAGATAATCGCTACTTGGCAAATTTAGAATGGTCACGTGATTACGTCTTTTGTGGGTCCACCGCCGCGAGCCACAACTACGACGTCACTCACCTACAGCGGCCATGTAAAGGAGGGAGACCAGGTACGAGAGCTATTTACGTACTCATATTACTATTTGAGTACTTTTCATGGACCCGGTGCATGAACTGCTCTCGTTTATTCTGTCTAATGTATTTAGTTTATTATTGTGAGTCCATGGCTATTCATCGGTACACATCCTCCCACAGCTGATGCAAAAACACAAACAAGCATGAAGGAACAATACAATCCCCGATAACAGGCCAGGCAATTATGGTCAGGGCGCTGGACGTTCTTTCTCAGGATACATTACCTCGTTTTATCCAACCCATAGCCACGACTGAATCCAGGCGAGTGATAAGCCATCCTCCGAGTATTCAGTTTTGTTTGTCAGCGATTGAGATCGATACCTTGCCAGTGTCATGGTCACCGAAAACGGAGGAGGAGACGAGGGATACCGAGGACTCGTTCCTGATGCCAAGTGTCTAAGGGTCGGCTGACAGTGCGCTCGGGAAGGAAAGTGAAGTTGTGTGGGAGGAATAGTTAAGGATTGTTCTGATAAGAGTCATCTCGATGAGTCATTAGGGGACCTCGGAAAGAGCACAGATTGACCGCACGAGATTTTGTCCCACGGGCAGTTAGCGTCCCAAGGCCCAACTGGTTGTCGATTGATTTGTATCGGGCTATTTTCTACCATTTAAATAACAGAGGTGCTTGGTGCTGTTCTAGCAGGACGGCCTATTCCAGCCGCAGGCAAAGTACACGCGCCGGGACCAACTATGAGTGTCTAACGCTCAGGCTTTCTAATTATCAGGGCAAGAGCTACATCAATGGAGTGAAAAGGTTCATGCGGAATATATATATATATATAACAAGGAGAAGTGTAAATGTAGGGCGGGGATAGGAATAACTGTAGAAACACGAGTCAAGTGCGATCCAAGCTGACATGGTGTCCGTGGAAAGATAGATATACAAAGGGCATCAAAAATGGTGGTTTTGAAACGCATGAAAGAGAGATGCGAATCAAGTGAGGTGGCTCGTTATTATGCATTAGCTGCTGCTCCCGGGTCTATTCCTTGATGACGGAGCTGGTGCCCGCTCGACGACCAACCTTCTCCTTCTCCCGGTGCATCGTAATTTTACCGGTACAAAAAATCCCGAAGCGACGGGGTAGCGGTCGCAGGAGTCTCTGAGGTGGCTCGAGCTCTGTAATAACCGGGTTGTTTTCTTGGTTGTTATCTTCAATGTGCAAACCCCGCCTGCGGCTCCTCCGAGCCGGTGCGGAGGTGAATAATTCAGGATCCCAGAGTTGTTGATGGCTGCGCCTACTGCTCCGGGCTGTGCGCTGGTATTTTGTGCAGGGCTCAGAGAAAATGTCTGGGGCTGTGTGAGTGAGCACGAGAGGTGAGCGCCCAATTCGGACCTGAGACGGGACAAAACATTATTTAGACTTACGCGGCATGAGTTGAGGGTCCTTTTCAGGGTTTGTTACGGGTTTGCAGTGTGGGCGTTTCCGAGGCTGCTGGATGGAGGCTGTTGCCAACGTCCCGGGTCGACCCTCCGAAGAAGCCGCATCTGGCCTTCCTGGTACAATAGCCGATGCACCCATCCTCTTCGACTTCGGAAGGTAGGGGGCTAAGGAATGCAGCAATTGGGCTAATCGATCTGAGCGTTTATGTAAACTCGTCAGAATATGTCTGTGTCGTAGGCGTGGGGGTGAATTCGGGGGTGGGTAAATTACCTTGCAACGCGGTGTCGACGTGGTGCCGGTGATCATGCAACATTCTCAAAAGGTCCCTATATGCAGATTTTTGAGGCTGCAAGGGAGAATGGCAGCTGTGGAAAGAGAAAAGAAGAAGATTGGCCTCTGCCAAAGTTCTGCGGGCGATCTGTTGCATACGGAGTGAAACAACGGAAGAAGAAAAAGGAACAGGGGTACGGGATGTGTTAGTAACTTTCTTCAATGTGAAAAAGAAACTGATGGCTTTACCTCGACAAGGCGGATGATCTATCAGCCATAAGGCGAGCGAGATTGGTGTTAGCAGGAAGATTCGGGTGAGAAGGACATAAGATGTGGACAGACCTTTCTAGAATGTCTATGGAATTCATCTGGAGTAAGATATTGGCATGTGAGCAGCTTTCTCGCTGCTCTGAGGAAGCGAGAAAGACAGCTCAAACGACAAGCTAAATCTACAGCATCTCTGCGTATATCTACTATCTCAGGTAGTGGGTACGGGATTAATTCAGCGCCCTCAGGCGGCAGCGAGGAGAGCTGGACAAAGCGTGAGGGAAGAGACATGGAGGAAAGAAAATTGTGTGGAGGGAGAGTGGTAGAAAACGTATTGGAGCTACTCCCCAGAGTGGTTTCGGGTCAAGATGGTTTTGGGTTGATGTTGGCTTCAGTAAGCCGTGGCAGATGAATCACACCCCCAACTCGACCTGCCACTGACCTCGCGCGGTATATTCCGGGATCTTGTTTCAAGGTTCCTCTCCGTTTCGAAACACTTTCATAACGCAGCGCCACCTTATGCAGTAGACATCGGACTGCTTTAATGATGAAAATATTTTTCTCGCCTTTACAGCATTGTGGTATGCTGTTTTGTGAATATCTGCGACTTTGCATCTCTTTTTCGAAGGGTATCGGAGTTCGAATTCGATTAATGCACCAAGCGTGTGAATATTCCTGTCACCACTCTGAGTCGCAAATAGGTAATAACAACGCGCTAGCGCGTTTATGCCTCCTTAATTCGCATTGCATTCCTGAATCATGGATTCGTCAACATCACGAACGGATGCTGCACAGAAACGCCAGACAGAGCTCAAAGCACAGATCGCTGCCCTCCAGGCACAGCTACTGGAAATACCTGATGACCAGACCTGTACCCTGATTGCCTCCAGCCCTCAAAAGAGGAAGAACCCAGAACCTACGCTTTTGGTACCTGCTACGCCGTCTCCAAGTGAGTTATATTGCTGGCACTGCCTTCCGAAATTGAGCCTCAAGTATAGAGAAGAAGCGGCGACTAGAGGTCAGAAACGGTGGACAGCCCCAGCCCAAGATCAGCCAACCGTCCTTCCAGCAGCGCAGACGGGTTACAACGTCCATGTCAAGGCCTGGTGACAAGCCCCTCGCTCAGGTAGCGGAACGGCCGGATCCCGCACCGTCGAAATTTCTTAAGAAACTGGCAGAAGTCAAGGATCGGTCAAGTCAAAGTCCCGCTCCCGACCATGTTGCCCGAACGTCCGCGTTCTTGGACCCGACGCGACCGAGCTGGAGAACAGAAGGTTCAAGTAGCTCTGGACAGAACGATGGTCCCGGAAGGGACGACCGACTGGTTTTGGTTGAGGATCTTGAGCCTGGGCCGTATGAGTTTACACCTCCTTCGGATGACCCGGGCTTCCAACTCCTAGAACCGCATTCGGGTATACGGCTGTCGTGTGTCATATCATTCATTTTAAATACATTGATATTAATGCGTAGCTCAGGAGCAGGAAGTTGTCACATGAGGACCTTCGGGAACATTTACGAGCTCGTTATTACCTCTCGCCCTCACGATTATATTCTACTGCCCGACTGCTGCCCGATAAGCAAGGCTACGACGTGCCGGTACTTGGTGACTGGGTCACCATTGCTGTTGTAGCCGAACGCGGGCCTGTCAAGCTCACGCGTGCACCTGTCACCTTGGATCCTGATGAACAGCCGGGCAAGAAACTTTGGCAGAAAAACAAGAACGAGGGCGACAATGACGACGTAAAGAAACCTACGGGAAAGAAGTATGTCAATTTCAAGCTGGTTGACTTTGGTGCGCGATCGAAATCATCTGCCAATGGAGCGCAGTCTGTCATCCGTGGGGATGCGTTCCTGACGCTGCTGTTGTTCGAGTCAGATGGATTTGATGTAATTCGGAGGGAGGATGGTCAGAAGCCCCAAAAACTGTACAAAGGAGGAAGTCGCGGTGCATTTGAGATGATGGCAAAGGTCAAGGAAGGAGATGTCATCGTTCTGCTAAATCCCAAGATTCTAAAGCCATTTCAGGTAGGTCGAGGATTGTTTCTGGATGTTCCTTTTGTTGACAGTGTTCCACACTTAAGCGCTCGAATGATACACCTCATCCAGTGAATAATATTCTCGCTTTAACCCCGGAGTCGGCGGAGTCGATTGCGGTCATTGGCCGCTCTCGAGACCTTGGGATGTGTGGTGTCATCAAACGTGATGGGAAGGCTTGTGGTTCTTGGTGTGATAGGAGACTCAGTGAGGTCTGCGAATATCATTTGCAGAATGCTGTTCAACATCGGCGCGCCGGAAGGGCCGAATTCTCAGCCGGGTGAATCACCTCTTCATTATATTCCATGGCGCAGGAAACTGAGTAATGATGCAGCACCTCGGGCATGTCAAACACTTCAGTGCATAAGCAAAAATCCAGTTACGATCCTGCACGACAATGGGGACTGAAACCCGAAGAAGCTGCAGGAGGTTCGACTTATGTGATATCAGGGCATGTCGTGAATGGGTCTAATGCCGATCCGAGGACGATGTATGTTGGCGAGACCATGGGCCGAGAAAGCCAAGCGAAGGCGCAAAGAAAGAGTGCAGCTGATGCCGATCGTGTCTTGAATGCTTTGCTAAAACGAGATCGCAATGGAATGAGAGCGGTTATGTTGGCACGAGAGGCGAACGTTGTCTCCAGTGGAACCGTGAAGGCCGCCGAGAGCCGGAAAAAGGGTTGCAAGTTAGAAGGCCTCAAGTCGCTCGTCGACAATGAGAAGCGACCGGGAAAGAATACATACACCGCTGAAGTTATCAAGCAGCTTGGTTTCGATCCTACTCTCAAAGCGGGTTCTCAGGGGAAAACAGATGATTCCGCTGCTCAAAAAAAGGTGACAGTTATTCACATTCCTCCCCCGAGGTTATTAACATTGGTTGATATCAGCTGGAGGTACTGGAAAGTGTCCAAAGATCTCGAAAAGGGATCACGCTCGGACCTCGTCCTGGTCCCAAAATCAGATCGGGGGTTGTTGCGCCGAGCAGCGTTGAGCGGGGTCCATCATCCTGCTTGGCGAAGATGCATCAACCTGCCAGCATGAAAATTGATGGCCAAGACGATGTTGAGGTAAATATGATTGATCTAGACGACTGTTGAATCCAGCTTCTAGACTCCAGCCCAAGTCAATTTGATATAGAGATAATCACTATACAAGCACACAAGCACAGCAATTTGTATATTACAACAATCGCCATGAGACAACTGATATATACAGAACATGAAGGTTATGAATGCTCAGAGGTAGTGCCATTCTGTTTGTCGGTCTCTTCGGAGTCGCCGAGATCGTCGGCGGAAGGAACTGGAGCTGATGTTGCGGCGCCCGCAGACGCAAGAGTCCGAGCGGGTGGAGAAACATCCCTAGGGTCATGAGCCTTAGCCAATATCTGCCTAGAACCATTGGTATGCATCGCCTACCATTTAATCTGGAAACGAGTAACGCGAGGTTTTGTGCTGATATCGCGCACAAGACGTTCGAACATAATCTTAGCTGGCGGCGTCTCTTTCATCTCTTCATTGTCGTATTCCGTGTTTTGGTAATATCCCACTCGCACGAATTCCTGATCTTTGTACGAGCCGGTCAGGATCAGTGCGGCAACACCGAAAACATCCTCCGTTGGAATTTTGGATGGGTCTGGAGCTGACCCTTCGAATTCAAAAGAGTTGACTCCAACGGGCACGGGCCCTACTAGGCAGTCGTCAAGTTCTTGGTCAAGCTCCTCGTTCCCAGGTGAAGAGACGTAGATTAGTTTCCACTCGAGATCTATTTATGTGTCAGATCAAGTTGGGCTTGATTGATGGTGCTCACCGTCTTTGAGCGGTGCAATACATTCAAATGTAACACGAAAACGGTAGGAGTCTGTAAACCGTGCAGGATTGTTGATGAATTCCACATTCTGTTGGATTGCTCCTTCAGGTTCTGACTTAGACTGAAGGAGGGTTCAGTATACACACCCTAATTGTTACAATTGACATACTGACAGACCGTTGAAGCGAGTGGAAAGCGGGGTTTGCGTTCGAGTCGTCGTGGATGAACTCTAGAAATGCATCGAGTTGATTCGCGACGCGTTAGTCACGGGGTGACTGAATCCGTCACAACTTTAACAGCCTTGTTGATATTATGTAATTTGTCAGTCTAGTAACTTTATTTGTGCAAGGAGCTCGTTCCCAGAATATTCCAAGAAGCTGTAGGAAAACTCTTCGCATCAATGATCGTTAGATTGCTTTGATGTTAGAGCGGAGAAGGAGGCGTTCTTTCACGACAGATGGGAAGGAATTGTCTCACGGGGAAGATAACTAAAATGGATAATAATTTATTTATTATCATATTGTTTGATTCAGGTTCACTTTCTCGGAACTTTCTTTCCCTCACCTTTGACGACCACAACGACCAAGACCGCCTCTCCGACGTCCCTTAGCTTTTTCTTGCCGTTCTCAGGCTCTTTAATCGTCTTTCGTCCTTCTCATAGTTCACTCTTCCTTCGACCATACTTTCTCTGTCGCACCCTCATTCGAGCGCATACCAGGGCCGGTGGAACTTGTTTGGCCATTCACTTTCTCTTCTCTGGTCCCTCGGAGCATGAACTTCTGATCTGTTAATTTTTGATATTGTATAATTGCATCACGACCCCGAAACGCCCGCACAATGACTTCAAACTCGGTAGAGAACGTCAACGACCCCCTTCAGGTCGAGGCGTCTGTCCCACAGGGGGAGCCCTCGCCCACATCTCCACTCCTTCCTGAAGTCTCGGTACCCGAGCCTCCGAAGGGAATTTCTTTCGCCGAATCCCCACCCGCTTCTTCAGTCACCTCATCCCCAACACAGCCCGCCTCCCGGTTGCTCTTTCCACTCCCAGGTCCACTCGCTGGGAGGACTGGAATCGCCCTGGCTGAGCTTGTCGCTGATCTTGGGGACAGTTCGACCATAGCATCTGATATAGCCACAGTGGAGATGGTTGTCGCTGGTGAGTGATACGGTAAACTCCCAACAATGAATACTGAGCAACACTGCGGTATTGTTTCCGGGCACCTATCAGCTGATAGTAGCTTCGTTGATATGCCTTCCGGTCCTGCAGCCCGGGAATTTAAGAAGCACTTGGACCAGCAGTATGGTGTCAACGTCCAAGTTCGCTCGCCCTATACGATCACTGGGTTCATCAATCAACACGGACAAAAGAGGTATAGAGTTGGGTGCGTGAATAGTCAAACGCACAAACTTTCTCTTCTGATTTTCTTTGCAGTCTGCGAGAACAAACGGCACCGGCTGCCTCTGCTCCAGAGATCGAGGAGCCTGTATCTTCGCGCAATACAATATCTAAGACACCCACCGAGTCACACTCATCGAACCCAAAACGCCGGTCACGTATAAGCATGCATTTTTTACCTCCCGTGATGTTCAAAAATGGAAGCATCTCCGGCAGACCTCATACCGCGGTGAGCCAAGGTCTTGGGACGAAAAAAGCAAGGAAAACGCGGTCTATACCGGATCTAGCTATCTTTGGAGAAGGAAAGCAGCGCCCCCAGCCAACCATTAACACCACTGGTCGGATACACTCCCAGAGTGTCACCTCGGCTGATACTCCACATTATCTTCAAAATGCTCACTCTGATTTTCTGTTATCAGGGCGAGGAGATATATTCGGACAAGTGATGGGTTGGCACAGTTCGCTTCCGCTCTCGGATAGCCACTCCTCTCAGGACATGAGCCCTTTCGGATCCCAGACAGCAGCTGAGAACGGTCGTCCATCTTTCCTTCATCCTTTTGGGCCCGGCGTCGGATTTGATTCTCCTTCCCTCAAACAACCCATGCTCTTTCTTCCTCCCCCTCGGCAGCTGCACGAGAAACTCTCGTTTGAATCTACCCAAACTGCGCGACAGGTACATATGCACCCTCCATCCACTCAAGAATCTCCTATTTCTCTGAATCCCAATGACCAAGACAATTCAACTCTAGCTCTCGACCCTCGACCTTCTAATTTGAGTATTGAACTCCCCACCCAGGAGCAAGACGGAGAATACACTCTTTCTCCAGAGATCACCATGTTGACACAATATTCCACCAAAGTTTTTGATGTTTTGCAGACATACCGAGGCCTACCTCTTCTCGACCGTTTTTTCCCCGAGACGGTGGACACGACGGTGATCAAACTCTCATTGTCCGCTGATGACACCGCTGCACCTCGGGACGATCCACGGTTTGTCATTTGGGGGGAACTTCTAGACAAGGATTACGATGATCACTCGGCTTCACGCGACAGCTTTACTGATGCCTCTGTTGGCCCGTCCTCGAGTTTATCGAAGAGACGAAGTAAAGCGAAGCCTCGTCAGTCAGACACAAGTCGCAACTCGGCCAAGGGAGCTCCTGTCCAGAAAGTTCTACTTGCAGCGACTATTGAACGCTGGATCGCCCAGTTGACAAGTGACCTCAACTACGATGAGTTGCTCAATTTCTTCCTAACATATCGGACATATGTCAGCGCAGTCGACCTATGTCAGCTACTCATCTGTCGCTTCCACTGGGCCCTTCAACGACCGACTTCAACCCACGATGAGAAAGTACGACGCATAGTCCGCGTTCGAACCTTTGTGGCCATCCGCTACTGGTTGCTCACTTTTTTCACCGTGGACTTCTTGCCAAACCGCGAAGTACGAATCCTAATCAGCAACTGGCTGAATTCCCTTCATGGGGACCCAGTACTTAAGAAAAATATTGATGGATTGGTTCGCTTGTTTATTCTCTCCGAATACCTCTTACTGACTCGGCAATCATGTAGGGCATTGTAAAGAGGTTGATCAAAGTCGCAAAGGAGTGCAAGAATGCTCACACCCAGATCAGTTCGCCCAAGTCCAAGTCTTCGCCTTCCGAAAAGCCCGCGCAGCCACAGGACCATGTGCTTGGCAAAAAATTCGCAGAAATTGTCACCAAGAAAGCAATGGAGGAAGGCGAAGACTCTGATTTGGACCTAGATTTCCTACCGGAGCAGGCTCGTGTACCTGAGCCGAACGCAAATGACATTGCCAACGCCCATATTTCGGTCGCGACAAACGTCACTAGCGGGATCTCGCCAACCAGGCCCACCCCCCTTCCTATATCGTCTCTTAACATTCTCCACCGCACTGATCACGCGCCTGGTCCTTCCTCAAGTTCCGATTCATCATATGCCCCAGCCGCACCAATATTACCCATCCAACAGAGCGCTTTATCCCGCGCCTTCGTGAAGACTATTGGTCGGTTGGGCCGCTGGACGCGAGTGTTGAACTCACGCTCTGTGAATCGTAGTCCCATTAGCGCCTGTGCCGACGTGTCTGCATTTGACCTTGACCTAAACGTAACCAAGGATCTGCTGGCAGTCAATGGCGGAGTTGAGAAATATATTAGAGCTGTTGAGGCTAAGCGGCAAGATCCTCTGGCTCCAACCGCACAACCCGCATTAATCGCTCCCCAACCAGCCGCATCTCCTCAGGCCATCCCATCAGGCCCCGCCGTGTTACAAACCAAGGGTCTCAGTCCTGCTCCGGTCCAGATGAGTGAGGACATCCCAACCCCTGTCTTATCGCATTTCGTACCATCCGCCATTCCCGCGAATACATTGACCGAATCCAGCACCCCTTCTCCCCCTCCCATATACTCCGAAATTCCCCAAGACTCTGCTAGCCCCCTAGCTGTTAGTTCCTCCGTTGGCAACGACGCGGACACACAGGTTCAGCCCCTGGAACTCGGCCCAGATCTGGCCGACGACGAATACGAAACCATAGATTCTCCCGACAGACCAATCTCAATGCAAACCACTTCGACTGGTTCGTTTGGTGTTCCTCTGTCAGAGATCGGCCAGCCTCCTACCTTTCCACCTGTTTCCCAATCACATTGGCGATTTGATATAGCCTCGCTGGATGACCTAGACCTTTCAGACACATCCTCTGAGGCACATATTCCCGGGCCTTCTGCACCACCTGGTCTGAAAAAACCCTCTCGCAAGCTTCCCCTCCGCCGTGATTTTGAGTTCGCGCCCAGGCCAGAGACCGTGTCTTCCCTCGGCATCATATCCAGATCCTCTGTCGTATCTGGACCCACCAGCTCCACCATATCCTCAGCATCGAACCAGGGTTTGGGCGGGAACATTCAGCAATGGCAAATGAACGCGCTTGTCGATTCACTCACTGAGGATGGAGAGCCTGGTGATGCAGAGGCCGCCTTGCACCGTCTGGAAGGCCATATTAACCCCGAACGCCAACAGGAGAAAGCTTCAAAAGTCAATGGGTGGGTACGCGTTATTCAGGAACGTATGGCTGCTGGCGATTATGAGGACGAAGAACCACGTTTCCCTGTTGACAGTGATGAGGAAACGGAGGACGGGAATTCAGCCTCATTGGATGACGAGTCTGCGTGCCAGAATGATCAGAGTGTGTCAACACTGCCGTCTTTTGAACCTAACGAGTCCCGTCTATGTGAGAACGCTGACAACCCAGATTTGGCTCGCACCCCCGTGCCTGAGAAAATGCCCCATAATATTACTATCCCACCCGGACTCGATTCCCCGCCTACCGATTCCAAACCCTCTCCGGAAGACGTCGTTCCTGTCGAGATTTTGCAAAGTAGAATGCCGGCTCCCTCGACCGAACCAGAGGTGGATACCCCTATCTCGAAGTTTGCAAGCTCCATCCCTCCACGGTTACACCGCTCCTTCGTTCTAGGCGTTCGTGCCGAAGTCCTAGCGCAACATTTTTCCATGATCGATAGGGAACTATTTATGGGTGTCAAGTTCGAGGAACTAGTCCTGGATGACTGGGCAGGCACAGAGGAAATCGATATCCTTGATTGGACGCTCTACCTCAAAGACCGTGCGCGATGGAAGGTTGAGGGTCGTTTTTCGGAGAAAACTAGTGCACTGGCTGCCGTCCGGGCCCGGTTCAACTTAACGGCTAACTTTGTAATCTCTGAAATTATTCTCACGCAGCCCTCTGAACGGCCCGTCATTGTTGGTAAATTTGTTCGCATTGCATGGGTGCGTGTAGCTGCTATCGGATCTCACAATTTCCACCTAACCATGCGTCGTAGAAATGCTATGAACAAAGCAACTTTCACACCCTGACCGCCATTATCATGGCTCTGCAGAGTCACTGGGTAAACCGAGCAATGCGCAAGTCGGCTTGGCACCGCATTGGCATCTTCGAGGCCCGGGTACTAAAGGATCTGAAGCAGTTTACCTCGAACATCGACAACTTTAAGTTCATCCGCCAAGCGACGGACGCGATTGCAGAGTCAAAGCCATTGGAGACAAGTACCGCTTCTGTCGTTAGCGGTGGCGAGAGTAAAGGCAAGCATGCCGAACGACCTCAAGCTCCGTCTGCCTGTATTCCCTTCATTGGTACGCCATGATGTCTGGTGGTGCCGAACTCATTTAACAGGATCTTCTCAGGTGTATATCTATCTCAACTCCATCGACTGGGCAGACTACCCGACCTCATTGACCCCACTGCGCCACATCAAACTGTCGGTATCGATCCTCTCACTAACGCCTTTGAACCTTTATCCCAACCTGAAGTATTCTCATCTTTGGCGCCTCTCCCGGACTCCCATGAATCTCGAACCTTTAATTAATGTCCACAAGCAGCGAAGAATTGCTGAAGTCATCAAATCCCTGGTTGCTGGTCAACACCTTGCCAGTCGCGTGCAGTTTGAGATTGACAAAAAGCTATTCAGCCGGTGCCTCCGTCTTCGCGCCCTCGATGCCCCAACATTACAACGAGTTTTAGCTATGTATTCCGATTGATTGGCTTATAATCATACCGGCTCAGCTGAACTTCTGATGACCTTCTTCCCTTATCCCATATACCTGGCACTCATTGGTGGATTGAATCCCAATAGATTGCGGTTCATTTCCATCCACCGTTTTTTCTCCTGGTTGCTGCCATGCATATATCCGGCTCTCATTCTTGGTGGAGCGTCATGGCTGTCGTGTATTTTTTTTGTTGTTGTAATTATGAGTTTTCGAATTTATTTACCTCTTTAATTGGGGTGGGTCGGAGTCTCTTGCTGCAACCTCCGATGATATTAGGCCAAGCATTCCAAAAATACGGCTGCCTCGATCTTCTTCTAATTTATTGAATCTTGGAATCGAAACCTAGCGGCGAACCTCAGTAAATACAGGCCATGGATGAAAACGTGACACGCGAGCTTCAATGCAGTTGACAGAGCGGAGGTTCTCCAAAATCAGACGGGATCCCTGTGAATCATACGAATTAGAGTATAATTTTCTGGGAGGTACTGGTGGTGGTGAGGATTTCCACGGGCGTAGTAAGAGAGAGAGCCCTAAGTTGCCTCAAGCAGGTGCCCCTCACTTGAGCAGTGCGAGGGGCTGATGAGCTGACAGGCGCCTACATATGTTCTCCTTTGTCCGCAGCACCCAGACTTTAGATCTATGAGAGTCGTGTCCCATATGTCGAGATACACAAATTCTAGTAATCGCTATCAATGACATGCAATTCACCTAATCGAGTTGATGTCTGACAGCTCTCCACATCTCGGTATCTCTGGTTGGTTCTCTGTTGCTGATATAGTGTAAGTTCCTTATCCTGGGGAAGACCAACTTGATGAAGTCGGCCACGACTCTAGCCTCCCGAATCGTGGAGTCTCCAACATAGAGGAGGTGCAGCTTGCTCGTTCTGCCCCCTCGCCAACCACGTCCGCCTTGTGTCCTCGTCCCGGGCGGGGACATTAGCGAAACCCCCAAGGGTCTGTAATACATCCCAATCCAATGCGGCGTCAATCCACATTGACACCGATTCAAGCTCCCTGCAAGATTTTGCAAGTAACCAGAGGCCAACTAGAGTTGTCCTTGACTTCCCCCGCCGGGTCTCCCTGGTCGCGCAAAAGTTCAACGATTTGAGGTGGGGCATGGACTCGGTCACCATGCCTAGTTCTGAATCCGTCAGGTCAACAAACGTTCCGTCAAGGTCCAATATCCGAAGTTGGGAGAACCGTGATTGACGGGAGGAATTCAAAGGTTTGCAGAAAGAGTGGAGGGCGTTAGCAAACGTACAGATGTAACCCTCTGGGAGAGGTGTGAGACGAGGGATGTCACTCCTGCGTTTGGTGTCACCGGGTGTCAATCTGATACAGGGCATCCTCCAGGCTTGTTCTCCATCACAGAATCCCCCCCCTCTCGACACGAGCTCTAGGAATCGTCGAATGTCCTGAGCGAGCGGGTGTTGTGGACCGCCTTGGAATCTGAAGTCAACCAAGCCTGGCGCTCCAAGCCTTCTGATCAACTCGGAATAGAAGGTGCTCTCCAGGGTCCCGCCCACTTCCGCGTGATCCGGCATTTTCCCTGATTCAATGTCGAATTTCTTGAGGTTCCATCGATTTCGGTCCTCGTTCCCATCAAGAATATCATCAATGTTAAAGACTTGCAACCCTGGCAGAGATTTCCTCCAATGTATTACCCTGAAGGGCAAGTTTAATCATGTCGGGGGTGAATCGGATGCCCATCATATCCAGCTTCCTCAAACTCCCACATTTGGCTAACAGCCCCGAGCATAACGACACTAAATCTGCCGGCATATATGCACTAAGGTATATGTTTTGCAGGTTGATGGTAGGCGAGTTTTTCACATCGACGATGAATGTGGCTATGCAAGAGAAACAACATTCATGTGGGGACTGGCAGATTCGCAGGGTGTGGAGTGGTGAGGAGAGAAGGAGGTTGGCATAGCGGAGTTGCATGCATCCGCCACAGGTCAATATACGGAGCTTCGGAAGGAGAGGAGTGTCGTGGCCGGCAAAACGAAACCGTAAAACCCGACAAACGTTGTCCCCGAGTTTGAACCTGTCTGAACCGGTCTTTGTGCTCCCAAACTCGTGGATGTATGCTGCGTATCTGTCGAAGACGCTCCAATCAAATTCCGTGGGTTCCTTCTTGAACACCTGTGATGGAATACGGTCAGGTGGATGGAAATCAGCGTGCCGAAATTTTCATCCTACAATGCATCGTTCCATCGTCTGTCTTCCTTCAACGCTGCCAATTTCATCCTGGTCATCCTGGAAGGTCCCCTTCCCATTGTGCCAACCACGGGGAATGATGATCCTGACAACGTCTCTGGTCATCGTCCGCACTAAACGATCTATGCCATCAATCTGTCTCCACAGGAGCCTTATTGCTGGCTCATGGAAAGTCTTGCATGTCAGCGCCAAGGCCAGCAGAGGGTACCTTCGATATGCCCACCCCTCCGCCGGCCATGTGTCTCCGTCGGCTTGAGAACGGAGAATAGGGTCACTGAAAATCATATCCAAGCTCTCTTCAATATGAAGCGCGTGGTGCATGTTGATAAGAAAGAGAGCTGAGTCTTGTGCAGGATGTTGTGGGGTTGGAGGAGCCTAGCAGAGGGACCTACAGGTTGCACGGTCTAACCTAATAAATGGAGCCACCGAATACCGCCAAGGCCTGGACCTCAAATGTCGAGTTCGGCTGGTCATCTGGCGTCTGATGTTCTTTGAGTGAATGACAGAAACGATCGCGGCCCAGGCTCTCGGCTGTTGCGGACTTGTGAGAAACCCGGAATACGGGTACTGAGTTACCTGTCGGTTTGTGTAGGCGCGACTTGTATGCTCGTTTTGGTAGCAGGCGAGTCTGCTGCTCGTGAAGATGGCAACATTTCGCAAATCTCTTGTTATCACTAATTTCGGATCACGATAACGTTCGGAGCGTCCATCGTCGAGCCGCCCGTGCCCATTTTCGGATTCAATATTCATTATCTTCCCCATTCCTCTTCTTCATTCTTGTGTCATCTTGTACTTACTATGATATATGTCCCAGTCTATACCTCTTTTTCATTCCTCTCCTTTTCCTGCTCACTGCCTCGATATCGTACTTGTATTGCCTATTTATTTTACTCCTGTTTCATGCTCGTTCCATGTCGCCTTATCGTAGTTTTCATTCATTGACTTGCTTTGGACTGATTTCTTTATCTTCTTCTGCCATTTCTACTTCAAGATATTCGCTCGAAATTTCATTTTATTACCATATTTATTCCTGCACATATTGTACTCGTACAACAGTCAATCTACCACCTATTTCTCTCGTCTTACCGTCCGAAATCGTCTCTCAATTGAATCTTCATTATATTCATCTTCTCTCTCCTACCTCCGAAGTTTTTACCCATTTCCTGTCTCGTCCCCGCTCGGTACCTCGTCGACTCGACTTCGTGGACGTCTGTTGTCGGATTCGACCGCGCTCGCATTTTTTTTTGTTGCTCTTCACTGCTATGGCGCCTTTCTCCGTCAAAAAGACGAGGATGTGGGAGTGAACGACTGACGTCATCAACACTGCTATTTATAGGCTACGGGACGGCTGAAATCCTGGAGAAGGGTGGGCAGAGAGAAGCCAGGCAGCATCATTGGCGGGCCAAAGGCGCAACAGGAATTTTGGTAAAGGTTGTCAAGTATAAGCACATAATGTAAGGAATACTCTGCAGGTAATACTACTAATACACCACTCGTCCGCCCTACCAGACCTTTCCGCTCTCCGATAGGCCGTCCGTTCGGTCTCTCGGAACCATCTTCTGGCGATTGTTGGCCCTCACCGCCCGGATTAATTGGGAATTATCTGGGGGCCTACTACAGTGCATATATTGATTGATAGTATAATATCAAGTGCAGGGTACACCACCTGTATGCGTCCGGTGAAGGAAAACCTACAAGACTGTCTTCATCGAAAACACGTTTCTTTTACCCACGATAACTACTACTCATAATCCTGTTGTGTTTGCTCAAGGAGGGGTTGTCCGGAGGATCGAAAGAGTAACAGGACAGAGTCGATGGCGCTAGTGGATTAAGGGTTCAGCCTTGAGTGATGGTAACCTGTTTTGCTTTCTGACGATGAGGATAGCTGGCACTTCGAAGCCACCGTGCAGGCACCATGGACGTAAGTACGGATTGGCCTATGTAAGCATCGAGGGGGAGTCCTATCTTGGGGCGCCCGTTGTATTGGGGGATCTCCCGGACCTTTGAACAAAGCGCTGGAGGAGACAATGACGTTCCCTGAGATCGGATTATGCCCCTTTGGTGGTTGTTAAATGGGCTGGTACGGGTCATAGCACAACTAAGCGGGGCATACATCACGCTGGGGCCAGAAGCACAGCTGCGGGCGTGTCGGATGTCTGCTCTGTTCGGTGGCAAAGGATGCCACAGACAAGGGATGATGCCTCGGAGTGAGACAACTGGCCGCAGAGTAATCACTCCCGCACTCTGCAGCATGGTCGGTACGAGGCACGCGGGGGCCGAGAGTAGTCAAGTTCTTGGTACGAACTAGAGGGCGGGCCGGAGGGATAGTTTAACTTACTGTACTGTGGGCCGGGGTTAGGAACGTCCCATGTTGTAAAGCGGTTCCTTGACAATTGGAACAAGTGGGGTGCGAGGAGTATGTTCACTACCCCCGCCTTACTGCCAAGCCTTTAGCTCTGAGGAAATCCTTTCCCAAGCCTGGTGTGTATTTGATCTAATTATCAAGTGAATACCAGATGCAGCGGGAATGATGGCCTCCTCATCCCGTCCTATAACGTGTACAACACAGGTGTCATTACTAAGTCCATGACAGAACCAGCGGAAAGGACGTACCCTCATAAAACTTCTGCAGGAACGTCTTTGGTGCATTTGGCTCCTCAGGAGCCAGAAGAATACCCAAGACATGATCATTCTGCTTCCACAAGTTCATCGTCTCCTGATAATCCTGCCTTCGACTTCAAAATGAGCACGTCAATAGCACGCGGGTCCGTCACATCTCGATTTTTCTCGAATTTCTGTCGGATGGCATGGCGCACATATGCGGGAGAGACGCTTAGGGTATATAGCTGGCAAATTTCAGGGGCCTGGATGCAGTGGAGGAGTGGGGGAGGGGGGGGGGAGAACGTATGAGTATCAAGTCCGATTCGAGTGAACACAGTATAAACGTACGGCGCGGTACCAGTCTCGGTAGAGTCGGAGGACTCTCTGACGCGCCTCAAGTGCTGCTAGCAGATGGTCGTGTGGCCCTGGCGAGGCGAGCGGGTATCGTCGACATCGCACGGGAGGATGTAGAAAGGGAAATGTCTTCAGGTTCCGACGTTGAGCGCAACGGTTTGGACCGATTCGGAGTTTGGCCGGCGGACTCTGAATATTACCGGCCGGGTGGTCCGGAAGGTTTCTGCCTGATATAGGTTCGGCTCAGGTTCACTTGTGCGATCATAAATCTCGCTTGCAGTCCCGCACTTTGTTTTGTTCAAGTCTAGTTGCATATCATGGCTCGCGGTACAGGTGAGTCAGTGTTTATAGGGCTCGCAGAATGACTCTCATGGTTCTTTTGTCTATAGGGAAATTCAAGCAGAAGCGTGGTGGTGGGCGCAGCTTCAGGTGCTGTGTGATCAGCAAAACCGATAAACTGTTATCTCACTGATTGCAATAGTAAACATATGTCGATCGACCGAGATAGATCAGCATTTCCAGACGGAGAGGACCCTAGGTACTTCTGTTAGTCGAATCTTCAACAGGTGTTGACGCCCTGTTTACAGAACCCGGGAGAGGGATGAGGATAAGGATTCCGAGGAGGAATCGGAGGAAGAGTCTGAAGAGAAAGAGTCTGACGAGGAAGTTTCTGAAGAGGAAGAGTCTGAGGAAGGGGCCAAACAGGGACTTACTAGGGCGCAACGAAAGGAGTTGAAGAAGAAGCAGGGTACGAAAGAGAAGCAAGGGGAAGAGGATGAAGATGAAGATGAGGATCTCATTAACCCCAACCATGTCCAGAAGAAGATGACGATCGCAGACCTAAGCTCGCCAAGGGAGCTGACGCGACGCGAAAGGTGTGGCACCATCCCTCTACTGACTGCCTTTTAAAACCTGTCTGATTGCAAATTAGGGAGCAAAAAGAGAAGAAGGAGGCAGATGAGCGTTATTGGAAGGTTAGACTTGTTAGCAGTGTTTCTTTTTCTTTTTTGCCGATTCCCCATATTTCAGTTACACCTTCAAGGCAAAACGGACAAGGCCAAATCGGATCTTGCAAGACTGACCAAGATTCGTGCAGAGCGCGAAGCAGCAGCAGCAAAGAGGCAAGCTGAGGCCGAGGGTTGGTTTATCGTTATTTTTAAGCCGATTAGGTGCACTCACACATTCGTACCCAGCAAAGGCGAAGGAGGTTCAGGAAAAGCAAGCCGCCCGTGACAAACGCAGGATATGATACTAGTCGTGTGCTCTACGGACCGCAACCAGAGCATCATATATTCTTGGAAGCCTGTAACAACTGTATTGTGATATTACTACATAGACACGCGCGTAAATTACTGTCACAGTCGCGTTACCCGTATCGTCACACCTCGAAATGCCTCGAAATTTGTTTGGTGCATAAAAACCTACAGTACTTATGAACCCACTGCCGCTTGGCCTACTGGATCTGACACTCTGTCGGGCTTACGGTCTGGCATCGAATGTGCCACGAGCTGCTACTCTAACAGCAGGATGGAGGAGGGTGCATGCACACAGACTACACCAAGCTGCACTCGTTACCGCACCTCCGCCGCCTGAACCTGCAATCGAGCACTTCAATACTTCCACGCTCATGCAGACGCCTGAGATTGGACGGTATGTAACTCGCTTAATGATACTTCCAGGGCTGGAACTCATCCTGCTTCGAAGGGGACGAAGGACGCGACAACTTCAAGGCGCCGTGTCTGCTCGAATGACCATGGAACCCAAGTTCGAATTGGAGAAGCGATTGCAAGCACTAGGAGGTTGCTACTTTAGAAGAAGTTGATTCTACCTTTCACCTGGTTCGTTCCACGACTTCTGACAAGGTGTTTTAGGAAACCTGCCTCACCCCACCCTCTTACGCTGAAACGGAACTCATGCTCTTCTATGAGGATCTCCTTGCAATCCCCCAAAAACCTGAACCACAAGTAGATCTAGAGGCATTGGAACGTCAGCAGGCGGAGCAGGATGCTATCACTTTGCAAGAGGCGTATGAGAGGCTGCTACAGAGATGCCCAGAAGTGCAGCCGCTGGATGAAAGTCCGACACTTGGCCTATAGTGAACTTCGACCTATACCATAGCGTTCTGACGCGGGCTCAGGCAATTGTGACGGAGTTGGAGATGATGGGGGGGTTGGTGATGAACTCTTCTAATTCCCAACCAGGGGAAGGGAGTAGTACCATTGCCGTTCCCATAAGCGTGCTTTCTATAAAGGAGTGCGAGGCCCTGATCCGCGTTTGTGTAAGTGGACTAGCCTCTCCCTCATTTCTCCATGGTCTGACCGATGGTCATGTAGACAAAGGTGCAAGATGGAACTAGTGCTCTATCAGCACTCGAAATCATGAAGGTACGAATCTGTTTGGTTTTTGGAATCGGCGTTGTTGATGCCATTGACAGCGGTGTCGGATGCCAATACCTGAAAATGCTGTCACTGGGACTCTAGAAATCCTTGCAACCACTGGGAATGTCCAAGCAACCGAGTCACTCATTACTAATCTCACCATGTCTCCAACAGAGCGGCAAAGACACCTTCATGTTAAATGCCATTTAAATGCCACCCCGTCTGATAGTATACCCACTTCGGCTCTCGCTATCCTTCATTCCTACGAAGAGAAGGCGCTCTTCGCCCCTATGAAAACATATACCTCCCTAATAACAGCCCTGTTCTCTAAACATTCCTCCGTGGCTCGTGCGCAAGCTTGGGATCTTTTCACACACATGCGCTATGTTGCACACCCGGATCCGGATGCCCTCCTCTACACCATCATGATCCGGGCCTGTGCCTTTCCTATGTCCTCTGCCTGTGCCTCCGAACCTGAAAAGGCCTTGGATTTCTGGACAGAAATGACTGTAGACCACCGAGTCGAGCCCACCATCGATGCATATAATGCTGTCATCCTCGCTTGTGCACGTTCGGGCACTAGAGTATATGTCAATGAAGCATATCGACTGGCCAAAGAGATGTTGGATTCACACCGAGACGCACATGGTGTATCAGCATTTCGACCAAACCGGAAGACATTCTGCGCGCTTTTAGAGGGTGCAAAGAGGATCGGTGATTTGGGACGCGCAAGGTGGATCTTGGCGGAGATGATCAGGGCGGATCCGCACGACCCTAACGCGCCGTTGGATGCAGGGGTAGACGAGGAAATTATGATGCATCTGTTCCAGGCATACGCAGTATATCGGCCGCCTTTTAAGAGGGGAGGCCACGCTTGTGGTTCACGAAGAAAAGGAGTCTCACAGTACTGCGGGGGCACCTGTGGACCCGAGTTCAAGTACCTCAGGAGAAGCGTCACCAGAACCAACAGGCCCCACGACCATCGCCCTCGACTCCGCCCCCTCATTTTCTCATATTCCACCACAAAGTCCCGCGGAAGTCCTGCATGAAGTCGCTTTCTTGTTCCAACGGATCCTGATTGACACTGGCCTTCTCAAAGCTCCCGAACATCAAGATGGTTTCTCCCAGAATATTTTGAACAAATTCCGCGGAGTAACCCTCACGCCACGACTGGTCGGTTCATACGTTTCTGTATTCCTCCGGCACGCATCGCTTGATGTTGCTAGGGACATGTTTTGGAAGGTGTTTGATCAGGTGCAGGTCCCGAGGGCTGCAAAGGCGTATGTTGACGCGCTGGAAAGATGTGCGTACTCTAAGAAGGGGAGGGATCGGGAGGTCGCAGTTGAATTCATGGAGGAGTTGTGGGGTCAATGGCAGTCAATCGAGACCTCAGGCTTGGATGGGAGTAAACAGTTGAGTGCAAGATTGGTTGAGCGAGCGCATGCTGCCCGGCTGCGGCTATACGCAATGTTAGTACCCTCTGTCCTTCCAAAAAAAAACTGGCTACTGAGCACTATCCTCCCCTTTAGCACCGATGATACCAATAGCGCGATGCGTCACTTACAAAATTTTGCACATCACTATCCTCCATCTTCCATCCGCAGCCCCCCAATGAAACCTGCTCTCCGGTCCACGCGCACATCACTTGTCGGTCCGAGGCCATTGGTGCGGATGACCACCACCGTTGACGTACCAGACGATTCCGTGCCGCCTTTGTTGACTTTTAATGATCTCGAGGTCCTCCATCACCGTTTGGTGGCGTTTGGGATGCACAAGGAAGTTGGTTATGTGAAATGGCTTACAAAAGCGTACGAGTGGATGCTGAGGGTGAGGAGGGATGAGGGATTCAGAGCGAGGCCGGTTGATGTGGATTCTGTCCCTGTACAAGTGTGAGGGATTTGGGAAGTGGTCATATCTAAATAATTTAGTGTGAAGAAGCGTGAGAAAGCGCAAGGCAAATATTGTCGAGTGATTGTAAATGGGCTTACGGCTAACATGTTCTGGTCCAACCACCCGGGTGGCAGCAAGGACACTCGGAAGGAGGACACTGCAATAAGTATCCATGACGAAGTCGTACAAGAAGCTAAGAAGGAACTCAACCATGTCAAGACTCGACTAGAATCTATACCAGCACCTCTTCTTGCCCTGGTGGCTTTTAGTCTAGGAGCCGCAACTTCCACGACCGGCGCGGCATTATACGTGCGATACGGCAGAAGGATAAGGAACGTGGATTGGATAACTCCGGATTTGTTCGCGAAGAAACGATGGATACGAGGTGTTGTCACAAGGTGAGTATGTGTAGCCGTGGATTTTTGGTCGCTCGTCACAGACCGTTTGGACGACTAGTGTAGGTGACGCCGACAACTTTCGCCTCTTTCATACCCCCTCATTTGGGGGTTGGCGTTGGCCGTTCAAATTTCGGAGGATACCAACGGTGAACAAAGGTTATTGAACGATTTTCGTCTCTTGTGTTGGTTCCGGTTACCAGACTCTGTGCAGAACTTGAAAGACCAGACGCTGCATATTCGGATCGCCGGTGTGGACGCCCCAGAGGTGATTTTCCACACGACCTTGCGCCTGCCTCCTTGACTGAACTGTGTTTCTGACTCCCCGCACTTTGACCTAACGTAGGCAGCGCATTTTGGAAAACCGGCACAACCTTATGCAGCCGAAAGTCTTGCGTGGTTGCGCCAGAGGATCTTGGGAAAGACGGTTTATTGTCAGCTCATACGACGAGATCAGTACACGCGTGTGGTACGAAGGGATTACTGCCGATTGAATACATCCTACTCATGGTGTCCTAGGTGGCGAATGTACACCTAGCCCCATGGTTCCTCCCTGGCGCTTTCTTTCACGGAAAGAGCCTTCCCATGGAGATGCTCAGGGTGGGATGGGGAACGACCTATGAGCAGGTTCGTGGGTTCACCTAACCGGCTAGGGTGGACATCCTGATTGTAATGTGCATCTTAGGCGGGCGCAGAATATGGACACAAGGGAAAGGAGGAGTACCTCCGCGCGGAGGCGGAAGCCAAGTAATTTCCCTTCTCTCTCCTTAATCATGGCAAGGCACCTGAGTTAGTTTGTCGATAGGGCTGCTCGACGGGGAATGTGGGCGGACGGCCTAACGGCAGAGACCCCTGCAGAGTACAAACGTCGACATGCTTCACTACCAGCCGAGAACGGCAACACCACCAAACCGCAGACGAGGCCATCAGCTGCACCAAAAAAATCTGGTGGTGGTTGGTTGTTCAAGCGAAAGTGATAGAGGCCAGGTGGGTAGCTATGGGTTGTACGAGTACTCGGATCTGGAGCGAAATGATACATGTTGCCATGCAGCACCGCCCTCTTCTGCTGATGCCCCTCAACAACTCAGCGGGCTAAGGACGCTCCTATGTCAACCTTTTCTCTCTTGGGTCGCTTCTGTCCTCTGTGGGCCTCTATTAGAAATCACCAATCGATATGTTTGTTGAGGCGCATTCCGCCCGCAGGTAACACTAACATCCTACAGACAAGACGATCGTAGAGTATATATTGTGAAGGGAGTGTGATTTTGATACCATTTCTCTCAAGTCTACCCACTGCCATGGCAGAGGTGACTCTGGGAAATTTTACTGGGAAGAAATTCTTCCTTGAGACCTCGTGGAAAAGATGAACATCCCAAAAATGCCGCATCCAATGATGAGATCTATAGCGCCTAAGTGATAGCTTTGCTCTGCATCTATGGTATTCTCTATCGTCGACAGGTTGAATACTAACTATGTTCCCACTAAAGATGAAGCAACCGCTCTCGAGAAGAGGTTAGCGCTACCAGAGGAGAAACTCCGCGAACTCGACACTGCGCTCAGTCGGCTACAACTAAAACTCGCCGAGCTCAACATTCAGAGGAAAGAGGTCGAACGTTACAGAGTCGCTATCGCGCCCGTCCGACGCCTCCTTCCAGAAATTCTCCAGGAAGTATTCGTGCGCTGTCTTCCCTCATCACACAACTCAGCAATGAGCAGTAGAGAGGCGCCGCTGCTGTTGGGTCAAGTTTGCAGCCAGTGGAGGCAGATTGCTCGCGCAACACCACGTCTCTGGACCTCCATCCACATCGTTATCCGCCGAAAGCATGTCCGCTCTCGTTTCGATAGAGCCCCCTCCCTTCAGGATATCTCATCCTGGCTCTCCCGCTCTGGCGCTCTTCCGTTAACCATCTCAGTTTCGTCCCCTGGCGACATCATCACCCTTAAACATAACCCCGAGGTGGAACCTTACCTAGCCCTTCTTTCACCCCTCTCATCGCGGTGGAAGTCGCTATACTTGTCAATCCCGAACTTCAACTGGTGGAGATTCCTCGAGCAATACAACGCAGACGACGTACCTTTACTAGAAAGAGTTCATATTGAGAGTTATACTCTCATCGAAGATGAATCAGACGGCTCGGGAACAACAGCTTCGCTAGAGCATGCCGCGCTCACGATGGATAACGGCGTCCTGCAGGCGCCTCGATTACGATCCTTGTCGATGCCCTTTCGCCTACCAGGGCTCTGGAAGCTCCCTATCAGATGGGATGGTCTAACCGCCCTTCGTTTGTTAGGGACTCCTTATAGTGACCGACGCTTGGAGTTCGATGATGTTGCAATGACACTGATGTCGTGCCCAAATCTAGAGATTTGTTCCATTTCCTTCGGCCCCCCGGCTCAACCGCACCCATCGCATCCCGCGACCAACATCCACTTGCCAAAACTCCGCTCACTATCGATCTCCGATGATTCAATGATAAGCCAACCTTCATCCGATCTCCTAAAGAGGTTGCATGTCCCAACACTTCGTCATCTCAGATACGAGGCACAGCTATTCCAGCCCCCCGCTGCACTACCGCTTGAAAGGGATCATTTTCTCGACGCCTTCCCTGTCTTCCTTAATAGATTGACCTTTCCACTCGAGGAACTGGAGCTAATGACCGTATTGGCATCATCTATGGATGTAATCGGGATTTTAAGCATGTTGCCTGGGTTAAAACGATTGTCATTAAGGAGTGTTTCGGCAGAACTCGAGCGTTTGTCTCCTCTAGCCCCGTGGCACGTCGCTGCTTGGCCCCCATTCCTAGATCATCACCTGAAGAGGTTGACTCCACAGAGCAGTCACCGGGATGGTGAACAAGGGAGTGTTAGTGGCACCGGAAGCCCCATGTCCCATTTCGATTCCCCTTCTGAAACGGCCGGAGGAACTGCAAGTCCAACTAGCCTTTGTCCCAAGCTTGAAGTCTTTTACTGTACAGGTGCCATGTTCTCCGATTCCGTCGTCCTTGATTTCCTCCACTCCCGTTCAGGAAATCAGAAAGTAACTGGTGTAGCGCGCCTTAGAATGGTTAAAATTGAGCTTCGGGGAAAAGGGCTTGACGGAAGGACACGACGGAAAATACAAGCATTAGGAGTTGCGACTGGGATGTCCGTGGACGTTACCTGCTCTTCAATTACTCCTATGGACCTTCCTACTTCCAAGTATTCACCATACGATGGTCTAGAAAGGATCTAAAGCTTATTCACTACTCTCTTTTGGAAATCGACTAAGATCTATTCATGTTTTTTATTCTCGTTGTTGACTCCCACCACGGCACCCCAGCACTCCCTCAGGGCATTTCAAATTAGTCAGACGCCGTCCCTGTGTAATTAACATCTCCGGTCTCTGGATTCAGACAAGTATCGTCATGTCCCTTGGCTCTGGACTTCCTATTTATATTTGAGCAGTGAAGTATGCCATTATGCAGCCTCGGTAGATTACGGCTTCGGTAGTACACTAACACTTCTCTATTCTGGACGCTGAAGGGGTCTTCGCACCAAGGGTCAGGGCTTGATTGTCTGGGAGGTGAATTACAAGCTATTCCTGGCTCTCGACCCTAAGCCGAGCGGGACAGTTATTGAACGTCTACTCGGACGTTGTGATATATATACCCGCCTTACGGGAAATCGCTGCTGCGGCCTATGGGATCGGCGAATAGTTACTGCACAAAGGACAGAATAAGTAGACACACCGCTGTTTCCTTTATCGCAAGTTGAGGCGTCGGTACCAGGAAGGGTTTTGGACTTTTTACCATCAGCCATTGGTACGGCTTGGATCAATGGGTGTTTGACGCCAGATCGCCGAATCACCAACAATTGCCCTTGACATAATATGCGGGACTAGCAGAAACCCTCACCTGGCGCGGACCCCGTTCTGGACATAACTGGGCATTGGATGTCGCGAAGCCGACTTTCCCAAATCACAAAACTAGAGCCTCATCTGAAAAAGCAAAATATCCAGTCACTTTATTGTGGAATGGCCTACTTTTTTTTTTGTTTTTTTTAAAATCAACAATTTATTACGCGGGGCCCGTTAGCAGTCCGCAGGAATGGCCTACTGAACTTCGAAATATCCGCAAAATATTCTCCAGCATCAGCACATGGGACTGACAAGTTGATTGATTCCGATTTCCTCGGAACGACATCCACGCTCATACTGGGGATAACAATTTCGAAGTCGTTCGAAATCCCTGCCCCAGGGCTCTTATCAATGGTAGTACTCGCCGAGGTAGGGTATAGCGGGGTAGGGGTAAGGGTCACCAGCCAGCTCTAGGCCGCACTGAACGTTACAAATTTGATTTGTCTAAAATAGTGTGTAGATGGGTTCGTTCCTGACTTCAGTGTCATGATAGTGATTGATGAAGGTAAGTGTGAGAAGGGATGGCGGATTCATCGCGCTTCTGAAGCTATAATACACCTAAAGCCTCTGGTCACTTCATTGGCCGTTGTAGCGCGCCCATCGAGCAAGTGCCAGGTCTAGTTCGACTTCAAATGTTTTGTCAGCTGCTCATTAACATCATCACATGCGGCCAACCAATTGATTGATTCCTGCTCCATCCACAGTCGTGAGAACGACGTTCTACGCTCCCTTACTGACGAATTTCTAGAGGGATTGCATTCATTCGTGAATCGGAAGACCTGTTCGATTCCCATCAACAATAGTACTCACTGGGATGGGGGAATTTGACCAAACCTGCTAAAGGAGTTAACAACCAATCCCCGGTGTTGTTTGCTTGCAGGTGGCCCTAGCGGTTGTTCGGAAGATTCCATGAATGCGTCTTAGTATTCTCGACAGTGCCCATGTGAACGTCTTGTTACTGATTCTTTCCATTGGTATCTTAGCTCCCATCTACGCCCCAGCAAATGCTATCTGATGTAAATTTCCCCTGGAACCATGCAGAATCGGAAGTAGAGATAGTTTTCCCTCGGTCAAACGGCAAGCTGCTCTTTTTATATAATGATCCCTTGCTAAACTTGTGCCATCAATGATTCTATTGACTCCGTTCTGGGTTTTACGAATGGCCACTACACAGTGGATGGGGTTTTACCAGGCATCTGTGTTTTGACCTCTGAGTGTGCTAGTGGCGGGGGGCACCTCGTTCACAAACTTCTGTCCATTTGATCCTCTCGATATTAAGTGCTGCATCACGACTTGTAAGACACGAGGAACCAGTGTCGCGGGTGAGTTAACTTCAGCCTCACAAATCCCCCTACCACCACTAATTAAAATCTTGTCCATGACGTGTGACAAAGACCTCTGCCCAGGGCCCACCAATTTCCAGTGCTGCATATGAGCCGCCTGGTGTTTTGATATCGCTCCCCGTTCTAGCCCTATGAAGCACATCTCAGCTAGTTAAAATAAGCAGGCAAAGGGACAGCTGTTCCAGATCATCATTTACCGAAGGTTTTACAGTACTGTAAATTTGTAAAATCAAGCTCCATGTGTTTGGCATTGTTAACTTGAGTGAAAAACGTGCCTATTACAAGGCCAAAGTTTCGAATCGATAAGAGGAGGAAAATCAACGATTGACCCTTACATGAACCCAAATACTACGCCCAGAAAAAGGTTCTTTATTTTGATGCAGATAAAGAACGAGAAGCCCGGTTTACTTTCAAAAGAGCTTCTCAGCCCGTGTTTCAGGCCACCGGATGATGGTGCATCGACAGGTGTCAGATGTAAGGCCAATGGGGATTCCTTTAGATTGTGTCCATCTTTGAAGGCCTTTTGCTTGTTCTGATCTGACTGCCAAGTTGTAGAAAGTTCAGTTTCCAGGTGGAAAAACATCAAACCCAACGGGACGGAGAATTAAGCATGGACTAACGCACCTCTTGTTTGACGAGGAATCATTACCCGACACTTTATTCGATGGCAGTAATTGTAGGCTTAACAATCGGCTCCCCTAAGAATGGATGCTGCATCACGCATCTCTCCCAATGTGTAAAATATATGTCAAAAGATAGTCTGGAGTGACTGTCCCTCTACATACTTATCACCGATAATTTTCCGGTACTCGATCACCAATCAACACTCCCCCTCCTCTCTCTCACGTTGGTTACCGCACTGAGTGTATTGTGTTTCATTGTCGGGACGACTATGCAAGCAGTGCTACGGATTCCGGGGAAATCAGAAGTACAGGAAGTAGGAATTGTTGGAGCGGCTTGAGAGCCATTTCTTGGATTCCCGCTGATATACATAGCCCGAGTGAGACATTAACACGACGTGGTCATAAGTTGCAAGGTGATTCTGACTCGCAGTCGACTGTAGCGCCGCCTAGAGATTCCCCACTCTGACTCCCCCTAGGATGCCTATAGCATGGGATCACCTCTCTCGAAACCAAAAAAAAAAAAAAACCATTTGGTACGCAAAGGCCGACCAAATTTTGAAATATCCGTCAACAGCCTGGGGTAGCGGGAAGTACGGAGAAGCTGTTTTTTTAAAAAAAGGCTACCCTTTGACCGAATGATTGTTCTAGGCTCTTCGACTCCGAAGCAAATTCAGGAAACCAGCCTCAGGGTTCCTGTCAATGGTGGTGCTTTGCCGAGGTCGAAAATTCCAGGACTCATTCTATCTATCCCCTCGTCGGCTTCGAAAAGGGGCAGGTTTTTGCCTGGCTGCATCCCTAGGACCAATCGTAGCGTCACTTGCACGACAGCTTCCGGCTCTGCAGAGACTCGGTGCCAGCCATGTATGTACTTGGGATGAAGATCCTTGCTCGGGTGAGAGACTGAAAATGAATGTGCATGCATGGACCCTAAATCCAGGTACATCGTGAGCACCACAGGGTACAAGTACGTAGATAAGGAGGAATTGAGGCTTCCAACCGGGATATGGCATTCGGGGGTTGGTCAGAAACCTTCGGGATGGTATTGCACACAATATGTCCTCTGGCGGATCCTATGTGCGAAGAGCAAACGATTGCATATTCCATAGTACCGGCCGATGGCAGGTATCGCGTGGATCGCGGCTTGTATGCGGTGCGCACGCCAAGACGCCACCAAAGACAAAGCAATGCCGTCAAAACAGTCTAAGAAGGCGCCGAGACTGCATTGAGAGTTGTTTGGTCGGCGGGAATGTCTTTTGGCGGATGGGAAAACCGTTCGTTGTAGATCCAACCTCCTTTGTTTCGCAGAGTCCGGGATGCATTTTGAATTTGCTCTGAAGAACTGCCCGGGCTGTTGGATGCTCGGAGTTGGTTTTTTGAGGAGTTCCAGACCACACTAGACAGCGATGAATCGGGATTTGCCTGTCCTACTACGTGCTACCAAATGTCACATGTCTGAGTGGCAACTGAAATTTCTACAATTGAGCGGGCAGATCGGAACAAGTAACAGCCTTCAAAGATGGGCACAATCTATGGGGACGCCTGACAACGCCGGCTTTCACAACACCCGGACAATCACCACCATCTGGCAGCTCGTTGCCGATAGCACTTTATCGGGTCAACCATCATGGTCGTTGACACGATGATAGGGTATGAAACACGGGCTGATAAGACAAGTTCTTCTCAAAGGAAAGCCGGGTTTGCGCCAAAACATGTCTACCTGGGATGCACTCATGGTGCTCGGGACCACAGTTTCTTGTGAATGTCCCTGGCCAAGTCGGCGATCTTCACTGGCTGGGAATGTAAAACTTCTCTGGTGAGAAATCTCTGACGTATTTATAGGGCGTCGCATCTCTCCGGTGCCTAGCAGAGGCCATCTCACCACTTCGCTACACTCACCTCCTGATCTCAGCATGCGTCTACAAGTGAGGAATGAATAATACCACTGTTAAGCCATCACTGTCGAAGCTGAACTTTGTTTGCTGCTCTAAGCCAACCAACCACAGCCCCCGCAGTCAGAGGCACATCAGATAGAAAATGAGAATGATCTGACAGTTTCAACCTTCTGAGGGAGTGTTCTCATAAGGCGCCCAATTGACAACCAGGTGACAAATCTGCTATACTTGCCCACCTTGACAGCTTGCGCACTTATCATCTCTCCCCTCACCCTACCCATGTCCCTCGGTTTTTCGCAAGAGACGTTGCAACTTCTATACACAGGATGGGTGAGTATCTACCTCGGTGGGATTTCCTTGCTCATATCTTCCGAACTCACCACCCATACTATACTAGTATATCGATGGTATAATACAATTGTCCTTCAATCTCCGGTTCCGAACTCACACATCCGTTTCCGACAGTATCAATGGTTGCACTTTATGTGAGCGTGTCCTCCCTGTGTCCCCCCCCCCCCCCATTTCGCATTCACTAATCGACCAAAAAGGTGTTTGACTACTTTCTAACCCTTCCAATGGAAGTGTCCCTCATTTGGCGAGGAAAATGGAGTGCCGCAAAAGTCCTCTTCCTGTTCAACCGATATCTTCTCATTGTCGAGTTTATCCTCAACTATTTTCGCGATCATGTGCCCAATATGGCTCGTTACTGTTCTGGCACCATTCAAGCCACCATGTGTCAGTATTTTATTTTATTTTGCAACCACTTGACAGTGTACAACTTACGAATTTATATCAAAGGGATGTACATGATTGGTGCACATCTCGTCGAATGTAAGCTTGTTATCCAAGCCGTAGGGAGCACCAAATCACTGAGTCTTGTATTTTCAGTTGTTTTTACTCTTCGTGCATGGGTGATCTGGCGTCGGAACCCTGTGGTTATCGGTTGCACTATGGCGTCCATGTTGGGAAGCTTTATCTTTTCCACAGTGACCGCGGAAAGAGCTATGATCCCCGTCCAGTGTATGTATACTGAGGATTCCCCTCTGATCTTTACCAGAGATAATGTATCAGGTAGATTTCGACGTACGCCCACTTACCGGCTGCCTGGGGGCGTTGGGCCCCATGGACATATATCTTGGTTTTGTCTGGATGACTTTATATGATACAGGTATTCTCTCCAACTGGTTCCTCTTGCGTGGTATAGCTGATGGGCCGCTTTTTTCTAGGGCTTCTGATCCTCATGCTCATTCCGTTTATCAGAGAGTGTAAGGACCCAAACTGCAAGCCAGCTATGCTTATGGTAACATCTCTGGTACAGACCGAGAACCCGGTATCACCTTTTTCAAAAGGAGCAGGCTATTCCAGGTGATCTACATGGAAGGCAGGAGAACGATTCTTACTGGAGTTCCTGACACACTTTTGTTAATCCATGTGTTATAGGGATCGTGTTCTACGTCTTCCAGCTTGGTGAGTTATAGTGTCCTGAGACGTGCTATCGCCAGTTCCAACGAACCTTTTGACAGTGACCTCTCTCGCTTCGCTAATACTAACTCGCGAATTTGTAAGTCTTACACAAGACAATGACATTCTAACGTGGCCACTGATCGCTTCAGCCAAATATGCTCTTTCTGTCGTTGTAGTATGTCCGATTTTCATTGACCTCAGTGGAACCCTCCTTTTGACCAAAGGGTTTTTTTTTCTTGCCTTAGCATATTCCGCACGGTTCGTGCCGTGTTTGCGAACAGGGTGATCCTTCACATTCGTCACGCCTATGAAAATCGGGGGAACTTTGACAGCACTCTTTCAAGCACGGTGGTGGTGGTAAATGTCACAAAGGGGTCAACATATTCAAGAGACACCTAGAACTCTTACTATGTGTTCAACCCGGTGTTGAACAACCTGTGCATGCACCATGGATCTGGTGTTATTAGTTTAAAATTTTAAACAGTGTTGTATTATATTCTTACAACCATGTCATTGGAAATCAACAGCGCGTCGGGCCTCGAGCAGGCTATAAATATACCTCGATCGTAGCCCTTCGAAAGATTGAAAATTTCGACATTTCGCCGCTGGCTTCGGAGCACCTCAAAAAAAAAAAAAAGCACCGCAAATCGCCAAACTCTCGATCCTTGACAAAGTTCAGACGCCAACTGCCAACAGTGAACTTGGCAGTTGTGATCAAGAGGGGACTCAATGTCGAACTACACGGGGGGCCTCTGAACAGCCCGAGAAGCGTGTCAGCTTTGGGACATGCATGAGTAATCTAGAAAGCTCGAGTTTTCGTTTATTACGGTTACTTGCGGCAGTCCCCCCTTTGTCTACCATTTTCCTGGAGGCGCAGAGCCTCTCCTAGGCTGAAAGCTCATCAGATACTCCTTGAAGAGGGCGCTGACCGTTTCTGTAATGGTTGTTACGGGGTGCCGTTGATCAAAAGGGCCACCCGGACGAGCTGTTCCTCCTCACTGCGAGTTGCACTCTGGCCTGTACAGGCTATTGTCATCGGAAAAACCTGCCACTTAAAGAGAAAAGCGAGACAATGAAAATGACTGCGGCGAGAGCTGTTGCTTGTTGCGAATTCCAAGAATACAAAAATGAATAAATGACTTGTTGTACAACACTTAAAGCAAAAAGAGAAACCAAGAAAGTATTCACACAACCGATCCCCAACCGCCTTCGACCCCCAACTTACAACCGACTCTCAACTAAAACCCCATCCCCACTCCCAGGCCCAACACCAGCAGCCCCTCTCCTCCATCCAATAACCCCCTTTCCGAACGCCGCTTCAAGTGCCTCACCCACAGTCCGTACAAAAACAAATTCCATCTCCCGCCGCACCTCCATCGCAACGTCATGATCCACGTCTTTCCGATTTGTCCATGGTAGAATGACTTTGGTCATCCCTGCACGGTGTGCGCCGAGCACCTTTTCTTTGATACCGCCAACGGAGGATACCCTCCCGCGGAGGGTGATCTGTCACAATTGGGAGGTGGAAATTAACTGGCGAAAAGACACTAACAAAGGTCGCTTACCTCGCCAGTCATTGCGATATTCGTTGGTACACATGCACCTGTAAGCAGCGACACAAGTGCACAGGTCTGGACACAAACTGTTAAACACCACCCTAGACAGGGAGCAAAGGAACACATACCATCGCAACGCCCGCACTTGGCCCGTCTTTCTTTTGCGCTCCTTCAGGCAAATGCAAGTGGACATCCACCTCCTCAGGCACCTTCAACGGATCCTGCATCCTCATCTCCACAATCCCCAACTCCCACGCATGCCTCTTCACCCAGCTCAGCGCAAGCTCCCCACTCTCCTTGATAACGTCCCCGAGACTCCCCGTCAGCTTCAACTTGCCATTCCCTGGGACCATCATAGTCTCCACTGGTAAAATCCCACCTTCACCTTGACCCATCACGACGAGACCATACACCACACCCCTTCGTTCCTCTCGTTCCTTTTCTTCCTCCCATCGTGCGATACCAAGAATTTTTTCAAGTTCATGTTCCTCAACAACGGGTCGGTATTCACCACCTCCTGGCGCTAACTCGCTGACACCGATGGATGGGATTCTATTCCCTTCTTCACATTTTTCCACCCATTCAGTCCATTCGACTGCCTTGAATCTGACGACCCCTCCAATGGCGCGTTCGAGACTACGCACGCCAGCTTCGCGGGTATACCGGGTGGCAATGGCCAACAACGCAGGTTCGGTAATCTTCACGTGGTCTTCTGTGAGTCCGTTGGCCTTGAGTTGTTTAGGGAGGAGGAAGCGTCGGGCGATATGCATCTTCTCGTCGTAGGTGTATCCTGAAAGCTGAATGATCTCGCATCGGTCGAGGAGCGGTGCGGAAATGGTGCCGAGGGTGTTGGCGGTGCAGATGAACAAGACTTGTGAGAGGTCAATAGGAACATTGATATAATGATCCTACACCACATAAGCAATGGTAAAAAAGTAATGAGAATGCAGGACATACATTGAAAGTATGGTTTTGCTCCGGATCCAAAACCTCCAACAATGCAGCACCAGGATCGCCGTGGAAATTACTCTGCCCAATCTTGTCAATCTCATCTAACACGATCACCGGATCCCGCCTGCCCGCCTTTCTCAAAGCCTGCACGATCAATCCAGGTCCACTAGCCACATAGGTCCTTCTGTGCCCCCTAATCTCAGCCTCATCGCGGACACCCCCGAGTGCAATGCGCTGGAACGGCCGGGCAAGGGCATGAGCAATAGATTGGCCAAGAGATGTCTTGCCGGTACCAGGTGGGCCAACAAAGAGCAGTATGGGGCCTTTGGTTGTGGGGCTTCGGCGTTTGGGCGCAGGTGCGGGGATAGGGATGGGGGATGGTTGCTGTGTGACCTTGGATTTGGCTTGGTCGTGGGGAATAGCAACGGCTTTTGAATCCTTTGGCAGTGATGTGGCTGCTGCTTCCTGTGCCTGCGTGGCTGCTGCCACTGCCGCTGCTTCCTGTTCCTTTGCTTCCTTCTCGGCATTGAGCTCCTTCAACCTGACGACAGCGAGATACTCGATCAGACGCTTCTTGATCTTCTCTAAACCAAAATGGTCTGCATCGAGCTGGGTACGGGCAGCGGCAAGGAAGGACCTATCCTTGATGCTCGTTGTAGGGGAAGGGGTAGCGGTAGAATTGGGCCATGGGATAACGGTCAGCCACTCAAGCTGGAAGAACTGAGCGAAGAAAAGAGAGAAGTCGAGGGACAACGTACATAGCTCCTAATGACACCATTCTCGACGCTACCCTGGGGTATGCGTTTCAAGCGTCTCCATTCTCTCACACCCATCTTGCGCTCCTCACTTCCAGGCTCCATGGCCTCGATACGTCGCTTCAGGTCTGCCATGTCGTCTGCCTCGTGCTGCTCATCGTCATCTAGCTCACTTGCAGGGCTATTTCCACCGGTGGTAGCGTTCGTAGCCGCATCAGCCAAAGGTGCATTTGTACCGCTGCCAACGCCGCGCTGGAGTGCACTAAGTTCTCTCTGAATAGCAGCGAGCTGTTGGCGCAAAAAGAATTCCTTCTGTTGCTTTGAGAGAGACTCATCGACGGCAGAAGCGATTTTCTTTGAGACTTCGGATATAGATGCTTGTTTGAGGAAGATATCGGCAGCGAGGGATAAGCGGGCAGAAGTATCAGGAGTACTCAGGATAACTTAGCACGTGAAGCCGGTTGGTGATTACCCGAGAAAGAGAGCAAGAGGGTCGTGCTTACCTAGTTTGTCAGAGTACTCAGTATTGATGCTCCCGACGAGGACGTCCGCCATCCAGGGAGTGCGTGCATCAGTGATATCGTCGAGCATGTTGGTAATCTTGTTGTAACCCTCTTTTCTTGCCGGCTGAACGGCGTCCTTTGCAAGCCGATCGAGAAGTCTGAGAGCAGCCTGCTTGAACCGATCGACAGTATCTCTGTTGGGAACCTTTTCCGTGGGTGGGTACTCGACGTCGTGCATGGGCAGCTCGGTTGCGAGATGCTGTAGCTTGTCCTTGTTTGCATGCATGTGTATGAGACGGACACGGGTGAGGCCATGGAGTGAGACAAGATAAGGCTGTCGGGGATTGCGGGCTGGGGGTTTGACGAGACGAAGAACTCTAGCAGCGGTGGCCCATTCTGAGAGTGGCGGGGTTGTTGGTTGGGAGGAGTCTTGGTTGGGTGTGGAGGAGGGTTGAGTGAGGGGTACGGCGGCGATGACGGGGAGAGCGTCGGACTGGTCAATGAGTGCGAGGAGAGCATCGCCAATGTCCTTTGTGACTGGCATGGTGAAGCGGGCGGTGGGGAGGAGGACGAGGGGATGAGGGAGGGCGAGGACGGGAAGCTTCGGGGTGGCCATTTGGTGGAGGATTGAGAACAAGAATTGTTTATTTATTTATTTATTTATTATATCCCTTATCTGCTCTCCCCGCTCAACCAGCACACGCACATCGGCCAGCGTCGGGCGCTGCGGTCCACTTCCACCGAGCTCGGCGAGCATGTCCTCCAGCTCTTCTACCTCGCGATGTTCCTTCATGTGCTCCTCCGCATCCACGTCTCGCGGCGTAATATCCGACAATCGCACCTCGTTTAGCTTGCCTAGTATTTCCCGCGCCTCCGACTCAAGCTCCCGAGGAAGCTCCTTCGCTTGCGTCGACAGTATCGCCAACACCGCAGACATCATCCCCCGCGCACGTCCCACCTCCCGTCCCAGCGGAGCACCAGTCTGTGCAAAACCAGTATCAAAACCCTCCTGCAGCGCTGATTCCTTTCCAGCAGTGATACCCTCGCGATAGCCCACCTGTACATCAGAGCACTAGTCACGAAGCTTGTCTCGACGACGAGGATCGACCGACGTTGGTAAATTCTGACGAGATCTTGGACCACTCTGCATCGCGCGATGCGCTGTAATCTGGGTCTTCGTCCCAGGGCGAGTCCTCCATGGAAGAGAAAGATAAAAAGAAACTGTGCCAAACAAATATAATCTGCGTCACAGTCACTCTGGCACCGCACTGCTCCCTCCCCCTCTCCACACCCACAATGTCCAAGCTTGCAGCAGATGCTACGGCCTTCAAAGCCGCCTTGCATAGACAAAACTACACCTCCTGGCACTCACAACCACGCCCAGCAACGCCAGCGGACTCTAATAACACCGACGAATTATCTCCGCAAAAGAAGAAACGACCCAAGCCCAGTTCAGCCCCTCCCCAACCTCATCATTTTTACTTTCCAAGCTGAACGTTGTTCACCCCTTCCAGATGTCGTATATTCACAGCCCGCAGACACTGGTACAGGAACCAATGTCAACACCCAACTCGTCTACGCCGTAAATCATCTCAAAGTATGTGCCCTGGATGCAATATTGTTACAAGACCTCACATCCTCCCAGTCCACACACAATCCCATGAGATTGCAAGATATTGCCATTGTCACAAACACACCTCTCGATACCGACGTCATTCTTCTCGAAAAATTCCGCGCACATGATAAAGTCCAATATGATCCCAAAACAGATCTCTATACGTACAAAGTACACATCAAACAGCTTCATTCATTCCTGAAACTTATTCCCCCCCACAGCACGAATTCAGCTTTCGTAACAAAGCCGCCCTCCTCACCGAAATCCAACGACAGACCCGGAAAGGTGGGGGCATCTCCGTCCGTGCTCTCAAAGAATCATGGAAAGAGGCACCTCAAGCAATCGAAGAACTCGAGAACGAAGGCGAGGTGTTGGTTACGCGGACAGTCAAAGACGGTCAGCTCAGGATGGTGTTCTGGAACGAAATCAAACCGACAGACGAGGCTGGCGGGAAGCAAGTCGAGAAAGGTGTGTCTCATTTACCGGGGGACACTTTTGTCGCTGACGTTTGTGTAGAATTCCATGATCTCTGGCATTCACTTAAAGTGCCAAACGACGTGGATCTCCTCAAACAGTTGGCTTCGGGTGCGTACCCTTCTCTCCCTCCTCCCAGACCCACGCCATATACCATACCTCGTTGAATAGATGGTCTTCAAATCACAAATGCAGAGGCACCTGTACCCAAAGCACCGACAAACAAGAAGAAGGGCAAGAAAGGCGGCGCACCAAGACAGCGCCAGGTCCGGATCACCAACACACATCTCAAGGGCGAAATCGACCTGTCAAAGGACTTTGTGGCACCTGGAAAACAGTAAAAGGTTTTGTCAGCGTTTGACCAGCTTAGATTCTGCCTTAGTGGTCTTGTTCTTTAGATCCATACCTATTGTACTTATCTATTTGCGTCTGACAGCAGTTAGCGTGTATTTGGGCCCAGATTTTCAACGCAATTTATGCTCTTCTCGAAGCCACAAGACTATTCATATATGTGATTACAACGTTCACGAGCCCACCCCAGCCATATGCGAACCATCATACGGCGAATACCCCAAGTTCGATGGGAATGTAAAAGGCACGGACTGGAAGGGAGGCGTACAGGCGAGGTTCACAAACATGCCCGTCCCAGCCTCCAACGCCTGTATGCTATCCCTCGTCTTCCTAGACACCCCACCATTCCTGGTAACGGTGATATCAACCATTCTCAAGCTCTTGGAACGAGACCGGAGGAAATTGAGGATGGCATAATTAGAGAATTTAGCACCTGTGCAGTGGAATACTTCGAGTTTGGGACAGAGACAAGCTCGACCTGCAGCAGAACGAGGAGGAAGAGGGAGAAGAGGTTGTAGCGATGGTAGAGATGGTGATGAGGAGTTATGAGGCCATTCGGTAGTTGGCAGGTTGGGGGAACCATCGTTGTCGTTATCACTGTCACTCTCGCTGCCCCCACCACCACCACCACCACCATCATCATCTCGAGATGTAAATCTCTTCAAGTGTCGATCCCGAAACAGGATAATATCAAAGATGCTCCAAGGGGTCGAGAGATGGACATGTGTAAGGTCAGGTCCCATTGAGGTGGCTCTGAGTGATAGCCGTTTCAATTCAGGCAACATCTCCAGGATCCCGATACCTATTGCCTCGGACAGGGGTTCTAGTATCAGTTCCAGCTCTTCAAGTGGGTGTATTAACCTGCCAAGAAAGGCGGCGATGGCATCGAGAATGTGCATTGGTGGTGTCCACATATTTTGCCAGAAAACGTTAGGATCCGTCCTCTTGTCATATCCGAGATGACGAAGGTTAGGCGCATGCAACCCCTCCAGTAGATTGGATGAAGGAAAGGTTTGATCGTAATTGTCCTCTATCGATAGTGAGCGGAGTTTAGGTAAATATACATTCATCGTGAGGCTCGGCGCTACGTCTGGTTCCTCGGGCGGAGCCAAGGCATACGAATTCACGAGGGAAATGAAGCAGGTCTCCAGATTGGGGCACGACGCCAAGGTTTTCATAATATCCCCAACCTCCCATCGCCATGCCGCTTTCCCCGCCAAACAAAGGCCAGTGAGGTCACCCCATCTCAATGGGAACCGCCAGATTCCTGCCCAGTAGGGGATCGATAATGACCTCAGTTGAGGTGCTTGAAAAAAGTTGTTATCCCTCGCGAGCCTGGTGTGCTCCTTTGGAACTCCATCAGCACTGACTCCCAAGGCACCCATGGCGAGCGCCGCCCCTTCGACGTGGATCCTTTCCAACAAAGGTACATCACTCGCATTGTACTGATCGAGGAACTCTAACCAGTCAAATCCCGGGATGAACAAGTATATCGATCTCCATCGGTGTGCAAAAGGTGTGAGAAGGTCCAAGTAGGGCCGAGCCACTGGATTATTCGGAATTTCGACGTTATAAAGTTCACCGAGGAACGCGATGGAGATGGATAGTGGGAGAGCACCTGAACGCGAAAGCCAGGATGAGATCTGCTCAAAGCGGCATGATTTTGTAGGGGAGCTGTTGGGCGTTCGGCTTATGACAATGTGGATGGACGCCCAGAGACGCGGAGTTCCATGCGCGATCCGCCTCCACTGACTGCAGACCTGACCCAACAAAAGTGGTGCCTCGCTGCGGCTCATCACCGAGTTGTGCATTGACGGAAGGCAGTGGACGAATATCTCTTGGAGGATTTCCGGGAGGAGTCGCCGAATGGGTGCGATTGCAGCTCTTAGATATCTGAGCTTGTCGTCCCGTAGCTTTTTCTCGTCAGTGAGTTGGGCGAGTCTTCGTTGGAGCTCGCTGATCGTCGTATTGAGATGGCGAAGCCGCTGTTCTGGCTCTACCATTCTCTTCCTGAGAATGGCTGCCTCAGCGTGCGTTGGAACATAGTTGGAGTTGAACTTGTTGACGATCGAAAACACCATGATCGTGAGGAAAGCAGATGTAAGCAAAGTTGGGAGGGGGTCCTTTGCAACGCTTAGCCATCATGACAGGAATCGGAACCATAGGTGCTGACAATACATGTTCCTTGTGGGGTTAGCGGACTTTCGATTATTATGAATGCCAACGCTCTATGATGTGTCTTTATGCTTTAATCTCAGGGGGGGCGTCTTGCATTTCCTACTGCAAATATTTTACGGTTGACAGAATCGGAGCTTACGGGTCCACTTGCTCACATCCGAAGCCGACCTGGTCCTTGATGCAGTGAGAGGAAGCGTCCCATAACTTGCAGCGATTTGTGGATAATCCCACTTCCCCTCCACCGTCCCTCCACTGGATATTCGTAGAGATAATCGCTCGGGGGAAGGGGGCAACGATTGGATCTATGCATTTATTTTACTCGCAAGCATGTCGGCACCGACAATAGTGGTGCAACCACTACTAGTCTAGACCTCATCACGCCCGTGGTGACCCCCCGTATTGAATTTATAATATTTTTGGCTGCTAATACTCTTCTCCAAGTCTCACAACAGCACAAGTGACAAATCCGTCCCGTTCCCAACCAGGAGCAACGGTCCCTCTTTCAACTCACGTAATCCATCATATGGCGAATACCTCGGTTGCAATTGGAATATGGAAGACGCATTTTGCAAAGGGGGTATGAAGGTCAGGTACACAGACATCCCCGCCTCGGCCTCCAAAGACCTTATCTTTTTCCTCGTCTTTCCAGACACCCTACCCTGCTTGAAAATAGTGATATCAACCATTCTCAAGGTCGCGGAACGGGAGCGGAGGAAATCGAGGATGGAGGAGTCAGAGAATTTGGCGCCCGCGCAGTGGAAGACTTCGAGTTTGGGACAGAGACAAGCTTGACCCACGATGGGGCGAGAAGGAAGTGGGGAAAGTGGGTAAAGTGGTGGTGGCGGCGGCGATGGCGATGGGTCAGGAGGCCATCTGAGATATCGCGCTTCAGAGCCTAGGTCGTCGCTACCGCTGTTATTCTCGTCATCATCATCTCCAGACGTAAATTTCCTCAGGAATCTGTCCCGAAACAGAAAATCACCTGGGAAGCCCAAGAATGTTGAGGGATGGAAATATGCGAGATCGGCACCTGTCGAGGGTGTCCTGAGCGACAATCGCTTCAACCCAGGCAACATCTCCAGGATCCTGATGCCCAATGCTTCGGACAAGGGTTCCCAGTATCAACTCCAGCCCTTCAAGTGGGTGGATTAATCTGTCGAGGAAGGCGGAAAGAGCATCGAGAACGCATATTGGTGGTGCCCACACTTGTTCCGAACTGGGACATCTCTTGCCGTATCCAAGCTGGCGAAGATTTGGTGCATGTAACCTCTTCAGTAGATCAGACGAAGAAAAGGTTAGATGGTAATCATCCTCTATTGACAGCGAGCGAAGTTTAGGCAAGTAAACGTCCATCGTGGGGTTCTGTGCGTCCGACTCGGACGGAGCCTGGACATACGAATTCACGAGGGAAATGAAACAGGTCTCCAAGTTGGGGCACAACGCCAAAGTCTTCATGACATCCCCAATCTCCCACCGCCAATAATATCCCAATATCCCTGATAAACAAAGACCGGTAAGGTCACCCCATCTGATCGGGACCCGCCAGATTCCTGCCCAGTAGAGAATCGACAGCGACCTCAGTCGAGGCGCCTGGAAAAGGTTGTTGTCCCTTGCGAGCTTAGCATCGTCCAAAACCCCAAAACACCAGCCCCCTGAGGCACTCATGACGAACATGACCCCCTCAACGTGGATGTCTTCCAACAAAGGCACATCATCTGCACGGTGCTGATTGAGGAACCCTGACCAGTCAAAACTTGGGATTGACAAGCATAGGGATCTCCAACGGTGTGCAAAGGGTGCAAGAAGGTCCAGGTAAGGTTGCACAACTGTGTTGTTCAGAGCGTGAACATCGTCAGATTCACCAGGGAATGCAACAGAGATGGATAGTGGAAGAGCGCCTGAACGCGAGAGCCAGGATGATATCTGCGCAAAGTAGTGCGATTTGGTAGGAGAGCTCACGACCATTCGGTTTATGACGATGTGGATGGACGCCCAGAGATGCGGGGTCCTGTGCGCAATCCGCCTCCACTGACTGCAGACCTGATCCAACAAAAGTGGTGCCTCGCTGTGGCTCATCACCGAGTTGTGCGTTGACGGAAGGCAGTGGATGAATATCTCTTGGAGGATTTCCGGGAGGAGCCGCCGAATGGGTGCGATTGCAGCTCTTAAATATCTGAGCTTGTCGTTCCCGTAGTTTTTTCTCGTCGGTGAGCTGGACGAGCTTTTGTTGGAGCTCGCTGATCGTTGTATTGAGATGGTTAAGTCGCTGTTCTGGCTCTGCCAATCTCGTCCTGAGAATGGCTGCCTCAGTGATCGTTGGAACATAGTTGGAGTTGAGCTTATGGACGGTCGGAAACATCATGAGCACGAGGAAACAGTGGCCACCCTGTCCCTTTATAAGCAAAGGGTGGGCGTCTGTTGAAGCGCCCGGCCTATCATGGCGGATCATATGTATGTACATACAGTACGCATCGAGTCACAGGTACGCGATAAGGGTACAAGCGTGTGAAACCTCCCTTTTGAAAGGCGAAGCATCAAGAAACCTTGTGGCGCCTGAGAACTTCAACGAGGAATTCTTTTACAGGTGCTGTGGTTGTTTATGTGGTAAAGACTCTTGCTGAGTATCACGATTTTATTTGTTGGTGGTTCCGAAACACAGATAAATGTACTCCTTATCTAATCGCATTGTGCGAAGGTACATACACTATCTTGCGACGTCAAGCGTCTGTCTCTCAGACTTATACATACGTGTTCAATACCTCTGAAAACAGGACACCCCGCTCCGCAGATTCTACCGTGTAAGTGACCTTATGTGGACAATTTCACTGAGATTTTGAAACAGGTTTTGCGTTTATTCAACTGTCATTCCAAACCTCCGCAGACCGTCATATGGCGAATATATAAATCGGATTTGGTTGGAATGCAGGGATATTTTGGTTGGGAGCATGTAGGTGAGGTTCGCAGAAATTCCCTCGCCTATCTGGATGCCTGTTTGCTGGCGACAACGATGATGTCGACCATCCTTAGCGGCGATGCACCGGATGTTCCCTTACTTCCAGAATGCGAATGGAGAAAGTTGAGGATGATGGAATCAGAGAATTTGGCGTTTACGCAGTGAGATACCTCGAGTTTTGGACACAGATGTCTCGGGGTTGCGACGTCCGCTTTTATGGCGGGAGACGAGGGGGATGGAAAGAGGGTCGAGACTTGGCCTGGGATCTTGCAGTGCCAGGGACGCCTGATAATTATTGTCCCCACTATTCCTGATGTAATACCCCACTGCTCTGGGGACCGACCCGAAGAGTCAGTGCTCCAAGTGGCGATTCCGAAAGAGGAAAATACCGGAGATAATCTGGGCGTGCGTAAGTTCAGATTCCCTCGAGGCACTCCTGAGTGACAATCGCTTCAATTCGGGCAATATTCCTAAGATATCAAACATAGTCGTTTCTGAGAATGATTCCACAGCCAACTCCAACTCTTCAAGAGGGTGCATCAATTTATCAAGAAATGTAGAGAGGGCACCGAGAAAATGAGTGGCCGGAATTGTTGTTGACTCGGGGGTCAAGCAGTTAGGTTTCTTGCCGTATCCGAAATGGCGAAGGCTCGGAGCATATAACCTGTTTAAAAAACGTGAATTTGAAAGGGAAATGGAACAGGTCCCTGGGTTGGGGCACAATATCAAGGTTTTCATAGTGTCTTCAAGTTCCCACTGCCAATCGCTGTAGGCACTCCCCGAAAGGCGAAGGTAAGTGAGCCTATCCCACCTTATCTGGCATTGCCAGATCGTTGACACGTTGTTCGCACACATAGCGAGTACCACCTCGCTAGCACCTCTTGATCAACTGGTCGACCGCTGGCAAGCTTAAGCTAGAGCGGACCAACTGCATCATGGAGTTTCCGTTCCAGCGGCCTCTGTCTCTTCGTGAGATCGTCTGCTTCGTGGTTGGTAGCCAACTTATTGACAATAGGGGATACCGTGAGTACTTACGAGAGGCAGTTGTTACTGGACAATATCGGTTATGGCGGGAGCTGGGTGATCAGGTCACGGATCTTTCGTTAGTAGCGCTTCAAACCTCGTAAGAGCACGAACAGGAGACCCTCAAGAGCTCGGGCCCTGTTGAAAGCATGTCCGTCGTGAAAGGAATTGAATGCCCCTAATGACCGTGATGGCCGCCACCATGTCCTTTCAAAGTTCGCCTGCCATGGGAACCCAGCATTGAGAAATTTGAATGACATACGACGAAACCATCCGTAAGGCGTTCTCAGTGCCTGAAAGCCGTGAGGTCGCGCGGGTACGATGGTAATTAATTTTTGCTCTGCTCTTAGGTATGCCTACAACTGGGGCCGGGATGTAGGAACTTCAGTGTTTATTACCAAAGGATGTCCCTATCGGGCTTGAGCAAATCAATACCTTCCGTACACGCAAATCACACAAGCACACGAGCCAGTCGAAAAGCGACTGCAACCCCTAAAATCCAAAGTAGTCCGGTGACTCCTGATTTCGTTCCAGCCCATCGTAAGGTGAATAATCAGCCGCCTTGACAGCGGGAAGGTCGTATGAGGGTGGGTAATAGACGTCTACAACCATGCCTGTCTCCCTTTGCAAAACGTTTATGTGGTCCATCGTCTCTTCTGATCTTTCCCGACCAGATACAAAGGAGACGCTGACATGTCGGAGGTGGGTAATCCTAAACATTTGATGGTTTATCGATCGGGAATGGAGGAATTCGATCATTTTGGCTTGAGAGAACATGGCTCCCGTGCAATGAAAAATCTCGAGCTCGGGGCAAAGGCAGCTTCCTGGAGCTAATGGAAGCCCCATGTCGTCCGCGTCCGCGTCAGGCGACCTGTCAATATTGTTGGCATTAGAAATGTCCTGGGGCGTTAGCATCGTCAGCGGTTGATCCTTGAATAAGAAGAGTTGGAGCGGGAAAGGGAAAGGGGGATAGCGTGGATTTGGGTCGGGTCTTCCATGACTCCTTATCGACAGCCTCTTCAACCCAGGCAGAAGACTCAATATCTTCATTACGCTTTCCCCTGATAATGAATAAGCATATAGGTCCAGTTCCCGGAGCGGGTTGATCAATCTGCTGAAGAATAGAGTAAGGGAGTCGGCCAGACGCTGATCGTGTGATGATAGTTCCTGTTCTGATGATGCCGGCCACAAATGGATTCGTTCGTAAGTGAGGTGGCGGAGCTCGGGTGTATACAAGCTTGCAGTCAGACGCGCTGCATATTCACCTGTAAGGGCCCTGTCTATGAGCCGTAGCGAATGAAGCTTTGGTAACACTATCTTCATGAGATTGTGTGGGTTGATAACGGTAGCAGCGCCTGGATCGGGCATAGCTAAGGAGCAAAATTTAAGATTGGGGCACAACTGGAGGGCCCTTATGACATCTTCGAGTGGCTCGGCGAGGCAAGACAGATTGAGCCCTGTAATATTATTCCACTTAATGCGGAATTGCAAAATCTGTGTCCGATAATTAGGCATCGATAGAACCCGAAGTCGAGGTGCTAGGAGGACGCCGTTCTCCCTGGCGGGAGCAACGAGATCGAGTGAAACGTAACCATGTAGTAACTCCAAGAGCTGGTCACCCGAAACGTGGAAGGTCTCCAACCAGGGCAAATCGGAAGCATTGTACCGGTTGAAAAACACTGTCCAATCAAATTGGTGGAACTCGAAGTGGATCGATTTCCACCTGGAGGTGAAGGGTGAGACAAGATCGAGGTAGAGTTGCAGCTTGGCATTGATTGCAACTGTTGGGTCCATGGGCCAACCCCTGGGTGAGGTAATAGATGTAGAGAGAGGAAGAGCCCCCGAGCGAACGAGCCAAGCAGAGATAGCCTGGTGCCTCAGCGCCTCTGAGGAGCGAGGAGGATCCAGCCAGGAAGGGATAACGATATGGATGGAAGCCCATAGCCTCGGTGTGGAAAAGGCAACCTGCCGCCAATGGCTGCAGACGCGGCCTAGTATGAGTGGTGCTTCTCTACTGCTCATCACAGAATTGTGTGCAGTTGGAAGGCAGTGACAGAATATTTCCTGAAGGATTTCGGGAAGGAGTCGACGAGTGGGTGAGAGCAAGCACCTGTGAGCTTCGAGGTCCTTACTCAAACACTCTAACCTGGAGGTAAGGTTGTCGAGTCTGGTTTGCAACTGAATTGCCTCATCATCGAGACAGCAGAGCCTCTCCACCGCCCCCGCTAGCAACTTGCCGATAGCCCTGGCTTCCTGGCGGGTTGGAACGTGATTGGTATTGATTTCGTCGACGAGTGAGAATGCCATTTATATGAGTCGAGGTCCCACAGCTGGGCCGGAATCTCCTTAGCGTTGTGGCTGAATGAAGGAAAGGGTTTGATGTATGTCAAGCGAGTCATCGGAAGTAGACGACACCTGCTGAAAATTCCAAGAGTAATTGCAACTTGACGTTTGCGAGGAACTTTCGCCACGGATGAGGGGAAGGATTTGAGAAAGCCGTAGAAAGTGTCCGCGTCTGGTTTGCTTGTTCCCTGAGGCCTGCAGCGTTCAGCGCAGCTCGATTTCTTTTCAACTTACACACTGTCACATGACCTCCTACAAGCTTTGATATTTTCTTGACTTCCCCTCGCTTCGACGTTTCCTTCCTCCACCACCATGCCTCGAGCAACGTCTGGAAAGCTTTCCAGAGTACATCAGCCGGCACCTAAGGGCGGTGTTAATAAACCAAATTCCTCCTCCGGCAGTGGCACTCAAATGACGAACCCGATCTTTAACACTGCACGATTCGGCCAGCATATACTGAAAAACTCCCAAACTTGCCAGCGGTACGCCGTGAAAAGATATAATCTTGACACAGAGCTCAACTTTCGGGATTGCTCGTTAGAATAGTCGATGCGGTTCGTCTCACGTTTCCCATGCACTCTGCTTCCTATGGGGACTCAGCGGTCGTTTTTGTCATAAGTAGGCGAATCTCAAACCAACGGACAAAGTAATGGAGGTCGGTCCCGGTACGGGTAACCTCACGGTTAAAATTCTGGAGCGGGCAAAACAAGTTACAGCAATTGAGATGGATCCTCGTATGGCTGCCGAAGTAATTAAACGAGTGCAGGGAACGTAAGCCCACTCATCTCTTCTTCATTGTTTAAAGCACATCCCGGAACTGCATAGCCCAGCTCAACGCAAACTCGAAGTGATAATCGGTGACTTTGTCAAAGTGGAACCCCTCCCGTATTTTGAAGTCTGTATCTCCAACACCCCATATCAAATTTCTTCTCCGCTGGTGTTCAAACTCCTCTCCCATCGTCCGCTCTTCCGCGTCGCTATCCTCATGTTCCAGCGTGAATTCGCGATGCGCCTCGTTGCAAGACCAGGATCTGCATTATGGTCACGGTTGTCTGCGAATGTCCAGGTATGTCTCTCTCACCCTTGTGTTACACAGGCTTCCTGACAGTTTTTCTCTTCCCCGTCTCGAGCTCTATGCTAAAGTAGACAACATTATCAGCGTCTCTCGGAACGACTTCCGTCCTCCACCCCAAGTCGAATCTTCTGTCATCCGGCTAGTCCCCATCGACCCCCCTCCACCAGTCAAGTTCGAAGAATTCGACGGCATGAACCGTATCATTTTCTCTCGACCCAATAAAACCGTGAGAGGAAATTTCCAAGCCAAGGGCGTAATGAAAATGCTGGAGCAAAACCGGCGGACTTGGTTGGCCGCACAGGGGATGGTGAGATTCGTTTGGATTCACCACCCCAATTTTTGGGGTGTGGGCGGGAATAGTCATTGACACTTTGTGACTGCATGTGTAGACCGTGGACGATAGCACCCCAATCTCGGACGCAGTGGATAAAGTGTTAACGGAAGCTGGTTATATGGAGAGTAGAGCGGCGAAGATGGATAATGACGATCTTCTCAAGTGCGTAAAACACACGTACATACTAGCCTGAGCCCGGGGGCTGAGCACTGATCTTTAATTATCAGGCTTCTGTCGGCATTTCACGACGTCGGAATTCACTTTGCATAACATACATACATTATATATGTCCTGTGGCACCGCTGTTTCCAAAAAGAATGGCCATCTGTGCCTGTGTTATTCAATCTGAATTACCGGCCCACCATCCTCGCGTGTATTAAATAGCATACAATACTATGTATTCCAATCCAATCTACTCTCCTGATTTTTCGGATACTTACATAGTCCCAATCACCATCAAATTGCTGTTCATGCTCTTGTCCAGTTTGTTGGTTTCGCCTAAAAATGGGATGTTTATCAGACTATGGTTACTAATGGGCAAAAACTCATACAGCTGGGCGGGTGCCCGGTGAAGAGTCTGAACCAACGCCTTTCGAAGGTCCTACTTCGACTCCTAGCATCCCGGAAAAGAACTCGTCAAGCCAACCGAAGAAAACCTCCTTATCTTCCTCCGATAGATTAGCCCAGCCTATCTCAGCTCCATGTCTTTCCTCTGCCTGTGAATCGGAACCTGGTTCTGTAGGGAATGCTGGGGAATGTTTGAGAGGTCCGCGAGAAGGAAAGACAGGAGAGGAAAAGGCTGGCGTTGGGGATGGCGTTGGCTTGGTAGCATTATTCGTCGTCGGAGGCGGTGCTGGCGGTGACTTGACAACTGAGAAAGCTCTGGTTGGGGGTGGGAGGGGCACAGGCGGCGAAGCAGATCCCAATGAACGAGCTGGAGGAGGGGCTGGAGGAGAGGGTAAGGAAGATACAGCCGAGTGGAATGATGCAGGGGATGTAGATGTACTGCGATTCGGCAGCGGAGGCGGTAAGAATGAATTGTTCCTGCTTGGGAGAGGTGGTGCGCCTGCTGGAGCCCCTCGAACTGGTAAAGGCGGGGGCGGGGCAGTAACGTTGGACGCAGTGCTGGATGTACGACTCAGGGGCGCAGGGCTTGCAGATCCAGACACAACCGAGGTCGATCCAGTGCGACTCGGCGGCGGTGGAAAGGACGCAAGGGGCCCCGAAGGCTTGTTGTTGGGGTTGACTCTGGGTGGAGCCGGAGGGGGAGGAGGAGCGCCGTTGTATGGATCCCAATTTGTGTTTTTCATTGGGACGCTGTCATGCATTTTTTTTTCATTGTCCATTCGGTAATGATCGTTACGGAGAGTCGTACCTGGTATTGCGATCTCGGACATTCTGTAGCTTCCCAACTCCCGTATTCGTAGCCTTGGCAGCTTTGGCCTTGAGCTCAGCAACTAGACATCTGTGAGTACTGATGCAAAATGCGTACGAGATGAACACTTACAAGACGGCATGGATTAACCTGAACGGAGGAGATACGATGGTATGGAGTCTCGAGGCAGATGACGGTTGATGCGATTCTCAGGAGAACACAGGGCACGAGCACATACGTGATTTATGTAACTGGCTCTCACAACTATTGTTGTCAAGGGTTTTGGGTCGAGAACAGGGGTAGCTACCACCTCGAATGTATGTGTGCGGTAGTGGTCAAGTGCTGCAGGGGTGTGCTATTACGAGGACAATCACACGCCCGGCCCAGTCCTCTTCCCAGATAAGACCATCAGGACAATGAATCTGCACTATTTTCAGTCCTCGTAAATATACAGACCACCGGCACCGTCCCTTATTTTTTCGGTCGATCGGGTGGGGCATCTTCAATCACGGCTCCGGTGTCTATGGAACAAATCGACTCAGTGTAGAGCATTAAGACAAAATTACACAGATTAGGAACAAAGCAACCAATTACACGATAGTGCAAGAAGTGTCGATAACGAAAGCGCGATGTGCAATGCATAAATAAAGTATCTCGACTACCACGACCTCGCTGGCAGTACCCACGTCTCAGCGCATATACTCATTACCAAACTGGAGAATGTTCGGCGAGACGTTCTAACCCACCGGCGAGGGCCTCTGAGATTCACCGCGTGGTGCGTTGACATTCGGGAAACGGCGTCTGAAACAAGTTCTGAACCTTTCGGTCCTCGGTGAAGACCTAAAAGTACCAAGTGAGCTTAATGATCGCACACCGCACCACAATTATGAGCCACTTTGACAGGGAGCTCGCCAAAAGGGAACAGTGGACGGAAGCTACTCACCTCCGGGCATTCGCAATCGCTCTTCCCGTGTTTGTGTCGGCTGCTGGTTTTGCAAACGTCGAGGTTGCAGTCCGTTACCTGGCCGGTGTAGTACCTCAGGTGGAAATGCTGCCGGGGTTGACATCAGAACAACGGAAACCACGCTGTGGGAAGTGTCAAGAACGCACTCCGCATCCTCGGTAGTAGTCACCGACACTGGAGATGAATATGTTAAAGAGATCGCCTTTACTCAGAGGGAATAGAACTCACGCTTCATGCTTGCACATAGCGGAGATATGTCTAAATCAATGTGCGAGCGGATGGAAACAAGTTGGTATTTGGAGAGAGTGAGAGAGAGAGAGAGGTGGGGAAATAAACTTGGGCTGTGGTGTTTCATCTTTATATGTGCAGCCGGTATGAATCGGCGGGCTTGGAACTGCCGGGAAGGAGCCAGGGCTATTTGGTGCACCCTACACCTCCCCTCCACCTGACAGGGAAAATGGATGTCTGGTCCGCGAGCAGCAATAGAATCGTGGTCGCGAGGGGTGAGCTAGCGGCCAGATATCCGGGACGGTGAGAGTCGAATGAGTAACAGCCCCTTTTCATTTTTCGTTTTTACGGTGCGTTATGTTACCTAAAGTTGAGATGACGGTCATGATCATGAGAAGCGAAATTCCGGATTGTCTTATTCTGATGCGTCACTAGCCACGTGGTCTCCTCGGCTGCTCCCAATCACAATTCCTTCTCCTAATTTGAGCTCCTTTAAACGCCTCAGGCACCAATACTATTGCGACGGGGACCTGCTGGGGACCCGATATGCAAAAGGAGCTATCGAGAAAGCCCGCCAACTTACCAGGTAATCGAACGCAGCCATTTCAATGATCCGTCGGATGTCAAGATGCTGATTATCTACCACCATGATCTCCATCTTGGGGGCGTGCACAAGCAGTCGTGGTCTGCATACGTACGTATTCGATTCTAAGTGACGGTCCCGAACACATCCCGCCCCCAGAAGAAGCCAAGGGTGGCGGCGACACCCCTGCAAATTTCTGGACGTCCATGTGCCGTGGCCTGTCGATGTGTCCAAATCCACAAACAAAAAGCAGATTAATTTCGCACAACGTTTTTACTACATTCCTGAACTTTAACTTCCGTGGGCTATGGCTCTGGGGCGGGTGACCCACACCTACCCTGCACAAAGCTTCCGATCAAGTTCTTTTCAGGATGATATGGAGATTGAGCGCTCTTGGGTCCTCAAAGTCTGCGCAAACACGTACTATGTGGGAGGGCTGGTTCGTTCACATCATATCACTCCTCAATCATATGTACCCGCCGGCGGAACAATTACAACATCGGTCACTCCCCTTTGTGACACACTTTGAGGGGAAAGGGCAAGAGAGGGGCTTAGATCATCCCTGCGCTGAGCAAAAGAAGACAGAAGACAGAATTTCGCAGCTTACCAACTTCCGCACATTGTCATCTTGGGTCTTCGGTTACGCGATTCAACACGGTGCCCAGGTCGATATTGCTACCAATAGGTCAGGTTTGCCTTTTGGGTTTCTCCAACCGAAATTAACGAATCAGGCTGGGATTGCCTGTGGGACTCTCATTGCCCTTGTCAGCAATCTCGTAATACTATTCCCAGTCCATGTGGGTGACACACTCTCCCCATCTGCTTTCTAGTATCCACGAGATTTGCCGAGGTGAACCAGGCTGCTGCGTAGCTCCATCGTTTTCTGACCGGCTTTCTGACCGACGCCATCTGCTGGGCCTGATTCAAACTATCTGTCTGCCGGACAATTCAGACCATCTTGGACCCTATTTTTCTCGAGAAGCTAGTGGATTATCACCGCGCCATATCTATGGATCTCTACAATATACGTGCTCCGTGAAAGCTTGAAGACCCGTGGGTCGCGAGGAGATGTCAGGTGTGGCATTAGGGATACATATATGATGCTGCGGGTTTTCCCCTTTGGTGTCCCGTGTGCGATAGCCTTACGGAGCCTTGTCCAACTGGGTTTTGGGGTTTGGTCCGATCTAGGACATGGTGAATACCCTAATCTTAAGTCCTCTCAAAAGCACCTTGGACTTGGCATGAACCATTTGGTAATTTTCATCAGCGAGTTTGGAGGGCATCTCCACGAGCCGACAGGTCCTTGTTCTGACCCAGAACATTACATTACGCCTTGCCCGAAAAATTTGACATGTCCCGCAGAGATCGGTCAGCGACCGGACTAGTAGCGCGCTGTATATTAGGTTGGCATTTTCTGGGACATGACAATCTGGGTTCGTCATGACTCGAAAATTATACAATGATTGGAATGCAAATGGTGGGTTACAAGATCTCCGAATCGCCATCTGTCTCAAAGAAACCAGGTATCTGGCCCGTTTTGCATTGACGCCATGACAAACAAACGAAGGTGTGGCTATTCGGAGAATTCCCCCCCTAAAATTCAATGGGTGAGAAGAACAAAGAGATAGATCACACGGATGGAACATGCAATGTCAAAACAAACACCTCCTTGCGTCTCTCCTCTATTTCGCTGAGTTTCCCACTGCTCGTACTGCGCCGGTGGCCATTCTGGACAGCATATTTACTGCCATCAATTCATCATTTTTTTAACTCCGATTGGTCCGATGATGTCTTTCTCAGCAGCCAGTTGGACGCCCATCATCACCACACACAGCTTTGGAATTGCAATAGCTTCAAGATGATCAGGCGCTCGACTCTTCATCATCATCCCATGATCTCCTCCCTCGAAGCGCAACTAAACACCAACTATGTACCGACTGACAAAGAGGTTACCATCCTCAAGAAAGGGTTGGAGAAGTCGGAACGGAGACTTGACGGCCTCGATGCTGAGATCCGCCAATTGCGGGATCGGCTTGGCGACCTCTCCAGCAAAGAGGAGCAGCTGAGCAAAAGGGTCGAAAGATACAAAGGCATGCTCGCGCCGGCTCGTCGCCTCCTCCCCGAAATTCTTCAAGAGATATTCTATCACGCCCTCCCGGCTGCGCACAACTCTATAATGAGTAGTAAAGAACCGCCGCTCGTGCTGGGTCGAGTTTGTAGTCAATGGAGGCGGGTCGCCTTTGCGACGCCACGGCTCTGGGCTTCTATACACATTGTCATCCCTCAAGTCAATCCTTTTAAACCTGACACGCCATGCGATGATTTGACATTGATTTCAGCCATTGCATCCTGGCTCTCACGATCCGGCGTCCTTCCACTCTCCATTTCACTCTCGTCACCGCTCTGGCCCTCAGACCCGACGATTCCAACAAATTGCAAAATGATGCCCTACCTCGACACCCTCTCCCGCCATGCTGCACGCTGGAAGTCCATCCACTTTCGAATCCAGAATTTCGACTGGGCGGAGTTCTTTGATCGTTACAATGCAGCAGATCTGCTGTTGTTGGAAGATATTCACCTCGAGGGTATCCAGGTTTCTCGTGACCCATCCGAAGAGTTAGTTTTACCGGATTTCAGTTCTGCCGTGAGGGAGAACAACATCTTCCGAGCACCCCGGTTACGATCGCTATCAATGCCTCGATATGACCGACAAATTTTACAGCTACCGGTCAGATGGGGCAACCTCACCGACCTCAAACTATTTAGCAATACCTACGCGCTCCGAGACATTACACAGGGCTTGTTACTGTGCCCGAACCTCGAATCTTGCTCCATTTCCCTGTCAGATTGGAACGGCTCAGAGGATGGATGGATAGACCCGACAAAAGTGACACTGCCTCGACTTCGAGCCTTGTCAATCACCGACGACATGACGCAACACGACGTCTCTTGTCTCCTCGAACACTTATACACGCCGGAACTTCTCCACCTGGTCTATAACCGGAGAGGTACCGTGTACTGGGGGGAGCTCGATACGAGCTTCAAGAAAAAGTTGATCGATCCCCTCGCTTCATTCTTGCGCAGGGCGGTTCATCCGCTGGAGGAACTAGAATTGGGGGCAGAGTCATTAACAGATGTTCATGTGGTGGGAATTTTGGAGCTCGTACCCGGATTAAAGAGGTTCTCTTTGAGGAGCTTCGGAGGGTCCGAAATGCCAAGTTTTAGGCGACCCCGCCGAAGCCTGTGGGCCCCCCCACCAACTTTCTGTTTCTCGGACGGGCCTTTGAAAAGGCTGACTCCTTCGGGCACCGGCGACGACCTTCCCGTGGAAGCTGTGTCTATTTGTAACGGTGTCGAGGCCCGTCTGGGCGGTGAGGTCAATAATGACCGAGAGCTTTCTCCTATCTATGAAGAAATGTCCGAGTGGTCGCTCGACTCCTCTGTCATCGCCCATGATCCCTGGAAGATCGTTTCGGACAAGTGCCTTTGCCCAAACCTTGAAGTCTTCCATTGTACAGGAGCATTATTTTCCGACCTTGCTCTGCTCGATTTTCTCCGTTCTCGTTCTCTGGATCATGATCAATTTGGCGTAGCACATTTACGGAGAGTTGGGATCCAGTTTGCGATTGGGAGAACAAGATCGAATGATACGATTCGTGAGATAGAGGCACTGGAAAAAGAAACTGGGATGGTCGTGTGTTTGACATATTTTCCACGTCTTGTTAACCCCGCCCCCCTGGCAGCGAGCGTGTATTCACCGTATGAAGGCTTAGAGTGTGCAACGCAGAAAGAATACATGCCACAAGGGTATTTTGGGTTCCAGCCGTTTCGCTAGTATAGGCTCGTTGCATGTATGCGCCCTGTGGGTAGATTGTACTGTTATACATCATGTCATCCGGCCGGAACTATTGCCGGAATGCTTCACTGATAGTGGTCCATGAACCTCGGTCCCTTCTTAAATTCTAGATCAATGGAACCTGTTTTTATGTGCCACGGGACGCGGAGAGCTGCCTCCCGATGCGAATAGTTCTATTTATCTGGATGCTGCTGGTAAGGAAACATTCCTCCAATTGGGACGGCGACATGCTGTACTGGGTCTTTTCCTTCCGGTGGTCCATGGTGTTGGAACAATGGCGTGGTATTATCGCAGCTTTTAGTGGCTCGGACCCTTTTACTCTGGAGGAATGAAATCCTCACGGCGGCGTCTGGTGCCGATTTTCCAGGCGGGAGAGAAACACGGGCGCTGTATGCTGACGCTCTCATAATAATATAGCAAATGACTCGGAGGCAGTGGAGTTGGTCGTCTCCTGGGCGCAAGGCAGGTTTCCATTTCTAGATTCTAGTTTCCCATAATTGGCGTGTGCGCGTCGCGTGATTGCTTGTCACTTGAAATCCAAGCACTCGCCCTTATGGACCCGTCCTTGGGTGTGCCTCGTCATTTCTCTCACAACACCCTTGTACCGTCTTTGGATGGTATCATTCCCACCAGAAAGAACCTGAGGCGCCTGGAAGAGCAGCTTCAGGGCCTCGATGACGAGATCAGCGGACTTCGCAGCCGTCTCTCCGCTCTTTCGCACCAGAAGGAACTCCTGAGTAGGAAAGATAGCCTTCAAAGATCCTTACATGCTCCGGTTCACAGCCTACTCCCCGAAATCCTACAAGAAATCTTTCAGTACTGCCTCCCCGTAGCTCACTATCCTGTAATGAGCAGCAGAGGGGCGCCTATCTTGCTTGGCCAGATCTGTAGTTGGTGGAGGGAGGTCGCTCTTGCAACACCAGCGCTTTGGACTACCATTCACATTTCTATCCCAGAATTTTGCTGCTCCCGCCCCTACTTTGGCCATAGAGTTGAGGCTCTCAGGATAGAGGGCATCAACGTCTGGCTCTCCCGCTCCGGGGTGCTTCCTCTCTTTATATCATTGTCGCAGCAGAGCCCTACCATTCCATTCACACGGAGAAACATTGCAGGAGCTATTTCCTACCTGAACATCCTTTCAACATTCTCTTCCCGCTGGAAAGCTATAAACTTTCAAATCTACGACTTCGATTGGGTCGCGGGCTTCTTCTCCCGATTCCAGGTCTCTGACCTCCCCATGTTGGAGGATATAAAGTTCAACGGCTCGAGATATAATAACAATGTCCCAAGGCATAGGCCTGCCCTCTCTGCTCCAAACAGTCTATTGCGATCGCCCAATTTACGGCGAGTTTCGCTACCAATCTTCGAGAAGTTCATCCTCGATTTACCTCTTAGTTGGGCACAACTGACGGAGCTCGACCTCTCCAACTTGTCGGGCACTCCACTATCTCACATCATGGAGACACTATCCTCGTGCGCGAACCTCACCGTCCTCAGCATCTGCTCCGAGGCTTCGTCGGACCTACCAAATCCCGCCTTGGAGCAGAGCCTGACGTTCCCCAGTCTCCATGTTCTACATATCTTAGACCGCTACAGGAATCCCTCCATGGCTCGATTTCTCAACCACGTCTCCGCTCCACAGATCCGCCAAATCGCGTATGATCGTTATCCTGCTTCCCTGACGCCAGAGCTAGAGGTTCTTGACGGCCAACCGAAGCTCATCAGTGCATTAGCCATGTTCGTCGGCAGAGCTGTTCATCCTATTGAGGAGCTTTCGTTGGGCTATGATTGGCTGTCAGAGGGAGAGTTGGTCGAGTTTTTATCCCTTATGCCAGCTCTAAAGAGGTTGTCATTGCGCGGTATGGGGAGATCCCGATATGACGGTTGGGGTGAGCAGTGGGATCTACGAAGGGACATGCTGATGCTGGATAGTAGGGTGTTCAGCGGACTATTTACCATTCCGAGAAAAAGGCGTTTCACCGTCGGAGGAGCCGTGGAGGATGGATCGGGCGATTTCACCGAGGTGGTCCAAGACGGAGAGGTGCTACAGGAGGGTTACAATCGCCTACTCTGCCCTGCGCTCGAAGTATTTCACTGTACGGGAGCCATGTTCTCTCGACAGACCCTGCTCGAGTTTCTTCAATCTCGATCGGTTCTTTCCAGCAAACTCGGGGTATCCCGTATTCGAAAAGTACACATCGAGTTCGCCCCTGGAGTTATCGAGGAACTTATGGATAGTGTTGTTGACAGGATAAGGTCTATGCAGCAGGAGACGGGGGCAACTGTGTCCATTTATTGTGCTCCTTCACCGGAGGAACCGCAACCACCGAGTTTTGTTAGATATTCTCCGTATGGAGGTCTTTCTGCGGTAGGGTTCGCTTCTCCTGATGCTTTGGCTCTCAATGCTGCATTTTGATGCCCTCTCAAGTTGAGGGGTATTGTATGGAGTTTGACTTGAATTTTACATGGCTCTAGCAGTGCGACTGATGAGGGGGTGTAGCATGCCCCGAGCTATCAGGGAAAACGGTCCTAGGAACCGAGACGAGATACGATAAGATTGCTGGGAATGTGGCTTCTAATCCGGAAATTCGGCACGTCTCGTAGGGAAATTTCGCGACCTCGGGCATACGCGACTCTTGGCATTTGGACCGTGTCAAGCGGGCACGGAACTGTATGCTGCTGATCAACAATCTATGAGAAAAGATCTCACCGCTGAGCTTGACTGCACGGGAGACTCGATGCCAACTGAATCAAGCCTTTGCTTAACGACTCCCAGACATGATCCATTGCGGCCGATGAGTTCGGAACTGCGGTCCGAGGACGTCTAACCCCCAGCTTCAACATTCAGCAACTTTTAACATCCGTTATTACTTATCCGCAGGTAACAGTTTTGGATTATCCACCTCGGAATGATGTCCGGTTACGCGATTTATCCCTCAAACGGACTTTCGTATATTTCCTATCCGCCACTCCACCCGAAATTTAACCTGAAGTTGTTCTCGCCTGCGTGAACGGGCATATTGGAGGATATCGGGGTCCTAGTCTGATGGGCGCTTGTGAATCTAATTGAGTATGAGAGCCATATTTTGTGTTTATCTGTAAGTATTTCAGTGTTCAGCGCTGAGTTCGCCTGTTGGTCGTGGTCGTCAACGCTTCAAATACTTCAAGTTTCTACTGCATGAAGTAAATGCCATCCACCCGGCCTTGGGTAAAACCTTCGTAGATCATAGAGAACGGAGGACGTGATCCAGAGGGTGAAAGGAAAGTGCCTACCGAGTGATAGTAGGGCCTAAGCGCTGCTATATTTGCCCCTGGTTGTCAGCTGTGGGATTGTGTAGCCTATTGTGGCTGACCCTAGGCGAAACGAGTCGGCACAACTTCTACAGGGCCGTAGAATGGCAACCAAAGCTACATGGATAGTCGAACTAACTGGTATGTGGTTTTCGTGAATAATAAAAAAACTTTTCTGATAAATCGCGGAGAATGCCGGTAACAAGTTTGGTCGGGGCGGTATTTCAGCGGATCGACTTCTTCCATCGACGCTCTTACGACCTGCACTGGCTTGGGACCCTTGGCGTGCATGCACAGGAGCCTGCGAGTGAGCGGGATTTGATTAATTGTGTCAGAACCCAGAGGGGACCACGGATGTATTACCTACGGCGTCCAGCAGTCTGATGCCTTCGAGTAGGCTGACTTACAAGGTCAACGAGATAGAGGCTGATAGAGAGGGACACAGGGGAGCCTGAGCGGGAGGGGGCGGCGGACCACTTAAATAGTGACGGACCGAGACCGCGTGTCAGGGATGCGCAAAGTGAGTTTAGCGCGGACAGCAGAAATGAGGTTACAGCGAGGCACCACTCGAACCACAACGCAGTCCCGGCAAGCCTTGTGGACTCTGGCTGGTCTTCATTTCTACTCCTTCCTCACGACCAGTCACGACCTCTTCTCATGGCCAACCTCCTCCGTCCCATACCCTCCTCGTTCCCTTATACAGGTCTCCTCGCCACGCTCGTCCTCGCTGCTCCTGCGTAAGCCCTCCATTCATCTCCAGATAACCTTCCACTCATAAATATCGCCTTTTCCCAGTGCCTTTGCCTTTCCATCTCTCACAACGTCTGTCCTTCACCCTGCTGCTGTTTACCCTCACTCGAATTTACCCTAATAATTTGTTCATAGTGAACCACGCAGGCGGGCACCTGGATCGACAACAATGGCTTTCTCTCCTCTCGCCATTACGGGATACACTCTTCTGGCAATTGTGGCTTCCTACGCTCTCCTTCGCCTCTACCGATACCTAAAGCCTCACTTCCCCTCGACTACAAGAGGGACACTTCCACAACCTGTCTCCGCTGGTCGGACGTCTTCCCTCTCCCTATTTTCTCCATTTTCCCTCCGCACTCGGCCAAAGTCGATCAAGACAGCATTGACCTGGAGCCGCTGGTCACCTCTTCCTGCCTTATTCCGTCGCTTCACTCGACCCTCTTCTCCACTTCATCTCTCAGGGATGGAACTTCTCCCAACGACTATGCCCAGCCCTCCTCCTGCCAACGCGCACTCTCTTATCGACCTTCCACTAATGACAGGTTCCTTCCCTGTTTCGAAAGGCCAGGCGTTTAAACATACTCGGTTGCTCTCCAGATCTTCTAGCATGGACGTTCTACCTGCGTATAGGCCTCTCACCCCAGTTCCCGTATTAGTTCCTGTTCCTGTTCGCGTTGCCCCTCTGGCACCTTCAACTCCCCCTCCACCAAGCCCGACACCCATACCCGGCGTGAGCGGTTTGGACATCCCTCTCGTGCCGGTCGTGCCTCCAAAGCCGCAGTTTATGCCCATGGCCACGACAAACCCAAGCGGTTTACCGACACCCCCGCTAACGGGCACGTTCCCAGCCACCACTCTTTCGCCCTCCAAACTGAGTAGCACCAGAGCATTAGCATCGAACGTTGTCGGCTCGAGGCCGAGGTCCCCAAGTCCCAGTCTTTTCCTTTCTTCCCATACCATTTCATCGCTTTCCCTCTCCCCCCGTTCGCTGAGCCAACAGCAGCATCGCAGGAGTAAGAGCCTTGGCGGTGTTGCCGTGAAGAAAATTTCTCCTCCCTCTTTCGATTGGGATGAGGCAGCGTGTACCCAAGATGTGGTCGATTCCAAAACAGAATTCGAGAACAAATCACAAGCTCATACGCTCATCGTGCCTGCTCATATGCTCATCGTGCCTGCTCTCGAACAAAAGGAGAAGGAAAGAGATCGGAAAATGCAGGGTCGGCATTCCCCGACCCCCTCCAGCGGTTTCTCTAGATTCCTCCTTAATTTTTCGTCTTCGTCGTCGTCTTCGGGCTCAGGTCAATCTCTGGGATCACCCTCGCCGTCACCTTTGACCTCGAATTCGGGTTCTACGCCCGCCTCGGTGCCGCTCTTGACTCCACGTACTATTAGCTCCTCTTCGCGCTCGTCAGATATTGCCAAGCTTTCTGAACAAACCTCGCTCTTACCCAGACCGATCCCACTCGTGGATGTTGATACCAATATTGACAAGGGTATGATGCAAGACTTAACTGGTAATAACAGCGAGAAAGCTCTTGGGTGGAGTTTCGATGTCGATGAGCCTACGGAGGTGGCAGTGGCTGTCGAGCAGGTATTGTTGGATCTAGATACGTCTGTGCCGGTCCCTCCGCCCGCATATATGGGAGCGCAGCTCGTGGATTTGGACTTGGCTGGTAAAGAGAAAGGGGACCAGAGGTTGACTGGGATTGAAGAGGTTGACGCGGTGGAATCGGAGCAATCAGCAGGGGAGAAGTGGGAATGGGATGCTGACCTCGAGAGTCAAGACGGTTGCTGGGGTGTGGAAGCACAAGCCGAGACGGTCTCGGCTCCTCAAATGGACACCTGGCACTTGGATGAGCCTGTGCCCGAGGATGGGATTGTACCGTCGTCGCTGGCAGCTACCAGTGCGACGATCCCAGAGTTATCAGAGTCTGAGGCAGAGGCGAAGCTAGTATACCCCGATCCCGACCTGCTTCCTCTTCCCGACGTTGTCAATGTTCTCCCTTCAGCCACTCCGGCTAGAGTTATGGATCTTCCGACAATCACGATCTCTACTCAGGATGCTGTTCTTTGCAAAGGGGATTCAGACCCAGAACCTGACATCTACACGCCGTCGAAAGGAACGTCAACACCGGTGTTGCAAGCGCAGACACCTACGCCGCCTGCATCCCCGCCCCGAGAAGCGAGGATGAGCCCTCTGCCAAAAGCCGGCAGCGAAAGAGGATGGGGACATGGTGAGTTGAGTCCGGGGGGTTCGACTTTACCTTCGCCCGTGGTAGGGGAATGCCCCGCTGCGGTATGTGTGGAAGCTCAGCAGGAGGTTCCTGTCGTGGCCGCCTTGTCGGCTGCAGGTGAAGATGATCCTACTCCCCCAGAGGGAGACCAGTCCGACGTGGAGGAAGCTGTGGAGGATGAGAGTGAGGAAGATACGGAGGAGCATGTTGTGGTTTTGGACAGGGGTTTCGTCCGTTCGCCCGAGAGCATATCCGAGATGCTCTCGGAGCCGGATGTACTGCCAGACGTTGGCTCGACTGCTGGCTCGACGGATGTTGAGGCCATTGCGGATTGGGATGAGGATGGTGTGTCTGGGATTGGGTACGAGGTTGTACCGGCGTCACCTTCGGCTATGGTTCCTAGTTGGGACTACGGGTATGATGAAGACGAAGGAGAGGGGCGGGACGAAGAAGTTGCCAAGGGCGAAGAGGCAAAGGATGTGAAACCCTGCATGGTTGAGATCGTTCCTGACCCGGAACTTCAACCGGAACCTCTACCAGGGTCAGCAAAACTGGTGTCGGTGCCAGAGCACGAGCTTCAACAAGGCTCTATTTCTCTAGCGCCAGCACAACCCCCAGCTCTGGAGCTAAGCACATCTCTTCCCGAAACCCTCCCCACTTCTGTTCAAGCGACTAAACCTGAACTCCAAGAGCCGTCGCCACCGCAGGAAATCCGCCAACGCAAGCGTACGGCGCTGGAGGAGGCTGTTGAACGTACACGTTCGCCGCTTGAAGTTGCACTCGCTATGCAGCTCAGGCCTGGCCTTGGTGTTGGTGCGGACCCAGCGTGGATGGTCAGGTTCTTGATGGTGATGTGGGGGTGGGTGTTTGGAATGGTGTTAGTTCCCTTCGCCTGAAAGTGCAGTCAGAGTTGTTCTGGCATTTGAAGATCGCCACTCGTAGGTGGGCTGGGCCGTGATGAAGAAAGAGGTAGTACTTGCAACGGATTTGTTTTATGGATTTTTATCTCTCCATTTTAATCGCATGCATGTACGGATTTTTGTTGGATTCTCTAGTCACTCCACACTATGCAGCATTCTTCAGCTCTCGAGTCTGTACATAAGACTAGTCCGCTCGTTATAACTAATTCATTGTCGCTGGTTTGCAATTGCCCATCCGAGTGCCGCCACCATGGTCTAAATAATATATTGGGCAGGCACTGGAACCCGGTCTATCAAATGATCATTTGGTTCACTGGGGTCTCTAAAGAAGTCATTCACCAGTTCCGTAGAACCCTCTCTATTCATTACAACATTGGTGGTGTATCATTCCCAGACCTCTTCAACTCGTATTGGTTATAGTACGCGCGCAAACTCGAATGAAGACCACCCAAGACAATACGCTCCAGCACAGCAGCAGTGAGCTTCCCACCATCCTCGTCCTTGTATGCGCTGTATCCAACCGCATCGACCATGTCCTGCAGACAGAGCAATAAGTAGTATTCAAGAGCTGTTCCATACCACACACATTGTTGTTCCCATGTATGAGTGAGCGGAGCGTTGGCTCTGCCCGAGGAGAGTTCCCAATCTGAACAAACTGAATTCCGATGGCATTTTGATGGTGACGGCGCTCCTTTATCCGTCGTGCTGCGGCTTCGATAACTGGAGCAGGAGGGGAATCGGCGTCTGTAAAACTCGGTGGATAAGTTGCCCGTGTTTGTGGGAACTATTAATTGACCTACTGGGGACACCATCCGTGATCACGATAATATCCAGGGGTGGCTCAGATGAATAAGTGCCGGACTCCAATGCTGCGTCCAGACGATTGATTTGCTCATCCAAAACCTCTTTGAGAACGGCTCCTGTCGGCGTTCCGCCTACAAGTCAAATTCGGGTGAGGGTGAGGTTCAAAGGCATTATACAACATGGTTGGACGCATGGACTGACTCGATGTCGAGACTTGATTGAATATTTCAACAACTTGGGTCTGACCCTGTCGTTATTGGTGCGGGTGCTCAGCTGACATGAAAGTAAAGATAGTGAGTGCAGTACCTGGACGCCTCTCTCCTGGAGAGTGTCGTTGAAAAATCGAATATCCACACTTTGAACATGGAATTCCAGTGCATACTCCGCAATTTGGAAAAGGGCGTCTCTGGTCTGTTTCCAAGGGTTCCCCCTCATCTAGGTCACCAAACAACACTCAGCTCGATATATTTTAAGTGGTTATGGAATACGTACCGAGTTGGAATCATCAATAACAAACAGGATCTGGTAATGGCTGCCCCAAATATTGATGTGTTCTGGTAAGCTCAAATATCAAGGAGTACCCACTGTAAATATTCTTCGATGCTCTCGGGTCGTTTTTTATCTAGCCAAGGATTATACCCTGGATTAACCAATCCCGCTTTCGGTTTCATGGGGTGCATGCTTCCTAGCGCCTGCTTAGTTAATGCACTCTCCTCTATGAGTTTTCGAACTTCCGATGAAACTCCACGTCCTGGCCTTCGGACAAGTGAGCAGGTAATATGACAAGTGTCGGACCAGTCCCTCTGGAGGACGACCCCTCTGATTCAATTGAGTTGTGACTTGTCACACTGATGAAGAGCGGACCACCTGAATGAGGGCCAGGCACAGCTTCAGCCCTCTGAACACTCACCCATAGCTCAGAATTTTGGAGTCACGGAATGGGGCCACGGATACGGATTTTTCCAGAGCCCCGAGGGCGGAGCGATCCATCACTCCTTCATGCTGTAACGAGGGCTTGTTCCTACGGCAGCGCCTAAGACAAAACCAAACCAATAGCCCTATGATCATGAGCATTAGAACCCCCAGAGATATGCCGAGAGGGACAGCAAGTTTATGTCCATTGTCGGAGGGGGCTGTGGTTCCAGCCGCTGCTGCAAGCCCCGTCGAACTGGCGCTTGTGGCACCTGGACCAAGGGCGCTCGTGCGGGCGTCTTGTGTCTGAGCGCTCTCAACAGCACTCGTTGGGATTATGATAGCGGCGCTTGAAGCGCCGAGGGTGCATCTGCTGTACTAGTGAGACAAAGCCAACAATGAGCGTCGCACTCACGGTGAAGTATGGTGGCTGAGCGCTTCTTCGCTCAGCGCCAGGAGTGCGAAAAGAGGAATTATCATGGCAAGGGGCCAGGATAAAGACTGGCACAGCAACTTTCATGGTTCATTTTATATGAAGTTCGACAGGTACCGACCCGCCTCGGGAGGCAACAAAGGAAAGCGAGCGCCGAGGAACTCGAAGTCTTCAGTGATCGGTCGTCCTCCCGAGAACACTCGAAACATAGCTTAAAGCTCAGAGAGGAATGTTCTTGCGCTCAACCTGGTATAAGTGCCCGTGAAACCAGGGCAAGGGGTCATCAGAGTTCCCACACAAAGAAATACCTTCCACAAAAAAGTCTAACGCGGATGGAAGCTATGTTGTCGTTATATTCGGTATACGGGGCACGTTGCTAGATCTATCACCAAAAAGGCGATACTTCCTGCTTTGTGTTGGGGGCTACAAATATTTCTTCTGCCGCGGGAAGCCTTCTGAGACCACGAGCCAAGCTTCGAAACAATCAGTAAAATGTCAAGTTGGGATGGCTTTTCGCAGCCCGGCCGGAATTACTTACAGATGAGCATGGTAAGCTTTGTAGTTGGCTATCCCAGAACGATGTCATTTCCAAAAAGCCCTGCGTGGTTGAGATCGCTCCTGAGCCGGAACTTCAACCAGAGCCTCTACCATGGTCAGCAAAACTGGTGTCGGTGCCAGAGCACGAGCTTCAACGAGGCTCTATTTCTCCAGCACCAGCACAACCCCCAGCTCTGGAGCTAAGCACATCTCTTCCCGAAACCCTCCCCACCTCTGTTCAAGCGACTAAACCTGAACTCCAAGAGCCGTCGCCACCGCAGGAAATCCGCCAACGCAAATGCACGGCGCTAGAGGAGGCCGTTGAACGTACACGTTCGCCGCTTGAAGTTGCACTCGCTATGCAGCTCAGGCCTGGCCTTGGTGTTGGTGCGGACCCAGCGTGGATGGTCAGATTTTTGATGGTGATGTGGGGGTGGGTGTTTGGAATTGCGTTAGTTCCCTCCGCCTGAAAGTGCAGTCAGAGTTGCTCTGGCATTTGAGGATCACTACTCGTAGGTGAACTGGGCCGTGATGAAGAGAAAGGTATGTAGTACTTGCAACGAATTTGTTTTATAGGTTTTTATCTCTCCACTTTACATAATCGCATGCATATACGGATATTGTTGGATCCTCTAGTCATTTCACACTATGCAACATTCTTTCTCGAGTCTGTACATAAGACTAGTCCGCTCGTTATAACTAATTCATTGTCGCTGGTTTGCAATTGCCCATCCGAGTGCCGCCACCATGGTCTAAATAATATATTGGGCAGGCACTGGAACTCGGTCTATCAAATGATCATTTGGTTCACTGGGGTCCCTAAAGAAGTCATTCACTAGTTCCGTAGAACCCTCTCTATTCATTACAAGATTGGCGTGCAACAAGATGAAAAAACAATGGATCTCCAAATGTTCTCAAGTAAGGGCTGACCCACCACCAACGTCGTTCCTAGACCTCCTCAGTTCGTATTGGTTATAATACGCGCGCAAACTCGGATGAAGACCACCCAAGACAATACGCTCCAGCACAGCGGCAGTGAGTTTGCCACCGCCCTCGTCCTTATATACGCTATAACCAACCGTATCGACCATGTCCTGCAAACAGAGCAATAAGTAGCATTCAGGAGCTGTTCCATATCACGTACATTGTTGTTCCCATGTATGAGCGAGAGGAGTGTTGGCTCTGCTTGAGGACAGTTCCCAATCTGAACAAACTGAATTCCGATGGCATTTTGATGATGACCGCGCTCCTTCATCTGTCGTGCTGCGACTTCGATGACTGGAGCGGGTGGGGAATCGGTGTCTGTAAAATTTTGGTGGATAAGTTGTCCATATGTATGGGAACTATTAATTAACTTACTGGGGACACCATCCGTGATCACGATAATATCCAGGGGCGGCTCAGATGAATAAGCGCCGGATAACAATGCTGCGTCCAGACGGTTGATTTGCTCATCCAAAACCTCTTTGAGAACAGCTCCTGTTGGAGTTCCGTCTACAAGTCAAGTTTGGGTGAAGGTGAAAATTATTGCAACATGGTTGGACGCATAGACTGACTCGATGGCGAGACTTGATTGAATATTTGAACAACCCGGGCCCCACCCTGTTGTTATCTCAGCTGACATGGAAGTAAGGATAGTAAATACAGTACCTGGACGCCTCTCTCCTGGAGAGTATCATTGAAAAATCGAATATCCACACTTCGAACATGGAATTTCAATGCATACTCCGCAATTTGGAAGAGGGCATCCCTGGTCTCCCCCCAAGGTTTCCCGCTCATCTGGGGTCACCAAACAACACTCAGCTCGATAGATATTAGGTGGTTACGGAATACGTACCGAGCCGGAGTCATCAATAACAAACAGGATGCGGTAATCCCTGCCCCCAAAATTAATGCATTTTGTAAGCTTAAATGTCAAAGAGTACCCACCGTAAATATTGCCGGATGCTTTTGGGTCGTTTTTCATCTAGCCGAGGATTATACCCTGGATTTACCAATTCGTTTTTGGGTTTCATGGGTTCCATGCTTCCTAGCGCCTGCTTAGTTAATGTGCCCTCTTCCAGGAGTTTCCGAACCTCCGGGTGAAACTCTGCGTCCTGGCCTTCTGACAGGTGAGCAGGCAATACGGCAAGGGTCAGACCAGTCTCCGTGGGTCTGGGAGACAATCCTTCTGATGCGATTGAGCTGTGACTTGCGTGTACCTCCCAACCTCCTTCGGACGCGCTCTCCTGTCGGTTAATTTCCAGCTGGGACACAGGGAAGATTGATAACCCAGATGCTTCGGTGCCCACAGATTGTCCATCGGCCATACTGATGAAGAGTGGACCTTCTGAATGAGGGCCAGGCACAGTTTCAGCCCTCTGAACACACCCACAGCTCAGAATGTTCGGGTCACGAAATGGGGCCACGGGCACGGATTTCTCCAGAGCCCCGAAGGCGGAGCGATCCATTACTCCTTCATGCTGTAACGAGAGCCTTTTTCTACGGCAGCGCCTAAGACAAAACCAAACCAATAGCCCTATGATCATGAGCATTAGAACCCCCATAGATATGCCGAGAGGGACAGCGAGCTTATGTCCGTTGTCGGAGGAGGCTGAAGTTCCAACCGCTACTGGAAGCCCCGTCGAACTAGCGCTTGCGGCGGCACCTGGATCAAGGGCGCTCGTTTGGGCCTGGGCGTCTGGTGTTTGAGCGCTCTCAACAGCACTCGTTACGATTATGACAGCGGCGCTTGAGGCGTCAAGGGTGCATCTGTTGTACCTGTGAGACAAAGCCAACAATGAGCATCACACACTCACGGTGAAGTATGGTGGCTAAGCGAAGACGCGCTCAGCGCCAGGAGTGCGAAAAGAGGAATCATCATGGCAAGGGGCCGGGATAAATACTGGCACAGGAACTCGCATGGTTCATTTATATATGAAGCTCAACAGGTACTGGCTTGCCGAGGAACTCGAAGTCTTCAGTGATCGGTCGTCCTCCCGAGAACAACTCGAATCATAGCTTAAAATTCAGAGAGGAGTGTTCTTGCGCTTGGCCTGGTGTAAGAGCCCACGAAACCAGGGCGAGGGGTCATCAGAGTTCCCACACAAAGAAATACCTTCCACAGAAAAGCCTAACGCGGATGGAAGCTATGTTGTCGTTATATCCGGTATATGGGGCACGTTGCTGGGTCTATCACTAAAAAGGCGACACTTCCCGCTTTGCGTTGAGGGTTACAAACATTTCTTCTGCCGCGGGAAGCCTTCTGAGACCACGAGCCAAGCTTCGAAACAATCAGTAAAATGCCAAGTTAGGGGGTAGCTTTTCGCAAACCGGCCGGAAGATGAGCATGATCATCTTTGTGGTTGGCTATCCTAGTCGAACGATACCATTTTCCAAAGTGCTGTGTGTGGACTATAGCAGAGCAACTCGAGAGCCCAGCACAGGCATAAATTGCGAATAATACAAGAACGGTGGCCCGATTTAGGAACTTGTAATTTGTAGATCACATCCGCGATTATCTCTTCATCATCCCAATACTGCTAAGTGAAAGCCTTCTCCCACAGCATCAGCACCCTGTTCAATGCGTAAATAGCAAGACAACAGGGCGTGGATGTTTTACATCTTCCACGACATTCTACCGTGTTGAGAAGCCCCACCATTACACCAGATGAATGGGTTCGGATCTGCTTTCCGTCCACCGAGTACAGCACTTAGGTCCCCGTTTGTGCGAGATTCTAGACAGGCGTCTCTTAGTCCAGATTCTCCACATGGAAGTCCTGAATTACGGACGGGACTAATCACTCGAAGGCCGTCTGGTAAGGGATGTACATATTGTTGAATTCCCCCATGCTCTGCTTTTCGGGTTTGATGTTTGCACACCGGCCATCAGTTGTGTCCAAGTATAACGTACGCTTGGGACCCCGTCACCATATTAGACGCGACAATCCAAACTAGAGCTGAGTACCTCACCAACCCCCGCTGTAGAGGTGAACTCTTTCAATCAACCCTTTAATCTGAGAAAAAAGCTCTCGTTAAAGATTGCTATTACTACTGTGCAATCCCTGTGAGACTCGTTTATTTCACAAGTGCCCTACAGTACTCGCAATGTGTGTAAGATAGTTCTGGGGTTGCAACGGCTTGAGGCTGTTGACGCTTTATGGTTGATGGGATTGCTAGGTACTACCGTGACTGTCAGGTACTCGTCAGGCAGGTGCGACGTGCAGCACACCAGTACCCTCCTACTCGAGATGTGTCTCCCACGGAAGCGCAAAGGGAGGGTGCTCTGGTTACGATCCTCCACTTCCCCACCGGGTCAGAATGTGACTACAGGCGCAGCCAAGGACGACAGGCCTGATTATGAATACGAGCGTGCCCGATCCTGGCTTGGACCTCATTCTCATGAACTCTCACAGACACACAGACAATAACTACCGGCCCCCCAGAAAGGGCCCCGGCCGGTTGAGCTTGGAGATCAGTCGATCTGGGGTCATTTGTTGATCACTAAGACACCGGTCATGCACCTGCAGTTGCACATCTGTTGGTCATATCTGATTCCTGGAGATAGCCTACCTCTGACATTTGTGACCTGGACCTCCCGACCATCAAACCAGGTGATCCAAGCAACATTTACAGTCTGTGAGGCTTGCGAATATATCATGCAAACGCCCAGGTACACCTCCACTTGCCTGTCAGGTAACTACGCTATTGGATTGTCCAGCTAGCTAATTTTTCCTTAGGAAATGCCATGAGTTTCGTCCAGTTGCTTTTCTCCTTGGTTCAATCATGAGGCTCCCTGAGGCCCATAAATACTCGCGAAAACAAGTCTGGCTAAGAATGTCAACCAATTTGGCGAGGGACCGGGGGGTGCGGAAGCGGAGGCATAGGGTAACCTAGTGACGAGGCTCCAATATCGGATGGAATCCCTTGTATGCCAGGCATAGCCCAGAAATATTTAGGAAGAGCTGCCGCTATCCAATTTCGTACTTAAGATTTGCAAAAGCTAACTACATGCCTTCGTCATTGAGATCTGAAATGCCGGGTGGGCACCCTGGCATTATTTCGGTCCTGAAAATTATATCCTTGTCACACCACATCTACTCAAGCTGAGATTCTCTCCCGAGTAAATTTCAACCTAGACATTCCAGCTGCCGGTGAGTGCTAGGTGGCGCAGCGTATCCAGTATCCCATAGGCTATGCCACTATACGAGAACATTTCCCCATGCTTGTCTTGTTGCGGAAAGACCTGATAAAAACTCCCGCTTTCGATCTACTGATATGCCATACTGGATGGGCGCTCCCCACTGTCACTCACACGTTCTGAAGCTCTGATGGATTTACCATTGCCAAATTCCCACCTTTTCTCACTCGTTCTTGAGTCTGCTCATTTCATGCACCTTGTCATTCCTACTCTCAGCTATACACGAATAATGCGGGTAGAGGACGTAGGAACATACGAATGGCTACCACGATGACCAGATGTTCCTCTGGTGCCCGGCTTGTTGTGCATCAGACAACATGATGGCTTGGCGACCATATTGCTTAATAGGGGGCTCTCACAGACACTTCAGTTGGCGAAATCAACCAAGTTCCTATTGTTAGCTTGATTCTTTGCTTCATTAGATTCAAAGACACCGGTTTGTGATGCCTCAAGAGGTGCTGGCGTTTCCACCTAATCACCCACTACGATATTGCTCTGGGCTTCATAAACCTGTTCACTCGTTTCAATAACTCTCGCTCAGGTCAATTATTCATTTCGCTTCCATGTTATGTCATCCCGAAGAATAGACGACAGAGATAACTCTATCGAGTACTCGCAGGGGCCTGATGGTCGCTGGACGCAGGTTGAGGACGAAAACAACTTCAGCGGCACTGCAACCAGAACCACGAAAACTGGTGCCACTGCAAAATTGACATTTCGAGGTACCCATTCTCCAGCGCATTTAGGGCTTTCACAATGTTGAATTCCTCACAGGAACATCGATCCAGGTTTTTGGAACCATTAAACCCGAAGGATCTCTTTCTTCATACAGCATCGACGGCTCAGAACCCCAGAGATTTCGTGGTAACCCCGACCCTCATGATTCCAAGCTGAACCAGCAGCTTTTCTATACCTCTCCAAACCTCAACGACGGAGAACATACGCTAGTGATAACGAATCTGAGGGATGATTTCCCTCTCTTGCTGGACTTTATGGTCATTACCACATCACCGTCTTCTCCTCCTCCTCCTGCTCCCCCTCCTCCTGCTCCCCCCGCCGTCCTCCCGCCTCCTCCTACGTCCGCATCCCCCATAAGGAACACCGCTACCATTCAAATCCCAGTGAACCCCACTGTTGCGGCCTCTGCCGTCGCTGAGAACCAGGGAGACTCATTGACAATGATTTCTGTCCCGACTACCACTGGCGACAGCTTTTGGACAACGACTCTCATAACCCGAAATGGCACCACTGTCACCGTCTCAGTACTTTCTACCCCAGCAAATTTCCCACACACCTCCCTCACTACTTCCCCTTCGTCTGGTGCGGTGCCGGTCCCCTCGACCGCTTCCACCCTTGAAGGAAGCACTACATCTCCCAAATTCGCTATCATTGGCATAGCTGTGGGCTCGGCAGTGGCAATCGGGATAGTTATATGTTTAATCTGTTTTTGGCGTTTCCGCAGGCAGAGGGTGAAGTCTTCCCCTCTTGTCCCTCGTCCACTACTTCCGATTTCAAGTATACCAGGAGAAACCTTGACTTGTATCAGCCCCGGTGAATCCGAGCCACGGACCAGTATTCGGGAAATCGAATCGGCGAGGGAAATTCCTGCTAGTCCTGAGAGTTCCTGGTCCAATGCAATTTCACCAAGCAATCCTACACAATGCGAAAAACTAAAACCTGTTTTCGGATATCAAGAAGCAACAGAAAGTGAACCAGGGATATCTGACATGTCCTCACCAACACAAGACGGAATGCACTATTACCCGTCGCCGTTGGCTGCGGCCCCCGAGGATGAGGCTAACGGGCCTGTCACGGACAATCTCGAGCCTAGGGTGTTGCATCAGAGGACCACTCCTTGGAGTCGTTCAACAAACGACTCGAGGGGAGAAACCGAGTCCTTCGATGAGTTACCACCTTATCCTGGGACAGCGCGATTGAGTGGGAGGTTCGACTAGGTCAAAACCAGTTTTATTTTATTTTTATACAATATCGTCTTAATTATACCCCCGCATTTCCTGAATTCCGACTCCCCGTTTTTTTTTGTTAGTGATTTACATATTTCCTTGTTCTCTAGGCCGTGTTTTCTCCATTGATCAACCAGTTACCTGAGCTAGCGTACGTTGTGATCAGATGATATGAACTGGTCAGTGCGATAGGATGACAGTGTGTAAAATGCTAAACTCTTGTCACTCTGTTACGGTGACACCGGATCGTGGGAAGCGAGAGCATTTTTCGACCTCCACGATGCATGCCACTCACACTACACATTATACGAATGCAGGTATTAAGTTCATATCAGCGCAAGGCGGGAGAGTATCAAGTAAATTGCCTAGTTTTTGTTAGTGTCCTGTGCGTCAAAGTAGATTTTCCCAGGCCCTTATGGGACTCAACCGAGGGGCGACCGTCCGAGCAGCGCCCAACTTCAACCCCCCCGGGGGTCGTGAGAACCTTCCTAATGTGGAGAGAAAAAATCCCTGGTCAGCAGAGCGTCACAGCCCATATCTAATCTATCGAGTCAGCGTCAAGTGGGCATAATCGGGGCGAATGACCATTAGTGCGAAGTATATGATAGGACTACATGTACAGATAGTACAGGTACTAATTTCGAAGCTTCTTCCCAACTGGAATTATGGCTGATTCAGTATGAGTACGGCCCCGTTTGCGTTGGCTTGCTAGCAGGTATTTTGAACGTGTGGTTGCACATCTTGCATTCCATGAGATGGCAGTTGTTGTTCGCATCAAAATTTGTTTGTATGTTCACGCCATAGGAGAGCTCAATAACTGTGTCGTGTGGGAATGACTGTCGCGGCTTAGTGACCATGAGGATAAACGATAAGATACAAGTTAACTAAATGTAATGCGGAATACATCAGGTACACCAGGCCCTCAAGATCGGAGCGAATAGCATGTCCGAGAGAGCTATGGTAGCATGGAGGATCGACCCATCGCAGTGGATCAGTATTATTCGGTTTGCCTATCATATCGCCAGCGTGACTCAGTGTTATAACCATTTTAGGAAGGTTCTCACGACCCCCGCCCCTCGGACTCAACGGTGACTAGATTGATCAGAGATATCGAATACAAGGTACTGTTACCAGTGTGCTGGGCTAAAAGATGGTGGTTGATGTGAAATTGGCAAATGCGACATGATTTCTCCTTCCTTGCTGGCCTTGAGTATGCTTCAAAGGTAGCTACACACCTCGATTGAGATTGTTTGGGGGGCGGGGCATTGGCCATGACAAATTTATGCTGATGACAACGTGGTGATTCGAGTGCACGCGTGACCGTCCCTGACAGTTTTAGCAGGGATTGTCAACTCATGGCAGAGCTACTTGATCAGCAATAGGCTAATGCTCGGTTTTCTCTCGTTGTGCGATAGTCTCAGGGCTGAAATCCTGACCCCCCCGGTATACGACTCTGCTACTGTGATCAGGATGCAGTGATATCTGGATGGTTGCAACCTCCAGCATCAGAACCAGGATCAGAGCTCCTGGTAGTTCATGGCCGGCATCAGCGACTTCCTGTAGCACTCCTTCGACTTCTTATGGTGAGGTTTACGACGAAATATCCCACTTTTATCCTCTCACCTTGGTGACGCTGGCTGTCGTGCTTTTGTCCCTCCGTTCCACTCTTTATACCACTTACGCTCACTGAAAAGACAAACCACTCCTTTTTGTAATTTCATGCGACAGCTATGGGCTCTCGGGAAATTGATGATAGAGACTCCTCTATCGTGTATTCGACGTCGTCTGGTGGCGATGACTGGGAGCATGTTAGGGGCTCCGGAGACGAGTTTATGGGGACTACAACTAGGACTAGTGTCGAAGGGGCAACTGCAAAACTAAGATTCCGAGGTGAGGCATCCTTCTAACAGTCAGAATCACCCAGAACTCAGACCAATACCAGGGACATCAATTGAGGTATATGGGACGATAAGTGGGAAGAGTTCTTCTACGTACAGCGTAGATGGTTCTGACCCAGTTCGGTCTCACGTGGAGAAGGAAGACGTTGGGAGCAAGCCAAAGTTCCATCAATTGTATTTCGCCTCTCCCTAATCTTTCAAACGGAGAACATACACTGGAGATCACCAACGCGCGTGACGACACCGACCAACCTTTGATACTGGACTCCTTCGTTGTTCACTCACCGGACTCGGATATCTCTCCAATCACCACCACCGCCATTTCATCCAGTGCCTCTCGCGTTCCTAGCACGGTACCGCCGTTTAGCACGTTTGGAGGGCCTATTCCTGAATCCGTCCCACCGGAAACTTCCATTGAGCCGGTCGTGACGCCCCAGCAACGCCCAGACCCCACAACTGTGTCCGAATCACGGACTTCCACCCTAGCAATCACGTCCAGCCTACCTCGGAGCTCCACCGCGAATGTTATCATACCTCCACCCTCTATCCCGCCGGAGTCCACAACTGGATTCCTCGCTTCGCCCAGCCGCATCAGCGGAGTTCCATTCCCGACAACTTCATCTGATAGCACCCCGAGCACGCACCATACCCTAAAAGGCTCGCTCTCCAAACCTGCCATTGCTGGAATCGTCGTTGGCTGTTTGATACCACTACTTTTGGTTATCAGCTGCGCTTATGTCTGGCAAATGCGGAGGAGGACTCACGTGGCTCCTCCTCTTTGAGTCCTTATCCATTCGCATTTGCGTCAGACTCTAACAATCGGCGCTCGTTTGGGACTGTCTTGGATATCACGAGGCCTCCTCCCATCATGCCCGAATCAGTGCGGGGCCTCACTAAGCCCAAAATTACCCCATCACCCCCCCCCTCCAGCTGGTGGGCATCCTCATACAGCTGCCAGAGATAGCCATATTATCGCCAACGGGGCACTGCTTGTGTCACAACAAGATGCGAGGATGAGCCTGTTGTCGGCGGAAGATGGCTTCTCACAAACAGAAACTTTTGTCGGTGGCATGACGGGCAGCCCCACAACGAGTCCTTCTGGAGTTCCAGCTGGAACCTTGGGCCAGAGAAACGGGACTTTGAATACTGCAGAAAGAGGGCTGATGCAGGAAGGAAGGAAGGGGGGCCTTGATGGTTTGCCACCATACCCTGGAATCGCAATCTAGTCCTCTAAACCATTATAAGGAAGGAGCAGAAGGGTATAGCCGGGATGTCAAATGTAACGACCTCCCCCATCGTCCGCCTGTGCCTCGTGTTTTACATCTCGTCATTGACAAATGATAAGTGATCGCCCCCTAATATACTCAGCGTCTTTGAGCTTCAAGGGTCATGCCCTAAGTCTAGCCAATCAAAGAAATTTCTCTCTGCGGTATTTGGTGCGACCCATAAGTGCAGTCCACGTTGTCAGGAAACATGTCGGCGAAAGTCGTGACCGGAAGGGCAGTGTCGTCAACGAGAATGGTTTTATGGCTACCAAAATTTTTCCGCGAATAAATAGATAGCGAGCTGAGCCGACGGTAGGTAGGGATACCGATGCATGTACCTTGTTGTGGACGGGTGTCCTAGTAGCGACCTGTGATAGTCTTGGTACAACATTTGGCGCCCGCCTCCCCCATGGGTATTTGAAGACGGCGACATGATTCAGAGAGTGGAAAGCTACTTCCGAAACATTCCGATGGGACCGGGTGACACGCGGCGGTCACCACAAGAATAGGCTGATACACCCGCCCGGCCAGAAGCTGCCCAAAGGATGAAAAAAGCGGCCTCCTACGGATCGTGGACCGGCGGTCCCCTGTGATATGTCATTGGTACTAGGGTTGCAGAAAATTTTTTCAAGGTTGAATGTCAGCTCCCTGATGTGGAGGGTACATAACGGCCGCACAGGAAGGGAGGGGGATCAGCTTTGAGAAGACGCAATATGAGTGGCAGACAAGGTGAACACAAGTCCGTGATCCTGTGGTGACACTAGTGGATTATGTGTACATGTAATACTGTGGGCTTAGGTCCACGTTGGTTGTGGTCGGATTGAACCTAGAGGCTCTGTAAGAACAGTATGTATATACATACCGGATCGCGGGGTTGGTTGTCATTTCGGTAGGTACCACGGCGAGTAAGAGCATTTTAAGGGTCCGAGCACCAGGGGCAAGAATGTCGAAGTTCGGCACAATGACCCGCTCCGTCCCCGACACATATTGGTGGATCTGGTGGAGGTCGAGGTCACGATCTGTGGGTTGCTTCTACATCTATAACAGTGCCAGTTTGGGTGGAGGACAATGAATAGCAAAGATAGAACAGGGAAGTGCTTCCCGAGAGGATCTAGCCACGCCAAGGGTTCATGGATCTCGGGAACTAGTGTCCTGTGGCCCAGCCTCGAAAGTGAAGGTGTGTATCCGACTAAAGTGACACGGGTGCATGACGGCTCAGTGGAGTTTGATGGGTGGGGTGCTTGCCGTGAGGGTCTCTCAACGAGGTTAACATGCGCCTTGTTGTTGGAGGATCGAATAGCCAGCGATGCAACTAACAGCACGTTGTTTTAATTGAAATTGTTATGTTATCATGTTGTCAAGGGATAGTTTGTTCTAGGAGCCTGCGACCTTTCTTCCAAATAAGGGAAATTACGATTGGGATCTTGTGCGCTTGAATGCTGTACGTGGGGAATATGCAAGCCGGGGCTGACTGCTCTTGTTTCCTCTCTTCGACTCACTTCATAGCTGTTTAGCAATTTCCGTTATAATCAGCCTGTTCAAACCCATCATCATCACACCCATTCCCAAGCTTCATAACGCCCTCTACGTTCTGGACGCCTACCTGGCCCGATGGCCCTCGCAGGCGATTGCCCAATACTCGTATGGATGATATCGCTAAATCGCGAGTATACGAAAGAAGTGCGTATTGTCGAGCATGAGCCTTGTGTCGCCGTTACTCATGTCGGATCCAGGAATATGACGCTTGCCACGCCCTGGTTAAGGAGTGTGTGAAGCATGTTAATATACCCTACAAACCTGCAGACCCCGATAACTTTCGTGAGTTTCTGCCCCCATCCTCCGCCTCTTCCAGTGGACCTCGCTTATTATGCGCATCCCAGGTAACCTGATCACTAGTATGCTCCCATTGTTGATGATGCGGCATCGGCGGATACCGCGTGCGAAGTGGAGAGACTGCGTGACGCAGAACGGTAAGCGTTGGATAGAACAGGTAGGCCTGCGCTGAATCATGAGGAAACCATCTCAAAACTAGCCTTGGTTCAGGACGACCTGCCGCCCGAAAAGTTTTTGCACTCAATGATCGGATATCATCTGACTTACGACCACTCTCTCTGTGGCATGGCAATGACACAGGGGCCCCAAAAAAAGGTCATCAACATTGGCCTTGCGATCCTTATTCATAAGAAACCAAGCAAGATAACACTCTCGGCTTACATCGAATCGTTACAACACAAGGTTCTACCTCCTCTCGGCTCCATATTTACTCCGACTGATTTTAACTCCCGAACACCGAACAGCTGACACCGCTGGAACTCGCCTCCATTACTGCCGCGCCCGACCAAGACACTGTCCTTCGTCGGCTCTGCATTTTGCTGACACTCAAGTCATCCTATGCTAGGGCTATCGGACAGAATACTGCTTTTGACTGGGCACGTCTCGAATTTGACATGGAGAAGAAGTCTGCCACTGCCGACGGGCACGCGTTAACCGGCTGGGAGTTTCGAATATACCGTGCTAAACTGGGTGTGGCACGTGGCAACAAACTAGTGGAGGAGGAGTATCAGTGCTGCTGTGCGTTCTTCCGTGGGTGCGACGAGTTGAAGTTCATCTGGCATGAGTCGCCAAAGGACTTGGAAACATGGGTACAATTCATTAATATTGATCAGATGGTCAAAGTGATTCCGAAGCTCACTGCCTAACTCCGCTCAATGTATTACCATTATTTATCACTTCATCCCACGCCCAATGGCTCGAGCTGCTACAATATTGCATCGATAGGTGCAATAATCTCTTCTTCAGTGCCAATCACTGGCGTCATCCCGTCAGCGTCTAAAATGACGCTCGTTGAGATCTGAGATAAGTAATGACATTTCCCAAGTTCCTGAGTACGGTAGTACTGTACAACTCCCCTCTCGGCTTAAATCTGCTCGCCCTCCTGTGGCTTACTAGTTTCGGACCCTGACCGTGGCCTGGATTCATTAGCATCCCCGTCCATCGCCGCCTCCTTTGATAGCCGTCCGTCTGTAGGCATGGGTGGCCCTGAGTAATATCGACGCCCGTCTACAAGAGTTTATGAGCATTATATGCTGTATCTCTCCGTGCACCACCCTGCAGGTACTACTCACTCACGATATACCACATGGCGCTGATGACACCAAATCCGACAAACACGACCGAAGCATAATCTTTAATTTGGCCATTTGAAGCCAAAGTGCTGTTAAATCATACACGAATCTGATCAGACTGCACTACTCACTCATGGAAGTTTGCGTCACAGGAATGACGGCAGGCATCGAGAACAACACGAGTTCGAACATCACCCATAGTACCGCGAATGAGTTGATGAAGAAACCCCAGCGTCCAAGGTTGTAGGGAGCGCCCTGCACGAGACGGCGTTTGTCTACCAAGGACAGCAATACTGGCATCGCGTAACTGGCGCCCAGACAGATCACTGCGACTCCGACGAATGCATTGAAGGCTGCGGTTGATCCGAGAAATATCAACCCAAGGAGGACCTGAATTAGGGTTGCTAATAAGTAGGCGTTCAGGGGTACACCTTCGAGATAGCCACGATGGTTGACTGCGGAGAAAAATTTAGAACCAGGTATGGCATTATCTCGGGCGAAGCTCCAAGTAGCCCTCGAGGCGGCACAACAAATGGAGATGGCACAAAAGATCCCGATCATAAACACTATAGGTCGCGCCTGTTAGATTAGCGCGCGCTAAAAAGAACGTACGGGACGCACAGATGAATAGCTGTCCATCAACATCAACGTATCAGTTATCAATGATACCAACATTTCATTTATGAGCAATAGATCACCATTGCGAAACCACCAGATCGTGAACCCATGATTTCCGTATACAGAATGCCAATAGGTTGTCCACCGGGCACTTGTCATCTTATGAGCATTTGCGGAGTCCATCATTACCATCATGTGTCTCACCGGAGAGGAGCATATTGATACTAGGGAGTGTAAATACCACGGGAAGTAGGAATATAAGGCCGGTTATGAAACCAATAGGAACAGCCCATGCGAGTGCAGCGGGCACCTCCCGAGAAGGGTCGCGGACCTCTTCACACATGTTCGTAACTGTCGGCGTTAACGATCAGTACTCAGAGTATGGTGGGCACATGCTTGGGGACTTACTCATCCCATTGGCAGAATAGACGTAGGCTGATGTTAATATGAGCTATGCGGCCTTGAACCACGAGGACGCGGTCACTGTACCTGGCTATATGCTTTCGTCAAAACCTTTACGTTCGAATGGAGAGGAGAGGGCTTTACCGGAAGTAAGCCGATGAAGAAAGACCATCCTGGAGTCCAACCAGAAGGTGAGGGATCAAAGAAACCGAGTGCGAAGGAAGCAGGGCGACGACCAGCTGCTGCTTTCGCTTGATAGACACACAAGCATGACTTTAATATAACAGCACCAAGAGCATGAGTCACAGATAACCAAGAAAGGGTACACGGGGCCATTCACCGATCACCCCGAGAAGGGTCCAAATCGCTGACAGGATCTATCAGGGCACAGGAAATTAGATCAGTTTGAATTGATTATCCATGGTCAGTCACCACCCACGTCTACAGTCGGGAGTAATTTGTTGAAAAAAATGCCAAAGGCCGTCGCGAAAGAGGTGACAGCCAGGAATATAAGGTCTTTCTTCTCATCAGCCCCTCCCAAGCGAACTGGGTGTTACAAAAAAAGACATACAGGTTTGCCAAGCCGTAGCTACCCATTCAGGATGAAATATGCCGATACCAGCAATCAGCAACTGAGCTGTGCCCTGGAATCAAACATACTGTCAGATCGGTTTCGTGATCAGCCAAGTAACCACGTACGAAGTTGACAGACAAACTGATGGTCCACACGCCTACCATCGTCAACCATCCATTGATCCAAGAGCATAGTAATCTGAAGCGTGGGGGTGCAAGTCGAAAAGTCCAATAATACGCCCCAGCAGAAGTGGGATATTTTGAACAGATTTCAGCCTAGAGATAATGCGAGCGCCTGAGAAAAGAGCGAAACCATCGCGAGGCTGAAATAATTATCGTTTACGGCTTCGGACTTTTATATTTTATTTTATTCAAAGTCTTGACGTACCCCCAAATCATGACGGCGGGACCCCCGCCTACAAGGGCAGTTGCTATAGGTGTAGCTAGACCGAAAGCTAGCCAATAGGACTGAGAGGTGGTAGGTGATATGTGACAACACATTGAACTTACGAACAGCCATGATGGCTACATGCCAACAACAACAGCTAGATCAGAAAACAAAGGGTGAACACGGGGGTTCTGAGCTTACACAGCACCACTGGAGACTCGTTAACAACGTAACATCTGGACACGGGTGAATACGAGCTTACTGAATAAGATGTGTGCCAATCCCCTGGTCTGCATCCTAAAACTCAACCGCCAGCCTAAAGGTCCAAAGAAACCCCACGTACGCGCGTCAATTCTTGGGTATACCCAAGCTCCTTCAACCCTTGTATTACTTTCTTGCTGGTAGCAGAGTCCATGCCGTCGAGTTTCCCCCTTTCGTCCCCCGAGCCTGCCGAACCAGTACCTGTGCCGTACGTCGCATCCGCCTCCATGGTCCAATTGGTAACCAGCTACAAGTAAGATTCAAAGTTCCGGGAAGGAAAGCGGGGGGAATGTGTTCAGGAGTTGCAGGTCGTCAAAAGAACTCCCCTCTTTAATGCCCCCTGTGGACCCATCAATCCCCTTATCGGACAGGAGCCACACACCCGACCGGTCCTGCGAGCAGGCCTGGCAGGACCACATTGTGTTTGTACCATCAGCGTACAAGTAAGCACGTTCTTTTTCCACGAAGGGATATGGATCGAAGCTTCTCAATTCTATTATGAACAAGGTGTGAGAACCGCCATGGACGCGCCTAGTTGCAGGGGGATACGCAGGGGCTTTCTTGTGCAGGTGACCCAAGTGAGTGAGCGGCTCTTGCCTCACATGAAAAGTGGATTCTGCGATTGGTAGGGTTTTCGGGTTGTTGAAGCTCGTTGCCACATGCAATAATATCCAGTCTGTATGCAGTTGGAATCGGGCCACAAAGAGGATCCTTTCCAAAGCGCATACTCCTGGCCATAGCCCATATACAGAAGAATAGAGATGTTTGAGCGCCACGAGACGTGCGAATCAACGAGCCTGTGGAGCAAGCAGCCCGAGTAGAAAATAGAATGAAAGGCATCGATGATTCTTTGGGAGCAGATGAGATGTATATCATCAGGCCAAGTCGCTTTAACACCCGATACTCATATTTCTCAGGGTGTTCTAGAGGTTGCCCAACACGGCCTACCTTCCGCCAGTGAAGATACAAGTTATACTATGAACGTCTGATTGTTTGACCGGGAGTGCGCTTCCAGCTGATTAGGTCCTTTCCGCACACTACCTCTCGGATAAAGAAAAGGAGGGATGTGGTATACGCGGTATACACTGTATAAACAACACTAATGGAAATAAAACTCCGAACTCAAAAACTAAAGTGCGTCTAGAAGAGTATAATAGGAAGAAATTACTCAACGAGTCCTCATCTCATCATGGTTCATCAACCGCGACCTCCAATGGCTCTCCTACAACCTCCTTCCTAGAATTAATGCCGCACCTAGCGAAATGCAGAGCGCAATGCTCAGCGCAGGAGCATGCGCCTTCAGCCCCTGTGCACTATTTGGCACACTTCCTTTACTTGTGCTACCCAAATGCGCCGCCATACCACCATGTCCATTCGAGGTGGCCAATACAGAGGGGTCAACCGTCACTGTGTTAAACAGCTTCGTTCTTGCGGTGGTAGCGTATGTCGCGGACGGTGCACCCGAGTTCTCTGTCTGAGCGTTATCGGTAAGGAAGACGAGGGCAGCACAGGGTGACGGTATCTTGATGTTGCAAACCCTGGCAGCTGTGTCGCATGGGACGGTCACTATCTCTTCTGTGCCCACGGGGCGGCCATCTGAGGTAAAGTGATCACCAAAGGTCTATGGGGGGGACGCCAGTTAATGGTGGATCGGAAACCTTGGTAGCCAAATAAGTTACCTGGTTCGCCCAAGTGAAATTGCCTTTCTGGGCCACTGTCTGTGCCCGAAGGTACCTGAAAATCGTCAGCACAAAATTCTTCGAATTACGGACGGAACGTATCACTCACTTGACTTTTACTGAGGCGGGCGTAGTGCTTTCCTGACCGTTCTGACCGCCGATGGAAATGGAAGCGGTGACATCGTTGGCCCCAGATGGGTCGCTGACAAAGTTGATAAAGAGCACTCGGACAGGTTGGCCATCCTCGTAGATTGCATATGCGGGTGTAACATCGCTGTCCGAGTTGGCCAGAAGGTCAAGCACTTGCGATTTGTTCGATGCGCCGAGAGCTTCAGCCATCACAAGTGCAGGAGTAGTAGATAGGTCCGACAGTCCATTGGTGAAATTCGGATTGGTTAGTTGGGGGTGCTGAAGGTGCAATTCAGTTTAACAATTCATCGATCCTATCTTCTGTTTGAGACTCACGTGTGAAAGGCTAGGTAATAACGTCAGGATCGCAATTGTCATTGTCAATCAAGGAGCTTACGTTGTAGAACACATTCTGACCACCAGCGTGGAATAAGGCTCCAGTGAAATTGCTGTGGGCCATGGTCATACCGTAATCCAGGCCCCACAAAGCCGCACCGAATGAGTCACTGATACCGGCGAAGCCTCCGCAAGACGCGGTATTAGTTTCAAACATCATGAATGGTTTTCCTTTTGACTGAGCAAACAGGGTAGAGTTGAGGTAAGGTTGAACCAGGTTCCGTCCAGATCCGTGATGAAGGTATGTGGGGAACATATCTTGAGGGTCTCTCGGGGTTCCAACTCCGAATTGAGCGAAACAGTTGTCGGTTGGGTATCTGAAAGGGTGTCAGTCGCAGGTACATAAGAGTATACGGAGACAGTCAATACCGTTCAACTGCGAGGCTGACAAGATTCGGGGAGTAGGCGTCAACGAACCCAGTATTCCACACTTGTTCGGGCGTCCACCGCATAGCAATATTAGGTCCAATGAGAATATCGCGGTTCTTGGCATGGGCATCGTTGTTCATGGCCTGAAGCAGCTGTCCGAATTCGGTGAAATAGCTAAATTCATTGTAGCCTTCTGGGCGATGCCCATGGTCAACGTAAAGGTCCGGCTCGTTTCCGACCTGGATACCAATGAGACGGTCTCCTAGAATTTGTTGTCCCCTTTCCGCAATATCCAGCTTGAAATTCGTGACATCAAAGAATGGTACACCTAGGTCATATTTGAGACAAATGCTCATCCTGGAAGGAGGTAAATGATTACCGATGTACCAATGAACGTTGACGAGGGAGGAGATGTTTGCCATAAGATACAAAAACTCAGGGGTGAAAATCAAAGGTGGGGTTTGGGTCTTTGTCCTGGTTAGACACACCGCGAGGGCATGTAATAATAGAACGCACCGGGTTCGTCACGCCGGTTAGGTTCTTCTCCAAAATGCGACCATCGGGCGTGCTTTCCACAAGGGTCGCGGTCTCCTGAGTGTTACCACCCACCCGAACTTGAACGGACCCCGAGCGCTGGACTAGGTTCGCCATCAGGTTGAGGAAGGGGACCTGAACAAAGGATCTGCCACATGTTAATTTGCGGGTTTTGCCCAACATCACGACTGGAAACTCACGAATTCTTCCCAACTTTGAGACCAGTATCAGAGATGAACAGTTAGACTAGCAAAATGATACTTACGGATTTGATTGACGACAGACATTTCGATTGAAAAGCCAAAGAAATTACCATGCTGCGGAATGGAGGCGCCTGGAGTGCCACCATTCTGGAGTTGAATCGGGAAAGTTCTTGTTGAGGTCAGGGGGCGGGGCTGGGGCGGTCAGGACGGTGGGGTTGTAGGCAGCAGCACCGGTGTAACTAGCAGCGGCGCCAGTTGCCGTCTGGAAAGGATTTTGTCCTTGCTGGTAATAAACGGTTACGGAGGCCTGGGCATTTCCAAGCAATTGGAGGACGGCGCCAAGACTCAGGGCCAGCTTCCAAGACCACATTGCCGATCCGGAGCCAAGTGTATGCCAAGACGTAGATAGGAGCGCCTGTAGGTAGAGAGAAAAGGAGAGAGTGAAAATGACTGAAAGGAGTGCGGGGAGACGGTGGGTTGGAAGAAAACTAAGGAGCGACTCAGTTGACACGGCTTTGGTCGCTGGCTGGTTCTTTCCCACACGGCTTTGCCACACCCTCAATATATCTCAATATATTATCTCTGGAGTATCACCGTGAGCCGTGCATTCATACATCTGTTGCGACCCAACAACTCAGTCATGAGGCGAGATATCACTCCTACAATTTCTCCGGCTGCGCGTAGTCCTGGCCTGGAGGCCAGGCTTACCGCTTATTCAGCTCAGTCTAGTTACGCATGAGAGCGCTTGTACCGGCCATCAACGGTCCCCGGTCCGTCCCATAGCGACCCGTTTTCTCATGCATTTCTTATTATCATATACGAGAAGACACCGGGTATTCAATCTCTCGCTTCAAGATGTCGAAGGAACATGATATCAATGCGCAGACCGGCATCGACATGGTCAATGCCAGGTGCAAAGCGTCTATTGACGTGGCTCTGGTTCGCAACTTTCTTCACAGTATGCGTTCTGCATCCACCATCAACCCTCATTCCGCATCGAATAACGTTTCAAACCTATAGACGGACGCACCGAATGGGAGAAGAGGAAGACCATCCTTGATATTCTGAGCAATGATCCTGTGTTTGACAAAAGCCGACGGTGCGTTTTAACCAAATCCCATTTTGGCCACGACTCAGGAAGAAATCTAGAGATTTCTTGTCGAGGACTGAGCGCTATACGCGCGGACAAACTTTGACCAACCGCGTATACGAGCTACAAGACATCCATAAATGGTCCCAACAGGAAGTCAGCATCGCGATCAATAGCCTTGACGAAAGTCTGCCCATTGGTCTGCACAACGTCGGTAGGAGTGGCGCTTGCAACAGCACAAACTCTTAATTCACATTATCCTTTCAGCATTTCAGCCTGTCTTGATGTCCCAGGGTTCCCTGGAACTCATCAAGAATTTCGGTCCCCTTGTTACAAATCGTGGAGTCCTTGGTTGTTACCTCCAGACCGAACTTGGTCACGGCACCAATGTTTCGCGGCTGGAAACTATTGCAACTTATCTACCCGACACCAAGGAATTTGAGATCCATTCTCCTACTCTAACCAGTAGCAAGTGGTGGATTGGTGCGCTCGGCAGGACCGCCACCCATGGCGTTGTTCAGGCTAAGTTGATACTTGGCGGGAAAGACTACGGGCCACACTTGTTTTTCGTCCAGTTGAGATCTTTGGGTAAGATATCCCCGCCGTCTCCTTGCTTGGGTGATCCTGATGTACCCTAGATGATCACAAGGCTATGCCTGGCATTATAATGGGTGATATTGGTCCCAAGGTCCCTCAATGGCTTCGCATCCACAGACAACGGCTTCGCTCGATTTGACCATGTTCGCATCCCCAAAACGTATATGCTTTCAAAGTTCGCTCAAGTCACCGATGACGGCAAATATATCCAACCACCTCATGCAAAGCTCAGCTATGGAGGGGTGAGCTCACGCATATTTTACGAATAACGAGCGTACCTAATTGCACACTTGTAGATGCTGTATATTCGCGCTAACATGATCGCTGGTGCTGGATGGCTCATGGCAAAAGGTATGACACATACAGTCTCCGTTGAACAATCATTAATTGGCTTTTCAGCTGCTACTGTTTCTATTCGTTATGCTACGGTTCGTCGCCAGGGCGAGGAGGGTCCTGATGGCCTGGAACGTCAAATCATCTCCTATCCATCGGTCTATAACCGTCTCCTACCCATCCTCTCACATGCCTACGTCTTCATTCATCTTGGGAAGACCATGGTTTGTTTTCTCCTTCCCAGACAACATCTAGGATGACTCATCCACCCCACTCCAGATCCAGTCATTTGAAGTTATGTCTAGCCGCTTGCAGACGGGCGATGCCTCCCTTCTCGCAGAGATGCACGCCACTACCAGCGGCCTCAAAGTGCTCGTCTCCTCAACCGGTGTACAAGACCTTGAAGTTGGCCGACGCTCAATGGGCGGGCATGGCTACAGCGCCTTCTCAGGTCTCGGACATCTCTACGCGGACTACCTCCCTAGTGCAACGTACGTTTTCTTTTACCCCTGGTCTGGTGCGAACATTTTCTGATATAGGTAGAGAATAGTTATGAAGGTGACAATTTCGTTCTCGATCAACAAGTCGTACGCGCCGCGCTCAAATCCTATGCAAACATCCTCAAGTCCAAGGACACCACCAACCTATCGCCATCCACGGCGTACCTCCGTCTTTTGATTACGAATAAAACTCCGCACACCCCTTCTGATGATGCTTGGAAAAACCCTGCGACACCAATCCTCCTGCTCGAGTGGCGTGCGGCATTGCTTGTACGCGAGTTCGCACAGAACCTTCAGGAACCAGATGCATCTGCCGCACAACGCGTTGCGAAAGCTGTCACTGAGGCGTTTGTTGCTGCTCGTGTTGGTGAGATAATTGAGAGTTTGCCCAATGTACTTGAAGGGAAGGGGAACGAAGTCAAGGTTGTGGGAAAGCTTTATCTCTTGGTATGTCCCGTCCTTAACCTCTACTTGAACTACGTCGAGACAGTGAGACGTTAACAGTATCTACTGACGACTCTCGAAGCTGGAATTGTTGATTTGCTTTCATTCGGTGTACTTGAGCCGAATGGTGGACCTGTTCCAAGGGATGTGACACGTTCATTACGGCTAGCGGTCAAGAACCTCTCTCTGGAGATGGCTCCTGAAGCTATTGGTTTGACTGATGCATTCGGGTTCACGGACTGGGAGTTGGACAGGTCTGCTCACTCGCTCTTGTTTGATTGACTACCACTGACGTTACACTCCAAGTGCTCTGGGAATATATAATGGTAAAGTGTACGAAGAGCTCTGGAAGCGTGCACAGGACGAGCCACTGAACCAGACCGAGGTCCCTGTCGCCTATGAGGTATGTTGTCACCCTCAATAAGACGCAAGATTTCGTCCCTCATTCCGCTGGCAGGAGTCTATCAAGCCGATTCTGCAACGTGGTCAGCGCAGGGCAGCTGCGCTGCGATCCAAGCTCTAGACCTTCCCAACGCAACATTCCGAATTCCCTAACCAAATGGTAGCCCAACTAGCTAGCTCATGACATGTTGAGAGGGATAGGATGAGTATCCAATATTAGATGATGCCATGCACTTCTCGATATCGGTGAGGATATAACCAGGGAGCGTTGGGGGTGTGCATGCCGGGGGTGGCAGGAACTCATTTCCAAGCATAGGAATTCCAGGAATTTCTTTTGTTAGAATTTTGATATAAACATACAGTCTCCACATTTTATTTCCACAATAACATACTAAATAAACATCCAATAGTCACCACATTTTAGGGAGACCATTAGAAAGTATAGTTCCTACATTCTGTAAATGCCTGCACCTGTAGAATTATCAGGGGGCCACCAAAAATGTATGTTTAAATAAAACATATGTGTGCTTTGTCAGGGAGCTTATTAATGCTCACTAAATTCAGATGTACTATTTTTCACCATATAGTCTACTTTACCCAAAGGGGTATCATATATTCTGTAGATCAATTGGTGTCAAGGAAAAACCACCGCTTGTTTAACAAGAGTGGGCTTATGTTGCTTTTGTCATATCTCCCAAGTGACTGAACTTCCTCACATATAGCTCAGATATGTTGTTCAGATATATAACGATAATACATGTACAGACTTTTGAACCTCTAGGTTCATCAGGTGGCGACTTATAGCATTTTGGAAATCGGAAAAATCGGAAATGTATATATAATGTTTTATTAATATCTCAGGAACAATTAGCCGGACTTATACCATATTTGAATATGTTATCCCTATCACGAGGGGCAACGCATTTATTAAGTTTCATGCTACCCTGTTTGCTCAGTCAAAAGGAAAATCATTCACGATGTTTGAAACCAATACCGCGTCTCGCGGAGGCTTTGCCGGTATCAGTCGCTCGTTTGGTGCAACTTTGTGAGGGCCTGGATTACGATATGACCATGGCCCGTGGCAATTTCACCGAAGCCCCTCGTGCTCAGAATGTGTTCTACAACGTAAGATGATAATTGCGATCCTGATGTTACTGGCCTTTCACACCTGAATCCCAAACCGAAGATAGGACCGATGAGTTGTCAAACCGAGTTGCACCTTTAGCATCACCGGTTAACCAATCCGAATTTCCCCAAAGGACTATCAGTGTTTCCTGCTGATGATTTCAGTTACAGAGGTTGCTCTTGGAGGTACTCGAGACCAATGGGGTTTTGGGGTCCACCCTATTGGTGAGCTGATCATGGTACCACATTGCAGCCGAAGTCGGGGAATAAAGATGTTTTGGCAGAGACGTTACAAACTCATTTGCAAATATCGAAGATGGCTTGAACTGTGGTTACTAATTATCTCACATTGTCCGAAAGATCTTGATGTATTCTGTGTACAATAACCTAGTTTGACCTTGATTCCTCAGAAAACGCTATGAAGCAGTTGCTTCTCCATCGTTCATCTTGACCCGCTTTACAGTTGCCTCCAATGCACCTGCTGCCACCAACGTCGGTGGAGCGTTGACCCCCCTCACACCGACATCTGGTCCACCATCAGGCTCAACTGCTCTCTTCCTCTTCTCCCCAGCCTGTTCTCCCGTCTTCTCTATAGCCGAAGCTGATTCATTCGTGGTGGATTTTCCACTCTGTGATCGATGTCCAGAGCGGCCGCCGCGTCCTCTTGCACCACGTTCTCCCCTTGATCTCCCTCGCCCACCCCTGCCGCCTCGCGTTGTGGAATTACCATGTGTGCCTGTTGCGGTGTTTAGGGCTGCCCTTGCTGCCGCTTGGGCACGTTCTACTTGAAACTTCTTCTCATCTTCCTCTAATTATCGCATGGGATCAGTACCAATGCATTCAAGAAGTGGCAGGGATGAGAGACTGACCATTAGGTACCACCCATGTGATGGGTTTTTTGTTGACGGTCTTTACAGTCTCTTTGACGAGCGTAATATCCTCGTCTGACAAAACTTTGTGAAAACCTACGAGACCAAAGTCGTCGCCGCGGGAGTATTTGATAAAAGGAGCGCGGGCATCAAACTTGGCCTTCAGAGGATCCTGGGGGCAATGCATACGTAGGTGTATTACGGAGCTGGGAAGGGCATGCTCACCTTGATCTCTGCCCAGGAAACATCTCCACCACAACCATCAAATCTCAACGTCGCGCCCCTCACGAATGGCACGTCCTCCGGATTGACAGTGCCATTTCCCTCAGCTATCCTTGCGAATGAGAATATTTTTCCCCATGAAATCAAGGAAGATCTCTTTGGCGGGCCCGTCGTCAGCTTTCTTGTCAGTTCCACTGGTAGAGGTTTTGCCCCGTGCCATTTCTTGGAAAGCGTTGAAACCACGGGGACGAGACATCAATTCACGCCGATTTTTGGCAGCTTTTCCGGTGAGGCCTTTTTCTTTGATCTTCATTTCACAGTAGTCTCCCCTGCAAAAGTAAATCGATGCTCAATGACACTCGAGGGATTTTCAAGAAAGAAACCCACGTACTTGCTCATAGTAAGCAGCTCTTTTCCTTCCCATGTGGGCTTCGGGTCGGCCTTTAAGAATGCTTCGACGCTTGAAAAGTCCGCAAACTCGACGAACACCGAACCCTGTGTACCAATGTATAGATAGGTTACGTCAGTCCATCGTTTCGCAACAAGGGGTATAGTGACCTTAAACTTCTTTTCTTCATCCCTCCTCATGCGGACAGCATTTGTCTTACCGTATTTGGTGAAGAATTCCTCGAGACGAGTCTGCAGCGTCGGCTCTTCCTCGTCAAACCCTTTCTAGCGTCAACGCAGAGGGTCAGATGGATGTTTGGCCGCAAATGTCTTTCCACGTACAGCATAGATGCTCCTCTCAAACTGGTTTTTTGGTTCTTTCACCTCTGTCTTCCTGCGGATGTTGGTCTTGGACTCGTCGACTTCGAGAAGAGCGCTTTTTCGTACAGCTTCGACCAACCAGTCAGTGTCTTCGGACTGGTATTCACGCATGCGTTTGAACGAAGCAATGGTTTTGATAGGGACCCAGTGCTCTGGATTTTTTGTATGTAGAGTCCACATGAACCTAAGCAATTCGCTGAGCGTGTTGGTCCGATATGGAGAAGTTCATCGCGTACTTGTCATACGGCAAGTTCGAGTCGGCAAAGTAGAACTCAACTGCAAAAAAAGAGCGCTAGGTCAATGTCTCGTGTACTTTTGAACCGTAACGAAACTGACCTTGGCGCATGGCCTTCAACATTTTCTCACCATCCCCTATGGCTGCTCCTGTCTCTGCAGGAGCTTTCCCAGATGCCTCAATGGCAGTGTCTGCCATATTGTTTGTGAATGAATGAGATAATTTATTAGATAGAAGGAGGGGGAAAGATCGAAGGGAGTAGAACGAGTTATCTGCAAAGAAAACAAACAGCTGAGATCGTGACCGATCAAGGCGACTACTTCCTAGGGTTAGGGTTCCCCGCCTGCAATTGCGGACTAAAAATAAAGAACATGTGCGGTAAATACACTCCGTCACACTTGTTACTTGGCGAGAGATTTCACGGAGGAACCTCGCTAATCGAATACCCGAGGGGGGTAGGGTATTGGTCATCCTTGCCATCCCGTCAGCCAGGCTGATCATCACCCTTTCAGAAGACAACGACGTCTGTTTAAATTGAAGATCCTCAGCACCAGTGCAAGCATCGTAGACCCCATGATGTACCAGCCGACTGCTTGACGTAAAATGTGGCGGGGAGAACATCCTAGTCACCCTGCCCACTCACGATAGGAACAAACAAAAAAGAACAATAAAGTTTTATTGTTTCCTCAGGGAATCCAACCGCAGCGATATCTGCTTGAAATTTGGCCCTATTCTCTCCCTCCATTCGTTATCCGTTCCTTTGGTGCTAACGTCCCAGGAGAACTTGAACCTTAGTCTCTCTAACGCTGCCGGTTCAGCAAATCCGTACCACTCAAAGTTGGACCGACAAGTTGATCCGTCAGTGTCACTGCTCGCACTCAGTCTCCAGGGGAGGTGAGTGTATCATGAGTCATGACTCTATCCATTATTGGCGCACATCCAGAAATGCTCACCTCTCCCAACATGGTGTCACAGGTGCTATAGGACGACGACTGTGGCGGATCTCCCATCTTAGGCTTCCAGTCGCTTTCTGATCGACTTCAACCCGCGTGTTCAACCTCCCGCGGCACCACACTCTTTTTAAACACTGTGGCATCTGACTGACTGTCCCTTCGTCGATAAATTCATGGCTTACATCCTCTTTGTTACTTATTATCTGACCCTATGCACCTCCGCCGAATCTAGCGCATTGCATCGTCTCCCAGCGCAAGATCCGCTTCTCGGTGGTTCAAACTGGTCATCAAAGCCGTTGAGGGACGCTACCAGTCTAAAAGTACCTTACCAGCAACAGAGGCGGGACGACGCACGATATGTGTTTATGCATCACGTACGTTCACGGTCTCTGTGATGCGAGTTTTTAGCCTACTTGTATGCCTGCACAGATCGTCGGAAGTGGGTATTGGATTTTCTGTCATGATCTCTGACACGCGTCATTGATAATTGTTGTTGTCAATTTTAGACACGTGAGTCTGTACTTAGCGACCCTAGATTCAAGCCTACTCACTACGGTACTCTGTAGATATGATTACACTGTGGACAGCTGGAAGAACGACATTCAACATATGAAGCTCCGGCGGCGTGTATGTTTACCCAGCATCCCCTAAGCCCTCACTCAATCATCTCCTTCTCATAAAGTGACGCAATCGCCCTCAATATCGGCTCCGAATCCTGGCAGACCAGCCAGTTGCGCAATGCCTACACTGCCGCCTCTCAGTCTGGCACTAATGTAAAACTCTTCTTGTCTGTCGACTTTACAGCCTTTCCGTGTGACGTGGATACTGTAGTAAACGTCGTGAATCAATTCGTTGACGACGCGAGTCAGTTCAGGGTACAAGGCCGTCCTCTCGTTTCATCTTATTCTGGAGAATGTCTAGGGAATGCCGCATGGCAGCAGATCAAAGATCGGACGGGCAGCTATTTGATGCCTTTTATTCCAGGGCTTGAGGGACAATTTGGTAATTGGAATAGCTTGGACTCATGGCTTTGGTGAGTTCTGGGAAACTCCATGACTTAGAAATGGAGCTTATAAAAGATTAGTTGGGGTTGCGCATGGCCCCAGGGAGACACGGAAAAATCCGTGCGTACATTCTGGCTGCCTGCTTCTTGTGCATTGAGTTTACTTACACCTCAGAGCCTCGATGATGAATATTGTACGACCATTGTTTTCCCTTTCGATCTTTCACTGAAGCCCGACAAGATCTGGGTCAACTTGGTTCAATCAAGTTCGCGACCTCTGTCAGTCCCTGGATGTTGTAAGTTCCAGATTACCTATCCCACTTGAGAACGGGCCTTGTTTATTTTCTGCAACGGAAGTGCCCATTATGGCTACAAGAACTTCTACCAACGCGGGGATGACTGGCTCATTGCAAACCGTTGGGAAAAAATAGTTGAATTAAGAGGTCGTATTTCCATGGTCGAGATGCTTACATGGTAAGGGTTAACCGGCGTTGTGAGTTGGGCAGAATTCTAAATCCTCTGGCCAGGAACGACTTCGGCGAGTCCGACTAGTAAGCTTGTGTTCGTCACCCATATCCCATGAGTAACGAAGACTCGTAGCTTTGGCGAAGTTAAGGGTGCCCTGCCACAAGGTACGACTTGGGCTGACGGATTTTCCCATTTGCCTTTCTTCGAGCTTTCGAAATACTACATCGCGGCATACAAGACCGGAAGCTACCCTGCTATCAACGTATGGCCCCTTCGTAACGCAGCCCTCGTGCGCCGATCAACTAACTAGTCAAACAGGAAGACGTTATCTATTACTGGGCACGCCCTCATCCAGCGCAGGCCGCCGCTTCAGCTGATGCGCTGGCACGACCTTCAGGTTACAACTATGCTGAAGTGAGTTCTGACATCAGCCATGAGGCATTTCTGATAGATTTATGAAGGATAATCTATGGGCCCTTGTGCTCGCAATGCAACCTGGCACAGTGACCTTGACTTGCGGAGGCTTCCACCGAGACATTTTCGGTACAATCTGGTGTTAATAAGCTCAAGATTCCGCTATCGCCTGGCAAGATTACAGTCTCGATGTCCAGAAACGGACGAACGTTCATCAACCAGACTGCTTCAAATTTTTCATACAACTCAGATCCCCGGCTTTGTGAGCCATCTTGCCAAAATATGCCCGGAGATTTTTAAATTTGATATTACAGATAACTACAATGTCTACGCTGGTACCGCGAGTAAGTCTGCGTTCTCTGGCTCTATGATCTCACCGTCGCTGATCGTCGTTCCAGGGACAAACCCCGATGAGCAGAACCCGGCATACCCTTCACTGACGACCACATCCTTGGTATCCCCTCCACATTCACTGACAACCACGTCCTTGGTATCCCCTATACATTCGTTGACAACCACATCCTTAGTATCCCCTCCACATTCGTTGACAACCACATCCTTGGTATCCCCTCCACATTCGTCGACAACCACACCCCTGGTATCCCCTCCATATTCGTTGACAGCTACATCCGTTGTATCCCCTTCACCATCCGTCCATGTACCAGATGCTTCCTGGGTATACGAGGGCTGCTTTCCCGACTACTCACCTCGCACGCTTCCTGGTCTCTTCACTCGCGATGAGGCCCAGTCGTTAAACAAGTGTATAGCGACATGCATAGCAGGCCGGCTTCACTACGGCAGGAGTGGAATATGGGGTGGAATGTTTCTGCGCGGATGGCATAAGACAAGGCATCGAAAGGGTTGGGGAAGAGGAGTGTAACATGGCTTGCGCTGGTGCCGGTAGGTGACTGGGGGGCCGCTATGTTCATATTCCGGACATTAAAATTGATATTCTCCACTCCTAGCCAACGAGACTTGCGGAGGAGGAAATCGAATCAGCGTCTACTCTTTGTACTCGGCGACATCGAGTTCACCCCCGAAGGACCACGCTCGCCTCTACAACCACTAACTCCTTGACGAGTTTATCCGCGACCCATACCACTGGGGTAAGGACGACCCCAGTGCCTAAACCATCCAGCGGTTTTGGTTTATTATGGATGTGTCGAGGAAGGAACAACTGGCTCACGTCGGGCATTGACTGGCGCAAGGCTCTCAAGTACTGACATGACACCAAAGATGTGCCAGGATTTTTGTGTTGGCTATGTTTTTGCTGGGCTCGAATCCGGGTAGGTGGCTTCTCAAAGTGTAATATTCTGGCTCACAGAAAAATCTATATGTCCGATAGTCAAGAGTGTATGTTCAACCCTCTCGTTGTCCCTCTGATCATTTTGAGACTAAATAACGCTGGATAGGTTACTGCGGTAACACGCTCACAAATAATGGAGCAACTGGAGCGACTACTTCCTCGTCAAGGTGTTCGATGCCTTGTGCAGGAAATTCATCCACAAAATGTGGCGGCGAAAGGTCATTGAGCGTTTATCTCGCTCCTGGTGCACCCCAAACGTCGCAAACTGTTTGTTCTTTGGGCTCTTTGTCTATGACAACACTGTTATTCACCTACTTGGTTTACATCATTCTGCTGTACGAGGGGTTGCCCATGATAGACATCGTGTAGCTGGCTGTGGCAGAGATAATGCCTTACATATATCGACCTCATGGTTCCCCTCAGCTCCGAGAAAGGCGGACTCTATGCGCTTGCTCTCCCACTCAGTGGTGCGGAAACACTGGTTAAGGTCAACACCGCCCTTCCCAACACCCTTCTGGTTCTTATCCTTTATGTGGGTTGTTACTGTATTGATAGGTGCCTCCCCTGAATTGCTCTTGCTGTTGACGCAAAGTTGTGGCTGTTGCTTGCCTGGTTGTGAGCGGGGTGTAAGTGAATGCAGCGATGGCATGCCAGCTCCAAGCTTGTTGCTAGTTCGGATGACCCATAGACAACCTGAAAAACACTTGGTGATATCGGGGTGGTTATGCGGCTTCTCGATTCCTTTCTCTGACTTGAAGACCTTCTCCAATTTATAGCTCTGAGATTTTCCTGGCCCCGTTGTCATTTTTTCCCTCACATTGCTGCATATCCTCATAGCCCAGTGTTACTGTCTCCGATATTCTGAGATATTGTTAAGTTAGTGATGTGTTTAGCATCTAATAGCTTTCTCCATAAGACAACATGGAGAATGGAAGTAATAGCAAGATGGTCAGGACTACAGATTGCCCTATTCCCACGGAAAGGCTTGAATGTTATACCGACTCCACAAGACTCCTGAGAAAAGCGAGAAATGAGATGACGTCTGGAAACTGTGTTGACACACGTTCGAGTTAAGGGAATATGGGGCAAAGTGCTATCACACAAACTAGATTAGGAGGTTCCCTTATGGCGTCGGGGTGAGCGTGGATCATTGAAGAGGAGTGTAAAAGCCGCTTGTAATGGTACGTGATCCCCACCGGCTGCTTCTCTCTTTCAAACTGACGTCGATGCTTAGGGACCCACAGGTAACTCGAAGGAGATGTGCGGAAGAGCTTGGCATACGAGGAAACCACAGTAATAATTTGGGATCGGAGAATTCTGTGTCCAGGTGACATATGACTACTAGGAAGACACCTTCAGCGACATCCCATTGAATTATTCTTGAGGAAATACCCATTTTGTTCACCTTTCTTGTGGCACCCTCTTTTCGCATGGTCTCGCTTCCGACTTTGCCTGACTGCTATTGATCTCGAGAGGATCTGGGGTGCTGATTTCACTCCCGTCGATCAGTCCACACAATAGATGAAAATGAGTCCGTGGCAGGATTCATAAAGTAGTTCACATATGTAATATACGGCAAGCGGGACGGCAACTGCCGTCTAGCGAGAATATTCGCCGAATAAATTACAAACGGACAAAACTGTGGCAACATAATGGTGATGGTGGTGGCCAGATCTGCAGGCCGGCTGCAGCGTGAAAAGAAAAAAAAATCTGGGGCATTTTCACCGGTTCCACGCCGAAGTGTTATCAGGACCTTGGCAGCTAAATTAGGGCGAAATCTACTCCAAGGGAAATATCAAATGACTCACGTTAATAAGATGGGAAAGGAGCGGTACCAATAGCTAGGGTTCAAATGAACAGAGGCATCGTCTCGGTTTGACATTGGCGCGCGCAGGGCACTTTGAATGCTCGTGCCCAAGGCCACGAGGCCAAGACTATATGGTTAAGGGATATATTGTCAACCGTAAATGGTATTGCTGATCACGAGTGAAGGGAGCCAGTACGGACCTTCGTGCTCACAGTTACTACACGTTGTACTGAAGGAGCATGGCCAAAAACTGTCCCTGACATCGGTTTTCCCAGCACAAGAAAATTGGTCATGACGAAACTTGTAGCATATCGGATGCGGGTCCCGCGAGTTGGTGCTCTAGGTGCCGATCACCATTCAGTTTATTTGAATATGATCCGCAAACCAGGTTTCTGGTTGTTATACCAATATTCAGTTACTTGTGACTGATTCAATAATCGAAATCCAATACCAAGGTGGATGCCGAGTGCTGAGAGTTATATCAGCATGACGCACGTTTTACTACAACTTCATATAACTCTGCGGAAAAGGTCATGAGGAGGTGCAAGGTGTTGCCTCTGAGGGCATCACCTGGTACGAGCGGCCTTGATCCATTGATCAACTGAACAAAACCGAAAACGTTCAATGAATATGAAAGACATCCACGCCTTATCTTGTTTCTCCTTAATAGGAAGGGACAGGACGGTCCTTTCCCCATTGAAGACCACTGCTCTGTCGCATCCGTCGGACGCTAGGCTCTCGTTTTAGCTAGGTGCTTCTTGAATAACTATCAGCCTCCTCATCAGAACTCGCTGGAATGAATCAAAGAGGTCTGACACGCCACTATGCATCACGTCAAGGCCCCTAGTCACTCACAAACGACAGCGGTGGAACTAAAATACACATGGTTTCCCCTACTGTTCAAAATGTGGTCATTCGCTGTCACCGCAAGGAAGCGGCAGATGTTGTGACGAAAGTATTTCCCCTCTCCAATTGTTTTACCCACTCTCACAACGATCAGCCACTGTCGAGACAAAGCAAACACTGCAGATCAGAATATATGGCAAGTCATTGTTCACCCGAAGTTCAAACGTCCACCCACCCCTTATGTTTCCAGAACCCGACACAAAGAGACATCGGAGGTTCACAGGAATCCCCGATTGTTCGACATGATCTGCCGACAAGCATCTGGGCAGTTTATTCTCACCAGACACATGCGAACTACGGCTTGGCACAAGAGGAGGATCCCATTCTACCCGAAGTCACAACATGATGTCAAGTCATTAGATTCCGGCTTTGCTTCTGAGCCTTTTTGTGTCGCCGCATTTTCGCCGGTACAGTTGTTCGGATAAGGCCAACCGCGTCGCTGTGTTGCTGAGAAAAACGCGCTCAGGACGCATATAGGTGATTTTCCCACTAACTCCTTGCGTCTACAAGATTCTGTCACCCCCCCCAGGCCAAGTCAAGACGGTGCGGGGATAAGTGTATGGCGTTCCTGACCGCATTATTGGCCCTGATGCTGTCGAGTCGAGCGATAAGATGGATACCGAACAAATACCTCAGTTTTTTCCCAACTGCCATTGACCGGAGTATTGAAGTTGCATGCTATTTGGAGGCTGGGAACAAGAGAATAGAATGTATCAATCGATCACCTTCTCCCCCCCCCTCCACATAAAAATGAAGCAAGGTTTGCGACGACTAATCAACAGTTTTCTGATCGTCTTATCTTTTATAGCCCGGCGGGCATCAAGACCGACAATCTTGACCGATTCTACGCCGCTGCACATCCTATTTAGAGGTGTAACAATCTTTCATGACAGGGCCACACTTTTTCGGAGGCACATCCGACGATGATCGACATGGAATAATAATTGCATAACAACCAACAGGCATTCCGATCTCTTCGCAGCTAGCAAAGAGCGGACTTCTAGTATACGAATGTAACATGGACATAAAGAGTGCGCCATGTTGAACTCCAAGATATACGGTTAGGGGAGGGGGGGGGGGGAGAAGGGGGCTTCCTATTAGCCAACAGCTGTTACACGTCCAGATACAAGAAGAACACAACTTGGGAAGCCCCTATAAAACATTAGTCCTCTAGTCGATGCTTCGCGTACTCGACGAAATCATCGATAGTTGAGGGCCAAGCAGCTAGTAAAGGGTCAAAACAATAAAGGAACATAGAAAGAGAGAAACGTTCTCACACTCATTGTCGTAATTGGAGAAACGGCAATCGATGGCACGAATGAATTCCAGAAACTGGGGCACGCAAATTGGGGAGATTAAAGATCCAACAAGTGATGATAGTAGCGCAAGGGGAAGATTAATCTCACCATCTGCCATGTGTCTCTACTGACCCCTTTGCCCCCCCTTTCTCGGAGGAAATCAAACCACCATTGGGTGTACTGTTCCTTCCAGCCTTGGGCCTGATCAGAACCGTCCATCCTGACGTCATGATTACGATCGAGTGAAGTCGGGATGGGGACGTGAGGGGGCGATGACCTGTGGAATATGGTCGAGGGAGGTTGAGCCGAGAGGAGAAAGTGCGCCGCCCTGTAAACCGTGAGGAAGGAGGAGTGTCCAGAATGCTTGTGCAGTGTCTAGAGCTTCAAAAAACGAATTCTGGGTTAGCACCCACCTCAGCTTGGATAAGAGGGACGGGGAAGGGCGGAGAGAAATCAAGTGAAATTAGGATGCTGGCGTACCGAGGCTACGCTGTCCATTCACTCCGAGCAAAATCAAAGGTATGGTTGTAGACCCTCTGGAAATATTCCGGGTCGGAGGCAAGTTGATCGCGTTTTCGAGGTAGGATCTCCCTCATACTCTGTATGGAGTCGCATCTGGACAAGCGGAGTGAGATGATTGGTCTTCTGCGAATGGCCGGGTGGTAGATAAGGAGGCATACCGTAAATTTTTCCAACCGCTTACCCACCCATCCCTAGTCCACTCCCCTATTCTCGGTGATTTCAGTTCGTAGGCCACGGCGAGCATGACCACATCCTCAGGGTCCACAGCAAGGTCTTCGCACAGCTTGATCGTACCATCGACCGAAATCTCGTCGCCATCTGGATCTTTAGAGGACAAGAAGCGCGTTTTTTGAGCGTTGCAGCTAAAGTCTCCTTCTTGATCGGGATGATCTGACCTTTGTACTTGTCAAAGAGTTTGTTGAGAGAACTTGTCGATGGCACTCTGGACGAGGGCATGGTGATCGAGGACGACGACGAAGTATCACCATAAAAAGCATCTATGGCGACATCTAATCTTTTGTACCTTTCCAAGAAGTTTTTGGCCTCTTTCCTGCTGTATTGCGTGAAGAAGGGTGAGTGCTGGATGTGGCCCCGCAAAGTATCGAGGGAGCGGGGGGACTCACGACGCCCCTGTTATATTACAAAACATGCCAACATTGTCTTCGTTCTTCTTGTCTGGCATGATTACTTCGGTTATGCCTTGCCTGAGTTGGCAGTTGGGAAATGTGTTAGGGACCCAAAGAAGATAAAAGCCCACGTGCTAAATCGCAGAGTCAGTCGTGGCTCAATTACGGGCTCACAGACGCAGTACTGGTACCGATCCAGTTACCAAAGCAACTGGTGTAACAAAGGGCAGACCAGAGCCGACGATGCAATGGAAATCCGGGCTGGATGACGCTGGGAGAAGCTCTGCCGGAGACCGGCTGGACATACGGGCGGTCTATCTGACTTTGAACCTCCGCGGCTGTCTCCGGGGCCCGTCTCTAGCGCGCGAAAAGTGACTACTCAAGTAGATAGACATCCTCCGCGGTTGCGAATAGCGCGACAGGAATGAGGCGCTGTCGTCCAACCACCGAGCAACGAGCCATTCTTTACGTGCGCTACAGCATATCCTACACCTGTGAAGGGCCTCGGTCTGGTGGAAAAGGCGATCCCTGCCTGTGTGTGCCAACAACGACGACGTCATTGGCCAATATGAACTTGGGATGACAGCTCTGGGTAGAACTACTCGGGCCCGTCAGAAAGCAGATATGTACGCCTTGGGTTCTCCCCTGTTGTCGGTTCTCTACTACTTACTCATTATCTTCCCATCAAGAAAATGACATGACATGTCAATATGTCAGACTCAGGGCTGCGATACTATATCTGGGTGCGGGACGACCCTTGGTCATCGACGAATATGTCCATTGAGCCCTACATTTACGGCTACATAACATCACAACGTACATAAGTGAGTGAGGAAAGCTATGACAATGTTGCAAGTATGGGCTTTCCGGAATTAACGATGACCGCCGAGCTTGACAGTCCAACGCCATCGGTGGCAGGCTTGTTCCTCCTCGGGTATGGCTGCGAGCGAGCGCGACAAGCATGCTGAACTCCAGGGCAATTTTGTTACATATGCGTCTACAGCGCGCCCTTGTGGGGGGTTTGATGGTATCTCTCGCGCGCTGAGTGGTTTATCGAAGATCTCGTCGTTCAGAGTACCGCTCATATCCATCATACCGCTCATGATTTTTTTTTGACTAGTTGGGCGTTTCCCACTGACCTCCCTTGGGACATTTTGTGTATCTGCTCCATGGTTCGCGGGTCAAATGGCAAGCGCTTGCGTTGCCACCCGGCGCTAATTCAAACAAAGCGGGGCCCGAAATGTTTCTGGGAAATTGCAGATGTCAAGTTGCCCGAGGTTTACGACATTTGATGATCCTTGACTTTCCTTCAAGCCTGCAATGAGCGACATTGGGCGACCCATAATTCACGTTATGCAATTAAATTTCCCCGATGTTCTGGTCACTCAGAGCGGAGGATAATCATGTTTGCTCCGGTGATAATTCATATATAGGTCTCCCCGGCGGCCAGCGCTCCATTTCCAAGGCCTGGGAGGTTTTCCACAGGTGTTTTCTATGACAAGAACCGAGACAATATCAAAGTCATGAGGCCCATGGAGACGAAGAAATGGTCACTAGGGGGTGGTGGACGCCAAGTACGCGACCCGAATGGATATAGCAAAGTTTCCAATACCATTGGTTGAATATTCTACGATTAAAACTTGTTGCTCCCACAATTCACACTGTCTTCTCTTGCCCACTAATAATCTATTTTGTGTTGCCAGAATTTGCTTGGACGCACTAACTGCCGGCTACCACCACCAACCTTTTCCGGACTCCCCCAACCCCTTGAAACTCCCCCACCACCACCAACACCACCACCACCAACACCACCAAGAGAGGGTTAGCGTTGTTGCCACATAAATTTTCCATCGTGCAAAAATGGAAACGAGTAGGTCCTAGCAGGGGTATGCGACTCTCACCGGGTATCCAGGTCCCGGCCGCAGTAATCTCCCCTGTCAAAAAAGTCCATATGTGTATATAATATTCTTTTCAAGACAGCTTCGATTCACAAAGAATCCGGGTCGGACAATCGGGTCTCGACTAATCGAAGAGTCGGAGTGCCGTAAGTTTGCTGAGGGTTAGAAGGGAGAAGGCCATACCCGAAGATAAGGGTGTGTAAGGGATGTGGAATATTCTACTATCTCCTTTTCAGCGTAAATTGTTTATTTGCTTCGATAAAATTTTTTTTTTTGCTTGCTCGTGGGGATGGGTATATTGTTCGTGTACGGCTGGCGCTGTGGCGCCTGGGTTGAGCGTGGTGATGTTCACGACCGGGAAAGGCTCCATGTGAGATTTAATTACCGGGTTGGGGGGAGGGACATGGCTTCTTCCGCACTGGTCAGAAGGAGTGCTTCGAATAGGTGGATCTGCCCCGGAAGAGTCATTACTACTGGACGAAATGGTTAACTAGTGTCTGAAGCTGGAGGCTTGAGTCAATTAGTTCAATTCATCCAAGGTGATTATAACAACTCGTTTGGGTACCAGCGCGGGGTAGAGAAGCAGGGTACACGCATAGGTGAAGCTCAACCCTTACAGAGCGGAGATATCCATGGCAATGAACCGCATCCTATACTCCACACCAATGTCCGACTATCCGTCCTACCCTAGGTTATTTTACGTGAAGGGAAATTAAGTGTAGTGGACTGAGCGGATCAGAGAGCCTTGGGATAGCTCTGAAGGTTACTGTACATCAAGACACCCAGTGGCGAGACTGTGCTGAGCGAGGAGAAGGATAGGTCATACGAGAGGAGAAGGAAGGATTTATATGGGACAAGCGCACTCACCACGCCCTCCAAGAAGACGGGAAAAGTCTTCCAACGGTGGCATTGGTCGAAAGGCTCTGAATAAATCCGCACGACGGCCGAGTCCAGATACAATCTTGGGATCGGGGCTGTCACCACGGGAAACACTAAGTGCCACTCCAGTCACTTCAAACTCGGGTTCCAGCGCGCGCGAGAGAGCTTGAGCTGGCTACTAAGAGGAGGCAACGAAGCCAGATTTCTATCTTCGAGTTAGAGTTTCGTGTGCAATGCCGCGGTGTTTGAACTTGGAATCCAAAGCTTTATTGTTCCGATGGGCTATCCGGTGTACGGGTACTTTTTGAGTTTCGAGCTTCGACGATGAGTGAGCGGCGTGTTTCCGTGGTTTCGTGAGACGAGATAGAACCAATTCTTTTTTTTTTTTTTTTTTTTTGGAAACCTTACCGCTTGGTAAGAAAGGGTAATCTATCACAGGGCCATAAATAAATGTTGCAGCATACTCCTCTGAGTCCAGGTTTCAGGAAATGAACTTCTCGGAGTTGCTTGGAGCAGAGGATGGATAGATGAATAACCAAGGATGTTGGCTGTGTGATGCTGATTAGATAAATGAAACACCCTGATATATCATCAATACCGATGTCAGAGCACTTTTCTCAGAGCTTTCAATGTCACGCACACCGGTTCTTCCTTCATCAGAATCTGTCTACTGTATTGTAACTCAGCAAGTAGTTTTCATTCCTGCCGTCCAAGGCATGTAGGTATGGTTGTCTAAATAGCAGGCGCAGCTTGTGAATGAAACTGGCATTCGGTCAAGATCATCATGACTGACGTGATGAATGCCTCATGCATGCATCATGTGTCATTTTAATGCGTAGAAAGAAATGATATCACGGTTGTTCATAGCTGAGACCCCAATGTCCGCGGCATGCACTGCCAGAACTGTCCCCGGCGCACTAGTCATGTCCAATGGTGTCATATTCGACATGAGCGAGCAGTGTAGGGTGAGACAAGATGATGCGATAGCGTGACCCGCAGCCAGATCTGCCAGTGTGAATTCTTCATCACCGCAGTCTTTGTGTTTGCTGCGCACACAATAATCCAGAACACCTCTGCACAACTAGTACTACTTATGACTATGTAGAACTCGAGACCCGACCCCGCAACCCATTAGTCCCCTTGGGGTACATTTAAAACGTTTAAACCCATTTAGGCTATTCACCGACAGCGCAATTAGCCGCGCGCGATAGACATCGTGGCGGCCGCCCTTGGCGCCAAGATCTAAAATATCCTCAAACCCCCCACTGAAGATCCTTGTGCCGGTGAGGACCAGAACCAGCAGTCCCCTTCCTGCTCCGCCCTGACGGGATCGGGGTCTATAAGTCACCCGTAAAGAAATGATGACCCCTTCCGGTACTCCCCCCACCTCCGGTTTCTTTACCAATGGTAATATCAGACATGATATGTACATCAATTCGGAATTTCAATGAAAAGTGATATATGAATCTTGAGTATTTTTATCGTACTTTGTGCCGAGTAGCGATTGATTCCTCACGCGAACCCCAAGCACTGGGCCAAGTAGAAGATGATAAACCTTTAATTAAATCAACTTCCCGTTTTCCTTTCTATCTTGTAAGAGCCCGAGCGTGCCGTGTTATGCATCACCCTGTGATACATCCTTAAAATACTCCTCCAACCCTGGCTACAGGAGCCATGAGCAAGGGAGGGCAAAAAGGAAAGATGCGCCCATGTCGTACGTAAATATAGGCTCCATGAGTTTGCTACGGAATTTCCAAATAGGATACCCACCCCCAGGACAAGTGCTGTGATTCAAGAGAGAACAAGGACAGGGGAAGAGGGTTTATTAAGTGGTGGGTTCTTTTTTTTCTTGTTCTCTAGCGAACCCTTTGTGTGATCCCTTTTTTTTCCCTATCCCGAGTACAGCATCCATAAATTATAAGGGGCTTGTTGGGTTCAATCGGGGGTTTTGACAGGCGCGGAGGTAGGGATTATGGGCGTCAGAAGCTCTGTCGATGTCATTGAGGCCGGAACTACCTCGACAGCAATTCTCCGCCCATTCACATCAAAACATGTCTGTCGAATAAAATAAAATAAAAAAAGGGAACAGATGAATTGCAGTCAGGGGAAATCTAAATAAATAAATAATCGTAAAGAGTCTATGTAGCCGGAAGAAAAGGTTCTAAATTGGCATCAGATGGGTTACTTATTTCTAGTCGCAGCAGTGGGAGAGCATCAAGAAGTCCTACAAGCTCGGGGGGGAGGGAGGGGGAGCGAGCGCGAGAATATAAGCGAATGAAGAAGCAGAGAAGGCCGAGATTCAAAGAGGATTCGAAGCAAGAAGCAAGGGGTGGGGAGTGCAAGAATTGGAAGACGTTAATAATGGCATATGAATCCCATAAGGAAATGGAAGGTAAAGCAGGTGACATATGGCTACCTGCAGGTAGATGCATGCCAGTGCCGGTGACAGGAGTGGGGTGGTACCCCGTGGAAAAAGAGAAGTGGAGATAGATAATGGCAGGACGGCTAAATAGCATGGTGATGCAAGATCATTTTATGTTGGTGGGGCGTAGACTGACAGTACCAATGGGTGAGGTTGGGATCGTTTACAACAAGGTGGGATACCAAAAAAAAAAAAAAAAAGACAAAAAAGCAGGGATTATGCAACACACAAGAAAAAGGCGGTGTGGGGATGCGGGGGGCTGGGCTGGTGTCGAGAGAAGGAGAGAAGAGGAAATACGGGCCGGCGATAAGCAGCTGGACACAGGGATCTATGTTCGTACAATTACACGTTTCGTATGCTTCCCAGCTCGTCTCCGTTCGGCAAAAGGCATCGGTCTTCTCCAACTCTCATCGTCATACTCCTCATGTTGGTACTCCGGCTTTGATGGAGGGGGACCAGATTGAGTAGGATCCTGTGGGGGGGTACGTAAGCCTGGGCTTGGTTGGTGTAGGATTGGCGGATGGAGATTGGGCGGATGCTGTGAAGGTGGTGGCGGATGAGAGGTTATCGGGAAGAGCGGCGTGACAGGAACCGTCCCTCGTTGCTGAGGGGGTCTCGAGTTTGAATGGGGGAAGAGCTGCAGGGGTGGTGCTGGAGCGGTTGATGAGGATTGGACTGGTGGTGACTGATGCGGGCCAGGCTGACCAGGCATGGGTGCCCACGAGCGCGACGATGCGGTCACTTTCGCTTTTGGAGGCTCGGCCTCGGCGGCTCCGTGCGGCAGGTCCACCTCGACACGGACACGGATGATTTCCTTTCCAGCTTGCGCAAAAAAAGCGCGCTCCTGTCGTTGGAAGAAACCAGAGGTAGGGCCCGGCCGTGTTTCAGGGGAGCTATCTGGCGGTGGGGGTGGAAACAGTGCCATGAGTTCGTGGCCGGTCGGAGGGGCCGGGAAGCGGGAGCGTGACTGCATGTCCGGTGTTTGTGTCAAGTCAACATCTGGCGTTCAACAATGTGAGAAGAGGCGAGAGGAAGAAAGATGACGAAGAAAGAAAGAAAGAAAAAAAAATCACACACACCACGGAGGGATGATGGTGAGAGGGGTCTGCGAGAGCGAGGATTGGTGGGGGGTGAAGACGGGCGGTGGTGGGCAGAAGACTTGTATCGGGGGCTGAGATCGCCGGGAGGGGTGGTGGAGGAGGATGGGGAGGGGGAGGGGGAGTGGTCGACGACAGGACGGAGGTGAAAGGCGGCCATGGGAGAGAGATTGAGAAGAAAAGAGAAAAGGATGTTGATATATACTCCAAGGACAGAGAGATCAAGATTGCTATCTCCGTACATCTGCCGTACTCAGGCTTTCTGTCTGCCTTACGTGCTTCACTACGGCAACTGATCATGTCTGCCCCGTCAGGGTTTACTTCGCCTCATGCCTCCGAGATCTTTGACAGAACCGCTCAGATGGGAAGCTTACATGCATGCCTGGGTCTTCCCATCATCCCTCCTTTGCAACCTGCCCTGTCAGATCACAATGCCCTCGACGCACCCAGAGTCGATCGGATCTCAATACATATCCCCAATACGGCCATCATCCATATAACAACGCCCTCAGTGCACCCACCCTCTCTCTGTCTCTCATACTTCACTCCTTGACATCCGATCAATAGATATACATACTCGTTGCGCAGCACTGCACCCCATCATATATCTACCGCACGGCGTCATGCCACCTTCCCATGCATCGAAAACATTGTCTCTCTAGCGCAGAATGATAGATGCCACGATTGTTCCTGCAAATTACGGGGGCTTCGCGCACACCTGACCCAAGGTCATAGGTTACAATTCAACCCTTCTGAGAAGCACGCCCTGAGAAGCACAAGCACCCGGCGCAAGGTTGTGTCGCGCCCAAGTTCGTAGCGCCAGCAAGGCAAGGCAAGCCTGTGCCGACTAGCTAAGCTATCTTTATCTATGAGTCCCCCAAGTCTTAACCGAGAACCGAGGAACCCTTTCATAGCACAGGTGATAAATGGGCTTGACTTACATCATGATCATTCCACTTCGGTCTCGATATTATGTATCTGCGCTTGACGTTGGGGACCGGGCCTGCACAGCATGGCATGATGCCATCCTTCCCATCCTCCGGCCTTGCGTCAGTGCCCGAAACCAATCAAACAGGGCTTCTCAGTAAGGACTAATCAGCTCGATTGCCATTGTCAGTGGGCTCAGTACAAAATTGGCATGTGTCTATGATATGTCAATATATGTATTTATATATATATATTTATCCCTCTTAATAATAATCCCGAGGCATTGCCACGATATGCATCCTTGTAGGAAAGGTCTGAGTCGCAACCTCACATCATTTCTTCCAACCTTTATCATTGATTGTCGGTCTCTCGAGTCCAAACAGTCACTTAGGATGCATTTATCATGCTATGCATGCCCGAACACGCCGAGACAGTATTCTAATTCGTAGATTTTCGACTTGTACCAACGACCGATCGGATCCAGCTCATATATCTTTTCGGAACTCGAGCAATTCACACGGTAGCCTTGCCATCCTCGTCACCCAGTTGCAAAGATGTGGCAACCGGGATGGTGGGAGGGGGGATTATGAGATGGGGAAACCGGTCAGGGGAGGGGGCGTGTGCTAATCGATATCCAGCAGACGTCTACAATTGCCCACATCGGCCCAATAACAAGGGACACGGGTCTCCGGGAATGAAGCTCTCATCTCACAAGAAGACCCTTTCAATAGGGGGGGGAGTATCAAATTCTTTCCTTCTCTGATCGTCAACTGACGGTCGTTATATCGGGTTCGTTCCGTGGACACAGAAGCCAAACCCACAGGTTACTTCTTCAAGCCGTCTGCGTGCTTGTTCTGTATTCCCACTAAATGTTCCGAATGTGAGCACAGGAACTCATTCATGTTTTTCGCCCTACCCGTTTCCTCCGTGGGGCCGGTTCTTGTCCCCCGGGGGTTTTAGTAGGAGCCACGCTCATATATACATAAGGCTAACCCATCTATAGCGGGGGGTACATAATCCCGGTGTACATACATATACCTAGGGGCTCGGGATCGAAGCCTCCATTGCTTTAGCGCTGCGGCACCCGGCCAGACTCTTGAGCGTGAGGTCACGAGTTCAATGGATTCGACCCGTTCGTCATGAGCGGGAAGGGCAGGGCTTCGTAGAATTTAATATTTCTCATAGACCCCACTACGTATGTATGATTATCCTTCCTTGATTATGAGCGGTTAACATTCGTTCCTATTTCGTACTTTGTCCCCTCGTTTCTATAACTGAGATTTTCTTCACGAACTTTCGAGTGGGTCGTACGCCACTGACGCTTGCACCCCCTATGTAATGGGTTTCCGGCGGAAGGAAAAAAAAAAAAAAAAAGAGTTCCTTTTCTGATGATTTCCCTCTCTTGCCCTTTCGCTTATTTCGAACCCCAACACTTGATTCGGGGGCTTGTTCTGCTCCCCTCCTTTCCCCGCAGACATGTTCTTAGTCCCTTGGAGAGAGAAATAGCCGTACACCTTCAATATCGCCACTATTCGCCCTAATAATTGACTATCGTAACTTGTCCGTCCCCGCCACGAGGCCAACAGCGGTGCCTAGGTATTGTGTATTCGTTTATGTTATCCGATTATGAACTCGATAGACGACTTGGTGAAGAACTAACTGAAAATGTATGCATCTCCGGTTTTTTCTTGTTCAGGGTCATGGGCGGAAAGTGCCATGAAATCAGCAGCGGCAGGAGCAGGCTTGGCGGAGCCGGTAGGGGGTAAGGGACTTGTGTAACGGAAATTGGTTCTTTGTTTCCCCCCTTCCCCCATTTCTCCCCGAGCTTGGACGGCGTTATTTACCCCCTCATTGGTGTAATTGGAAAAAAGGACAAAAGGTTTGTGTAAACGCAACTTTGCCGTATGACTAAATCTAGAGGGCCAATTCAAATCATCCTCCTTCCCCCCCCCCCCCCCCCTCTTACAAAGCGAAGAACCCGTTTTAATGCTTCTCAGGTCCTAGGGCTTGCGGGTGATAAGCATCAGGGCTTCAGGGGCGGGAGGGGGGTGGGGGCCCGACTGATGTAATTACAATAAGAACTCACGCCTTCTAGAAAGGAAAGGAAGGACACAAGTCCTTGACAACAGAAAAGATCAAATTTTATTTCGTGTCAAAGAACAGGCACCTGTGACACTGGTTTGTATTGGATGGACTCGAAACCGAACGGGGGGTCATGAATGGACTAGGGGGTCTCCAAGTAAAGAAGCTGAGTGGAGAGATTCGTGTCGTGAGCAACATGCAACCACCTAAACTCACGTGCCAAGAGTTTTTTGACACGCGCGCCACTAGGAACTATTGAAATGACCAGAAAAAGCTTGTCTCAAAGGATCCGCGCTCTGAGGCGGGCCCCTCCTGTGCGGGTGGGAATGATTCTACGAAGTGCGTGTGTGTGTATGATTAGGAGGTGGCCTACCCCAAAAGCTGTGAGCATCAGAAGGGTGACGCTACGGGTATTCCTGTCAGTCGGATGATAGATATACGACGACGATGAATGATGTACTGTTGGGGGTGGGGTTGCTTCATGTCAAGTGGTTGTCGGTACTAGAGAGTGTCGACACGGAATTTCTTATCTGCCGCCAAATGTCACTTGGGAATCAGTGGGTAACATCCGCCTAATGTTGCTTCCCCCCCTTGCAGATGATATGAAGACTCAGCCGGGGACGTGAGAAGCAGAAGCAGATTGTTGGCTCGGGGGGGGGGGGGGGGAATAACATTAAGGGCTCCGTGAGGAATTCCAGCTGTTTTTTTTTTGTTTCTCTTCCACGGGTCGGGATAAAATGTGGTGCTCGGCGTAGCTACTGCCCAGGTAGGTCGGGTTTCCCGATGACGCTTTACTTGTGACATGTATCCATCGCAAAAAAGGGAAGGTTAGTTAGATATACGAGGATATTGTGGGATCAGTTGAAATTCCCCACTCGAGATTTGTTCTCTTGACGTGGAAATGGCGGAGAAATGTTTCTACAGGCGTTCCACTCGCCTGGGTAAGAAGAAGAAAGGGACGAAACCCACGAATACACTTGTAATGGATGAGAGGCGGGGTTCTCTATCAAAAACGGGAGAGGGAACCCCTTTCCAAAGCGGAGTGACAAGGGAACGCAGCATCAGTCCCTGGACGGACACCAATCCGGGCGAAATGCAAATGGTAGAGTATGCATTCTTGATGAAACAAAGTCACTTTGCATCGCTTATGCGCTTATGAGAGTGAAGACTGCGCAAGGTTGTCTGGGTTCTGGTGAGGCTGGCAGTCACCCTAAAGGTAAGAACTATGTTGTGTGACCAGGTGACTGGGCGTTTCATATGGTCCGTCCACGCCAGTAAGCGAAGAACGCCAAGAAGCCAGAGGGTGGTGGTATTCGGGGACAGGGAAAGGTCGAGGGATTGATGTAAGACAATCCAAAAGGATGTGTCATTGAACGTCACGGACCCGAAGACGGATTTTACTCATGGCCGCCGTTTTCTCAGTGGCTGGTTGGTAAGGGAGAGCGGTGAGAAAAAAAGATGGGGATGATAGGCGAACTGAAATGAAGCTTGGTCTCGATTAGTTCGGAAAACCGCCACAAGGGGCATCTTTGAGCGACGGTGGAGCGCAATGGTGATTGATCTTTCTGGAGGTGAGTTTCCACCCTTCGGCCCCTGGACGGGAAGAAGTTTTGATGTGTCTAGGAAGAACCCCCAGATAAGGGACCGTACCTCGTGCAACCAAACCTTGTAAAGCCCGAGCTGGATTTAACGCATGTAAGATCTTTTGACACTGACCATTAGGCTAATGAAAACCAAGCACAACTAACACTGACATCCGGTTTCGGACATAGGACATAACGGAGGAGGGTGCGCTTGCGGTGAGGCTGTCGAAAAGGAGGTATGGTACTGACCTATCTACCTTCTTATTCAGTCATCTCCGCGTCCAATGGGATGTCGTAATTGGATAATTCATCATCTTAACTTATGACATATGCATGTGCGAGCGCGGATGACGACACCACATTCTATTGCGATGTTCTATGGGAAGAGCCAAAGCGAAAAAAAAACAAAAAGAGAACTGCTGCGCCGCACCGTCTAGATCCGTGTTGCTGGGCTTGAGTCAAGGGATAAAGGAGTGTTCTCTCGTCCACATATTGCTGTTGTCCCTCTCCACTAAGCGCGCAGTGCTTCTGAAACAGCGACACCCAGGACCTGGACCTTGTACCGCCACCCCAACGCCTCTGAACTCAGAGCTAGCCTTGAAAGTGACTTACACGTCTGTCAAACTTATGAGAGCTGTCGGTGTTTTGATTCGCCATCCTTGGAAAAAAAAAAAAAGAGGTGCCTACTTCTCTCTCATAAATACACAAACCCCGTGTGTATGGGCCAAAGATTTATGAGTGAAAAACTAAAAGCCTCCGAGTCTGCCGCTAGTCAGCCAACTTGGTTGTGTTGGAAAAAATAATCAAATGTCCGGTAGCTGGCATAGGGAAGCCAGGTGTAATAGGTTCATCATTCAGTGACCCTGTCAGGAATGACCACTGGAAGCAACGACGGAACAGTGCCTTTTCTCCGAGTTGTGATTGTTCGGTAGGTATGCGGTAGTAGCCTTCTGAAATCCCAGCGGACCCCTGGGCCGCAATTACCAGGAGTAGCATTCGTTCCGAAACACACTAACCAAGTAGCACAGATTTGGGAATCAAGCCCACCCGGCCTGACAAGAAGCCAGAAGTACTCACGGTTTTTTTTTTTTTGGGTCAGAAGCCTTGCATAGAACGCGAAGCTGATGCCTGATGAAGATGTCCGTGAGCCCCGGTGATTTTTCTCGCAGCCAGTTTGGGCCGCAGGGAAAAACTAGACGCACGCCATCATATGGGATTAAAGGGCCATCTACTACCGCCTGATCAGGAGAGCTGTATGACAGGAACTGTGGAAGGCACGACCTCTTATGACCATCACGTTGCTGATCTACTAGACGCTTCCCATATGCTCGGTGTTCACCTCATGAACGTGAATTCTTGCCGCTGACCGGCCCCCGACGCCACATCATAACACCACAATGTTTATTCGGTTGAGTCCTTAAGCCACCTGTCCAGAAGTTAGATTTGTCTGGCAGGTGATTTGCAACTCACTGACCAAAAAACCGGTCGGTTCCTCTCCTCGATTATCGTCGATCTACCGGTCGTGTTCCGGGGAGGTCGTGCGAGGGTATATTCGGTCATATTACTTCTCACAGCTACCCTCCCCATTCCGGTGATCTTGGCAGCATTGCGGGGAATACGCGATCGATCATTGCACGCGTCTCCGCCGTGTCGTGTGTATTTGTGGGCTTGCACGAGTTGTGATGTTTTCAAATCTTCTGCGTGACTTCTGGAGTTCGCCAAGGCATCATCCACCTTGTGTGCGGAGTAGTAGATTCTTAGGTTCCATACTACCCTTCTGCGGCGTCTGACTCGACCCAATTGATAACAGAGCCGGCTAAACTGAGATCTATTGGGTGTGTATTAATAAGACATCGGTGTTTTGGGGAGTTAGCCCTGAATATGTTCTATATCCAGCTGTCCATAATCACCGAGAGCAGAAAATAGAGCATGAAGCCGGCGTTCGCTCTTGCTGTTAGGCGCGGGAACTCCACGATGACAGCAACTGCTTAGAATACGAGGCTAGCCGATACAGAGGTAACAATCAGTAAACCACAATTCCTTCCGGTCGTTACGTCGCGAAACTAGCAATAAAAAAAAAGGGCTAAATTACTCCACAATAGAAAAGGATAAATTACAATCCCAAATAAGGCGTATCCAAGAGTCAGTTCACGAAATCAATATCTACGGTCCGTCGTTCGCAGGTGCACTAGAGCCACTCGCCATAGTCGCTGTATAATATGTAAACACCGTCGCTGCACTACTAGCACGCGATGAGTGACTCCCAATCCCTTGTGTCCCCCCGTTCTGCTGGGGAGCGCTCAGGTTAAACGTCTGTGATCGTGGGCTAGCTGATGAAGGGCTTCCTCTATTACTCTTCATTAGCTCTCCAACCTCGCTTGTATTCCCTATTGCAGCCCCAGAGGTTCCTGTCCCCGACAAGCTTCCGAGGACATCACAACCGCGCATAGACAAGCTGCCTGTCCTACTGGGTGGTTCACTCCCCGTGTAATCCGTCCTAGAATATGTATTCCGTGTGGGAGGTCGACTGCCGCTTGTCCCAGCGAGACGATCCACAATGCTTCCGCTGCACACACTAGAGCCCCTGTTCGTGCTCTGTGAACTCTCGCGAGCCCATACTCTCGATTGTCGGCATACGGCGAATAACCCCATTCAACATAGCCACAGATTCGTCGGGAGGATAGGGTTGCCCAAACTCGTTGTACCCAATGCTGGGGGGTATGAGCGGCGGGTAATAATCGTGTGTTTGTTCGTTAAGAGACGGTTGGGAGCTTGAAGAGGAATCGGAAGTGTTTTCCGATCGTGCGAGTGCGATCGCTTGATCAGTTTCGCGCGTAATTTGGGAGACGAGGGAGCGGAAGCGGTCGACTATGCCTGTGGTTTCGCGGTCAACATCAATATTAAGGTCTACTGGGGGTGCGTGGGCAGTGTTGCCAGAGTCGTCGGAGGTGCTAGTAGATGCGGCAGAACGTGAGGGATGAAGAGTAGACTTCTTGGACGGGGCATGGGACACCACTGTGGACCGAGAGGGCTCGTGCTGCAGTGTGGAATATACCAAGGAGTGGGATGAAACTTGGGCGGTATGTGGTAGTGATGCGGGTTGGATTAGGATCAGAGGGTCTTCGTCGATCGAGCCGTCTCGGGTTGACCCATTTGGCTGGTCTGCGCGTCCGCTCATAAGCAACGAGGAACGCGTAGTAGAGAGCCTGGGCATGTTAGAGCCAATTCGCAGCAGCAGAAAATTGACTCACAATGAGAACTGTGGTGACTCCCAGCCGAGTCGCTGATAAAGCCATCCATGCACCCCATCCTGGAGGCTTAAGACATACTTGTTTACTCCCGGACCATACAACGTCAATATCAAGGTGGCAGCGTTGTTCTATCGAAAGTTCCTGGTCGGCACGGTTTCGCCAAACGAAAAGCATAACCAGGTTAGTAATAGGGGGTGCAACCAATGTCAGGGACGAGAGGCACTGGGAGAAAGTGATCATGAACGTAAGAAGCGGGAGGGGGACTGAGTGCATGAGAAGATGAAGCTTAAAGAAGTTGAATATTGTGGCTGCTGCTAGAAAGGCGAATGAGATCCCCGTGCACGTTCCTAGTGCTAGTGATACAAGTTGTCCTTCCACCGAGTCGTAGGTCGTGAAGGCGATGAAATATCGGGTAGTATTGTAAATAGCCCATCCCCCTATTAGGTATGAACATCAGCGATGAATTGAGAATCAGACTGAATAAGAATCAAACCAAATAGTAGTTCCAGAATCCGCATGAGAAGCCGTAGACGCTTTAGGCGTCTTCTGATAGGTCTTCTCCCAAAAGTTTTTCTGTTCTTGCAGTGTGGGCGGTTCACCAATGAGTGTAAGGGTTGGTCCCCAGTCTAGTGGACCGGGTTCATCGACAAGTGTGGGCTGTCTCGAGAACAGGTCAATATAGGCGAGAGAGTCTTGGGTGGTCGAGTGAAGGAGTGGTTCATTTGGATGTGAGTGTTCGGAGGGACAGGGTTGGAGCGTTGTAGTTGAGATGTTAGAGATATTCCTCGAATGAGGTAACCGGGATATTTCTGAGGGTTCTGTCGTGAAGACTGCATTATGCAGGTAGAGTGCAGCCATCTGATTATATTTTCAGGCGGTGCACAGCTACAGCCCAAGATAAACTTTCGTTGACGGATTCGTGATTGAGGCGTGAGGTTATCGTTAAAAGGCTGGTCAGAGATGGTGCCCCAATATCTCAAAGATATTCAGTATCCAGGGAATATTGGGCAAAAGAGATTGGTGGTACAGTTGCCAGGTGCAGCGGAAAGAGCAGGGTCTCGGTGGTCGTGAAGGTGAAATGTCGATCAGCCAATGCCGAGAGCTGAATGTTTCAACTTACGGCATTTGATGGCCGCTTTGGGTATTTGGCTCTGTTGTCTATTACCTTCGCCAGTCTCAAGCCTCGGCACGCTCGCTCTAGTCGGCATGTACCCAAGGGCCACCACCAGAATCCTCCTCTCTCTCGTTACCATCACCGGCCGCAGTCTCCAGAGAGAACCAATGAGACAGGACGCGGTTCGGGCGTGCTTATGACCGCCGGTGAAATGGGTGTCCAGCACGACAGGTCTATCACCAATCCATATATTCCGCTCCCTCGGTGTTTGGGTATTCATTTGCCCCCAGCTATTGCCAAGCCAGGTATACCGCTATAGGAACGCTTGACGACCAACCCCGTCCAGCTGGATTTTCGTCCAGGTAAATACGTTTGATGGGTGTGCAGTGGTGATTCCCGTGTTGGACTCGACACCAGGTCATTACCGTCCGCGTGAGCGGCGAGTGTATACTCAGCAAGCGTTGGAGTCGTCTTCGTACCTTCGTGGATCCAAGCTTTCCTAACCCATCGCATGGCGGGCATGTTCGTGTCTTTGGCTTACACATGTCTGAAGAGATTTTAGGGTGACCTGAAAAACAGGACAGGCACCGGCAGCACGGGGGCCCAAAGGCTCACTGCGCTGTAGTCCACAAAAAGTAACAGGTATTTGTGTTACCACATAGGCTGTCTCGGACCTTTTGCAACATGTTATGTTATCCCAGGCCATCCCTGTCGGACGGTACGATAGGTTTCGGCTGTCGATGATGGATCACGACGATCCAGGATCCTGAGGCTTGAGGGTCCAGTGACAATGAGTAGATGACGATCCTTGAAATGGTTTGTACGTATACGATCACATTCAAGCAGGGGTGTGTCGACCCCGCATTGGCGGGGGTACCCAGGTTCCTTTGTTTCCTCGGGAGAAACCAGGGTTAATGTGTCAATGACTCCTTTTCAGGTCCTGTACTCTCGTGCCTACATTCCCTCCTGCATTCAGGGGCATATGCAGCTTGAAGAACCATGACATCACTAGTCGGATTGTGAATCGTCATAGACCAAGGTTCTCTCTAGACAAGTCCGCTGGATGAGAAGAGACGGAGAGCTCTTATCTCCGTCTCAGGAGTTCTGGCGTTCCGGAAGATTCTTTGACTGGGGATGGGATTCATTGCGCCTATCGATTATCATCACTGGAGTATCTGTCACTGGCTGCATCTTGGCCCGATTGTGCATCCAGTGTCCTGGAAGGTTACGTTTGGATAAGAACTCCGGTCCGAACACATTGCAAAAAGCTAAGTAAATATGGTAGACCACGAAGATCCCCCGCCAACGTCATTTCAACACTTGACAGTCGTTGTCAGCCTCCGAGAGAACAGGAATTTATACAATCTCGCAGACGGAGATTTGACTGGTGATAGCAATGTTTATAGATATGTGGCACATGAACTTGCTAGGACAAAGCACGTCGTTTGGTTCTCATAATATACGTCAAGTTAGAAATGGGATTCAATAGTTGAGTTTGTCATGTGGTCCGGAGGTCATTGACTACTGCCCTTTAACCTGCTGTGCCATAAAACTGAGTCAGAACGGTGCTAATCTCGATAAATAGGTACGCTTCAAAGCATCCTTTTCATGGTAGGAAGGGGGACCCATGGTAAAGGGCGAAGGTTCTTTGTACGTGGGCGGTCGGGACTTCTTTCGCCTAGGAATAACAGGAAATCAATATATTGGTGTACGCACAGTCCATGGCATATATCGTTTTACTCGGGGTGACCAGGTTCTGGTCCCAAAATGACGTAGATGAAGATATGCATCCAAGGTAGGTGCGTGTAGAGGTCTGTTATGAGCAACCTTGCTCAACCCACAGAGTTGAGATGAGGGAAATCAGATTAATGGATAATAGGGTACTGCGGGCGGCCTTCCTGGTGGTCCGTAGGTTTCTCCTGTGAGGTCCGCTGGTCTTCAAGACGAGTAAGGACCCACCCTGTCACCCCGTTTTTTCAACAGCACTTTTCTTCTTCTTCTTCGCCTTGCCACTCTGGTCACTTGAATCTCGACTCCTCTTTCTTGCGCGGTCGGTGGTATGAGGTGTCGGGGGGGATGGGGGTTTGGAGAATTTATCTCTGAACATGGGTTCGGCTGTACGTGAAGCGGGTTCATCTACTCCAGCGGGCTTTAGAAACCCTACAGCGTTAAGACTGTGCTGACTCCGTTCCTGTCCTTCCTTACTCCCGTATTCCTCTTGATCAGGAGGTGCCGGGTTGTCGTCCTCCCTCCCCTCCAAGTTCTTCACAGAACGTATATCTGTGCCAACGCCGCTCGTATCGAAAATGGCCTGCTTGGCGCTCTTCCGTTTGAGCCCCGCTATTGATCTTCGTTGCTGGAGTTCCTTCTCTGAGCTGGGTTGGTCGAACGTCTGGAAGCCCTTCAGCTGTTTGCCGACAGATAACGATGATATCGACACGGGGTTTGCATGGGCCTTCAATCTGCGGCCTTTGATCACTGTCCCATCAGATTTGCCAGGTAAAGGTGTGGTCTTGGCGTCTCCATCGGACTCATCGTTTGTCTAGGCAGAAGATGAGATACTACTAGATCAGTCAAATGATAGAGGCCGCAGAAACGGGAAAAAACGACTTGTTGTAATGTAGCCTGAAATTGGGATGCTGAAACGTCTTGGCCCTTCTTGTCGAAAGTGCGCCGCCCCAGAGGTTTTGTTATTTCCGTGTCTTCGTGTTCGGATGGGAACAGGAAGGGAAGATATGACGACTCATAAATGACGGTATCACTGGAAATCTTTAGAGAGTTGAGTTGAGCTGAAGTGAGATTCTTACTTGTGTCGCGCTCCTTGATCCATGCCCCATGCTTCCCTCACATCCCACCCAACCTCCCATTTTCCTTCGTCTCTGACTTCAGCTCGTTCAAGTATGGCTTCTTGAAGCTGTTGCCTGTGTAATGCATTTTGCATGAAACGCAGACTCAGAGTCCCGGTGCTGAGTGTCTTGGACATTATGGTGGATGGTGGAGAAAATAGGAGAAAATAGGGTGGGAATATAAACTGATGGAGAACAGTCACTGCAGAATGAACCAGTAACCTTTGCCTGATCCCAGCAGTACTTATAGGCAACACTACAATTACACTATAGTTGTTGAAATCACTCCTGAAGGTGAAGACAATATATATTCAATGGGGAGGAGGTTAGGGTTGTGTGAATAATAGGAAATTTACTTAAACCTCATTTATTAACCATTATTAACTGATTTGTCACTTTGAACCTCAGATCCTTGAGTGAAAAAGTGTGAATAATAACAAACTTGATTTAGATTTAGTGACTCTGAGAAAGTATCAGCTGACCCTAATTGTTGGAAAAAGCATGCAACAGTGGCATGCTCATTTGGCCTTGGTGAGCTTGTGAGGCAAGTGGATAGCTACATACAATGAGAGTAGACTACTTAAATAATACAGTACACTTTCTCATAATGCATAAGGTTGGGGAGGGGAAGAACTTGATGCATTATGACAATTATGCACTACCATATAGATGAGTAATGTCACATGATATGTAACAGATGTGACAGATGTGATCTACCCTGTTAGAAACATGTCTAATGTTGTCTGCTTCGAATTCTGCAACATCTCCTTTGTCAGGTGGGTTCTGTACTGGCACAGGTGCTGTTGCTTTGTAGGATGGGCAGATGTCTTTGGGGCATCTTTATTTGGTTTGGTGACTTTAGTCCATGGTTTATGTAATGAAGATACCTCTCAGTGCACTTGTATCAATGTATTATGTGAATGAGGTATTGCAAAAGAAAGAAGATAGCACTTATGTCCTCAGAGATATATGGGAATTAACCACTGAGGACGTGAGAAGTTGAGTACCAGTTTATATATGTACATATCTAAAGATAGTAAATGGTCATGGGGTTATTCTGGACAGAAGAGGACACACATAGTCCAACAGTTTGTATGGTCCAGGAAGGGGACAAGGCTTCCAAGTAGGCTCCTGGTGCTTCATGTGTTGTTTGGAGCAGAAAGGGGATACCTTGGAGGTACCTCACCCACTGCTTGAACCATTCAGGAGGAAATTTTCATATTAATTTGTGTCCCTGGATGCCAAATTAGGGCATAAATCCAAACATGATAGTGCATAATGCCCCAAGATGTCTATGCATTATGTATTATGCAATATGCCCCTACACATATGTGGGGAAAGCAGAAATCCTATGCATTATGAGAAAGTGTACTGTATCTACAACAATAGGATTTTACAAACAATAAAAAATCACATGCATTGGGCAGGCTCACATGATACCAAAATTCCAACACTAATGAGGTAGATGAGGTAGTGACAACTGGTAGTGTTGTGATCTGCAAATGCATTCCAAGTCCTGTGGTACATTCATATTGTATGTTTATTGCTCATTGTATGAGCATCACCTATGTTCCTGCCATCTTTATTGTTATATTTTGCTATTGTGCCTATTATCTTTAGGACAATCACCTATAGAGTGGTGTAGACATAAATACTGTACCATTTGTGTAGTTATCCTTCAGCTCTCATGTTGAGGCTGAAGTAAGTCTCTTTTATTCTCTTCCTAACTACTGTACTAATCATGCTGCATAGTATATACATTCTATATCTTTACAGGTACTTTATCCAGCTCTCACATTGAGGTTGAATATATACATTCTATATTTTTACAGGTTATAGGCCCTGCCCCATTGTCTACCAAACAAATAATCTACAGTAATGTCTACTATGAATGATGTACTCCCTGCATTGGTACCAAAGTTGGACATGTCTGGTGGAAATTAGGTGATATTCTCACTATGTTTCCAGACCATAATACAAGGCAAGGGACTCTGAAGTCATTTCAATGGTAGTATACCATGTCCTGTGCTCTCACCCCCTACCAGTGCAACTCAACCCACTGTCATTCCTTCTACTACTCTCCAAGCTATTGCTCCTGCTACTACAGCAACACCCACCACCCCCCAGACCACAGCTCCTGCTACTATGACCACTCCTGCTATTCCTACCACCCCTGCTACAACAGCTTCAGCTGCCCCTGTTGTCACTGTGGAAATGGTAGAGACTTGGAAAAGGAACAAGAATATTGCTCACTCCTTGCTTGCCCAATGTCTCCCAGACTCCATGTTGATGGTTATAGCTGGCCTCAAATAGGATTAAAACAATGTGGGATACCATAAAGTAAGAATATACTTACAAAAGTGCCTTCTTGCAATCTAGACTACATTGTGAATTTATGATGATGTGGTGCCCAGATAGGGATGATGTTTGTTTGTTCCTAAACAAACTCCATTCTTGAAAGGCCAAGCTGAGTGCTATCAGTGTAGTTATTAGTGATGATGATTATAGGAGTGCAATACTGCAATCCCTATCTTGTTGGTTAGTATTGTATACTGCAAACCAACTATCTGCAGCCCAATTACACAGTTCCCTCCAATACACTATTAAACCTGACATCTTGATCATATTGATCAGTAACAAATAGGATCAAGCTTGCCCTAAGTGATCTAGGGCTGGAAATGCCAAAACTAAACATGATGATGCTTTGGTAACAGAGGGAAACAAGGGTAATGGAGGTGGAAAGCTGAAAGGAAAAGGGAAAAGGAAGGGTCCATGTTGGAATTGTGGTAGTGAGCACTGGAAGAGGGAATGCCCTAACCCAAAGAAGCTTATGGTTGAAAAGAAAGAAGGAGAGAGAGGAGGAAATGTACCCAACAAGAAGGGTGGCAATGTGAATATCATTATAGCAGATAGCAATGATGAGGATTATTCCCTCATGGTTGATGAGTTGTCAGACTCTGAAACAGACACAAGCTGGGCAGAAATCAAGTCAGATCATTCTCTTACTAAGTCATAGAGTGAAGAGGAGTTGGAGAGCAAGTTTGATAACCTGGAGACTGGTGATTTTGATATAGCTGTTGATAAAATCACTAACATTACTGAGTCAGGCCAGACTTGAGTCAAAGTCTTTGACTCAGGTGCCACAAACCATATCTTGCCATACCAAAACAACTTTACAACTTTTGAATCCATCCCCTCTTGACCCTTATGTGCAGCAAACAAAACAGTATTTGATACCATTGGAAAGGGAGAAGTGGTGATTGAGCTGCCAAATGGTGCTACCTCATCACAGCTGCACCTAAGTGAGGTTCTATACTCACCTGAAGCAGGCTATACCTTTGTGTCAATTGGCTGACTCAACAATACTGGCTTCTCAACAACTTTCATGAATGGCAAGTGTATCATCTGAGATGTTGGTGGTGCCCATATTGCCAAGATCCCGAGGACTGGATGAGGCCTGTATAAGTTGGTCAAAGAAACAGAAGAAGTGAATGTAGCCAGCAAGCCACTTAGCTTAGATCTACTACACTGCTACCTGGGCCATATAGGAGCAGGAGTAGCTTGAAAGCTTGTTTGTAATGGTCTTGTAGCTAGTATAAAGCTGGGGGATGGCACAGATACTGACTTTTTCTATAAGCCATGTGCCTATGGTAAAGTGACCTGGCTGCTGATTTTGAAGGCTTGAGAGGGTGAGAGGGCTTCAGCATTTGGCAAGAAAATCCACTCCAATGTCTGGGAACCTGCCCAAATGGAGACAAAAAGGGGCAAATATTATTACATAACCTTTATTGATGATTTTTTGAGGTGGACTCACATTAATTTTCTCTCCAACAAGTCCAACATTTTTGAGGTGCATCAGAACTATGATGCATGGTACAAGACACAGTTTGGGACCTGCATCAAAGCCCTACATTCAGACAGGGGAGGGGAATATACATATTACAAGCAAATTTCAGTCTTACTTGAAAGACTGAGGTATGGAGATTAAACTTACCATGCATGACACTTCCCAGTACAATGGTGTTGCTGAATGTCAAAATTGCACAATTGTTGAGCATACACAAGCACTAATATATGCAAGCTGACTCCCAAAGTCACTCTGGGCAGAAGCTGTGGCCTATGTTGTCTGGTTGATGAACAGGATGAGCACTCAAGCAGTTGAGGGAAGAACACCCTTTGAGGCAGTATATGGCCACAAGCTGGACCTCTGGGCAGTATGTGAGTGGGGAGAGGAGGTGTAGGTACACAAGGCAGGTGGGGACAAGCTTGGAGGGTGAACAAAAAAGGGCTGATGGGTAAGGTATAATGTGGGGAGCAATGGCTTTTGTATCTATTTTTTGGATACTGGTGCTATAAGAATTGAGCATAACTTCTGTTTTACTAGCTTGGGCCATCCCAGGCTCAAAGGGGAGCATTCACCAGCAAGCAAGCCATGAAACAACCTCTTACACTGGCCAGACATCCCAAACAAGCCACCAGTTCCCCCCACCACTCTTCCTGACCAGCAGCCTGCCAATCATGCAGCTGATCCTCACAGAAACCCAGCCATAAATGATGTTAGCCCTAGGGAAATGTCCAATGAGGACAATTCATACACCCAATGGCCTCAACATGCCTGAAATTCAAGTACAAAGGTAATGTAAGGGTGACCTGGCCACCATGTTGCATCGGCTGAGCAGGGAGAAACCTTAGTGTCATTTCCGGACTTCTACCAAGTACATACCTGAGCAGGGAGAAACCTTAGAGAATTGAGTAAGGTTTCTCCAAGCTCACCTACACTACTTATACTACCTGCCATAAGGTCCAAGTTGAGTAATCTACTCTACATAAATGGCTGTGAGGTGTCAGGGATGCCTAAAGTAAGCATAGTTGGGAATGGGCTTGGGATAGGGTCATGCATGCCAGTGAGGGTTCGCATCTGCATCGGAGGGGTGTAGGAGGGAATTCCAAGTACTGGGGTGTCAGGGGACAGATTTCCGGGCCCAGGGGGGCTGGAAATTGGATTTCCGAGTGCAGGAGGGCTGGGGATTAGATTTCTGAGTGCAGGAAGGCTGGAAATTGGAATTCTGAATCTGCAGTTGTGAGCAATGACCTGGAGTTCTCCTTACACCTACCCCCCCTTCAAGGTTGTGATGACTTGGCACAATGGTTGGATTGAGGGCGCAGAAGGAGATTGAGCCAAATGTGAGACTCCTGATCTGTCTCAGAGCTTCTGGGTGTTGTTGATAGAATTCCATTATGCAGTTGGGGGCATGGATGTCCTCAGCCAATTCCCAGGAGTTTTCTTCAATCCCAAAGTCCTTCCATTTCACTAGGAACTGGAGTCTCCTCCAGTGGATGTGGCTATCCAGGATTTGTTGAACTGAGTAGAGTCAATAGTATCAGTGACACACTGATCACTAGTCACTAGCTCAAGTTGATCAACAATCACTGATGTATTCACATGTTGTTAATAATAGTGTGATTTGATAAGCCCACTGATTCGGTCAAGTGTAAAGGTTCTTCATATGTAACTCCCCTTCACATAATAGGATTTGGCTAGTCTAAGGTCCCATCCTGTCAAAATGGATATGAGGCATGAAACTCAGTGTCTACTAATTGACATCCCCAAGGGATGGGTGTTATGATCCATGCTCCTTCTGTATCCGAGGATAACTGGAGACGGCCTTCAATCACTCTACAAGGTGTCTGAGATGGTTGGCCTTGCAGAGCTTAGTGGATTGTGCTCAATGAGATAATGAGGGAACACTCCAAGTTAAGGCAGAGAGGGTTAACAACCACTGTTAACAAGATTAAAGCTTGAGGCTTTAATCTCTTACTTGTACAGGCCTTATATACCTATGAGACACTATATACTCGTTATAGGTAGTTGGGCTGTTCTACTTGTTGTCTGCAGTCTTGACCATGATGCGCATCCTAGCTGATGGCATCCTACCGTTATTTATGTTACAATGAGTCAGTGTCCTCGCTCTCACTGCTGTACGATGTTCCATCGCTTTCCTCTGACTCATAATCTCCTTCTCCCAATTCTATCTCCATGGAATCTCCTCCATTCTCACTCTCCACTCCCTTGGTACTTCCATCTGCATCAGAGGTTGGATCAGTTGATCCATGGCTGTCCTCTTCATCCTTGGGGTATTCCAGAATATCCTCCAGAGTTATCTCCATTCCTGCTTCTCTCGCCAGGTCCTGCATGGCATTATAATATTCCCCTTCTTCATCTTCATACTCCTGCGCTTGTAACTGGTCTGTGGTTTCTTGTACCCATCTTGTAAAGTCAAATAGTTGTTCCTGTTCCTCTCAATCTGGACTATTCATAACAACAACTATTCAACTTTACAAGATGGGTACAAGAAACCACAGACCAGTTACGAGCGCAGGAGTATGAAGACAGAGAAGGGGAATATTATAATGCCATGCAGGACCTGGTGAGAGAAGCAGGAATGGAGATAACTCTGGAGGATATTCTGGAATACCCCAAGGACAAAGAGGACAGCCATGGATCAACTGATCCAACCTCCGATGCAGATGGAAGTACCAAGGGAGTGGAGAGTGAGAATGGAGGAGATTCCATGGAGATAGAATTGGGAGAAGGAGATTATGAGTCAGAGGAAAGCGATGGAACATCGTACAGCAGTGAGAGCGAGGACACTGACTCATTGTAATATAAATAACGGTAGGATGCCATCAGCTAGGATGCGCATCATGGTCAAGACTGCAGACAACAAGTAGAACAGCCCAACTACCTATAACGAGTATATAGTGTCTCATAGGTATATAAGGCCTGTACAAGTAAGAGATTAAAGCCTCAAGCTTTAATCTTGTTAACAGCAGTTGTTAACCCTCTCTGCCTTAACTTGGTGTGTTCCCTCATTATCTCATTGAGCACAATCCACTAAGCTCTGCAAGGCCAACTGTCTTGGACACCTTGTAGAGTGATTGAAGGCTGTCTCCAGTTATCTTCGGATACAGAAGGAGCACGGATCATAACATTAGATTAAAGCTTCCTTTGGATAACCTCCATCATACACCCCATGGTATCGGTATGCCTTGTTGCTACCCTTCCACACTGGCAGACGATACGCTTTATCGCTATCCAAGTGCTAACCGTATCTGACGACACACCTTGTCACTGTCCGGTGATACACCCCTGTAGAGCAGGCCACCATACCCTCTGCACCCTTGGTCAGACACACCGAAAGCGTTGATAGGTCATCCACACCTTTAAGTGTTGATTGGGATAATGCACCCGTAAGTGTTGTATATAAGTCATCTGCACCTTCAAGCATCAATTGGAATAATGTACCCACAAGCGTTGTTTATTCACCTTCACCCCCACTTTCACCTTTGACTTCTTCCCTCTACACCCTGTCTACAAACCGAAATGACCCCCTTGCTACCGACTACGAAGAATCTAACAGTTCTGACTGGTCGACAACCAACTCTGAACCCAACTTCACACCCCCTCCACCACAGACCATAAAAAGAAAACAAAACCTATACCCCTCACTCGTTCACCCCCTGGTGTTATGAACAGTCCAGACCAGGAGGAACAAGAATTACTGTTCGACTTTACAAGATGGGTACAGGAGACTACAGACCAACTACGGGCACAAGAATACGAAGACGAGGAAGGGGAATACTACACCGCCATGCAGGACCTGGCGAGAGAAGCAGGAATGGAGATAACCTTGGAGGATATATTGGAATACCCCGAGGACGAGGAAGGTAACCATGGATCAACCGATCCAACCTCCGATGCGGATGGAAGCACCGAGAGAATGGAGAGCGAGAATGGAGAAGACTCCATGGAGATACAATCGGGAGAAGGAGGTTATGAGTCAGAGGAAAGCGATGGAACATCGCACAGCAGTAGCGAGAGTACTGACTCATTGTAATATAAATAACGCTAGGATGCCATCAGCCAGGATGTGCATCATGGTCAGGACTGCGCACGACCAGTAGAACAGCCAAGTAACCTATAACGAGTATATAGCATCTCATAGGTATATAAGGCCTGTACAAGTAGAGATTAAAGCCTCAAGCTTTAATCTTGTTAACAGCGGTCGTTTACCTCTCTGCCTTAACTTGGCGTCTTCCCTCGTTATCTCATTGAGCGCGATCCACTAAGCTCTATAAGGCCAACCGTTTCGGACACCTTGTAGAGTGATTGAAGGCCGTCTCCAGTTATCCTCGGATACAGAAGGAGCACGGATCATAACACCTGGTTCTGCACCGTACCCTACACAACCTACCAAGAGAGTTCAATGTTGAACAGAAGACCCAGGATACCCAGCACCCCCAGCATCAGTTCTTCAATCCCTACCCAAACAACCACCACCTGAAAGAACTGCCACCTCTACCTGCTCAAAGTGTGGGGAGCTGATTCATAGAACACCTGCCCCATCCTCTGGTCCTCAACCCTCAACAAGTACAAGACCTTGCGACAACACTTTGCAACAGGAACCCCCAAGAACATCTTCACCCCTCATATCACCACTTGGATCACTGGTACACTCACTGCCTCAATCCAGTTCCCCTGTACAATCCAAACCATCTGAAAGTTAGCCCCACTACCGGGTCTATTCACACTTCCGACGAGGAATCCACAACCTCTGACACTAACAATATGGCCTCCTCCGCAAAGATCAATACACCCCCAACCTTTAATGGAGAGACCGACTACTACCATCTCTGGAAGGATACCATACAACTATACATCGATGCAAAGCCTGGTGCCTTTTCTGATGATAAGACCAAGATACAATTTGCCCTTTCATACATGTCCACCAGCCCCACCGCAACATGGAGAGGAGCATTCTTGGAATCAAACAAGGAACTTGATGGAAGCCAAACCCTTCCAACATGGAAGAAATTCCTGGAAGGACTCAACACATCCTTTGCCCCAAACAATGTCCCTGCAAATGCAATGGACAGAATCCACCACCTCAAACAGAATGGATGATATATCAACGATTACATATCCCAGTTCCAGATACTTGCCTATCAGGCCAACCTTGGAGATGGAGTGGCGGCAGTCAACTATTTCAAGAACGGGCTGGATCGCCCCATCACAATCAAGACAATTAGCCTCAATCCAGGAAACAAACTCAATGACTGGTTCAAGCAAGCTCAAACAGCATATCAAATATTACAAACTCAATGCGACTATATGCAAACTCGAGGAGCTCCCTTGTTTCCAACAACTTCGTGCCCTCGCTCATTTAAAGGGAAAAGAAATGCTTTTACGTGCTGTGTCCCACTCCCCTATCAAGCGACAGACCCTAATGCAATGGATATTGACCAACTCGCCAAAGCGGTCTACAACCTTGACTTTGAGGAAGAGCCAGATCTACTCACTGAGGAAGCTGATGAAGACGAGGAGATGTTAGGGGAAGTAAGAGCACCGGAACCAAGTTGATATTTGGGTGGCGAATACAATCGACACCCACACTACTTATATACATAGAGGCCTGCGCACAGACCGGGTAGCCAAACACTACGTAGCTACTAGAACATAACGTACGCAAGCAATATACAAACAACGTCAGTCGCACGTGGGTTAGACTCGGGGATGGGGGTGGCCGAAGGCCGAGGCCGGGCTTAGGCATCGGGCATCGGCTAGAGAGGCCGAGCACGGATACCCACCACAGACCCCTAGACGTACCTTGCGTAAGGGGATATAGTCCCCTTACAGGAGACCGAAGAAGACAGACTCCACCAGTTGGTACAGGAGCGCACCTGCAAAGCCCTCAACGCAATCCTCACAGATGCCCAGAGAAGGGATCTCAAGGAAAAGAGATGCTTCAACTGCCGCAAGACTGGATACTTTGCCCGTGAATGTCCCACCAAGAAGACAATATATCGCCAATCTGAATTACCCTGCAATTTGGATGCCAGAAACTGGTCAAATGCAATATCCAGAAGAAGACAAGCAAGTTATAGGAAGAAGAACTCCCTATACAACATACTAGAAGATGCAACCGACGAAGAAGTCAAGGACATTTACAAATACTTCACAAATGAATCCAACCACCCAGATGCCCCTCTGGTTAAGGATTTTGCCTAAGGAGACTAGCCACCATGTCTAGCCCTCCACAAAGACCCCCTTCCTTTCATTATCCACACAATGACATTAATGTTGTAAAGCTACAGGAATTGTCAGCACGCGTAATACATCTACCCTGCCAAATCCAAAAATACAAAATCACTAAGGAAGGACCCAAAAGCGTGGAACCACTTGCCCTACTCAATTGAGGAGCAGCAGGAAATTTCATCGACCCTGGAATGGTCAGACAACACTCATTCAAGACAGTACCCCTTGATCAACCCATCAAAGTACAAAATGCCAATGGATCCATTAATGAAAATGGAACAGCCACCCATTATACAATCCTCAACCTAACGGTTAACAGAAAGGATATGGAGATCAAACCAAAAGTAGTCTCCCTTGGAAGCCCAAGACTCATCCTTGGATTCCCTTGGCTCACAGAACATAACCCAGACATCAACTGGGATGCCAAACAATTACACTGGAGAAACAAACATTGGGACAACACTATCTACCAAGAACTCATCCAATCTATGGAACCTGATTGGATCTACAATGACCAACTCAATCACATCTCCACCCTTGAGCCTACCAGCTTCAAAGAAATCAACTTCAAAGCCTCAGCATCACAATTCCTTGCTGTACAACATGGAGAAAAGAAGAACGACAACCCAAGAAAAGTTGTACCTGCAGAATTCCATGAATACCTCCCAGTATTCAGCAAGAAACAAGCTGAACAATTCCCCCCACAACAACCATGGGATCACAAGATTGAACTCAAGGAATCATTCAAGCCAATCACTATGAAATCTTACCGACTCTCCCTTAACGAAGAAAAAGAACTTGACACATTCCTCGAAGAAAACCTTCAGAAAGGATACATTCAACCATCCAAATCACCAATGGCCTCACCTTTCTTCTTTGTAGGAAAGAAAGATGGAAAACTACATCCCTGTCAAGACTACAGGTACCTCAACGAACACACTGTCAAGAATGCATACAACCTCCCTCTCATCTCACACATTCTCAACAAACTTTGAGGATCAAGATACTTTACTAAGCTTGATGTACAAGCAGGATATAATAACATCCATATATGCAAAGAAGATAAATGGAAAGGAGCCTTCAGAACACCCCAAGGATTATTCGAACCTACAGTCATGTTTTTCGGAATGTGCAACTCCCCAGCAACCTTCCAAACTATGATGGACTTGCTAATCCAAAAACTCATCGATAATGGAGGAGTAATTGTTTACATGGACGACATCCTCATCCACACAAAAACAAAACAAGAACTCCAACGTTGAAAAGGTGGAGAAACTTTCGTTGGTTTTAATATAGATAGTGGGCTTGTTTTCACTAAGCTTAGCCACAATTCGATAAGCTTAAGCTAATACAAGTGGAATGAGATAGATAATGAACAGTTTCGTCTTTTAGGGTGTTCTGGGGGTGCATTCTGACAGCAAAATTCAAGAGAGTAGTGTTTTTAGAGGTTAACGAACAGCCGTTGAAGTTATCTTAGCCATACGGTGCAACAATGAAAGGACAATCCCTGCCAATTCAAAGTGCTGGGTCTCTGGTCTCTGGTCTCTGGTCTCTGAACTCTGGTCTCTGTCTCTGTCTCTATCTCTAGCACTCTGGAACTCTAAACTCTAAACTCTGGTCTCTGTCTCTGTCTCTGGGTTGGTTGATGACCGAAGAAATCACACTTAACGACGCACACTAAATAGCCCTCTGAAACCGTTCTTGATCACGGCTTGCAGACTTGTGTGTGGAAGCGGGGGTGAGACCTCCTCCTTCTTCACGAACAAGTGTGACTGTATTTATATTGTTTAGATACATACGAGAGATAGTAAATATGAAATAGAAAACAATAAGCTTAATTGTTACAGGCACTGTAGAACATTTTGGAAGGTTCGGCAGCATTTCTACCTCACCCTGGGTTATGGGTTTTTCTCTGATTAACGAATGGCAATCCAGCCAGATGTGTTCCATGCTCGTCTGCATTATTCTGCGTCCACGTGAGCGCATTAAGTTTCCGGATCAATTATGATCGGAATGTATAGCGGATGGACAATCCCTTGATCCATTGTAATTAATCTCAGTTAAGCAGTATGCCGAAGTGCCGGGACCCACAAAGCACTTGTTAATTAGGAGTCTTTGATATTTCTAGGGTTTTGGGCATCGGGTATTGCCTCCCAAACGTTGGACGTTCCGTTCCGTGGTCCGGTCATCATTATTGAACTTGCTATAGACGTAATACACCTGCGACAGCCGCTAGGTACATTCTTTTATGTTCAAACACATTTGGGTTCATCAGAAAACTGCTTGTAAGGTCCCTTGATGCAACCGGGGTATACTCGATAGGCTATGTAGAGCCCTGAATCCCTCCAGAGAGCGTTCTGATAGCTTGGTTCACTAAGCTTAGTGATAATGAGCTGGTTTGAACACTTCCGAGGCTCGAATATCCTCAGTTCGGTCGAACTGGCTACTATGGGATATAGTACCAATCCTTTATAGAGTTCTTTAATGATATAGCCAATGATTCTATGTAGAGAATCGTTCCGGAGTACGGAATTCATGTATAGGTGTGAAATCGGCGTATCAACGTCTTACAAGAGAAGTACTCAAGATACTCAAGGACAACGATCTATACCTCAAGACCGAGAAATGCAAATTCGAACACCAACGACTCAAATATCTAGGAGTTATCATCACTCCAGACTCAGTCTCAATGGACCCAGCAAAACTCAAAGGCATTGCTCAATGGCCAACACCGACTACCCCACACGATGTATGCAAATTCATAGGATTTTGCAACTTCTACTGGAAGTTTATACATCAATACGCCACATGGGCTAAACCCCTCAATGCTCTAATGTCCAAAACCAAGAAATTCAAATGGACAGAAGAATGCCAAAACACCTTTGACACCCTCAAGAGAAAATTTCAAAGTGAACCGGTACTAATGGTACCAGACCGAGACAAACCTTTCAAAATTGAATGCGATGCATCATTATTTGCATCAGGAGCAGTCCTCCTTCAATACAATAATAATGGAGTTAAACACCCAGTCGCATACTTTTCAAAAGGATTCTCACCAGCCAAACGCAACTATCATTGCTCCAAACAAGAACTCTTCACCATAATCCGAGCACTCAAGGAATGGCGCCACCACATAGAAGGATCATCTCACAAGACCATTGTATGGTCAGATCATGACAACCTTTGCCGCTGGAGAAAACCCAAGGATCTCAGTAGAAGACAAGCTTGATGGATTGCCTACATGCAATGATTTGACATTGAAATCCGGCACATCCCTGGAAAGAAAAATGGACCAGCGGATGCTCTCTCAAGATGACCTGACCATGAACCCAAGATAAAAGACAACAAACAGATTGTTGCCCTACCTGATAAATTCTTTACCCCAGAATGATCACAGCACATCTGTATTATTGACAAAACGACGAAGCACAAAATAAAGGAGCTGTGGAAGAAGAAACAAACCAACATCACCCAAGAAGATGACTCAGGACACCCATATGTTCATGAAAAGCTATTTATACCTCAAGATCTACATCTCAGATGCCACCTACTGCAAAGAGTACATGACTCACCAACCACAGGACACCCTGGAATCGCAGAAACCACTAGAAAACTCCAGGAGTACACCTATTGGCCTGGGATGCGATCATTTGTCAAGAACTACATCTGAGGATGTGGTGCTTGCCAACAATACAAGATCAATTGCCACCCCCTGAAGCCACCGCTTCAACCTATCCCTGGACCCTGTTCTACCTGTCCATTCTCGAATATCTCGATGGATCTTATCACAGACCTACCCCCGGACAGACCCCATGATTCTATACTGGTTGTGGTCGACCAGCTTACGAAGGGGATAATTCTAGAACCTACTGTGAAAACTGCCAACATGGACAAGATTGCCAAAATTCTTATCAAATGGCTATTCTCTAGATTTGGCCTCCCTGAGAAGATTCTCAGCGATCGCGACCCCAGATTCACTGCCAAATCCATGAAAGAATTCTACAAACAACTTGGAATCAAACAAGCACTCTCTACTGCCTACCACCCACAGACAGACAGACAAACAGAGCAATTCAATCAAGAAATAGAACTATACCTTGGCATCTATTGCTCATCAAACCCAAACAAATGGGCAAAGGCACTCCCACTCCTAGAATATGTTCACAACTTGAAGACACATGCCAAATACCAACATACCTCATTTGAACTCCTCTATAGATCAAACCCCAAAGGATTTCCAACCTCCAAGGAGCCAACGAACATTCCAGCAATAGGAGAGAAGTTTAAATACCTTGCCAAGATACACCAAGAAGCTCAAGCTACGCATGAACAAGCCAGACTAAAAATGGCTGCAAGATATAACTGGCCAGATATCAATCTAAAAGTTGGACAAAAGGTTTGGCTAGACAATCACAACCTCCCAATTCAGTACGCCTCAAAGAAACTGGCCCAATGCCAAGAAGGTCCCTTCACCATAACAAGAAAACTTGGACCTGTTATTTACGAGCTAAAATTACCCATCAAATGGAAGATCCACAACAAGTTTCATGCAAGCCTCCTAATGCCTGCAAAAGAGAATGACACACATGGGGTGTTACCTGGGTTAGGGGTTCGCTCTTGAGTAGCACGGGGTTCAACACAGGATGTCTATACAGACTTGGTCCTGTCCTACTAAGTGTGACTTGGAAACGATGGAGCACTATAAGTCCAGCCAGTTATGGCAAAGAGGTATAGGAGGCAAGAACTTTATAACACTAAGATAAGGATACAAGGTATTGTACTGTATCCTTATATACTTCTAAGTGTGGCTGTACTCCTACTATAATAGTCTGGACCAAGGTAACTATGAGTCAGAGATAAGAAACACAAGGCATGTGGTAAGAATCGTCTTTCTGATGTACACTACTGATAGTTTCATAGTGACATGGGAAATATAGCTAAAAATACCTGTCCTTCTGATAGGATTTCTGATAACATTAGGTCCGTTTCTAGAGTTGTTTTCCATACAACTTGTTAGTTTCCTTCTTCCGGGTGTTCGGCTAGGTAATTTGGTTTGTAGTACTCAATCTGGGTTTGGTCGGTGGAGTCTGGTCTGGGAGGAATGACGGGAGAAAAGGTGGGAGTGGGGGTTCTGTGGAGATCAAGTATAGTGGCAGTTTCTGGGGATGGAGGTTGTCCCGGATAGAAAATGTCATATAGAAGGCATCTGAAGTGGGGACTCTCTATCCTTTCTTCTGGTGGGGTGGTTGGGTTTTCTTCAGAAGGAGCCACATGGTTCTCCTGTAATGTTTGATTCAGCCACGTCGTCGTAGCATTCCTCGTAATAATTGTCATGAGTGAGGTTGATGTATCTATGGTGAGTTGTGGGAGTGGTTGAGGGACAGGTTGCTGGATTTCTGGAGTAGGGGGCGTGTCGAGTCTTTCAACTTGGGCATTTGGTCCGTTTATGGCGCGGTTGGAAAACGGTGCAGTGGGGGCATCTATACTTGATACAGTCATACGAGTAATGCCCTGGGGCATATTGCTTGCATCCGAGGCAGGCAAATTGGGGGCAATCCATGGCCCAGTGCCCTGTGTGTCTGCATTGGATACAGACTGATCTGTCGGTGGTTCAGGGGTTGGTTTGTGAGTGAATGGGATTGGGGAAGTTCTGAATCGGGACGTTGTTATTGGCAATGGTGTGGGTGGTGTTCTTGGTGGGGGTGAGAAGTCTGAAGGGATTTCTGACACTGGTGGGCTTTCTTCCCTTGTTGGGGATGGTGGTGATGATTGCAGCAGTGGTCATCGTGGTAGTGGTAGGGATGGTTGCGGTAGGGGGTTGTGAGGTATGTACCTCATCTCGTTTGGGTAGGTTCTTCAACACCTCGGACATGAGGCCCAATCTTGAGCAGAGAAGTCGCTCAAGTGATTGTGCCCAGGCATGTTACGTATTGTACGCAGTAGTGAGAGCCTTAGTCTGTCGTACGTGGTGGGTATAGTTGTACCAAAGTTGTCAGTCATATTCTGAAATTGAAGTGTGTTCCAATTTAGTCGTAAAGGCTCCATCGGTGGCAGCCTTGCACAGATCTCCATCAGAAGGGTGATCTGGTCCATATGATCGTACTCCAGCTGTATGGTATCTAAGGGAGGCGGCTGGAGCAGCTGTTGGTTCTGGGGTGTCATTGGGGTCAGGGGTCTCATCCCTGGAGGAGGCGTATGTTGCAGTGAAGGTGTGAGAGGGGGTGTAGGGAGACGGGGCCGGAACGGGAGTTGTCTGAAGTGCAGTATGTTTGACACTTGCATTGTTGATGATGATGATCAAGGATGATGAGGATGTTGGTGAGGGTGTTGTTGAGAAAGGAGGAGTGGTTTGGGGGCAAGTGAGATTGAGGTTCATGGGCATCTTTAAGTATGTTTGGTGTGGGAGCGGAGTTGTCTTTGGTTGGTTCTGGTGGGTTCCCGTTCTTTCTGGAGAATTCCATGAGCTTCGTTATACTTGGTTAAGTATTCTTTGGCATTTGTGTGGAGTGTTTCATCGGTGATCCATTCGTTCTCCGTGTGGGAGTATCCTTTCCATTTGATGTAATATTGGAGTTTTCTGCAGTATTGGTGGTGATTTAGAATGGCTTCTATTCTGTATTCTTCTTCTTCATTGATGATGTCTGGTGGTGGTGGAGTTGGATGAGATCTGTATGCTTCTGTTTCGGTATATGGGGCTAGAAGGTTTCTGTGGAATACTGGGTGTATCTTCCATTTGATCGGAAGTTTTAGTTTGTAGGTGAGTGGCAATAAGACTTCTGAGATAAGGAAAGGTCCCAGTCGTTTTGGGGATATTTTGTTGGAGATGAAGGGGAGTTTGAGGTTTTTGGCTTCTAGCCATACTTTTTGACGTGTTTCAAGGGGTTTGACGGTTCTTCTGGTTCTTTGTTTCATAATATCAGCAGAGAGTTGATGTGCCATGTGTGCTTCTTTTCTGGCATCATCAAGGAGTCTGATGCATTCATCTACTGATGAAAGTTCGATGTTTCCATTACCGTGGGTATCGGTGGAGGGTTGTATCCCATGATTAGTTCAAATGGGGATTTCTGCCTTGAGGCATGTATTTTGGAGCTGTGTGCAAACTTGGCGATAGGGAGGGTTTCTGACCAATCAAGAGGGTTTCTGGTGCAGTATATGGCAAGGTAGGTCTCAATTTCTTGATTGTATCGTTTGGTGGAACCATCTGTCTGGGGGTGGTATGCAGTTGAGAATGCCTGTTGGATGTTTAAACATTTGGCTAGTTCTTGGAGGGAGTTGGCAGCGAATCTGGGGTCTCGATCTGATATGATTTTATCAGGTAATCCGAATCTGGTGAAGACTTTTTCTATTAATAGTCATCCAATATCGTCGGCATTTGATCGATCTGATGTTGGGATAAAAATTACCCCCTTTGTAAGGCCATGGTCCACCATGGACAATATCACATTATGACTGGCGCTAGGCGGTAGACTGGTGATAAGATCCCATGAGATCTGGGCAAATGGGCATTTGGAAGATGATGGTGGGATTGGTTGAGTCGGTGTACAATCTGGTCTGCGTATGATTTTATGTTGTTGGCACTCAGGACAGCCTTTGACGTAGTTCTTTATGAACATCGACATTCCTGGCCAATATACTTCCTTCTTGGCAAGGTGGTATGTTTCCCGTTCTCCAGGGTGACCCTGTGTAGGGTGGTCATGGTATCTTGCGATGACATTGCATCTGAGTTGGAGGTTTTCTGGAATGATGACACATTCTTGGAATGTGAGGAGTGGACCATTCGGGGTCGGAACTGTTCCAAAGTCTTTATCGGCAGCGTTAGGATGGGTTTCTTTCAGGAGTTTGAATGCTTTGGTGGTTCTAGCATCGTATTTGGGTGATTCTGTGATTCTTTCTTGGAGTTCCATATCGACGGTGGCAATAAAGAGGTGTTCTGGGAGTACTGTGACTAAGTCCTGATCTTCTATGTTGACCGTGGCGACAAAGAGGTTGTTTGGAAGCATGGTGACATCTTCGTTATCGTTATCCTCATTGGGGATGTGGTCTGGACATCTTGATAGAGCATCTGGTGCAGGAATCTTTGATCCTGGGACATGTTCTAGTTTGAAGTTATAATCGGCGAGGGTTTGGACCCATCGTGCTTGTCGGCAATTGATTTTCTGGGGTTTACGCCAGTATGTGAGGTTCTGGTGGTCCGTTCTGATGCAGACAGTATGGGGGCTGCCAAGGAGGTAGTGGCACCATTCTTCGAGGGCTCAGATAATAGCGAGGAGTTCCCTGTTGTAGATATCGTAATTGCATTCCGCTGGTCCGAACGTCTTTGAATAGAATGATACGGGTTTCTGCATTCCGTTGATGTTGTGTTGGTACAGGACAGCTCCTGATGCGAATTTGGAAGCATCAGCTTCTATTTTGAAGGGTTTTGTGGAGTCGGGCATAAGGAGTACCGGTTCCTTTAAGAATTCGTTCTTGAGTGTTTCAAACACTTTCTGTTGTTCTTCTTTCCATTCAAATTTGTTCGATTTGGATAAGAGTTGGTTAAGGGGTTTGGTGTGGTGGGAGTAACAGCGAATGAATTTCTGGTAGAAGTTACAGAATCCAATGAATTTCTGAATGTGTCAGACTGTTTTCGGCACTGGCCAGTCTTCTATTCCCTTGAGTTTTCCGGGATCCATTTTGATCTTGTCTGGTGTGATGATCATGCCAAGACATTTGAGTCGTTGTTTGTTGAACTTGCATTTCTCTGTTTTGAGGTAGAGGTTGTTTTCCTGCAGGATCTGCAGTACTTTTTCTGTAAGTCGGTCGGTTTCTTCCTGGGTTTTACTGTAGATTAGGATATCATCCATGTAGATGATGATTCCTCCTTTTTCCATTGTTTCGGAGAATAGTGTGTCCATCATGTGTTGGAACGTTGCGGGACTATTGCAGAGTCCGAAAAACATGACAGTTGGTTCAAAAAGACCCATGGGAGTCTTGAACGCTGCTTTCCATTGATCACCATCTTTGATTCTGATGTTATTGTATCCTAGGTGGATGTCGAGCTTAGTAAAATACTTAGCTCCTTTGAGTTTATCCATGATAGAGGAAATCATGGGGATTGGGTATGCATTTTTGACAGTGTGATCGTTTAGATAATGATAGTCTTGGCAAGGTCAGAGGTCTCCTCCTTTCTTGGCAACGAAGAAGAAGGGTGATGCCATAGGGGATTTTGAGGGGCAGATATACCCTTTTCGGAGGTTTTTGTCTATAAATTCCTTTAGTGCATTTTCTTCGGCAGATGCCACTTGATAAGGTTTCATTGATTTTGCTTTGAATGTTGGTTTTAATTTGATTTCGTGATCAAACATTCTTGATGGTGGGAATTGTTTGGATGCTTTCTTGTTGAATATTTTAGCCCATCAGGCAAATCTCTGAGGGATCTCGAGTGGTTCCTTGTTTGATTCTGGTTGGTTCCCTTTTTGTTTTGCTGATTTTGTAGGGTTGTGTTGCTCATTGTGGAGTGTTGTGGCATGTGTCGCTTTGGCGTTTACTTCTAATGGGGTTAGAAGCATCAGGTTCATTTCTCTTTCTAAAGAGAAGGTATCGAGGTCAACATTTGACAGGTTGACATATTCTTCGGGGTTTTCCTCAGGTTGGGAGGTTTTTCCAGCCATTATGTCCATGGCAATGGAGTTGAGTTTGACAGGTCATTGTAGGGTTCTGAGGAGTTTGGAAAAGTACTGGTGGTCGATTTGGGGTTTCCAAGAGAATGTCTTGGTCTTCCGGTTGATGTCAGGATTGTATTGTTCCAACCAGGGAAATCCGATGATGAGGTCTTTCTCACCAGTGTTTGTGACATATGCTTCTAGCGTGCAGTCTCTTCCATCAATGATGGTTCTGACTTTGATGTATTCATGGATCTTGCCATGTTGATTATCAGTTCCATCAACATTACTGAGTGGAATTGGTTGGTCCAGCTGTTTGGTTTGATAACTATGTCATTCAATGACTTTGTGGGATATGAAATTCCCTTGGGCTCCTGAGTCTATCAGGGCGGTGATGGCCACGGGTTTTGATGTCTGTTCACTCCAAATCTCAATGGGTAAGAAAAGGGATCATTTATTCAGGGATAGTCATAATTGTACAGAGTTTATCGAGAAAATGTCCTTCTGGGAGTGAGAGTACAAAATGTCCTTCTGAGTTCTGGAACGTGCAGAGGCACATCAGTCGACAGTGTTCCTTTTTAAAAATCCTGGAATGGACGCATCTCCGGGTCCTTGGCTAGTGTGGAGTGGAGTTCTTGTTGGAGTTTGGGGTCAAGATCATCAACCATTTGGCGCATCTGAGATGCAACTTCTGCAACAGCAAGGGAATACTTGCGCTGCAGTGATTGTTGGGCATTCCAGTTTGGAAATCCGGGACAAGTGTTTTGTTGGAGAAGACGGTTGGGGTTTCTTGCAGGGCGAGGAGGATTGGTACACATTCCTGGGAAGTGTCTGGCCAGTGGTGGTTGAGGGCACTTACTGACCCAATGATCTTTGGCTCCACATCGGAAGCATTCTTGGTTCTGGTATGATTTCATTTGTTGTCCAGTGACAACGGCATCAAGCTCTAATGGTCCTTGAGCGGAGTCTTCTTCGGCATATTCTGGTTGGGGTATTTTGGGATAAGGATCTTCAAATCCTTCTTCTACTGTCACATGGTCTATTTCCATGGCGTGTGGATCTCGTGGGGTGAAACGTGGAGCATTACTCCTTTGATAGAATTATGTGTAGGGCACGTTGTTGTTTGGACAGCTTGGTCCATGGTTGGGTTGGTATTGGTTCCTTTGGGGAAACGTGTTCCTAGGGGTGCCATAGAGGGCATTGATTCGGCAGAAGTTGTCATCGAGTTTATTAGCTCGGGTGTACCAAGCGGCAATAGTTGTCAGAGGGTTTTCCAATTCATCAATTTTCATGGCAATATGGCAGTCGATTGCCTTGCGGTATAAATTGATTAGGGTGCGATCTTCATTTAGTCCGGATTGACGGACAAGTTCCTTGAACTGAGCATTGAACTCAGTCATTGGTTTGCCTGCTTGGTGCAGGGTTTGAAGTCTGGTATGTGCATACGCATGTTCGTCTGCCGGGGTGAAGTCTGCTCTGAGTCAGGCAGTGAAGTTATCCCATGACTCCATGGCTATGGGTTGCCCTTATTGAGTTTGGGCGTTTCTCTCATGGAGGTATTGTCTGGCCCAGGCTCAGGCATCTCCTGATTGCATTGTTGAAAGGACAAATAGAGTCCTAGTAAGGTTGGTGTTGTAAGTGGTTGCATTGGCGAGCACATAAACTTCACATTGGAAGATCCAATCTTCGAATAGTCTTCTAGTTCCATCGAAGGTGATGGGTTTGAGGAGTCCTAACTCCTTTGAGGTAGGTGCAGTGGTCATTATTTGTAATTGTCCGGGTAGCGGTGGCAGTGGTGATGGGGGTTGTGTTGGTCGTGGAGGAGGAGCCGGTAGGGCTAGGGGTACGGTTGGCGTGGGTAGTGCGGATGGTTGTGGATCGGGATCCGATTGGTTGTTGTCTGTTATATAGACGTTGGAGTCGTTGTCTGCTGGGGGAGTTCTTCCATGATTTACTGCGTATTCGTGGCATGTGAGTAGGTTTTCTTCCAACTTGGAAAGTTCTCTTGGTTGCTTGAGGGCGTATTCAAGTCTTTGAAGTTTGTAGTTGTTTAATGGGTCTACTTTAGCACGGTATTCTTCAGCTTGTTTGCGTCTTCTTTCTTCTTGTTCGTAGTGTTCCTTTAATTCTCTTTCTTGTTGTATTTTTTGTTGTTCTGCTAGTTCATCTGCAAAACTTGTTCATGTATGTGTTGATGTACTTGGAGTGGGCAAGTTAAATGGGGATGGAGGGTAGAATGGGGATGGTGTTTGAATGGGGATAGGGTTTCTTCTGGGACCCAGGTTTTGGGTTCCTGATCCTGAGATTCTACTTCTCGATTTGGGAGGAGGTGATGGAGTTTCTTGGGCCGAGAATTTCTTTGGAGGCATGGTGGCAGTTGTCTAGCGATCGATTATCACTAGAAGAATGAAAAATTGGGTTGTGATGATGGATATCCCTGAGTATAGGTTCCACGATCTGACGACACAACAGTGACAGGGACACGTGATACATTTGAGTTCTAGAGTGATGATTCAGTAGGCGATGAGGGTGGCAGTGGAAGTGAAAATGAAAATGAGTAGGTAAGCTAGGTCTTCTGGTGGGGAGAGGTTGAGGGATGTAGCAATGGCTACACAGAGAGGCAGTTTTCTTTCGCACATCGTTTTGAATGACCAGGGTACCTTGACATGTTCAGTATGTCGGCAGAGCAAAGCAGAGTGGAGGGCAAGCAAGAGATAAGCAGCAGTGTATCTTAGTGTTTTGTTACCCAGGTTAGGGGTTTGCTCTTGAGTAGCATGGGGTTTGACACAGGATGTCTATACAGACTTGGTCCTGTCCTACTAAGCGTGACTTGGAGACAATGGAGCACTATACATAAGTCCAGCTGGTTATGGCAAAGAGGTATAGGAGGCAAGAACTTTATAACACTAAGATAAGGATACAAGGTATTGTACTGTATCCTTATATACTTCTAAGTGTGGCTGTACTCCTACTATAATAGTCCGGACCAAGGTAACTATGAGTCAGAGATAAGAAACACAAGGCATGTGGTAAGAATCATCTTTCTGATGTACACTACTGATAGTTTCATAGTGACATGGGAAATATAGCTAAAAATACCTGTCCTTCTGATAGGATTTCTGATAACATGGGGAATACAACACAGCCCTGCCTTCTAACCTTGTCAATGGAGAAGAAGAATACGAGGTTGAGTCAATACTGCACCACAGAAGATTCCGGAACAAATATCAATTCCTAGTCAGATGGAAAGGATACCTTCCCACCAAGGACTCCTGGGAGCCAGAAGCAAACCTGGAGAATGCCAAGGAAATCATTGAAGAATATAAAAGGGCCCACAAACTAGACAACCCCACCAATGACCCAACCACCCAATACTCAAGCAACCACTCCAGACCTCCTAGAGCCAGACAACAATGGATGCCTTCTCATCCAGGAAATAATCATATCCCTGGCAAACTGTGTCACAGGAAATAGCCAACCTAGCCCTGCCACCAATACCGTTGACAACCAACCAGACAGGACCAACAGTCCTTATATCATCTGGCATACCTTCCTTCCCTCCAATCAACCCAAAATACGATCCATCCTTTTACATGAAGTTTCCTTTCATATTACTGGAACCTGTCTTAAATGCAGTCCAGCGATGGTACCCCTGGTCGACACCTGCTGGAAGACATTTACTGCTCTTCTGGATCACAAGTGCCTCGTCTATGACTGAACAACAGAATTCCAAGAACTATGCACCACTATTCTTTCTAGCGCAACAGAGGAACAGGACCGCGCTCCCATTTCTGCCATGTTATCAACCGCTCTCACCAAATTCCCATTCAAGAGTCTGGTCCCAAGCCCAAGCAATGGAAGCAGAAGTCAGGACCACCCTGTCCTACCTATCGGGACCACCACCCAACCTCCCAACCCTCCCATGGTGGATACAAATAACCAACCACCAAGTGCTATACAAGTTATATCTGCTTCTAATGACACCCCCACTGGGACTACCACCAACCACTTATCCAACACCAGAACTTGCTGCAATTGCTGCCATTGATATGGCCATATCAAGGCAGGATGCCCATGCTACCAATGTCGATATTGCCAAAAGATTGCCCCTGGCCATTATGAGAAGCACTGTGAAAGAAATCCTTACCAACATCAACCCACAAGTATGGTACCTGGCCTGTATCGCCGCCCATGAGGAATACCAAGCAGAGCTCGATCCCTCACATGTGAAACCACAAACAACAATATTCAACATGTTATTGCAAACACCGAGCAGTGCCCCGCCTCAGCCAGACCCCTCTGCACCCGAATTCAAGGTGCCTCCATCATCATTCCAGCCACCAACACCACCACCACACCTACTGGTAGAAGCCACTGACTTTCTGAATCAGTCCTTCAACACACCTGTCACCACTCGCTCCAGAGAACCCCTCATCATTGACCTCACCCAAGACCCGCCATCCTCAGGCCACCAAGTTATCAAAGCGACTCTCCAGAACCCAACCCCTACTATGACTGGGACCCTGTTGCTGAATCAAATATCACAGGAGAGCCTGTCGGACTATACTGAGGATATGTCTGATGAGGACATCAGACCTTACGAAGGGGATAATGTTATGAATAGTCCAGATCAAGAGGAACAGGAACAACTATTTGACTTTACAAGATGGGTACAAGAAACCACAGACCAGTTACAAGCGCAGGAGTATGAAGATGAAGAAGGGGAATATTATAATGCCATGCAGGACCTGGCGAGAGAAGCAGGAATGGAGATAACTCTGGAGGATATTCTGGAATACCCCAAGGATGAAGAGGACAGCCATGGATCAACTGATCCAACCTCCGATGCAGATGGAAGTACCAAGGGAGTGGAGAGTGAGAATGGAGGAGATTCCATGGAGATAGAATTGGGAGAAGGAGATTATGAGTTAGAGGAAAGCGATGGAACATCACACAGCAGTGAGAACAAGGACACTGACTCATTGTAATATAAATAATGGTAGGATGCCATCAGCTAGGATGCACATCATGGTCAAGACTGTGGACAACAAGTAGAACAGCCCAACTACCTATAACAAGTATATAGTGTCTCATAGGTATATAAGACCTGTACAAGTAAGAAAGCCTCAAGCTTTAATCTTGTTAACAGTGGTTGTTAACCCTCTCTGCCTTAACTTGGCATGTTCCCTCGTTATCTCATTGAGCACAATCCACTAAGCTCTGCAAGGCCAACTGTCTCGGACACCTTGTAGAGTGATTGAAGGCCATCTCCAGTTATCTTCAGATACAGAAGGAGCACAGATCATAACAGTTGTTCTTGTTTCTCTCGATCCGGACTATTCATAACATTATCCCCTTTGTAAGGTCTGATGTCCTCATCAGACATATCCTCAGTATAGTCCAACAGGCTCTCCTGTGATGTTTGATTTGGTGACAGGGTCCCAGTCGTAATAGGGGTCAGGTTCTGGAGAGTTGCTTCAATAGCTTGGTGGCCTGGGGATGGCGGGTCTTGGGTGAGGTCAATGACGAGGGGTTCTCTGGAGCAAGTGGTGATGGGTGTGTTGAAGGACTAATCCAGAAAGTTGGTGGCTTCTGCCAGTAGATGTGGTGGTGGCATTGGTGGGCGGAATGATGATGGGGGCACCTTGAATTTGGGTGTGGAGGGGTCTGGCTGAGGCAGGGCACTGCTTGGTGTCTGCAATAATGTGTTGAATATTGTTGTTTGTGGTTTTGCGTGTGAGGGATCGAGCTCTGCTTGGTATTCCTCATGGGCGGCGATACAGGCCAGGTACCATACTTGTGGGTTGATGCTGGTAAGGGCTTCTTTTGCAGTGCTTCTTGTAATGGCCAGGGGCAATCTTTCAACAATATCAACATTGGTAGCATGGGCATCCTGTCTTGATATGGCCAAATCGATGGCAGCAATTGCAGCAAGTTCTGGTGTTGGATAAGTGGTTGGTGGTAATCCCAGTGGGGGTGTCATTAGAAGCAGATATAACTTGTATAGCACTTGGTGATTGGTTATTTGTATCCACCATGGGAGGGTTGGAAGATTGGGTGGTAGTCCCAATAGGTAGGACAGGGCGGTCCTGACTTCTGCTTCCATTGCTTGGGCTTGGGATTGGACTCTCGAATGGGAATTTGGTGAGAGCGGTTGATAACATGGCAGAAATGGTAGCGCAGTCCTGTTCCTCTGTTGCACTAGAAAGAATAGTGGTGCATAGTTCTTGGAATTCTGTTGTTCAGTCATAGATGAGGCACTTGTGATACAGGAGAGCAGTAAATGTCTTCCAGCAGGTGTCGACCAGGGGTACCATCGCTGGACTGCGTTTAAGACGGATTCCGGTAATATGAAAGGGAACTTCATGTAAAAGGATGGATCATATTTTGGGTTGATTGGAGGGAAGGAAGGTATGCCAGATGATATAGGGGCTGTTGGTCCTGTCTGGTTGGTTGTCAATGGTATCGGTGGCAGGGCCAGGTTGGCTATTTCTTGTGATGCGGTTCACCAGGGATATGATTATTTCCTGGATGAGAAGGCATCCATTGTTGTCTGGCTCTAGGAGGTCTGGAGTGGTTGCTCAAGTGTTGGGTGGTTGGGTCATTGGTGAGGCTGTCTAGTTTGTGGGCCTTTTTATATTCTTCAATGATTTCCTTGGTGTTCTCCAGGTTTACTTCTGGTTCCCAGGAGTCCTCGGTGGGAAGGTATCCTTTCCATCTGACTAGGAATTGATACTTGTTCCGGAATCTTCTGTGGCGCAGTATTGACTCAACCTTGTATTCTTCTTCTCCATTGACAAGGTCAGGAGGCGGGGCTGTGTTGTATTCCCCATGTGTGTTGTTCTCTTCTGCAGGCATTAGGCGGCTTGCATGAAACTTGTTGTGGATCTTCCATTTGATGGGTAATTTTAGTTCATAAGTAACAGGTCCGAGTTTTCTTGTTATGGTGAAGGGACCTTTTCAGCATTGGGCCAGTTTCTTTGAGGCGTACTGAATTGGGAGGTTGCAGTTGTCTAGCCAAACCTTTTGTCCAACTTTCAGATTGATATCTGGCTGGTTATATCTTGCAGCCATTTTTAGTCTGGCTTGTTCATGCACAGCTTGAGCTTCTTGGCATATCTTGGCAAGGTATTTAAACTTCTCTCCTATTGCTGGAATGTTTGTTGGCTCCTCGGAGGTCAGAAATCCTTTGGGGGTTGATCCATAGAGGAGTTCAAATGGGGTATGTTGGCATTCGGCATGTGTCTTTGAGTTGTGAACATATTCTAGGAGTGGGAGTGCCTTTGCCCATTTGTTTGGGTTTGATGAGCAATAGATGCCAAGGTATAGTTCTATTTCCTGATTGAATCACTCTGTTTGTCCATCTGTCTGTGGGTGATAGGCGGTAGAGAGTGCTTGTTTGATTCCAAGTTGTTTGTAGAATTCTTTCATGGATTTGGCAGCGAATCTGGGGTCGCAATTGCTGAGAACCTTTTCAGGAAGGCCAAATCTAGAGAATAGCTGTTTGATAAGAATTTCAGCGATCTTGTCCACATTGGCAGTTTTTGCAGTAGGTTCTAGAATTATCCCCTTTGTAAGCTGGTCGACCATGACCAGTATAGAATCATGGGGTCCATCCAGGGGTAGGTCTGTGATAAGATCCATTGAGATATTTGAGAATGGATGGGTAGAGCGGGGTCCAGGGATAGGTTGAAGCGGTGGCTTCAGGGGGTGGCAATTGATCTTGTATTGTTGGCAAGCACCACATCCTTGGATGTAGTGTAGGGACACCCTCTCGGCTATGCGAGGACATTGCAATTATCTAGTGTACAGTGGTAATTTGGCTCACTCTTTATCTCTCTCTATTTATTCTTATCTTACACATAATTCTTTCAACTTCACACTCATTTTACGTAGAAAACTCGCTTGTTTACGCTCTCAGTCTCTCATTTACATACCATAGTACTCCTTTTATTCCCAATTTTTGTAGAAACACGGACACATAGAACCTTTAAAATACGTGCCACGTAGTTACTGAATGGACGTCTTTTACCCCTGAGAACTTGTAGCAGCCTTACACTTGGAGCCCACTGCAAGGGGTGGCTAGCTCATAACCACACTCCTTCTCTATCCCTACAATCCTTACAACACAGCAGACCAACCAAGAGTCCAGACACAGTCACAGTCAAGGCTTCCATCCCAGCGAAGTCAGTCTTCTGAGAGCATGAAGCGTCGACAACCATCAGGAGCAGGACCTACAGTGACCACATCATTGTCAGACCAAGAGACATTACAAGGCCATGCTGAAAAGGTAGAAACTTTCATAGGTTTTAATATAGATAGTGGGCTTGTTTTTACTAAGCTTAGCCGCAATTCAATAAGCTTAAGCTAATATAAGTGGAATGAGATAGATAATGAACAGTTTCGTCTTTTAGGGTGTTCTGGGGGTGCATTCTGACAGCGAAATTCAAGAGAGTAGTGTTTTTAGAGGTTAACAAACAGCCGTTGAAGTTATCTTAGCCGTATGGTGCAACAATGAAAGGACAATCCCTGTCAATTCAAAGCGCTGGGTCTCTGGTCTCTGGTCTCTGGTCTCTGAACTCTGGTCTCTGTCTCTGTCTCTGTCTCTAGCACTCTGGAACTCTAAACTCTGAACTCTGGTCTCTGTCTCTGTCTCTGGGTTGGTCAATGACCAAAGAAATCACACTTAACGATGCACACTAAATAGCCCTCTGAAACCGTTCTTGATTATGGCTCGCAGACTTGCGTGTGGAAGCGGGGGTGAGACCTCTTGCTTCTTCACGAACAAGTGCGACTGTATTTATATTGTTTAGATACATACGAGAGATAGTAAATATGAAATAGAAAACAATAAGCTTAATTGTTACAGGCACTGTAGAACATTTTGGAAGGTTCGGCAGCATTTCTACCTCACCCTGGGTTATGGGTTTTTCTCTGATTAATGAATGGCAATCCAGCCAGACGTGTTCTGTGCTTGTCTGCACTATTCTGCATCCATGCGAGCGCGTTAAGTTTCCGGATCAATTATGATCGGAATGTATAGCGGATGGACAATCCCTTGATCCATTGTAATTAATCTCAGTTAAGCAGTATGCCGAAGTGCCAGGACCCACAAAGCACTTGTTAATTAGGAGTCTTTGATATTTCTAGGGTTTTGGGCATCGGGTATTGCCTCCCGAACGTTGGACGTTCCGTTCTGTGGTCCAGTCATCATTATTGAACTCGCTATAGACGTAATACGCCTGCGACAGCTGCTAGGTACATTCTTTTATGTTCAAATGCATTCGGGTTCATCAGAAAACTGCTTGTAAGGTCCCTTGATGTGATCAGGGTATACTCAATAGGCTATGTAGAGTCCTGAATCCCTCCGGAGAGCATTCTGATAGCTTGGTTCACTAAGCTTAGTGATAATGAACTGGTTTGAACACGTCTGAGGCTCGAGTATCCCCAATTCGGTCAAACTGGCTACTATGGGATATAGTACCAATCCTCTATAGAGTTCTTTAATGATATAGCCAATGATTCTATGTAGAGAATCATTCCGGAGTACAGAATTCATGTATATGTAAGGGGACTGGCGTCGTGTGCTTTGCATTGCGCCCCCCCTTACGCAAGGTACTTCTAGGGACCTGTGGTTGGACGTCCGGGCTCGGCCTTCTTAGCTGATGCCCGATGCCCGAGCCCGGTCTCGGCCTTCGGCCACCCCCATCCCTGAGCCCGATCTGCGGGCGACTTCTATTATTAGTTGCTTGTCTATTGTTTGCGTATGTTATTACTGGTAGCTATCGTAGTGTCTGGTTACCCGGTCTGTGCGCAGACCACTATGTATATATATAGTGTGGGTGGCGATTGTAATCGCCACCTGAATATCAACTTGGTTCCGGTGCCTTACTTCCCCTAACAGAATATTCAGGTCTCTACGCGGACTTGCCACCCTAGCTCTCTGCACCCCATCTACCCTGTCCCCAGCCCTATCGCCAGTATGCCTCGCCGAAAGTCCTCAGGCAAGCAGAAAGCGACTGCGCCCACACTACCGACCACAGCCCCTGCCTTGGCAGGACCCTCGCGTTCAGGTGAGGACACTCAGGCCTTATTGGCCTGGATCGGCAAGCTTAACCGCTCGATTGGTTCGCTCTCGTCCCGCCTGCGCACCCTCGAGGAACGTCCCTCGATGGCTGCCGCCGGTCCTTCTCCAGCCGTCATTCAAATGGCCACTACCCGAAAGGGTTGCTCGCAGGTTTCTGCCGGCGCCCCATGCACTCCTAACCGCCCGGGCCCCACTCGCCCCTCGGTAAAAGGCACATCTACCGCCCTCCCGCTCTCGGCCTACTACCCGCAGGAAGACCAGGCCGATCGCTATCAGACCACTCTCGTCATCGCCGACGGCTTGAGTGGTCATGTGATTGGTCGCGGCGGCCGCGGCCTTAAACAGGTCGCAGACATTAGCGGCGCTCACCTCCGTGTCTATTCAGTGGCCACGGATGGTGCCGACGAGCACCATGTCTCTATTAGGGGGACCGAGCAGCAACTCGGTGATGCCCTTGTGGTATTAGGTAAGCGGATTGCGCGCAAGCGCGTCCATCTTCCCAAGACAAAGAAGGAGAAGACCACAGTGGTTTCCGGCCCCGCCTTGGCGGCCCCCGGACCGCCTGCTCCTGGAGCAGCCCAGGCTCCTGCTCCGGCCCGTACGGACCCCATTGCCCCCGGTGATACGCCGATTTCACGTCTATACATGAATTCCGTACTCCGGAACGATTCTCTACATAGAATCATTGGCTATATCATTAAAGAACTCTATAGAGGATTGGTACTATGTCCCGTAGTAGCCAGTTCGACCGAATTGAGGATATTCGAGCCTTGGAAGTGTTCAAACCAGTTCATTATCACTAAGCTTAGTGAACCAAACTGTCGGAACGCTTTCCAGAGGGATTCAGGACTCTACATAGTCTATCGAGTATACTCCAGTCGCATCAAGGGACCTTACGAGCAGTTTTCTGATGAACCTGGATGCGTTTGAATATAAAGAATGTACCTAGCGGCTGTCGCAGGAGTATTACGTCGAAAGCGAGCCCAATAATGATGACCGGACCACGGAACGGAACGTTCAACGTTCGGGAGGCGACACCTGATGCCCAAAACCCTAGAAATATCAAAGACTCCTAATTAACGAGTGCTTTGTGGGTCCCGGCACCTCGGCCTATTGCTTAACTGAGATTAATTACAACGGATCAAGGGACTGTCCATCCGCTATACATTCCGATCATAATTGATCCAGAGTCTTAACGCGCTCGCGTGGACGCAGAATAATGCAGACAAGCACGAAACACGTCTGGCTGGATTGCCATTCATTAATCAGAGAAAAACCCATAACCCAGGGCAAGGTAGAAATGCTGCCGAACCTTCCAAAATGTTCTACAGTGCCTGTAACAATTAAGCTTATTGTTTTCTATTTCATATTTACTATCTCTCGTATGTATCTAAACAATATAAATACGGTCGCACTTGTTCGTGGAGAAGCAAGAGGTCTCACCCCCGCTTCCACACGCAAGTCTGCGAGCCATAATCAAGAACGGTTTCAGAGGGCTATTTAGTGTGCGTCGTTAAGTGTGAATTCTTCGGTCGTCGACCAACCCAGAGACAGAGACAGAGACCAGAGTTCAGAGTTTAGAGTTCCAGAGTGCTAGAGACAGAGACAGAGACAGAGACCAGAGACCAGAGACTAGAGACCCCACGCTTTGAATTGACAGGGATTGTCCTTTCATTGTTGCACCGTACGGCTAAGATAACTTCAACGGCTGTTCGTTAACCTCTAAAACACTACTCTCTTGAATTTCGCTGTCAGAACGCACCCCCAGAACACCCTAAAAGACGAAACTGTTTCTTATCTATCTCATTCCACTTGTATTAGCTTAAGCTTATCGAATTTCGGCTAAGCTTAGTGAAAACAAGCCCACTATCCATATTAAAACATACGAACGTTTCTACCTTTTCATCTGGAGCCCACCGCAAGGGGGGTTTTCAGTTGAATTTCACGAGACAAACACCAAAAGACTTGGACACTGGCCCGCCTTTCACCTGCGAAGCAGAAAAAGGTTCAAGCAAAGACTGTAAAGTCACCCAAAACGTCCTTCGAGAGCAGTCTCAGGAAGGTCGACCCACCAAAACAGAGAACTACTCGGAACTCCAATCGTCCAGAAGGTTCTGAAGGCCTCATCGCCGCTAGTACCTCTCGAAAGCGAAAAGATCCCGTTAGCGCTTTAGCTGCGAACACAGCGAGTGGTTCAGCAGTTGCAGTATTGAGAAAAGCCGTACCGCCGATCTCTACTGCTCCCAGAATTACTATAAGGCTTCCAGCCTCAGCTCGCAACATAGCGCATATTCTGCACACCGAAAACCAGGACGGTCAGACCGTTCCTACGCTAAGCTTAGCGTTACCAAACCAAAACTCGTTTCATACAAACCCTTTTGGTGCCCCCACGGTACCACAGATATCACAGTCAACTCCGACTGTACAGACAAACCAAACTACGCCGTCGACGACGACTACAGCTAGAAAAATGGGACACGAGCGTATGCCAATTCCCTTTAGCAATAATGCTCCCAGGTGGGATGCATCAAAACCACAGACATTGAGAAATTATCTCTGGACGCTGGAACGTCTCTTCACGATAACGAAGACGACGGACGAGGCAGAAAGAATAAATTGGGCGGTGTTATATGTGGACCAGGATATCCATGAAGAGTGGATGAGTTTTGCGGAGTTCTTAGCAGGAAGCTGGACAGGCTTCGTAGAGAGATTAAAGAAAGAGTATCCCGAGGCTGTGGCAGCCGAGCAGGGCTCAGTGCGACGCTTGAGGGAACTCTGCGCAGAGAGTAGAGGCATTGCGATGAATGAGGAGCATAAAGTCTTGGACTTTAAAAGGCGATTCATTCTCGAAGCAGAGAAGTGTCTAAAGTCGCCGGCGGTAGTCTCGAACCGAGAGCTAGTCGAGTTATTTACGAGCGCACTGGACTCGGTGTTCCAGGATGTGCTCAATGCGAGATTAGCGATCACCGGGGCGCGTAGAACCGCAAGTGATGGGTCGGCACTGACTGCAAAGGATTTACGCGAAGAGGACCCCTATGATTGGAGGATTGTCGTGGATAAAGCTGTCGAAATTTCGATTGGCAAAACACTTATGCGATCCCTTCATCAGGATTTGAGGCCGGTAAACTCGGCATCGATGAGCCATCCACCTGCGACGTCCGGAACAGGGACTTATGACCCGGTGGTAAAGCGAGAACTGCAAAGCTTAAAGCAGAAATTTCAGGATGAAGTCTCGCAGATGGCAGGTGGCCTCGCTGAGCTTAAGGACCTCATGAATATCCAGGGGCATACCTTAAAAACATATTTAGAGAGCTCGGCGAAGGACGGACATAATCATGCCGGTTATAATCACGCCCAGAGGAATACCGGAAGTGGGCCGGCAGGGTCGCTTTCCGATCGCAAGTGTTTCTACTGCTGGTTATTAGGGCATAGTTGGTTATTCTGCCTGGACATGGAGGCGGATAAACAAGCCGGCTGAATTAGAGTCGAAGGGAACAAAATATATATGGGAGACGGCTCGAGTATCCCTCGAGGAGAAGGGCCTATTAAAGAGAAAGTGGCAAAGTACTATGCGACAAAGGGACAACTCTTCGTTCAGATACCAGAACTGCCGGAGGTTGAGCCTGAGTTACCGCAAGTACCAACGTCAGCGGTGTTTGCACAGAGAGCGTTCCCGAGGTCAGAAAACCAAAGGTCGCCAGCGGAAGAAGAAATCCGCCGTCTGAAGCAGCGCATGGAAATGTTGGAGACAGCTGCCATCCACGCTAGGAGTACCCCAAAGGTTAAGCTTATGACAAGAAAGGATGATAACGTCGAGATACAGTCTTTGGCCGAGCAATTGGCCCAGATACAGGCTAAGCTTAGTGGTCTGACGGATGGTACGCCCTCGGCAAGCCAGTATTTGGACACCAGGAGTGGCGCGAAGACTTGGAACTCGGAGTCGGGTTTCTAAAGGGTTCGAGGAAGGAGCCGGCTCTGAAGAAGAAGGTCGCCTTCGCCAGAGGACAGACTCCTGAGGACGCGTCGGATTCCGAGCGATCAGAAGAATCAGAAAATGAGGAAATAGGGCAGACAACGGAGGAACCAGTGCGTGCCGCAGCAGGGGAATTACCATATAGAAATGTGAAACCACTGCGCCCGGTCGTTGAGGTGCCACCGTTGCCTGTCAGAAGGATGGAACCATCTAAGAAGGAGCCCACGTATAAGCACCAGGCCCCTATAGAGAGGAGTGTCGATGTAGAGGAAGTACTCAGCAGGGTATTGAAGCGAGAAGCCTCAGTATCGCATGGAGAACTCTTGGCATTGTCACCGATATACAGGAACGCTTATAGGGAGCGCATTATGAGAAAACGGGTACCCACGAGTCAAAGCTTAATAGCAGGAGTAGGGCCCTGGGACGATGATACAGAAGATATAGAGATTAATAGTGGGCCAGTACAAGTCATGATAACGGAGTTAGCAGACGGCACTCGGAAGTATGATACAGTGCTCCGAGAAGGCTCGGCAACCCAAGCCTGGGTAGCGCAGGATCCAATCATGCAGTACTTGGAGTCACTTCCTCGAAGAGACAGGGGACGGCAAGTGTTTATTGCGAAAGAATGCGAGCCGTTGAGAGTAGTGCCAACTCTGATAAATGGGATTCAGCAGGAAGAGGCCTTGCTAGATAGCGGGTCACAGATCGTCTCCATGAGTCAGGAAGCGGCGATTGCATGTCAAGTTTCTTGGGATCCAGATACTACAATAAATTTGCAGAGTGCGAATGGGCAGGTTGAAAAGACTTGTGGACTGGCAAAGAACGTAGGCTTTACCTGCGGGGGAGTCACAATCTATTTGCAAGTTCACATCGTTCGTAACCCCGCGTATCGAGTACTCTTGGGACGACCCTTTGATGTAATGACGGCTAGCGAAGTCAGGAATAGCGCCAGTGGCGAGCAAACCTTAGTTATTACGGACCCAAATACCAGAGAACGGGCTGTGTTACCAACTTATGCTCGAGGAGAGTGTAATCCTCCTAAGCTTAGGGAAAACAGTCAAAATTTTCAAGAAACCTCGATGAGTTGACTGAGGGACAAGGAGAGGTGGCTTGTATAATAGACTATGATGATGAGAAGGGCCCTGTCGTCGCACAAACACTAAGCTTAGCAAAAGGAAGCTTCTCAGAGGCCGAGCTACAGCTAATGTTCATTGACTGAGTCATACGCGATGAGGACTGCCCACAGGAAGATAGAGCAACGGCGTTATCGTGCCTAGGGCGCATCGCCAACGCACAGGATACGGAGGGTCAGGGAATGACTGTCTTCAAAACTGAAGGGGATGACAAAGATATTGTACAATGCCTGGCTGGGAAGAAATATAAACCAGTCGCTTTAAAAGTGAGGCCAGTGTTAGGTGATTTACCAGAGAAATTCAGGATAAAACGAGAAATAAAAGGGGATCCGCTGGCAGAAATGCCTAAGCTTAGCATGCATCCTCCAGAGTTTGTCCTGACAGGCAGATATACGGAGGAGCGCAAGCTTAAGCTGGATGAAGCCCATGCAGGGGATTTCTTGTGGCCAGAAGAAAGAAAGCTGATGCACCAAGTCATGATGCTTCAAGAAAGGGCATTCGCATGGACAGATGAGGAGAGGGGATGTTTTAGGGAAGACTTCTTCCCGCTGATCGAGATACCGACGGTAGAACATACTCCGTGGGTGGAGAAGCCCATTCCGATTCCACCAGCGATCTATGATGAAGTCTGTGCCATTATAAAGAGAAAGATTAGTGCTGGTGTATACGAGCCGTCGAACTCATCCTATAGATCCCGATGGTTCTGTGTGGTGAAGAAAGATGGGAAAAGTTTGAGACTGGTACACAGCTTGGAGCCGCTGAACAGAGTGATGATAGCGCATTCAGGACTGCCGCCAGCAACGGAAGATTTGGCGATGCACTTCGCAGGCAGAGCTTGCGGAGGCATTCTGGATCTATATGTTGGCTATGACGAGCGACTGTTAGCTGAGTCGTCTCGGGACTTAACAACGTTCCAGACGCCTTTTGGAGCGCTACGCTTAGTGACATTACCCATGGGATGGACCAACTCAGTGCCTATATTCCATGAGGATGTAACAGCGATCCTAGCCAGTGAGATACCAGAATACACGATGCCGTACATAGATGATGTACCTATCAGAGGGCCAAAAACTAGATATGAGTTGCCAGATGGCACGGAAGAGACGTTGAAAGAGAACCCAGGGATCCGAAGATTTGTATGGGAACACATGCAGACCGTCAATAGGATTCTACAGAGGATGAAATATGTAGGAGGGACCTTCTCTGGGCCCAAGACGACTATCTGCGCTGATGAAATCACCATGGTGGGTTTTGAATGCTCATATAAAGGACGGTTGCCTGCTACAGACACCATTGGGAAGATATTAAGATGGGGGGATTGCGAGAATGTCTCCGAGCTAAGGGGTTTTCTAGGAACAGCTACGCGCTGCAGGAATCATATCCCAAAGTTCATAGCCATAGCGGCACCTCTGTACGAAAAGCTTAAAAAAGGGCAAGAGTTTGAGTGGGGAGAAAACGAACGGAAAGCGCAGCAGGAGCTGAAAGATGCGATTCAGCGCTGTTTCCCGACCAGGAACCCCGAATTTCCGAGTAAACAACCCATAGTAGTAGCCGTGGATACCTCATGGAGGGTGGTGGGATACTACATATATCAGAGAGATGGAGAAGACGCTAAGCTTATACATTATGTGAAGTTTGGGTCAATATTATTGGATGAAAGACAGCAGAGATACTCTCAGCCCAAGCGAGAGCTATGTGGCTTAAGAATGGTGCTGGAACAAGAGAAATATTTACTGTGGGGATCAAGAAACTTAGTGGTGGAGACGGATGCGAAGTTTCTCTTTGGGATGTTAAACAACCCAGGGAAGCTCCCGAACGCCACAGTAAACCGCTGGGTGGACTTCATTAGGTCATTCCACTTCACGCTAGTACACAAAGAAGGGAAGAACTTTGGACCGGACGGACTGTCCAGGCGACGCTACTATCCCGGTGATGAGACAGCCCGTCGCTTCGATGATGGATCCGAGGATGAAGGAGAGGAGTTCGAACTGATCAAAGAAGATCCAGGGGCCGCAGATCCTTTACCCTTGGAAGCCTTCTGCGATGAGATCGACAGTCGCTCTGGCTTCAACCAGGGTCTGGCGCGTGATGTGTATGATTTTGAGTATGAGCTGGATCAAGCCCGGGAAGAGTACTTGGATGAACAACAGGCTAAGCTAAGGGTTATAGAAGACCCAGCCTGTCCAGAAAACCATCGACAAGTACTAAGCTTAATGACGGATGTCAGGCTAGTGCCAGATTTCGAAGAGGAAAAGTCGGCCAAGATAGAGGAAACATATGATGAGTCGCGCAGGACAGATACAGCACGAATACAAGATGAAAGGATACCCAAAGTCAGGGAATACCTGAAAACAGGGGGCAGTAGCGCAGCTGAAGGCTTGGATGAGCCAGATCTGCGTAAGCTTAAGCATATGGTAGAGCATTTCTTCTTGGATAAAGAGGGGAGGCTGTATAGGACGAGTCCTAGCGGTCAGCATCAGCTAGTAGTGGATAAGGAGCAACGTATGTATATGTTGCGAGCCAGCCACGACTTCCTAGGACACAGAGGAATATACGCAACCACTAAGCTTATAACGCAGAGGTTCTGGTGGCCGGAAGTTGAAGGAGACGTAGCTTGGTATGTGCAATCGTGCCATCTATGCCAGCAACGGCAAAAGGTGATCATCGAGACGCCGCCAATAGTAACGCCCACGCCGTCGATATTCCAAGTGCTACATGTGGACACACTACATATGACGCCAAGTTCTAATGGGTGTAGTTATATTGTGCATGGAAGGTGTGGACTGTCATCTTGGATGGAGGCAAAAGCGTTGAGAAAAGAGAACGCCAGTTCGATCGCGCAGTGGTTATTCGAAGATATCATTTGCCGATGGGGCTGTATAGTGAAGATTGTCACGGACAACGGTTCTCCATTTAAGAAAGCTGTTCGATGGCTGGAAGAAAAATATGGGATAAAGGGAGTAACGATATCTCCTTACAATTCCAAAGCGAACGGGATTATTGAGCGACCCCACTGGGATGTGCGACAAATGTTGTACAAAGCTACAGATGGAGACGTCAAAAAGTGGTATTGGCACCTACCGCACGTTATGTGGGCAGATCGGATCACCATTAGAAAAGGAATGGGGTGTTCCCCGTACTTTTTGGTAACTGGAGCGCACCCGACGCTACCTTTGGATGTCAAAGAGGCCACTTGGCTGGTGCAGCTACCGAATAAGTACTTGACCACGGCCGAGTTGATAGGATATCGAGCTCAGGCTTTGGCAAAACATGTTCGGCATGTTGAGGAGATGCGTCAGCGTGTTTCAGACACTAAGCTTAGCAAGGCTTGGGAAATGGAACGGCAAGCAGCGCATAAGATAAAAGACTATCGCTTCGGCGCGGGAGATTTAGTATTAGTGAGAAATACAGCTATAGAGAGCTCAGCAGACAGGAAGATGAAACCCAGGTATCTAGGACCCATGGTGGTCATATCTAGATCAAAGGGAGGATCTTATATCCTGGCAGAGTTGGATGGTTCGGTATGGCAGAATAAAGTGGCGGTGTTCAGAGTAATTCCCTACTTAGCCAGGAAACATATACCGTTGCCGCCGGAATTACAAGAGTTGATAGATCTGTCGCCAGAGGGACTGAAGACCCTGGAGGAGACTACTGAGGATGAGCCTAGTGACAGATGGGAGCCGGAAGAGTTGGAAGGATAGAAAAAAACCTGATATTGTGGACAGAACTATCTACTTATCGACGGAAAACTATCCTAGGGACTGTAAAAGCGTTAAGCTTAAGTGGGGAGGGGCTTGTCCAAGTCGGAGAGGTTGCGCAAAAGACTTTTGAGACGGATGCGCTCTTGAATGAGGAATTGGAACCTCTTTAAGTTAGCTTCGAGCGAGGGAATAGCCTCGATGAAGTCCCGGCTGAGCGAATTGAGGTCGCATTTGACAGACTGTTATGAACAGTCCAGACCGGGAGGAACAAGAACTACTGTTCGACTTTACAAGATGGGTACAGGAGACTACAGACCAACTACGGGCACAAGAATACAAAGACGAAGAAGGGGAATATTACACCGCCATGCAGGACCTGGCGAGAGAAGCAGGAATGGAGATAACCTTGGAGGATATATTGGAATACCCCGAGGACGAGGAAGATAACCATGGATCAACCGATCCAACCTCCGATACGGATGGAAGCACCGAGAGAATGGAGAGCGAGAACGGAGAGGACTCCATGGAGATACAATCGGGAGAAGGAGATTATGAGTCAGAGGAAAGCGATGGAACATCGCACAGCAGTAGCGAGAGTACTGACTCATTGTAATATAAATAACGCTAGGATGCCATCAGCCAGGATGTGCATCATGGTCAGGACTGCGCACGACCAGTAGAACAGCCAAGTAACCTATAACGAGTATATAGCACCTCATAGGTATATAAGGCCTGTACAAGTAGAGATTAAAGCCCTAAGCTTTAATCTTGTTAACAGCGGTCGTTTACCTCTCTGCCTTAACTTGGCGTCTTCCCTCGTTATCTCATTGAGCGCGATCCACTAAGCTCTATAAGGCCAACCGTCTCGGACACCTTGTAGAGTGATTGAAGGCCGTCTCCAGTTATCCTCGGATACAGAAGGAGCACGGATCATAACATTAGATTAAAGCTTCCTTTGGACAACCTCCATCGTACACCCCGTGGTATCGGTACGCCTTGTCGCTACCCTTCCACACCGGCAGACGATACGCTTTATCGCTATCCGAGTGCCAACCGTATCTGACGACACGCCTTGTCGCTGTCCGGTGATACACCCCCGTAGAGCAGGCCACCATACCCTCTGCACCCTTGGTCAGACGCACCGAAAGCGTTGATAGGTCATCCACACCTTTAAGTGTTGATTGGGATAACGCACCCGTAAGCGTTGTATACAGGTCATCCACACCTTCAAGCGTCGATTGGGATAACGCACCCGCAAGCGTTGTTTATTCACCCTCACCTTCACCTTCGACTTCTTCCCTCTTCACCCTGTCTACAAACCGAAACGACCCCCTTGCCACCGACTACGAAGAATCCAACAAGTTCTGACTGGTCGACAACCGACTCCGAACCCGACTTCACACCCCCTCCACCACGGACCCTAAAAAGAAAACAAAACCTATACCCCTCACTCGTTCACCCTCTGGTTCCGCACCGTACCCTACACAACCTACCGAGAGAGTTCAACGTCGAACAGAAGACCCAGGATACCCAGCACCCCCAGCATCAGTTCTTCAATCCCTACCTAAACAACCACCACCTGAAAGAACTGCCACCTCTACCCGCTCAAAGCTCGGGGAGCCGATTCATAGAACATCTACCCCATCCTCCGGTCCTCAACCCTCAACAAGTACAAGAACTAGCGACAACACTTCGCAACAGAAACCCCCAAGAACATTCTCACCCCTCACATCACCACTTGGATCACCGGTACACTCACCGCCTCGATCCAGTTCCCCTGTACAATCCGAACCATCCGAAGTTAGCCCCACTACCGGGTCTATTCACACTTCCGACGAGGAATCCACAACCTCTGACATTAACAATATGGCCTCCTCCGCAAAAATCAATACACCCCCAACCTTTAATGGAGAGACCGACTACTTCCGCCTCTGGAAGGATGCAGTACAACTATACATCGATGCAAAGCCAGGAGCCTTTTCCGATGACAAGACCAAGATACAATTCGCCCTTTCATACATGTCCACCGGCCCCGCCGCAACATGGAGAGGAGCATTCTTGGAATCAAACAAAGAACTTGATGGAAGCCAGACCCTTCCGACATGGAAGAAATTTCTCGAAGGACTCGATACATCCTTCGCCCCAAACAATGTCCCCGCCGACGCAATGGACAGAATCCGCCACCTCAAACAGAATGGACGATATATCGATGATTACATATCCCAGTTCCAGATACTTGCCTATCAGGCCGACCTTGGAGATGGAGTGGCGGCGGTCAACTATTTCAAGAACGGGCTGGATCGCCCCGTCGCAATCAAGACAATTAGCCTCAATCCAGGAAACAAACTCAGCGACTGGTTCAAGCAAGCTCGAACAGCATATCAAATACTACAAACTCAACGCGACTATATGCAAACTCGAGGAACTCCCTCGTTTCCAACGACTTCGCGCACTCGCCCATTTAAAGGGAAAAGAAATGCTTTTACGCGCCGTGTCCCACTGCCCTATCAAGCAACAGACCCTAACGCAATGGATATTGACCAACTCGCCGAAGCAGTCTACAACCTCGACTTTGAGGACGAGCCAGATCTACTCGCCGAGGAAGCTGATGAAGACGAGGAGACCGAAGAAGACAGACTCCACCAGTTGGTACAAGAACGCACCCGCGAAGCCCTCAATGCAATCCTCACGGACGCCCAAAGAAAGGATCTCAAAGAAAAGAGATGCTTCAACTGCCGCAAGACTGGACACTTCGCCCGCGAATGCCCCACCAAGAAGACAATATATCGCCGATCCGAACTACCCCGCAATTTGGATGCCAGAAACCGGTCAAATGCGATATCCAGAAGAAGACAAGCAAGCTACAGGAAAAAGAACTCGCTATACAACATACTAGAAGATGCAACCGACGAAGAAGTCGAGGACATCTACGAACATTTTGCAAATGAATCCAACCACCCAGATGCCCCTCTGGTTAAGGATTTTGCCTAAGGAGACTAGCCACCACGTCTAGCCCTCCACAAAGACCTCCTTCCCTTTCCTATTCACAAAATGATATTAATGTTGTAAAGTTACAGGAATCGTCAGCACGCGTAATACATCTACCCTGTCGAATCCGAAAACACAAGTTCACTAAGGAAGGACCCGAAAGCGTGGAACTACTCGCCCTACTCGACTCAGGAGCAGCAGGAAACTTCATTGACCCCGGAATGGTCAAACAACATTCATTCAAAACAACACCCCTCGATCGACCCATCGAAGTACGAAATGCCGATGGATCTGTTAACGAAAATGGAACAGCCACCCACTACACGACCCTCAACCTAACGGTTAACGGGAAGAATATGGAGATCAAACCAAAAGTAGTCTCCCTCGGAAGCCCAAGACTCATCCTTGGATTCCCTTGGCTTGCAGAACACAACCCAGACATCGACTGGGATGCCAAACAACTACGCTGGAGAAACGAACGTTGGGACAACACTATATTCCGAGAACTCATCCAATCCATGGAACCCGATTGGATCTACAATGACCAACTCAACCACATCTCCACACTAGAGCCCACAAGCTTCGAAGAAATCAACTTCAAAGCCTCCGGCATCACAATTCCTTCGCCAGTACAACACGGAGAAAAGAAAAACGACGACCCAAGAAAAGTCGTACCCACGGAATTCCACGAATACCTCCCAGTATTTAGCAAGAAACAAGCCGAACGATTCCCCCCACAACGACCATGGGATCACAAAATTGAACTCAAGGAATCATTCAAACCAATTGCCATGAAGTCCTACCGACTCTCCCTCAATGAAGAAAAGGAACTCGACTACGTTCCTAGAAGAAAACCTTCAAAAGGGATACATTCGACCATCCGAATCGCCAATGGCATCACCTTTCTTCTTCGTAGGAAAGAAAGACGGAAAACTACGCCCCTGTCAAGACTACAGGTACCTCAACGAGCATACCGTCAAAAATGCATACAACCTCCCCCTCATCTCTCATATTCTCGACAAACTCCGAGGATCAAAGTACTTTACCAAACTCGACGTACGAGCAGGATACAACAACATCCGCATACGCAAAGGAGATGAATGGAAAGGAGCCTTCAGGACACCCCGAGGATTATTCGAACCCACGGTTATGTTCTTTGGAATGTGTAACTCCCCAGCAACATTCCAAACCATGATGGACTCATTATTCCGAAAACTCATCGACAATGGAGGAGTAATCGTTTACATGGACGACATCCTCATTCACGCAAAAACAAAACAAGAACTTCGACGCCTCACAAGAGAAGTACTCAAGATACTCAAGGACAACGATCTATACCTCAAAACCGAGAAATGCGAATTCGAACGACAACGACTCGAATATCTAGGAGTTATTATCACTCCCGACTCAGTTTCGATGGACCCAGCAAAGCTCAAAGGCATCGCTGAATGGCCAACACCAACTACCCCGCGCGACGTACGAAAATTCATAGGATTTTGCAACTTCTATCGAAAATTCATACACCAATACGCCACATGGGCAAAACCTCTCAATGCCCTAATGTCCAAAACCAAGAAATTCGAATGGACAGAAGAATGCCAGAACGCCTTCGATACTCTCAAGAGGAAATTCCAAAGCGAACCGGTATTAATGGTCCCCGACCGAGACAAACCCTTCGAAATCGAATGCGACGCATCACTATTTGCATCAGGAGCAGTCCTACTTCAACGCGACAACAATGGAGTTAAACACCCAGTCGCATACTTCTCGAAAGGATTCTCACCAGCCGAACGCAACTATCATTGCTCCGAACAGGAACTCTTCGCCATTATCCGAGCACTCAAAGAATGGCGCCACCACATAGAAGGATCATCACACAAGACCATCGTATGGTCAGATCACGACAACCTTCGCCGCTGGAGAAAACCCTGAAGACCTCAGCAGAAGACAAGCCCGAATGGATTGCCTACATGCAACGATTTGACATCGAAATCCGACATATCCCTGGAAAGAAAAATGGACCAGCAGATGCCCTTTCCAGACGACCCGATCATGAACCCAAGACAAGAGACAACAAACAGGTCGTTGCACTCCCTGACAAATTCTTCACCCCAAAACAGCCACAACATATCCATATTATCGACGAAAATACTAAACAGGAAATAAAAGAGCTGTGGAAGAAAAAGAAACAGACCGACATCGCCCAAGAAGACGACTCAGGACACCCACGTGTTCAAGGAAAACTATTTATACCACAAGATTTACACCTCAGACGCCGCTTACTGCAAAGAGTACACGACTCACCCACCGCAGGACACCCTGGAATCGCAGAAACAACTAGAAAACTCCAGGAATACGCCTACTGGCCCGGGATGCGATCATTTGTCAAAAACTACGTCAAAGGATGTGGCGCTTGCCAACAATACAAGATCAATCGCCACCCCCTAAAACCACCGCTTCAACCTATCCCTGGACCCCGTTCTACCCGTCCATTCTCGAACATCTCGATGGATCTTATCACAGACCTACCCCCGGACGGACCCCATGATTCTATACTGGTCGTGGTCGACCAGCTTACGAAGGGGATAATTCTAGAACCTACTGCGAAAACCGCCAACGCGGACAAGATCGCCGAAATTCTTATCAAACGGCTATTCTCTAGATTTGGCCTTCCCGAGAAAGTTCTCAGTGATCGCGACCCCAGATTCGCTGCCAAATCCATGAAAGAATTCTACAAACAACTCGGAATCGAACAAGCACTCTCTACCGCCTACCACCCCCAGACAGACGGACAAACAGAGCGATTCAATCAAGAAATAGAACTCTACCTTGGCATCTATTGCTCATCGAACCCGAACAAATGGGTAAAGGCACTCCCACTCCTGGAATACGTCCACAACTCGAAAACACATGCCGAACACCAACATACCCCATTTGAACTCCTCTATGGATCAAGCCCCAAAGGATTTCCGACCTCCGAGGAGCCAACGAACATTCCAGCAATAGGAGAGAAGTTTAAATACCTCGCCAAGATACGCCAAGAAGCCCAAGCTGCGCATGAACAAGCCAGACTAAAAATGGCTGCAAGATATAACCGGCCAGATATCAATCTAAAAGTTGGACAGAAGGTTTGGCTCGACAACCGCAACCTCCCAATTCAGTACGCCTCAAAGAAACTGGCCCAACGCCGAGAAGGTCCCTTCACCATAACAAGAAAACTCGGACCTGTAACCTATGAACTAAAATTACCCATCAAATGGAAGATCCACAACAAGTTTCATGCGAGCCTCCTAATGCCTGCAGAAGAGAACGACACACATGGGGAATACAACACAGCCCCACCACCCGACCTTGTAAATGGAGAAGAAGAATACGAGGTCGAGTCAATACTGCGCCACAGAAAATTCCGGAACAAGTATCAATTCCTAGTCAGATGGAAAGGATACCTTCCTACTGAGGATTCCTGGGAGCCAGAAGCAAACCTGGAGAACGCCAAGGAAGTCATTGAAGAATATAAAAGGGCCCACAAACTAGACAACCCCACCAATGACCCAACCACCCAACACTCGAGCAACCACTCCAGACCTCCCAGAGCCAGACAACGATGGACGCCTTCTCATCCAGGAAAGAATCATATCCCTGGCGAACCGCGTCGAAGGAAATAGCCAACCTAACCCTGCCACCGATACCGCTGACAACCAACCAGACAGGACCAACAGTCCTTATATCATCCGGCATACCTTCCTTCCCTCCAACCAACCCGAGATACGATCCATCCTTTTACACGAAGTTCCCTTTCATATTACCGGAACCCGTCTTAAACGCAGTCCAGCGATGGTACCCCTGGTCGACACCTGCTGGAAGACATTTACTGCTCTTCTGTATCACAAGCGCCTCGTCCACGACCGAGCAACAGAATTCGAAAAACTATGCGCCACTATTCTTTCTAGCGCAACAGAGGAACAGGACCGCAATACCATTTCTGCCATGCTATCAACCGCTCTCACCAAATTCCCGTTCGAGAGTACGATCCCAAGCCCGAGCAATGGAAGCGGAAGTCAGGACCGCCCTATCCTACCTATCGGGACCACCACCCAACCTTCCAACCCTCCCATGGTGGATACGAGTAACCAACCATCAAGTGTTGTACAAGCTATATCTGCTTCTAATGACGCCCCCATCGGGACTACCACCACTCACTTATCCACCACCCGAACTCGCTGCAATTGCTGCCGTCGATTCGGCCATATCAAAGCAGGATGCCCGCGCTACCAATGTCGATATTGTCGAAAGATTGCCCCAGGCCATTACGAGAAGCACTGCGAGAGAAACCCTTACCAGCATCAACCCGCAAGTATGGTACCTGGCCTGTATCGCCGCCCACGAGGAATACCAAGCAGAGCTCGATCCCTCACACGCGAAACCACAAACAACAATATTCGACACATTGTTGCAAGCACCGAGCAGCGCCCCGCTTCAGCCAGACCCCTCCGCACCCGAATTCAAAATGCCCCCGTCGTCATTCCGACCACCAACGCCACCACCACATCTGCTAGCGGAAGCCACCGACTTCCTGAATCAATCCTTCAGCACACCCGCCACCATTCACTCCAGAGAACCCATCGTCATCGACCTCACCCAAGACCCGCCATCCCCAGACCACCAAGCTACCGAAGCGACTCCCCAGAACCCGACCCATACTTCGACTGGGACCCCATCGCCGAATCAAACATTACAGGAGAGCCTGTCAGATTATACTGAGGATACGTCTGATGAGGACATCAGACCTTACGAAGGGGATAATGTTATGAACAGTCCAGACCGGGAGGAACAAGAACTACTGTTCGACTTTACAAGATGGGTACAGGAGACTACAGACCAACTACGGGCACAAGAATACGAAGACGAAGAAGGGGAATATTACACCGCCATGCAGGACCTGGCGAGAGAAGCAGGAATGGAGATAACCTTGGAGGATATATTGGAATACCCCGAGGACGAGGAAGATAACCATGGATCAACCGATCCAACCTCCGATACGGATGGAAGCACCGAGAGAATGGAGAGCGAGAACGGAGAGGACTCCATGGAGATACAATCGGGAGAAGGAGATTATGAGTCAGAGGAAAGCGATGGAACATCGCACAGCAGTAGCGAGAGTACTGACTCATTGTAATATAAATAACGCTAGGATGCCATCAGCCAGGATGTGCATCATGGTCAGGACTGCGCACGACCAGTAGAACAGCCAAGTAACCTATAACGAGTATATAGCACCTCATAGGTATATAAGGCCTGTACAAGTAGAGATTAAAGCCTTAAGCTTTAATCTTGTTAACAGCGGTCGTTTACCTCTCTGCCTTAACTTGGCGTCTTCCCTCGTTATCTCATTGAGCGCGATCCACTAAGCTCTATAAGGCCAACCGTCTCGGACACCTTGTAGAGTGATTGAAGGCCGTCTCCAGTTATCCTCGGATACAGAAGGAGCACGGATCATAACACAGACCGAGCATCGTCACTGCGAGATTCAGACTCGTACTCGTCGCGAGAGTGAGACAGGAGGTTTTGGAGTTCCTGGAGCAAACGAGCTGCCCGGGAAAAGTGTCAGAACCGCTAAGCTTAACGAACAGAAGTGAGAAATTGCCCACCGGATAAGCCTGCGAAGGTGCGCTCATCAGAAGCAGACTCGGTACGGGCGCGTTTGGCAGTATTGGCGCTGGCTTTGGCTAGAACCTGTTCAGCCCGGACATAACAGCAGTGTTTAGTGTTCATATTGGGAACTTGACAATAGGGAAGAAGACGGACAGAGCCTTTAGACGATGAGGACTTTTTGACAGTCTCCTAGAGAGAGAGGAAGTCAGAATCAGTGGTTGGGGGGAGTGGAGCTGGTGCACCACGTCGGAGGTAGACAAACGACGCTTGCGATAAGGCAGAACTACACGAACCTCTTCGACGATAGCTTGAGAGACCTCCTCGTCGACCATCATGTCCTGAAGGCGAGCGATGATCTCAGCCAATGTAATAGGTTGAGAAGCAGCTAGATTACCGTGTCAGCACCAGTTGCTCGGGAGTTGGAGGCACTATTCATACTCTCCGCAGGCTCGGTATCGGTGTCTACCACAACAGCAGCAGAGATAGGGGCCTTGCGACCCTTGTGAGGCTAAGCTTATGCATGAGAAGACGATTTGAAGCCAAAAGAACGCTAAGCTTACGCGTTTGGGGACAGCAGAGCCTTCGGCAATGTTGGAGGAAGTAGAGCCAGTCGTGGACGACGGGTTCTGAGCCTCTTCGGTACGGGTTTTGTGGGATTCTTCAGAGCAGACGCGATTAATGCGGCTACAGCATTCAGAGAGCGCCTTATAGATCGCGGGCATCTCATAAGACGAATGGTAGTTGTTTTGGTAAATTTCGTAGAGCTTGCGAATACGGAAGACGTAGTCTTGGTTGACATGAAGCTTGATAGCTTCATTATCCTCCGATAACGCTTCAATATAAGCAGACTAGAAATGATTGAGGAACAGCGAGAGAAGCATGAAAAGAATAGACATACCCCAGGGGCGTCGAATGCGAGGAGAGCCTTCTCGACGAGGGGACGAGCGACTTGACCGTTTTGCAGGCGCTGAAGACGACCTTTGGTGTTGCTGATGAGATCGTCGAGCTCGACTTGAAGGTTGGGGATTGAAGAAGCCATTTTCTTACGAAGAGTGTCTGCTAGAATGAGACGTCGCTCCCTCGCTTTTATAAGAAAAGGCTGTCGGCAGTGATGACGAATCATGACGAGTGGATAAGGAGCACCCTCCACCCTAAGCTTATGACCTGAGAGGCCTAGGAAACCTGTAATCTTGAGTAGCCAGCCTTCGACAGACTAGCTGAACCACAGTTGCCTTATTGGGTAACAGGTCGCCAGGGTCTCGCGGTTATCAGTGTGCACAGGGATTCGGATGGAACGGTGAGGGCACCGATTTCAATTTGGCTAGGGGGAGATGGGCCCCAAGTGGCGCAAATGGCGCGTCAAACCCCGTGTACAGGCTGGTTCGGGTTCGGGCTTGTAAATGAAGCTGGAACGGATGACCAGTTCACTACACATGGCAAATTGTGGCGCGCTGAGATGTCAATAAACATAGCAGAAGTATCAGAGAAATATCTGATGAGCGTATAAGCGGCTGGAAGCCTTAGCTTAGCTTGGGATATTCCAGAAGGGCCTTAAGCTTAACTCAGAAAGATACCAAGAGACAAGAATCGTTAAGCGAAATGTAACTATATACAGGACAAGAGGATATATTACATTCAAGAGAGGAAAGGGAAGCAGGCACTAGTTCAAGTCCTCCAAGACAGACTCCGGATCCTGAGTCATCGGGAAAGCGAGGAAGAGGAGCGATTTGAGCTCCTTGAATTCTTCGTATGTCGGGACCCCCGGAAAGTTGTCAGCAAACTCGAAGAACGCCTGGACGTCTTCGAGGGACTCGGCCATACCCATCTCCACGAACGCCACGTCGTTACCGTCCAAGGCCGTCCTGGTAGCTTGCATCTCCTGGACGAACTGGTAGATTACACGGCGGTGGTGGAAGGCCGATGCCTCGTAGGCAACACGATTGGCCTCCAGACTGACCAAGCTGGAGGATGCAACACATGCGAAGGCAGCAAGATCTGGGAAATAAAAAGTGAATAAATGGGAAAAACAGTGAACAGAGAAACTTATGGTATTCACTGGTCAGTGAGGACGTGACCAGGGCGTTCGCAACGCCAGCCGAGACTCGCGGATGGTCTGCGAAGGTACAGGGGTAGTTGTACAGGTCGCAGCTGCGACACTTCTTACCCTTGCCCAGAGGCTCGCACTCCAACTTACGAGCGGCGCAAGTAGTGCACCGAGACCGAGGCGGCACGTACTAGGGAAGGGGCAAAACAGTTAATAAGGAAACACGAGAAAAACTTGGAGAACATACCGAAAGCTGGCTAGCTGCCAGCAGCCTAGAAAAGTCCTCACAAAAGAGCGGGACTGGGTGCCGGTATCCATGATCCCGGATTATTTCGGCTTCAGAACGTCGGATGCGCGCCCAGGGAGTATATTTCTTTGGGCGCGTGTTAGAGCTTTTCTTCGGTAGGGTTACGCGTGCGCGACGCGACCCTGAAGGTCCGGCTTGGGGAGGCAAGGACTGGGATGTGTCTGGGACCACCGGGCTCGGCAAACGAGAGGGGACGGGGGTTGGAGAAGCTAAGAATGAGTCTTGAAAAACGAACGCCGGCTCCTGGGGAACAGGCGAAGGCTCCAAGAGGAGCTCCAAATCTGGAGAAGGCAAGGCCTCCGCGGGACTTGGGAGAGACTCGACTGAAGCAGAAGCCAAGTAAGGAAGCGAGGGCGTAGGACACCTGGGAGAGGCCAATGCGTTCCGCTCGACCAGGGTAGAGGACCAGTTAAAAATTTTGAAGAGGTCTTCTTGGGAGACCTCTGGGACCGGAGAATGCGATGGCGAATTTGAACTCGCCAGGAACAGAGGCGACGGGGGCGGCGCAGATGACTGTGCATGTTGCTTGCCTTTGAGAGCGGCAGGGATACGAGCTATGAGGCACACTATTAGCAGGAGCGGAGAAATAAGCAGAAAAAGGCTTAAGCTTACACGTAGAAGTAGCCGAAGAGGCTACAGGAGAGGAGGGGCGGTTTGTTGAAGGGCCCGGCACCTCTGAACCTGACGCAATACCCAGGGGAGGGAGCACCAGCGAGCCTTCACCGACCAGGGTGCGCAGAGAGATGGCGAGAGGGGGCAGCAACATTGAACTGGACGGAGCCTCTGTGGATAATCCACCAGAGGGCCCGCCAACAGGGATACCTGACGAAAGTTCTGCGGACAATCCGGCAGAACGCTTGTCAGTTGGATTGCACAGTGACGCGATCGAGATGACGCGTCGCGGCACAGGAGTGGACAGGGGAGTGGCCGGCCGAGGGGTTGGTTCGCGGGGCGGCGAGTACGGTGGGGGAGGGGTCCTATCCACACCTCCCTGGCGATTTCCGCGAGCTCCTCGTCCCACTCGCCCTCCTCTAGCTCTCCTAACACGTGGTGCTGGTGGTTCCCATTGAGGAAGGAGGTTGCGACGCGCCGGGAGGCGAATAGTGAGACCTAAGGACAAAGAAAGCATGAGGAAAACAATGAGAGCGAGAGAAAAGAGACTTACGTTGCGCAATCGACGAAGAGGGCGCGTCCTGAGAGGCCGGAGGGGCAGTGCTAGGCCCAGCGTAGTCTGAGGACAGTGTGAGGAAAAACAAAAGATGATTGTAACACGAACTCTACTCACCAGAGGAGGAGTCCGTGTCTACTTCGTATCGGGCACGTTTGCTGCTGCGCGTGTTTCTGTCCATTGTTGATAGAAGTGGGCGTTAAGGAGTGATCTGCGAGCAGGATAAAACGAATAAAGAGTGAGAGGGAGAACGAAAGAGAGGAAACGAGGCCTTGGGACATTTAAAAGACCCAATAAAGAGATAAAAATTTAAGCTATAGCAACAAGAAGTTGATCTATACATTTAAACTCGGTGACATGACATCATTTGGAATAAGCTTAGCAAAAGTGCGCTACCCTCGAAGCTGGTGAACGTTCTAGACCATAGAGCGCATCAGAGAGACTCAGATTCTGCGAATTTGAAGGAGATAATGACTGAGGACAGTCAGCAATTGGTTAGGGGGAGATGATACGCCGATTTCACACCTATACATGAATTCTGTACTCCGGAACGATTCTCTACATAGAATCATTGGCTATATCATTAAAGAACTCTATAGAGGATTGGTACTATGTCCCGTAGTAGCCAGTTTGACCGAATTGAGGATATTCGAGCCTTGGAAGTGTTCAAACCAGTTCATTATGACTAAGCTTAGTGAATCAAACTATCGGAACGCTTTCCAGAGGGATTCAGGACTCTACATAGTCTATCGAGTATACTCCGGTCGCATCAAGGGACCTTACGAGCAGTTTTCTGATGAACCTGGATGCGTTTGAATATAAAGAATGTACCTAGCGGCTGTCGCAGGAGTATTACGTCGAAAGTGAGCCCAATAATGATGACCGGACCACGGAACGGAACGTTCAACGTTCGGGAGGCGACACCTGATGCCCAAAACCCTAGAAATGTCAAAGACTCCTAATTAACGAGTGCTTTGTGGGTCCCGGCACCTCGGCCTATTGCTTAACTGAGATTAATTACAACGGATCAAGGGACTGTCCATCCGCTATACGTTCCGATCATAATTGATCCGGAGTCTTAACGCGCTCGCATGGACGCAGAATAATGCAGACAAGCACGGAACACGTCTGGCTGGATTGCCATTCATTAATCAGAGAAAAACCCATAACCCAGGGCAAGGTAGAAATGCTGCCGAACCTTCCAAAATGTTCTACAGTGCCTGTAACAATTAAGCTTATTGTTTTCTATTTCATATTTACTATCTCTCGTATGTATCTAAACAATATAAATACAGTCGCACTTGTTCGTGGAGAAGCAAGAGGTCTCACCCCCGCTTCCACACGCAAGTCTGCAAGCCGTGATCAAGAACGGTTTCAGAGGGCTATTTAGTGTGCGTCGTTAAGTGTGATTTCTTCGGTCGTCGACCAACCCAGAGACAGAGACAGAGACCAGAGTTCAGAGTTTAGAGTTCCAGAGTGCTAGAGACAGAGACAGAGACAGAGACCAGAGTTCAGAAACCAGAGACCAGAGACCAGAGACCCCGCGCTTTGAATTGACAGGGATTGTCCTTTCATTGTTGCACCGTACGGCTAAGATAACTTCAACGGCTGTTTGTTAACCTCTAAAACACTACTCTCTTGAATTTCGCTGTCAGAACGCACCCCCAGAACACCCTAAAAGACGAAACTGTTCATTATCTATCTCGTTCCACTTGTATTAGCTTAAGCTTATCGAACTTCGGCTAAGCTTAGTGAAAACAAGCCCACGATCGATATTTAAAACCTACAAACGTTGCTACCTTTTCACCGTTTCCATTCCATTCGTAATCCGTTCGTAATCCATTTGTAACTAGATCGGTCTCTGCTTCGCTCCGCACGTAGTCAGTACGAGTCATAGTTCGTAAGGCCAGTAGTATATATACCATAGGTACTTGGCTTGTACTCCTCAGTCTGATAATCGAATCGAGCAGTGGACCAGCTCCCTGTTCTCTGTCCTCTCCTCTCTTCTGCCTCGCTCCGCTTTGGCCCCGACTTCCTGAAATACGGACTAGGACAGTAGGAGGGCACAGCACATACGCTGAGGCCGCAAGTCCAACCCCCCGCCCAACGTACTCCACCTCAGTCCCGAAGTCTACGTACTGACTTCGCCCTGTCCCCCGGTTACCTTATATCAAGGATACCACCCCGACCCTCCGCTTCGGTCCCGACCTGCACCGGCTCTAACATCGGCTACAAATTGGTCACTGTCTGCCAGATGTGTTGATACAGGAGCAAGTTGCGTAGACTGCTCAACTTCCAGCACCTCCCCCCAAGGAATTTCAGCTGTGCTCACAGGAGCCTGACTTTGGTCTCCCCCCCTCTGAAGCATCTCAACTGGGCTCACAGCAATCTCCTGGATTTCATGCCTGTCTTCATCATCACTATCCTCCTTATCCTTCCCCCACTCTGTGCAACAGTGCCACTCATTGAAAACAGCGTCATATTGTTTCTGCTCTGGGCTGTATTCCGCAAGTGCACTCTCTCATTTATCTCTCCTCACAAGTTGTCATGTAAACTTGGTGGGATCATCAAAATCCCAATCCCAGACAAAGACAGGTGCACTAGTAGTGGGTGGGTTCCTCTCTCGGTTCTCCCATTTTTGACGATCTAGTGGAGTTCCTCTTTCTTTATGCTTAGCAACAGCAGCCGCACGTTCTTGGAAGAATGGTTCCCAAATATTTCTCCCAGACTTGGTGCGCTCCATTCTCACCATTCCTCCCTTGGAGAGGTACACACGAGCGTCCGGTAAGCTTCCATCTGTGGGCTCATCGATTTCCATATTATAATCATCATCTGGTGGTTGTGGTTGGAAAGAGTCTGATTCCCATGGCATAAACCCATCACTGGTGTCAACGTCGGAAGATGGGAGTGGCTGTTCATGGGGTACATCAGAAAATGCAACGAGCAGCCAGTGGTCAGTAGCAGGGAAGTGAGGTGGTCTTGCAATCCAAGTGGTTGCCAGCTGAAGTTCATGGGCACTTGGTGCAGGATATGAGGGATCCGTTGTAAGACTCCAACAGTACCATACAGGGACACCGATATTCGCGAAATATGCAGGACTTGGCTGTGATGGCTGGGGTGGGAGATGGAGAATCACACCTGCTCAGTTTATATCCCAGTATCTCTGCAACAGAGGTGCCATCCAGAGGCTATCAAGCAGCGCCTGATTGAACTTGCGTGCCATTGCAACCTGAACAACCCATTTCATGGGTGTGATTCCCTCATGATAGCCAGGGTCAACAATCTTGTGGATTTGCCAGTGAAGTAAGCCTAGCCAAATACTAAACCAGTCATGTGCTTTGGTAGCGAGATGCCGTGCGCGCGATTCCGTGCCATGTTTTTCGTGATACCCAAAACTAGAAGGGGCAAATGGATGAACAAAACTCAGGCCGTTCTCAGCCTTCAGAATTCCTATGACCTCATCCAGACTCTTCTTAATCGCTAGCCACTGTGAAACAACCCGTTCTGGCAAGCTGAATCCATCTGGGTTTGTGTGGGTAAATTTCTGTGGGATATGAGCCAGCAACTCTACCAATACACTGCTGTAAGCCACGGGCATGGTGGGGATGCAGCTCAACCACTCTGTTTGTGCAGTCCACCATCGTGGTTGCTGGAAATTGTTGGCTGTCAAGGTACCTAGCACAAATGTACGAAAGCCTTCATATGTATTATCCTCCACCAGTGTGAGGTCGTGCTGGCTGTTGGGTGAATAGAAGGTGTCACCATTCACAATGGTGACTCGTCCTGACATGATGGATATCCTACCAGACAATGTCCAAGGAGATCCTCAGACAAACACTGGTAGAAATATTTCAAACTCTTTGTCCAGGGAGATCCTCAGATGAAAGCTCTGGTGTTGACTTGAACCGCACGTCCGAGGAGATCCTCAGACAAGGGTTCCAAGCTTAGGGTGTCAGGTGAAGCAGTGATACCTATTAAGAAATTAGTCAAATAAAATGAGGAGTTTTTTCTTGACTTATGCTAACGTGTGCCCGCAGTTGCCGACTTGGGGGGAAGCTGTGGTGGTGGTTGCTTGGGACTCTAACGGATCACAGCATCGACGGATCAGGTACATCACCTGACCTCCAACAAATTTCTTGTCATGTGATGCTAACGGTGAGTACGCCAACACCTCATCGCTGTAACTTCAACTCAATCGTTGGAACAACCCAACAACCTACACTCGTCTTTAGAGTTGTAGTGGTCATTGGATCTCCGAAGACCTCTGCTCCTCATTATGGCCTTGGGATGATGGTCTTTGGATCTCCAAAGATCTTTCTACTCCCCTGGCATGGCTTTGTGACAATGATCTGTATATGCGAAGAGTATGATGCAACAGTATCCCAAGGAAACAGATCTTGGATTTTTGCACCCCCATACACCATTCTGGCCTGACTCTCAGTATGCTTGTATCATTCTTACGTTTACCTATTTGGTGCAGAAATGCCTACTATATTTCCACACGGAGAAACCGTCTTCTTGGGCAAGGTACATCCACCTATCATATACAAGGATGTGGCTTCAGATCTATAGTATAATCTGGGAGAGATCGAGAGAATGCCAAGTGGAGATGACCACAGGCACCTTGTACCCCTGATGTCTTAAGTTGCCTTGACTGGGAGGATTAAGTGTAGCAAGAAGGAACGCTGGAGGAAGATGGAAACTACATGGCAACATAACTCTCTTGTAAGCCAGATCTGCAGGCTTACACAAACACACCTCGACATACTTGGACTGGTACCATGATGCCTGCACCACTACACTAGCCTGGCTCGATTCACGCTCAACACGACTTACACATACGCGGCTGAACTATACAAGTACCAAGGCATGCATCCAACACAAATTTCTTCATTTTTACCATCTCTTTTTGTCTTCCCCCCTCCTTGTAGTTTATTCTGCGCCCTTCCAGTTCTGGTCTAATTGTGGTTGATAAAAACCTTCTCTGTGCCTCATTTTCTTCTGCCCCACATCTCCGAACATACCTTGGACCAGTAGAATAAAAGTAGGACAGATCGTGTCATGTGAATACTCAGTGAATTATTTACTCCACCTTCTCTTGCCCCTCTTCTCCCTCTATCTCGCCTTGAGGATTAAAGCCCAGCAACTGATGGACACAGTTGCGCTTGCGTCCCGACTGCCTTCCCCTCTCCTCAAGGGGATGAAATGCTTACATAGTGGATATGTGATGACTAGCAAAGCAGACATTGCCGATTGATCAAGACCTTATCTGAAAGTGCCAACTCTCGTTGTGGACTACTGGGCACAATTGGACACATCTGTAACTACATACACATATCCCTCCTGCTTCTACTAGTCATGATCTTTCCTGCTCAACTTCTTGGAGACCTTTGTGGGCGACTGTGTTGCCTCATGAATCTTGATGCGGATGGTTATTTTAATCTTTCCGAAGGTTAGCTCCCACAAAACCCTGCTATGACAATCTACTCACTTTTCTTTTCTTGCAAGATTTCCTTCCACCACTTTCCCCCAACCCATGCTTACGACCATTTGTGGATGCTACGCTACCAGCAATGGTACTATTGCTTCCGTCTGTAGCTGCTGCAGTCTTGGTCATATCGGCACCTCTTGATTCAGTAATGACTGCATTCCCGTGTGTGCTGATACCAGTGTGCCCTGTAAGGGGACTATACCCCCTTACGCAAGGTACGTCTAGGGGTCTGTGGTTGGGTATCCGTGCTTGGCCTCTCTAGCTGATGCCCGATGCCTAAGCCCGGCCTCGGCCTTCGGCCACCCCCATCCCCGAGTCTAACCCACGTGCGACTGACGTTGTTTGTATATTGTTTGCGTACGTTATGTTCTAGTAGCTACGTAGTGTTTGGCTACCCGGTCTGTGCGCAGGCCTCTATGTATATAAGTAGTGTGGGTGTCGATTGTATTCGCCACCCAAATATCAACTTGGTTCCGGTGCTCTTACTTCCCCTAACATGCCCCCCGTTCATGCTTGCAACAGAATGGTCTGGCACCTGCCTGATAACTATGGAGCTTCTCAGTGAAGTGGGGCATTGTAGGTCAAGCTGTCTCACCTTCCGCCTTGGCTGACGCGTTTTCGGAGCAGTTGTCTTCTTTCCTTGCAAGCATGGAAACTTGTCCCAATTGTCAGCTATTGCCATGGTAAGTACATTTGGTACTCCTACCATTTCCACTGGCCTGGGCGATAGCATTGACATAATTCTTCACAGCCTGCTGGCATAGCTCCGGTAGGTTGGGATGCAGAACTCCCACCATGTCCCAATGTGCAAGTTGGTTAGAGCAGTCACATACCCCAGGCATCTGCTCACACAATTCAGTCAATGGTTGAGTCTTGATTGAAGGCCCAGGCGACGGTCCATGCGATTCGGTTGATGATTCAGTTTTGGTTGTCGACCCAGGTGACAATATTGAAGCTCCTTGACAAGGACTAGCTCCATGGCTATGTGTGTTGGGTGAAAGGACCATTGTCAGTGATAACTGGATTCACTGACACATCATACTGCTCATTTATATATGCACAAAGGCTTGACAAAGGGCTACCCAGCTTGCTGACTCGTGAGACCGGTGGTACCTATAGCCGGATACACCCCGAGTGACAAACATTGGTGGTAGCAGGATCCAGCACTGCAGTCAAGCTAATGGATTCAATATGGGTGAGTTATTGCCTCCTGATTCCTTACGTCCTTATTTTATATTAGCCAAAACACATGCTCTTGTTCGCCTCGGATTCTCTCCCACCCTGCTATCCCTTAGGACTTTGATCCACCAACAATTTATTGCACCAGGGCACTACAAATGGGAGTACAATGTGTGGCCTGTAGGCATTGGTTATCCATGGATGTTGTCACTGATGCACTGCACCAGGGCACCACGCATGCGAATTAGACGTAATAGATAATAGACTCATTCCAGTACATCTGACCCATTTTTCCCAAGCACGGTGAAAAGGTAGAAACTTTTGTAGGTTTTAATATAGATAGTGGGCTTGTTTTCACTAAGCTTAGCCGCAATTCAATAAGCTTAAGCTAATACAAGTGGAATGAGATAGATAATGAACAGTTTCGTCTTTTAGGGTGTTCTGGGGGTGCGTTCTGACAGCAAAATTCAAGAGAGTAGTGTTTTTAGAGGTTAACGAACAGCCGTTGAAGTTATCTTAGCCGTACGGTGCAACAATGAAAGGACAATCCCTGTCAATTCAAAGCGCTGGGTCTCTGGTCTCTGGTCTCTGGTCTCTGGTCTCTGAACTCTGGTCTCTGTCTCTGTCTCTGTCTCTAGCACTCTGGAACTCTAAACTCTGAACTCTGGTCTCTATCTCTGTCTCTGGGTTGGTCGACAACCGAAGAAATCACACTTAACAATGCACACTAAATAGCCCTCTGAAACCGTTCTTGATCACGGCTCGCAGACTTGCGTGTGGAAGCGGGGGTGAGACCTCTTGCTTCTCCACGAACAAGTGCGACCATATTTATATTGTTTAGATACATACGAGAGATAGTAAATATGAAATAGAAAACAATAAGCTTAATTGTTACAGGCACTGTAGAACATTTTGGAAGGTTCGGCAGCATTTCTACCTCACCCTGGGTTATGGGTTTTTCTCTGATTAACGAATGGCAATCCAGCCAGACGTGTTCCATGCTCATCTGCATTATTCTGCATCCATGCAAGCGCGTTAAGTTTCCGGATCAATTATGATTGGAATGTATAGTGGATGGACAATCCCTTGATCCATTGTAATTAATCTCAGTTAAGTAGTATGCCAAAGTGCTGGGACCCACAAAGCACTTGTTAATTAGGAGTCTTTGATATTTCTAGGGTTTTGGGCATCAGGTATTGCCTCCCAAACATTGGACATTCTGTTCCGTGGTCTGGTCATCATTATTGAACTCGCTATAGACGTAATATGCCTGCGACAGCCGCTAGGTACATTCTTTTATGTTCAAACGCATTTGGGTTCATCAGAAAACTGCTCGTAAGGTCCCTTGATGCAACCGGGGTATACTCGATAGGCTATGTAGAGTCCTGAATCCCTCTGGAGAGCGTTCTGATAGCTTGGTTCACTAAGCTTAGTGATAATGAACTGGTTTGAACACGTCTGAGGCTCGAGTATCCCCAATTTGGTCGAACTGGCTACTACGGGATATAGTACCAATCCTCTATAGAGTTCTCTAATGATATAGCCAATGATTCTATGTAGAGAATCATTCCAGAGTACGGAATTCATGTATAGGCATGAAATTGGCATATCAACGGCTCATGTTCCTGCCCAGTTCCAATGCTCCCCAGCTCACTGCTGGACAATGACAAGTTCCTTCACCTGAGTGCCCCCTCCACGTACACCGCCAACGTACCTTCAAGAGGTATTCAATTACAAGTTCAGATAGGTATTTAAGGATTTTGTGGTCGAACACTGCTTCCTGCAGTTGCTCACACTTTATTCATAGTGCGTATGAACATGACCAGCACCAAGAAAACCACCAGTGCCTCCAAGAAGCCCGCTAGGCAGACAATCAGCACCACAGGTGGGAAACCCAGCTCCCAGCCGACATTGTCACAGACACCCACCACTGCCACTGCAAAAGCTACGAAAAAACCTACAAGGAAGGCACCCACCCCACCAAAAGAGAACAGGATGCCTGCACCACCTCAAGCACAGACCCAAACCCCAAATGATGCCGTCCTGGCCACCCTGCTTGCCAAGGTTGCAAAACAAGAAGGTAAGTCCATTATTTTCTTCATACTATCTATACGACTGACATTGTTTAGCAGAGATTGATAAGTTGAAGAAAAGTAGTGCCTCAAAGGCCAAGGATCAAAATATGAAACAGATCCCTCGCCCCCATGGCAGCCTTACAAGGCTTCAAGACAAAATGGGTTTGGAGAACAACAAGCCACTCTACAACTACTATTGAGTAAGTCCTTCCCTCATTTTACTTTCAATGCTAATTTTCATCACAGACATTTATTGGTGATATCCTAGACAACACATGTATACCACACAAAGTTGATTGGAGGCGTCAAGACCCAGTTCCCTTAGCCTGGGTCGTAAATATTGTATGTTTATTCTCAACCACCTCTAAATCCTGACTGTGAACTACATATACCACACAGGTACATGCTAAGCATCCACAACTTCGACGTTATGAAGGAAACTGGGCTACTCTGGAGATCATGAGGACAGTGCTCAAAAACAAAAGGTCCAACAGAAACAGAAGCCTCTGCGCTCTGGACAGCACCCAAGTTCAGGAAGGTGAGGACCATGAGGGTACTAACAAGGATCAAAACGGGACCAGAAATGCTCCTGAGCTTGAAGAGCTGGGGATGAGCAGTGGTAAGGGTGCAGGTGAAGAAGGAGCAAGCAGTGATGGGGGAGAGGCAGGTGGTGATGCTGGGGAAGAGAGGGATACCAATGACGAGGAAGAGAACGGTGCCCATGACAAGGGAGAGAGTGGTGCTGACGATGATGAGGAGAACAGTGCCAATGATGAGGAAGGGAGTGGCGCCAATGACAATGAAGAGAATGGTGCTGATGATGAGGAAGAGGGCAGCGTTGATGGTGAGGATACTGGGGTTTTGGTGGGGATGAAGAGAAAAGTGATGGAAAGTGGTGGAAAGATGAAGAGGTTGAGGAGGAAGTAGTACAGATATATTGTTGCCTATTGATCTAGTAATAGGCAATAATTACACACTTTTCACGCTCACATCTGAGGGGGCTGACCACCTGAACATTCAACTTAAGCATCTTTTGTAGTCAAGAATGACAACTAAGACCATCGTCTCTTCCACTGACTAACTAGCATGATTTCCTCCAGAACAGGGGTTGTGATTCCCTTCAGTTTCCTTCCCAGAAAAGGTTGTGATTTTTGTCAGTTTCCTTCTGAACAAATGTTGTAATCCTTTAAAAACTTGATGTGAATCACAGCCCCTCATGACCTTAAATATAGTGATATTCCTCCATTAAGTGTGGTAATCAAGTACACTAAGGTACATAATTACTACATTATCAGTGAATATCCACAACACCAATATCCCTATTTATAGTAGGAATTGACCACACCTTATGCTGGAATCAGAGGTTGTTTTTCATGACCCCCTGGGTCTCACAGTGAGGCTGTACCATTCAGAGCTGCAACAGCTTGCTGTCCAGGACCAAGCCTACAAAAGATTGTTAAGCTTACACCAGCATGCCAATGAACTCATTGAAGAAGATATTGCCCAGAAAATCTCAAATATTGACAATGGGCAATAATTCCATCATGCGGTCTTCCCCACTCCTGATGTTGAGCTCTAGTAACATAATTACTTATGTTAAATATTAAAATTGTAATATTGTTCTTTCCCACTCCAGATTATTTGCTATCATGCAGCCTTCCTGCTGCTCATTGAATCCTGTGTCATATACATTTGGCACATTTTATGGCAGTTTTAGTGTTGGCCCTGCATTCGGCCCATGTATTAATTATACAACTGGTACACCAGCAATATGTGTGCTGCTCGTTTCAGCTTCATCAACTTTACATTCCAAACATGTTCACTATCCATGTCAGTTGATCGCTAGGCACCCACTACACTATTCTAGCACTGCAACCTCACTCAATACTGGTGTACCACAGCCGGCCCTGGCACAGCCGACATTCCTCACAATGTATGTTTTTCACCTTGACCCCATGGACCTTGGTCTGGTATTCCTCCTGCCCTTTGCCAACCCATCCTCTGGCACATGTATCACATCCAGCATTAGCCTCCTGCCCAGCATGTTGCATCAGCTTTTGCCCTTGACATTTTGTCAACTTACATCCTGGCAATTCTTGAAATGATGCCAGCCGACTGCCAGCTGGCCTCAGCACAAGTTATGTCTCGCAGAATGTATGGCTGGTGGTGTGCCATCATATGGACCATTGTAGTACCCATGCCACTGTTTGCCACCCCATTGTCTGGCACATGTATCACATCTGGCATTCGATTTGTCAATATTTCCGGCATTCACAAATGTATCATACTCATCACTTTGCCACATACATTCTAATATGGAAGGACAGTTATATCTAGGTTGTGTCAGCCCACCCCTCCCAGATTGCCGCTTTCCACTCCCTAACCCAGAATTTCTAGTACCCATGATCCTGACCTCTTAGGACCTCTTTGACCATGGGATAAGACCTGGGCATGAAGATTTATGGTGAGGTAGCAGAGCCAGCAGGCCCGCTGGCTCCCATTCACTTGATACAGTGTATGCGTTTGCTGGTCCCACTCACTCGATACAATGTAGGTTGACTATGTGGTCTCCCCTCCAAACTGTTATACGATTAGGTGTCTGCGGTATTCAACTGTTGCCCACTATATACTCACAGGTCATGAACAATTGTTAGTTGGAACCTACTAGAGTAAAGCAAGGAGTGTTTATGGAGAATGTCCATGGCAGCTTCGAGCGAGTTGAGTACAACGAGGGGCATACCCACTACATTGAGGTAGATAACATCCGAGTCTGATCACCAAGGATCGTTAACGAGGTTTCGGGCACACATTAATGAGTGGGCATTTACTTAGCTCTTTGGACCATTGGGCGAATTTTTTCCATGCAGCTGTCCTTGGAAAGTCGAGCAAATTTCCCAAGATTGGAAGTCGTTTCGGACCTGGAGGATACAACTTCTTCGGCCGCCGTAAGCATCTCAAGGTGTGGAATAGAAGGAGAGGGAAGGTGAGGGCAAGGGCGACGGTAGTGTGGTCCACAGCTAGGAGTGTCATGTTAAGACTGCGTGCCGGCGGGAACAGGCACCAATTCGGTTGAATATATATATTTCACCCAGGGCGTGAGGACTGTGGGCTTGTTCGCGAACAGAGGCCGTTTTTCGGATTTACCCGAGCTGTCTTGACATGATGATATTGTCACATGCCAACCTATTAAGTTAATTCTTCGCACATTGTCTGAAAGTATGTGAAAACAACCAGTGGGCTATCATTTAGGTTGCGGAGGTCCCGGCAGTTGGGAACCGTGAGCCTCTGATTATCACGTAACTAACGGAGGTGCTCTCGTGAGGGCTGAGAGGATCTCGAGGCATGGACGCGAAGTAGGGAATGGCCGCCGCCTTGCCAAGAGGGTAGCTTGAGGGGGGAAAGCCCCGGGCCTGAGCGATTGGTAGGGCCAAATGAGCAGTCCGAAACGGACGCCGATTGGCTGTACCACTTCACCGGGAAGTAGGAGCAAACAACTTGTGAGGATTGGGCAGAAGGAGAATATCCGCGCTCGAAAAGTGGAGAAATACTTTTCTTGCTCAGGCGAGTTGTATTGGTTGGTGTAGATTCGAGGGGCTATGTCACGATAACTTATCCACTGATGAGGGAGCAAGGATTATTTGACGTGATCCACTTGTAGAAGAGTTTGATCCTCTTCAGTATGTTCCAAAAATGCATACAACCCCTCAGTCTCTGTGAAGCCAGAGGAGTGTGTCGTTTACTTTCTGCAAAGAGGGTGTCCGATTCTGAGTGGAAACGAGGGATCCTTTCTCAAATGCGCAGTAGGCCATGTTGGTCCGCTTTCATTGGTTTTCTCCGCCACCGCGGTTAGGAGGAAAGCCAAACCCAAGTAAGCGCACCACTAAGTTGCACTAACAATGGTACTCCTTTCCTGCTTGCAGCTGATGCAGTCTGCCCCACCGTGAGACCACTACCGTCACTCCTACAGCCCATTGCTCAAGGTTCACCTTGCCGGTAAATTCTCTTGCATTCCCTCTCTGCCTTATTTTTTGCCAAGTTCCTGTTCTTTCATCTTGGCGACAGCCCATGTGTCCACAGATGCCCTATTTAAACTATCTATCCATACAATGTACATACAATGACCTAACACCATGACATTAGATATATTCCGATGTTTCGTCATATCCCGCGCAAATGAGAGCCACAACTTCCTTTGAACGTGGCGTGATGCGACATCTGAAAGGTTCGGGAGGCTTAACAACTCACCAGTCAATCTTCCACTGAAGGCAAAATGACAAGAAAAACTGAACTCACGAAACAACTTGTTTGTGTAAAAATTCGACATGGGGCACTTCCTCTTTCCTATCCTCGTTTAACGGGGGAGCAACATTAAAACATGCCAGAATAGACGCAGCCGTTATCCAGAGAGCTGCAAGACCAAATTCGCTGCCTGGGCATATCCTACAAGTTGTGAGAGCGATATTTATTGAGCAATGGAATTTGTGGAAGAAGGAAGAGTGCAAGTACCGGTGACCAAAGCCAAAGGTTGCAACCTCTTCTGGGTCAAGGATGTTGCCGTCTGTCCGCAGTTCTCCAGAGGGTGTGAGGAAACAAGTCGGGTCGAAACTAGAGGGATTGGCGAAGTTATTTTCATCATGGAATATCGCCCTAGAACATACGTCGTTACAACATTCAGATTAGCTTTAGAGAAAATGTGGTGCTGACCAGGTATTGCCGATGACAAGCGAATCCTTTGGAATATAATAACCCCTATATGTGTTGTCCTCGGTTGACATGTGTGGGATTCCCATAGGCACAATGGGTTCCCATCTCAAAACTTCCTTCAGCAATGCTCTGAGATATGGCAAGTTAGGTTTGTCATCAAAGTCTGGGAGACGGTGCTGGCCAACTACAGTGTCGATTTCTGCTTGGGCTCTCGCTTGAACGTCGGGGTAGAGAAGGAGTACGGCCATAACTGTCTTCAGAGCTGTTGTTGAGGTCTCTGATCCAGCTGAGAATGCGGCACATTAGGTCATAAGGGGGGAGGGGGTATAAGGGTTGTTTGTGGTTTACCTCCGATGAATGTTCCCCCCACGTTCTCAATCAACTTTTCTTGGTATCGCTTGCTGTCTCCATCTCTCCCTACGTCCTCGAGACAATCCGAGATGAAGCAAGGTTCCGTCATACCCTCAGCCCTTGAAACATCAATGACACTCACAAAGTATTCTCGAAAGCCCCAAATAGAATCTCACCATATTCTTCTTGGCAGTCTCAAACGGGCGGCCGAAAAAGCGTCTCATAAGTGTTCTCCCTTCCCTCGCCACTTGCTGAAACCCAGCACCCGGCATCCATTCAGGAACATGTTTGAGGAAAGGCAAAAGGTCGACTGCATATGCGCCTGGCACTCCTACAACAGTCATCATATCCATAGCCTCATCTGCGAGAGCGATCCATGGCTCGTTGACACGCTTGATACGAAGACCATATGTCAGAGAGAGGACGCTACCACCTATGCCACTGAGAGCATCTATCAGACCAGTTCCACAGTAGAGGGTAGGAGGGCAACGGACTTGCTGAAGTGGGTGAAGAAGTTCTCTGGATAGTCGAGGAAGTTGGGCAGCAGGCCTTTGCGGACAAAGTCTCGTGTACGGGATAGAATGGTTTGGTCTGGGGTGGAGATACACTTGGACATTATGCGCCTGGATTCACGCCATTCATCACCGTAGGGCATCGCTACAAAAAAGTGTTTCGCCTCCAAACTGTTATACGATCAGGTGTCTGCGGTATTCCGTCAACTGTTGCCCATTATATACTCACAGCTCGTGATTCATTGTTAGTTGGAGCCTACTAGAGTAGAGCAACGAGCATTTATGGAGAAGGTCCGTGGCAGCTTCGAGTGAGTTGAGTACAACGAAAGGCGTACCCACTACTTCGAGGTAGATAACATCCGAGTCTGATCACCGAGAACCGTTAACTAGGTTCTGGGCACATTAGTGGGTGGGTGTTTACTTAGCTCTTTAGACCATTGGGCGAATTTTTGCCACGCAGCTGTCCTTGGAAATTCGAGCAAATTTCCCAAGATTGGAAGTCGTTTCGGACCTGGAGGATACAACCTCTTCAGCCGCCGTAAGCGCTTCAAGGTTGGGAATAGAACTAGAGCGAAGGTGAGGAGGGCAAGAGCAAGGGCGACAGCAGTGGGGTCCGCAGTTAGGAGTGTCATGCTAAGACTGCGTGCCGAATCAGGTATCCATTGAATTGAACATATATATTTCCCTCAGGCATGAGGACATGTGGTGATGTGCCGTTAATGGAGTGTTCTTGTTCGCAAACAGAAGCCGTTATTCGGATTTACCCGACTTACACACTGTCTTGACATGATGATACCATGACGTGTTAACCTATTAAGTTAATTCTTTGCGCGTTGTAGTGAAAGTAAGAGTAGGAGTGTTTTATATGGATAAGGTATGCAAACAAGAGCTATCATTTAGGTTGCGGAGGCTCCGGCACTTGTGAGGCGTGAGCCTCTGATTATCACTTAACTAACGGGGAGATGCTCTCGCAAGGGCTGAGAGGATCTCCAGGCAAGGAGGCGAAATGGGGAATGGCCGTCTCCAAGAGCCGTCCTTCACATATACATGATAGTAGAGTAAATTATTTCCTCCCTATGCTCGAAAGGGAGAGGAAAATGAATTCTTGACAAAACTAGGCTATTTCTGAGAGATGGAGCGGAACAGGGGATATAGGAATTTTTTCTCAACTATATTAGTGAAGGATTATGGAAAGAAAAAGGGATTGACAAAAGAGGTGGTATGTGGGGCATGGAGAAATAAGAGAAGGCAAGCCTATAATCACGGTCAGGGGAAAGAAATAGAATCGAAAAAAAAATCGCTATCCAAAGACAAGCGGACCGGGGAGGATATCGAAAGTGGGGAGAAATGTTGGCTGCTGGGCAGGATGACGGACCTTTGACGTGCAAGGAGGGTGAGGCGCTCCAGCTCAAGACTGCCCTCTTAACATCCGGGGCTCGTGAACACCTTCGCACAAATCTCCAGGAGCCTCTTGGCATTTCCTCGCCTCTCCCTGCATCCATGAAGACCAACGTCCTGCAGATGATCAAGTCGATCTTCCAAGGTGGGTCGCCCCCTGCCTTCGGAAAACCCGTTACAGGTGTTCAGCTCTCAGTCGGACTGGGAATGGCCTGACACCGATGCAGAAAGGGCCTTCAACAACCACAGGCCTTGGGAGCACTGGTGAGTATTCCAGAGGATGCTCTCGCAGAACCAGTTTCAGCTTGATGATGACAGACAACGACGATAAAGGAAGCAAGAAGTCGAAGGCGGGGCCTATAAAGAAGGGAACCGCTGGTTTGTATGATTATGATGACTCTACGCAGTTTTAGTTAGGGTAAACTTTGTGAAGAAATGTGTATGTTCCAGAAATCCATACAGCCCCTCAGTCTCTGTGCGGCTAGAGGAGTGTGTTGTTTACTTTCTGCAAGGATGGCGTCGGATTCTGAATGGAAACGAGGGATGCTTTCTCAAATGCGCAGTAGGCTATGTCGGTCCGCTTTCGTTGGTTTTCTCCGCCACCGCGGTTAGGAGGAAAGCCAAACCCAAGTAAGCGCACCACTAAGTTGCACTAACAATGGTACTCCTTTCCTGCTCGCAGGTGACGCAATCTGCCATGCCGTAAGGCCACCACCGTTACTCCTACACTCCATCGCTCAAGGTTTGTGCCTTGCCGGCACAGTCCTATTTTTCACCGAGTTCCTATCCATTCGTCTTGGAGAAAGCCCATATGTCCAGAGGTGTCTCATTTGAACCCTCACTATTTATCCATACAACATACAATGGCCTGACACCATGATATTAGATATATTCAGATGTTTCGTCATATCCCGCGCGAATGAGAGCCACGACTTCCTTTGAGCGTGGTGTGATGCAACATCTGAAAGGTTCCGGAGGCCTACAAACCACCAGCCAATCTCACACTGAAGGCAAAGTAGGAAGAAAAAACTGAACTCACGATATAACCTGTTTGTGTAAAAATTCGACATGGGGAACTTCCTCTTTCCCATCCTCGTTTAACGGGGGAGCAACATTGAAACATGCCAAGATCGACGCAGCCGTGATCCAGAGAGCTGCCAAACCAAATTCGCTGCCTGGGCATATCCTGCGGGTTGTGAGAGCAATATTTATTGAGTGGTGGAATGTGCGGGTAGGGAGGGTGCAAATACCGGCGACCAAAACCGAATGTTGCAACCTCTTCTGGGTCAAGGGTGTTGCCGTCTGTCCGCAGTTCTCCAGAGGGTGTGAGGAAACGAGTTGGGTCGAAACTGGAGGGATTGGCGAAGTTATTTTCATCATGGAATATCGCCCTAGAACATTCGTTGTTACAGCCTTCAGATTAGCCTTAGAGAAAATGTGGTGCTGACCAGGTATTGCCGATGACAAGCGAATGCTTTGGAATGTAATAACCTTTATATGTGTCATCCTCGGCTGACATATGTGGAATTCCCATAGGCACAATGGGCTCCCATCTCAAAACTTCCTTCAGCAATGCTCTGAGATATGGCAAGCTAGGTTTGTCATCAAAGTCTGGGAGACGGTGCTGGCCAACTACAGCATCGATTTCTGCTTGTGCTCTCGCTTGAATGTCGGGGTAGAGAAGGAGCACGGCCATAAATGTCTTCAGGGCTGTTGTGGAGGTCTCTGATCCAGCTGAGAACGCGGTACATTAGGTTGTAAGGGGGAGGGGGTATAAGGGTTGTTTATAGTTAACCTCCGATGAATGTTCCCCCAATGTTTTCAATCATTTTTTCCTGGTATCGCTTGCCTCCATCTCTCCCTACTTCCTCGAGGCAATCTGAGATGAAGCAAGATCCTGCCATACCCTCAGCCTTTGAAACATCAATGACACTCGCAAAGTATTCTCGAAGGGCTCAGGCGGGGTCTCACCATATTCTTCTTGGCAGTCTCAAACGGGTGGCTGAAAAAGCGTCTCATAAGTACTCTCCCTTCCCTCGCCACTCGCTGAAACCCAGCACCCGGCATCCATTCAGGAACATGTTTGAGGAAAGGCAAGAGGTCGACTGCATATGTGCCTGGCACTCCTATAACAGACATCATATCCATTGCCTCATCTGCGAGAGCGATCCATGGGTCATTAACACGCTTGATACGAAGACCATATGTCAGAGAGAGGACGCTACCACCTATGCCACTGAGAGCGTCTATCAGACCAGTTCCACAGTAGAGGGTAGGAGGGCAACGGACTTGCTGAAGTGGGTGAAGAAGTTCTCCGGATAGTCAAGGAAGTTGGGCAGCAGGCCTTTGCGAACAAAGTCTTGTGTATGGGATAGAATGGTTTGGTCGAGGGTGGAGATATATTTGGACATTATGCGTCTGGATTCACGCCATTCATCACCGTAGGGCATCACTACAAAGAAGCGTCTCCCCTCCAAACTGTTATACGATCAGGTGTCTGCAGTATTCAACTGTTGCCTGCTATATACTCACAGCTCGTGAACCATTGTTAGTTGGAGCCTACTAGAGTAGAGCAACGAGCGTTTATGGAGAAGGTCCGTGGCAGCTTCGAGTGAGTTGAGTACAACGAAGGGCATACCCACTACATCGAGGTAGATAACATCCGAGTCTGATCACCAAGGATCGTTAACGAGGTTTCGGGCACACATTAATGAGTGGGCATTTACTTAGCTCTTTGGACCATTGGGCGAATTTTTTCCATGCAGCTGTCCTTGGAAAGTCGAGCAAATTTCCCAAGATTGGAAGTCGTTTCGGACCTGGAGGATACAACTTCTTCGGCCGCCGTAAGCATCTCAAGGTGTGGAATAGAAGGAGAGCGAGGGTGAGGGCAAGGGCGACGGTAGTGTGGTCCACAGCTAGGAGTGTCATGTTAAGACTGCGTGCCGGGAACAGGCACCAATTCGGTTGAATATATATATTTCACCCAGGGCGTGAGGACTGTGGGCTTGTTCGCGAACAGAGGCCGTTTTTCGGATTTACCCGAGCTGTCTTGACATGATGATATTATCATGTGCCGCGCACCACTAAGCTGCACTAACAATGGCACTCCTCCCCTGCACGCAGCTGATGCAGTCTGCCCCACCGTCAGGCCATTACCGTCACTCCTACACCCCATTGCTCGAGGTTCGCCTCGCCGGTAAATTCTCTTGCATTCCCTCTCCGCCTTATTTTTTGCCAAGTTCCTGTTCTTTCGTCTTGGCGACAGCCCATCTATCCACAGATGCCCTATTTTAACCTCACTATTTATCCATACAATGTACATACAATGATCTAACACCATGACATTAGATATATTCCGATGTTTCGTCATATCCCGCGCGAATGTGAGCCACGATTTCCTTTGAGCGTGGCGTGATACGACATCTGAAAGGTTCGGGGGGCCTAATAACTCACCAGTCAATCTTACACTGAAGGCAAAGTGACAAGAAAAAGTGAACTCACGAAACAACTTGTTTGTGTAAAAATTCGACATGAGGAACTTCCTCTTTCCCATCCTCGTTTAACGGGGGAGCAACATTAAAACATGCCAGAATAGACGCAGCCGTTATCCAGAGAGCTGCAAGACCAAATTCGCTGCCTGGGCATATCCTACAAGTTGTGAGAGCAATATTTATTGAACAATGGAATTTGTGGTGGAAGAAGGAAGAGTGCAAGTACCGGCGACCAAAGCCAAAGGTTGCAACCTCTTCTGGGTCAAGGATGTTGTCGTCTGTCCGCAGTTCTCCAGAGGGTGTGAGGAAACGGGTCGGGTCGAAACTGGAGGGATTGGCGAAGTTATTTTCATCATGGAATATCGCCCTAGAACATACGTCTCGTTACAGCATTCAGATTAGCCTTAGAGAAAATGTGGTGCTGACCAGGTATTGCCGATGACAAGCGAGTCCTTTGGAATATAATAGCCCCTATATGTGTCATCCTCAGTTGACATATGTGGAATTCCCATAGGCACAATGGGCTCCCATCTCAAAACTTCCTTCAACAATGCTCTGAGATACGGCAAGTTAGGTTTGTCATCAAAGTCTGGAAGACGGTGCTGGCCAACTACAGCGTCGATTTCTGCTTGTGCTCTCGCCTGAACGTTGGGGTAGAGAAGGAGCACGGCCATAAATGTCTTCAGGGCTGTTGTGGAGGTCTCTGATCCAGCTGAAAATGCGGCACATTAGGTCGTAAGGGGGATATAAGGGTTGTTTGTGGTTTACCTCCGATGAATGTTCCTCCCACGTTCTCAATCAACTTTTCTTGGTATCGCTTGCTGTCTCCATCTCTCCCTACATCCTCGAGACAATCCAAGATGAAGCAAGGTCCCGTCATACCCTCAGCCTTTGAAACATCAATGACACTCGCAAAGTATTCTCGAAGGCCCCAAATAGAATCTCACCATATTCTTCTTGGCAGTCTCAAACGGGCGGCCGAAAAAGCGTCTCATAAGTGTTCTCCCTTCCCTCGCCACTCGCTGAAACCCAGCACCCGGCATCCATTCAGGAACATGTTTGAGGAAAGGCAAAAGATCGACTGCATATGCGCCTGGGACTCCTACAACAGTCATCATATCCATTGCCTCATCTGCGAGAGCGATCCATGAGTCATTAACACGCTTGATACGAAGACCATATGTAAGAGAGAGGACGCTGCCACCTATGCCACTGAGAGCGTCCATCAGACAAGTTCCGTAATAGAGGGTAGAAGGGTAACGCACTTCCTGAAGTGGGTGAAGAAGTCTTCCGGATAGTCAAGGAAGTTGGGCAAAATGCCTTTGCGGACAAAGTCTCGTGTACGGGATAGAATGGTTTGGTCTGGGGTGGAGATATACTTGGACATGATACGCCTGGACTCACGCCATTCATCGCCGTAGGGCATCGCTACAAAAAAGCGTCTCCCTTCCAAACTGTTATACGATCAGGTGTCTGCGGTATTCAATTGTTGTTCATTATATACTCACAGCTCGTGAGTCATTGCTAGTTGGAGCCTACTAGAGTAGAGCAACGAGCGTTTATGGAGAAGGTCCGTGGCAGCTTCGAGTGAGTTGAGTACAACGAGGGGCATACCCACTACATCGAGGTAGATAACATCTGAGTCTGATCACCAAGAATCGTTCACCAGGTTCCGGGCACACATTAATGAGCGGATGTTTACCTAGCTCTTTAGACCATTGGGCGAATTTTTTCCACGCAGCTGTCTTTGGAAAGTCGAGTAAATTTCCTAAGATTGGAAGTCGTTTCGGACCTGGGGGATACAACTTCTTTGGCTGCGGTAAGGGTTTCAAGGCGGGGAATAGGACTAGAGCGAAGGTGAGGAGGGCAAGGGCAAGGGCGACAGTAGTGTAGTCCGCAGTTAGGAGTGTCATGCTAAGACAGTGTGCCGGGGACGGGCACCAATTCGATTGAACATATGTATTTCACACAGGGCATGAGGGCTTCTTGTTCACGAACAGAGGCCGCTTTTCGGCTTTACCCGAGCGTACAAACTGTCTTGACACGATGATATTATCACGTGTTAACCTATTGGCTTCATATATAAGATAATCTTTCGCACGTTGTAGTGTAAGGAGTGTTTTGTATGAAGCACAATAAGTGGGCGATTGTTTGGGTTGCGGAGGTCCCGGCGGTTAGGAGGCGTGAGCTTCTGATCATTACATAAATAACGGGGAGATGCTCTTGTGAGGGCTGAGAGATTCTCCAGGCAAGGACGCGAAGTGGGGAATGGCCGCCGCCTTTGTTGGATTTAGAGAGTTCAGAGCGAGCAAATACAGGGACCCGTCGCCAACGCGCAGGGGTTTGTCTCTGTTTGTATGTACCTATTATGTACTCAATAAGACTGTTAGAATGAAATAAAACAATAAAAATAACGAGAAACAGGAATGAAGGTGGGAACAATAACTGAGGACCCGAGCCAGCGGAGTGCTCGATATTCCAACAGCCTTGCCAACAGGGTAGCTTGAGGGGGGAAAGCGCTGGGCCTGAGCAATTGGTAGGGCCGATTGAGCAGTCCGAAACGGACGCCGAGTGGCTGTACTACATCAACGGGGAGTGGGAGCAAACAAAGTAAGTTGCACTGGCCAGTGTATAGATTAAAAGGGCTAAGTCACGATAACTTATCCACTGATGAAGAAACAAGGATTATTACCCCCTGGCTGGGACCCAGCTCTGCAGTGTAGTGACTACTGACCACTCCCCGATTAACCATTACATGAAACGCTTCTGAGCCCGAAGAAGTTAGGAATTCTCGCGTACAGGATAGCACGTACCCCATAAGGTAAATCAGACCACAATCCAGAACGAACGACAGGAGACATCCACCGCGGATCGTTGCCCTTGACCTACCCGTAGATCATCGATCGACTGTACCCTGAACAACTGCTTATTCAACGCTGTTCCGAGTGATGGCGAAAGGGCACTATAAGTGAGCCAGGACTGGGATTTTTGCCCCTCAAACTCTCATACGCGATGAGCAAGTCACCAGCTGTCTTTGCGCTCCTGGGCCGCGTCCTCCGCCAAGAGGTGGAGCTGTTCCATGCTTTCACAAACTGGAACGTGTCGGCATCTATCCTTCCTGGGTGCATATTTGGTCTTTCAGCTTCGAGGATCCTGTATGACCAGAGCCAGCTTATCACACCCATCCTTCTACGTTTATCGTCCTGCCTTGTCTGGACCCTCCTCTTCATCTACATTTTCGACATCTCCAACCAGATCATGTCAGTCGAAGAGGACAAGGTCAACAAGCCCGAGCGTCCGCTTTGCACAGGACAAGTCACCCACAAGGAAGCTGCCATTCGCTGGGTTGTGCTACTCGTCCTTTTCCTAGCGACAACCTACCTTAATCCGCTCCTGCTAGCCCCAACTGTGACATGGGTCTCGATCCTCATTCCCTTGTGCTTCACACCTCTAGGAAAGCATTGGGCCTTCAAGAATTCTGCCGCGATGGGTGTCGGTACTTGGACATTGCTTGCGGGATCGTGGCAAACCATTCTGCCGTTGACACCCATTGTCCAGAATCAAATCATCTTCCTTGCGTTGTGGGTTGGGTCGCTTGTTCCATTACAGGACTTGAGGGATGTCCAGGGTGATCTGAAAATTAATAGGAAAACCCTTCCTATTATATTTGGGGACGTTGGTTCTAGGTATATGATAGCCTTCGTTTTTATTCCACTCGGGTATTTCTTCCTGTGGATTGGGGATATCGTGGAGATGATACCAATATCGCTCACCCTAATCCATCTGCTGCTTGGATACCGAATCCTTAAAGGTTTAGGGAAGGGGGATGCTTGGTACGATCATATCACCTACATGGTGAGTGGTTTCTCCAAGGCAGGGAGTCAAAACTGACAAAGATTTTTAGATTCTGGTTTACTCGTTCAGCTATATACTTGCATGGATGGCTATCACCAACTCACAGAGCGCTTAAGTCCAGTAGTAGAGACACTTTGGTGGTGGGTGGGGATCACTGTCTTCACTCGCCACTGATCGCATTTGGCATGTGTTCGTATATTTGTTTCGTGAATTGTCAGCTTCCTCTGTAGCTACGATAACTGTATCTGTCCCCGGTTCTTTGGGCGTGCTGTCTGTGAGCTTCAAGATACTTATGAGGTGGCGAAGGGGTATGTTCTTCTTGAGATCCTACGGTTCCCCGATTTAAGTTACGTCGAAATGTAGTAACTAGTGTCAGAGTATCAGCATAATTCATCCGAAAAAGCCACCTTCCCTACCAGTACCGGACGTACTTTTGAGGCCCTCGGACCCCGAGCGATTACAGCATCTCCGTAATCCCTTCTTCAGCCAGGGCTCATCGAAATCACTTTAAGCAACCACCAATCCCAAACTCAAAAGCTTTACATCTTCTGGGGTATTTTTTACCAAGGCGGCGACTCGATAATAATTGTAAGGGTCTTCAGAAACCATTCCATCGTACAGTGGGCGATTTCCCATTCTATATGCCATCTGTTTCTTATACTCGATACTCCCCGACTTTCTACCACCAGATTAAACCAAGGAAGTTGATTGCAAGAACCTCTTTTAATTTACAGCATACGTCTGATCCCACGTGACCGCGTTCGCCGTCCTGGCGTCTATCCTAGACTAGATCTCTTTTCGAAGGGCGCATCCGTGACTCGCTGCAGCTGCGGACAAACCTATCCCGAATCACTGCCTGCGTACGATCCGCAAGCCTCGCCACCCCGCTGTGGTGGATGGGTGAGGGTTCAAAGGCACCGACTTGCCCTCAATCCCCTGCAGTCCCGGTCACCGTTCAAGGAGTTATGTACCTTGTGCACCTTGCAGGTAATTTTCGATTTTGTCCGGTTTATGTGCATACATCCATAATGTGCGGGCTAGCACTGCAGCGACGCACAATAACCAAAGTCGAGTACTTGGAGCAAGACCTGCACCGCTATATGGATTGAAAATATGGACCCATCGCGATCAACGGACCTGGCAGATTCAAATAGCTCGACGTCGCTAATTCTATTCTCTTCCTTCCTTTTTTCCCCACTGTCAGCCCCTCACATACCAGTTCCTTCCTTTCCCAAGGGAATCTTTAAACCAAGTTTGGAGGGCATATTTAACGGCGACGCCTCGGCACGTGGGTCAGACAACAGCAACGAGGAAGGTTAACTTGAGGCCAGCCAGGCTGCAGTAGGTTCTATGTGGTTACAGGTTGGAGAAGCTCGAGGAAGGGGAGGAGGAAGCAGCGGCGTAGTGAAAGAGCAACCTCGCCCCGGAGATCCTACGACCCGTCTTATTGTCCTCGTACTTGTCATTGCAGCGTATTTAAAAGTTCGGTGTCAAGATGTGGTAAACAGAAGTAAGCCTCTGTCACTTTCTGAGCATCTCGTGCCTGTGCCAATGTGGATCAAGTAACGAAGCTGAGCCATTCCTCCGCCATCGCCTAATGCAGACCCTGTTGCAACCACCCAGAGTACATAGTCCGGGCCAGTCACATTTGACGAAGATTTTGAGTTGATCCTCGTCGAGAGAATACCAGTAGGGGCCCCGTGTTCACTCGTTCTTTGTCTCTCTACCAGCACCGAACCCCTTTTATAAAGGCCCTTGAAGTCTGAAGGACCCTGACCATTCCCGCAACCCTATACGACCTCTCTTCATTTTCACCAAAGATGTCCATCGCCTCCGATAACAAACTCAAAAGTCTCAAACGGCACCAAGAATATTTTCACGAGGGTGGTGATTTGATAGTAATTGTGAGTGGTGCCTTTTCAAGTTCTAACCTTCCAACTGACCCGCCATATACAGATCGGCGACATTTCATTTCGTGTCGCGTCGTCATTCTTCACTCGAGAGTCTCCTATTTTCCGCGAACGGCTGGAACCAAAGACCAATGGCTCCGACACCCCTAGTACTCGAACTCCGATCAATACAATTGTTATCCAGCCAGAGGAGAACGTCTCCGCTGATGATTTTGCCAAATTATGCTGGGTATTTTATAACAAGTCAGCACTTTACCCGCTTCTCCCACCTTTCACCTCGTCTAAAGACCTATATTTTCCTTTTTAGAGAATTTTCAATCTACGAAGCGCCTCTCTCTACATGGGAAACCATCCTGCGCCTGGCCAACCAGTACCAATTCCCCGAAGTCAAGGACCTGGCATTTCGTCAACTCAGCACATCCGGAAAATTCGACCTACCGCTAGTCGACCGTATTGTTTTATACAAGAAATATGCCGCAGATTTCAAGTACTTGGAGCCTCTATACATCGAGGCTCTTTCTCGTGCAGAGCCTTTAACGTTGGACGAGGGCAATGTCCTTGGTATGACGACGACCCTCATTATCTCAGGTGCTCGCGAGTATTTGAGGGCTGCCTCGGACAAGTTGGCTTCTCCAGCGCCTTTGCCTGATTCGATGAACAATGCCGTCATTGAGATGGTCCGCGCAGTGTTAGCAAGTGGTCCTTTGCCCAGTGACCTCGGGCGCTCTTCCACTGGTCCGGCCTCGAACGGCTCATTGGCTCCGCCTGGGCCTAACGGTCTTGGTACCTCCACTTCGTCTGGTATGGTTCGATTTTCCTTTAAGAAACTGCTGTTTGACTGATCAGCGATACCTGCTAGTCCGCCCCAGCTCTGATAACCTCCACCCCATGCCTGGCGGACTCAGCGGTGGAAAGAAACACAAGTTAGGAAGAACGGGATGCTAGGTGACTGGGGGAAGGGTTGATATTTTCAGCACTGCTCATGTATTTCTTGTCGCATTGCCAACTACAACTTTGATTTTTGACGACTTCCTGACAATATCTAAGGCTAAACAACATCAATTCAAAGGATCATGTAAGCGCATACACAAGTCCATTATCTCTCCCCTCACAAGTTCAGCGTAACTCTAGCATTCGACGATCCCACATCCACACTCCCCGTCCCTTCATCCGCGTCTTTACCCCAAGCCACATCACCTTCAACTCTCGGGCCCCTAATCATCCTAAACTTGATATGCCTCTCCCGTCCTTTCCCAGAAGGATCCTCCACGCCAGGATGCTGATGAACCACTGCTCCGAACAACGACGAATGGAGATCAAAGTGTCCTTCGAATGTTGGGTGTAAATATACTTCGGCAGGTGAGTTTGACGTTGATGCGCGGTGAACCAACTTGGAGTCAACTGGGGCATCGAGGAATGCGATATTGAGCGGACTGTTGGAGGTTCTGCCGGTGACAGAGAAGCTGGAAGAGGACTTTTTGGAGGATGTGAGGTCGTAAAGGTGTACCCTGGCCTTGAGTGGACTATAATAAAATAATCATGTCAGTGAATGCAAATCAGACTCGAGGAGGGTGGTGTTGTTGTTTTAATGGGCTAGCTGGGGGACGTACGAGTTTGAGGTAACGATGGAGAGGTCAGCCTTATCAGCTCTCTCTTGGTTGAAATCGATGTCTACGTCGATTTGGCTATTGGAGGTACGCAGGTTGAGCCAGTCGGAGGCGTTGAAGTATCCGTCAATGCGTCCATTGGTGGTTTGAATGTCCGCCCAGTGCGCAAAGAGAGACTGGGGGCGGATATAGTTAAAATCCCAACAAGGACCTTTTCCGCGGTATTAAATTATGATCTCACCTTGGAGCGGATACCACCATTCGTACCACGGAGACTCAGCTCTTCGAAAGAGATCTTGCCTTGGAGATCTTGGATATCATATACGGAGTTGATGACGCTGGATTCGAAACGCTTCACGATTGGGTGATTCTGTGGGAACTCGACAACAATGTTATAGCGAACGAGATTATCTCGTCCCGGGACCCTGGACGGGTTCTGTGGGAATGTAAGTTGTGGGAGGGGGGGGGTTGCTAAGGGCACATCTGACTCACAAAAATTCCAACGCCTCGCTCTCCATCTGTACGCTTGAGGGAGCAGACAATCGTATACGCCTCGCGGTTCCACCTAGACTCCAAGCCGACTGAGAATCTAACAGAATCGCTGCGTTCCGTAGTCGTAGTAACTCGTACAGTCCCATGAAGTTGGGGCCCGTTGGCGAAGAGGAGTACAGTATCGGAGGACGTGGATACCTCGAGAGTTGTTTCGCCTGAGCTTCCTGTTTTCAACGGCTCCTCACAAGAAATCAAGTCAGTGTTTCGGGGGATAGGGTAGTCGTAGTTTTCGCTGCCTGGACCAATGGTCCACTGCTAGAACAATTTGTCAGAAGACAAACCCATCCGTTGGGCAAAACATACGTGAGGCAGCCGATGTCTGTCCCAATGGTACATCAGAACTATACTCCTCAGGAGAGAGTAGACAAGGAACCAGGCCAAGATGGCGAATAGAAAGGCCCTCCAAAAACGGTAACGAGGCCTCTCCCCAACGACGGCCACAGTAGCCTGTGGCTGTACGACGACCGGAACGGGATGGATGTGAGGCACGTAGGCCACGCCGTGATGACCATGATGACCACGATGACCATAATGGTGTTGGTGGTGGTGTTGGTGGTGGTGGTGGTGGTGGTTGTAAGCACCTGAACTACCGTAAGGCGGAGGGGATACCGCTGCACCGTACAAAAGAGGCTGTCCTGCGCCTGCACCAGGCGGTTTCCCTGACATCTTTCGAGGACCAAGAGGTTTCTGACGGTGGGAGTCGGAGGTTTTTATGTTGTTTGTTGGTCGAAGGCAAAAGATCAATCAAACATATGGTGCGCTGCGCTGCGGACCGGAGAGCTGAGTAAATGGGCCAAATTAGAACATCAGGTGTTACCAGTGGGTTTAACCGGTGATGTCATGATATTTGCAGGGGAAGCGTGCGACAAATGCACAGGGACCACTCCACTCGAACTTGGTGAGCGGGCTTGAGCTGCAGAGAGCTTGCAACAGGGAGACCACAGACCACAGGTCCACGGCGTTTATCTCCTTCCGAACATCCACGGACAGCAACACGAGGCCTCCCACAAAGTACTTCCGCGAAGGGATATAACAAGATACAGCTTCTCCGTGCTGCGCAGGGTCCTCGCCCCCACCGATAAATCAGTAAACTTTGATAACTGCGCGATAGGAAGCTTGAAAGCATCTAATGATTCATGACTCATTCAGGTACATCGATAGACTGCCAAAAGCTGTGGAGAGCTTGGTAATCAATGATACCCGAAATTGGACAAAGGGACCCGGAATGCCAGGGAAACGTCAGAAGTCTATCCAACAGGCAAAGTAGCACCTATGGTGGTAACCAGCACCCTATGAGGAAACTGCGAAAAACCCTGATTCCTAGCACTTCGGAATTCGTCTCACTACGTTCTCAACACACCCAGGCGAACGGACCAGTGCCCTATAGGTGTTGAGGCTTGAAGCCTCAGGTCTGAAGGGCATCTTGAAGCATTACGCCACGGCGCCAGACCCGTGATTCTTCCTGCGAGTTGGTGTGCCCCGCCCGTTTCACGGGACCACATCAAGGCTGAACTTAATGAACACGAGGCAGATTAATTGATAACAGCCAGCGCTCACTACCCAAGGGGGTGTTTCTCGCTGGTTCTTGGTTCCAGCAACTTCTTCCGCATATAAAGGCCACCCATCGTTGAATATTAGCCTTGGATTAAACCACTTCATGCCCCCCATGACACCTTCTAGCGCCGGCACATCCAACGCGAATTCCACCAACAAGAATCAAGCACCTCCCGCAGATAATCTGTGTCGCCATAATGACTACTATATCGCGGGCGGCGACTTATATTTCTTGGTGTGCCTTGAGATCTCCAATGACATGTTACTTTTCTCCTCAACGCTCCACAGCTAGGAAAAACATATTTTCGGGTCCACTCGTATTTCTTTGCTCGTGAATCAAGATATTGGAAAGATCGACTCGCGGGTGCCACGTCTCCTGGGGACGAAGACACCAGGCCCGGGCGTCATGAGTCCACAGCAATTACCCTAACCGAAGCGCCTAAAGATTTCGCCCGGCTCCTATGGGTGTTTTACAATCCGTAGGTACATTCCCCCAGTGGCATACCGCATACATAACATCATTTAAGACGCTACGGGGTCTACAAGGCCACGACGGATGACTGGATAGCCATTCTTGAGCTAGCGTCCCGATGGGAGTTCACGGAAGTCCGAAGGCTGGCCATAACGTACCTCTCTCAGGTGGAAATGGAAACTGTTAGGAAGATCAGAATCTATCAGGAGTGCAAGGTCCCTGAAAAGTACCTGTTCCCTTTGTACATGGAACTGGCTTCCCGGCCGACGATGCTTAAACGCGAAGAATATCAGCTCCTGGACAAGGATACCTTATGCCTCATCGGCCGTGCGCGTGAATTACTTCGTGCACAGCCTGCTGAGGGAGGCGGCGAACCCATCAGCCCAGTGCGGGCGGACATTGGTCATGCGGAGAGATTTGAGATAGTTGCCAATACATTCGATTTGAAGTTGGAGGATCGCGAGGAGCTCCAGCGCCCAGGCAAGTTTCACTGAAGCACCACCCCTCCTTTGAGACCTTATACTCACAACCCTAATTTCTTATTTAGCGTCCCCACTCACCAATGGTGTTACCCCCAACGCCATGATGAATGGAAGCGGCTCTGGACGTGGTGCTCCAACCCTCAACTCGACCGGACGCACGACCCAAAGTGCGCCCCGTAGTAAGGGAAAGTGAGGTTGATTCGCGGGTTGATGACATGATGTGCAGCCGTCGATGGGACCAGGACCACTGGAATCCCGCCGACGACTTCGCCTAGTGCCAGATTTCTTGCAATGTACCATATGTGTAGTTTTGTACATCTTATCTTGCATCTATGTGTTCCATTCGACCATTTGTTTTTGCGGACCAATAAATTTGGATACCTAGTCTGGGTTTCCGAAGGCCACTGTGATCTAAGTAAAATGAGTAATCCCCACAACCCGGCTCCGCTGCTTCCTAGTGCGCAGCAACCGCAAAGAAGAGTTATTTCGAGAAACCAAGACCCATTCGATTCGTACTCTCCGGCGATCTCCCTGCTCGTACGGGTTCAATGCTGCACTGATGGGGCTGTGCTTGCCGCTGTGTGTACATACAATCCGAACAGTCCCAAGGCGCTCCTCAGACAACGCCCCCGGCTCGCTTGCCATCACGATTCTCCGAGGGTGAAAGCTGTTGAACACGAGGCACTTAGAAGGGCTAAAACATATAGACATTGGTCGTCAAAGGAAGGCTGTAGGTGCCCGCCCTCAAGAGGTGGGAATAAAATGACGAACACCACCTTGCAACGTTTTGAACCCTCCCACATCCCCCCTCCAGGCTTATAACACACATCTAGTCTTGATGACCACCGACATAGGACACAATTCTGCCCCGAACAACCCTTTGTCACCCCACCCCAAGTACTATATAAGGGGAGCGGACTTACATCTTCGTGTGCGTTGTCCCAAAAGGCACCGAACACACCCGTTTCACCTAACATCTGTGAGGTCGTGTCAGCTTGATAACACCCTTTTCCGGGTCCATTCCTATTTCTTCACACGTGAATCAACATTCTGGAGAGACAGGCTCGCGGGTGTGATCCCCCCTGGAGGTGCACCTCCGACGCCCGGCAGCAATGACACAAATCCAATCGTTCTCGATGAAAAACCGAAAGTCTTCGAACGCCTCCTCGGGGTATTTTATAATCCGTGAGGAATCTGTTGCCTGAAACATTTCGATTGGCCTCCACTTAATCTCATCAAAAACCAGGAGGTATGGTATTTGCGAGACAACCGCAGAGAATTGGATAAGCATTCTGGAGTGCGCTGCGAAATGGCAGCTTCCACAAGTGTTGGATCTTGCTGTTCGTGGTTTAGAAAGAAATAACGTTAATACCGCACAGCGTAACAGGGTTTATAATGTCTTAAAATCATATGATTGGCTATTCTTATAGCCTTTCCTTGTATCCCGACCGCATCGCCTAGCCGATCGTACCTGCAATAAACCGAGTAGTGTTCCACCCTGTACTGCAGTAGTCTGTCTATAAGTCAGGGTAGAGGGTTTTTCATACGTAGCATAATCACCCGTCCAAATGATAGTATCGTTATGAGGGCAGCCAAGACTAAGTACACGACTCGATGAGATATATGTTCGAGTCGGCCGGTGACCTGGGCTGGGACGGGGATGCAGGAACTCACTGGCAGTATGCACTAGCAAGAGACGGCCCGCTGATTTCGGACATACTACGGGGCGTAACTAGCGCTGGACCATCAGGACCCACCTAAGTCTATAGCAGTGCTCAGCGCCCGGGAGTCATGTTCCCTTTTCAGCTCTGGAAGTCGTTTTAAGATTTATGATTCAAGATATCTGTCTACAGTTTTCAAATAGGTTATAGCCATCTCTCCGCGCGCAAATCAATAAAGCAGTGGACGCACAGGCCAAGGTGCGGGTCATGGTAAGGTCGACCTGCAAGATTTGGTATCAAGGGAAGCCGCCAGCAGCCTTTCAGCGGTCCCGGTGACGACTGCACACGGCGCTGCCATCAAGCCCCTTTGTGATGTACCATATACGTGATTTCATATATCTCATCTTGCACCTACGTTTCGTTTGTGTCTTTTATTGGATAGTCTGGGTCTTCGAAGGCAATGACCGTGACGTGACCACTCCCCACAACCGATTCCACACAGCTTCATTGTGCGCAGTACTGCAAGGTTTACGAAGAGGGAATAGTTCGAGAAGCCAACACCTCCTTACGATCCCGGCTTGTGGTGATCTCACTGCTCGTGGGCGTCCAATTGCTTTTATTAGTTCAATCGTCCCAGGAGTTACTGCTCATGACGGACGTACCTCTACTACGGGTTGTGTTTTCGATGCTGCAATGGTGACTTTCGGTTGATGCTGTGTGAACATTCGGTCTGAGCAGTCTCAAAGCGCTCCGAAGACAACACCCCTCCCGCTTGCCATCACAATTATGACGGACCGCAATGATGGTGCTAACCATCCAAAGCGGCTCAAGGATTTTTGCTGTAACTGCTGCGCTTGGATAATTAGGGGAAAGGGGACTGAGGGACAATTTATACGGAGGAATATGCTGGAACGAGGGAGGTTCGACATGAGGTTTGAACTGCGCAGTCCAGCTACGGAACAATCAGTGGCTAAGATCAACTTGCTTATTTCGTAGGATATCGAAGTCGTTCGGCGTCCGTAACCCACTCCACTGCGGTGCACTCGTTGCATTCTCTCACGGTCAGAGGCTAGTTCGTTGTTGGGACAGAACAAGGTCCAGAGAGACGGCTGTTACGACATGCGGTCTCCCCGCTCCCTTTTTAGAAGCTGGTGTGCCCAGATTCGCGCTGTTGTGCTCATAGTGGCAAGTCAGGTTGAAAGCTGTTGAACACGAGGCACTTAAATACATAGACACCCGCCATCAAAGAAAGGCTGTGGGTTGCCCGCCCTCAGAACTGGGAATAAAAGGTTGGACGCCGTCCTGGAACGTTCTGAACCCCCCACATCCCCCTCCCCCAAAGCTTATAATACACATCTAGTTTTCATGACTACCGAAAGGGAATGCAGTTCTACCTCGAATGGCCATTTGTCACCCCACCCCAGGTACTATATAAGGGGAGCAGACTTGCATTTTCGTGTACGTTATCTCAAAAAGCAGTGGATGTCCGTCCCGGCTAATATCTGTGAGACTGCATCAGATCGGTAGCACCCTGTTCCGGGTTCATTCCCATTTCTTTATACGTGAATCAACATTCTGGAAAGACAAGCTTGCAAGCGCGATTTCCTCCGGAAATGCGTCTCCAAAGGCTGGCAGTAGTGACGTAAATCCGATCGTTCTCGATGAAGAACCAGAGGCCTTTGAACGCTTTCTCTGGATATTTTACAATCCGTGAGTGCTCTCCTTTGCCTCGTGGATTTGTTCTCTCCGCTTAATCTCACCGAACTCAGGATATATGGTGTTTACGAAACAACCGCAGATGATTGGATAAGTATTCTGGACTATGCTATGCGATGGAAGTTCCCAAGAATCATGAACCTCGCGGTTCGTTGTTTAGAACAGAAGGATGCGAATATCATCCAGCGCATCCGGCTTTACGAAGAGCGTCAAGTGCCTATTGAGCACTTACTTCCTTTATATGTCAAACTCGCGACCAGGGAAGAGATCATTGAGCTCGAAGAATCTCGCGCCCTGGGACTTGAGACTTCATGGCTCATCTACCAGGCTCGTGAGCGACTTCGAGCTCAACCTTCAGAAGGGGGCAGTCCCCGTAGTCCTGCTCGTGCCGATCTCGACCCGGCTGAAGTAAATGATATTGTTCGTTCAGTATTCGGTATTCCTTCAATAGATATAGGGCCCTCGCCCACAGGTAGGGTGATGTTCAATCACCTTTGAAGAGGTACTCATGCAACTTTTTCCCTGTTTTCTAGCCCCTAACATCAGCGGAATGTGTGGTTCCGCGAACCGTAACTCCAGCGGGCGCACAAGTAGCGATGAAAGAAACGAAGGGTGATCGTTTGGAAAATCATGGATCCGGGCCGTGAGGCATTGAGGATGGTTGAGGTGGAAAGGGGTTCAGGTGTTTGGGTGTTGGGCGTTCCGTTTCGGTAGTAGCGGGCGATTACCTAAGCGACTGCTCTTTACTTTACTTCCCGCTGCGTTTTGTAATGTCGTTAGCCGTTCTTGCGATCTCTTCTCATGTTCTGATTCGGCTCGCTTAACGCGCCGTGCTAGCAACAAGTCAAGTGTCCCTCCAAAACGGCATCACCGGTGCTGGGGCTGTGTTGTGCCATTTGCAGTAAAGTTGATGCTCACCGCTATGATCAGTTTGTTCGTGTTACTACTAGTCTCGAGAGCAACATGACGTGATGATGGTGCTGCTGTGGCGGGGATGCAAAGGACACACTGGTAGTATGCACCAGCGAGAAACAGTCCACCAATTTCAGAGACTCTTCTGCTATGCAACCTTCGGTTAGCCAGGTCCAGTAAATGACGTTGGACCACAAAAGACCTGTCCAGGCCTAAGTAGTCGCGTCGAGCCCTCCGGAGTCATGTTCCCTCTTGAACTTATGAAGCTGTTTCAAAACCTGTGGACTTTGACATGACTACCCATAGTTCCCAAAAGGGCTATACATGACTGAATGTCGATCTCTTCACGCGCCGACCGATAGTAGTGGACTCTGTGTCAAATTGGCGCAGAATAACTACCAGCTTTCAGCTTGTTGCGAATCGTGAGCAAAATTCCACGTAGAACAGTGGTTTACCATGACAGAGGCTGTGTCTCTTATCCCGGGACACAGGCATCGTCCCGAGAGAAGGTTCGACCAGGTTCAATTAGGCTCAGCCAGTGCTTCTTGCTATGATGGTGGGCGGTCCACCATCCTAAAATGCAGTTGACCGTCGCTAAAGGCTCTACCCCCATTTGGTCTGGAGTACAAGGTCATGCTTTGAGTGGTTTCAACAGGATGGGGAGCCGGAGACGGCGACGTGGAAACCTTCTGATTATTGCTGTTATCACGTACAGAAAACAAGGTACTACATGTAGGCTTGTCTTTTTGAGAGTTGTGTGTCCAGATTCCCACCAACGCTCGCCCCTAAGCCGTGATTCCGGCGCAACAAAAGCTCTCGGCCACGAGGCAGAATTGACTTGATGGTACCCACGGCCATCGTCGAACTTGCTTCCAAGAATGGATGTGGGGTGGTTCTTGTATTCTTGTTGGTAGGGGCTAGAGGAGATAGGACGATGAACGCTACCTAAACTCCTCCCTTCTCTCTCATCATTACAATCACAACCCATCTCCTGCTTTTCTCTCCTGATGACCAAGGATAACAAAGACTCCTCCGGTGCACACGGCTCTAACGCTTCAGGTGGATCCCGTCATTCCAAATACTACATAGGAGGGGGAGACCTACATTTCCGGGTGCGTTATCTTGGGAGGCAACCGTGATTCCCCTCGTCTAATGTTTGTACTAGGTCGGCGGCACTCAGTTTCGAGTCCACTCTTACTTCTTCCTCCGGGAGTCCAGATACTGGCAAGACGAGCTCGCGGGGGCAACACACCCTGGAGATCGTCCTTTGAAGACCGGCACCAGTGACACGAATGAAGTTGTCCTTGCTGATGAAAAGCCGGAGGAATTCGAATGTCTCCTTCGGGTCTTTTATAACCCGTGAGCAACGGTTCCTTCTTAAGATCGCGTCCTCAACCCAGTTTCACCCAAGCTAGAAAATATGATATATACGACATGACTCACGAGGATTGGGTCATCGTTCTGAAATACGCTTCAAAATGGCATTTTCCAGAGGTCATGGATCTTGCAATCCGCTACTTAGAATTGAAAGATATGGATCTTATAAAGCGTATTCAGCTTTATCAAGAAAACCAAGTGCCACGAAAACACTTGTTCCCACTCTTTGCCCAGCTCGCGTCTAGGGAGGAGGTCCTTGGGCTCGATGACTCCCAGATCCTGGGACTTGAAACCTCCGTTCTCATTTATCAAGCTCGCGAGCGACTTCGAGCTCAGCGCTCGGAGGGAGATGGCCTCCGCAGCCCTATTCGTCCTGATTGTGATCAGGCCGAGATATCTGAAATTGTCGGTACAACTTTCAACATTCCTCCTGAAGAAAGGGTGTTCCCGCCTGAAGGTAACACGTGTCCAGCTTACTCAGACAGGCGCCTATAAGCTTACGGGCCCTCTTTCCCTGCTTGTTCGCCTTAGACTCCGATACCAACGCTAAGCCTGATGGTGTTAAAGGGCTTGGACAGAACTCCAACACACGCAAAAATAAGAACAAGCACCTTCGTTCTTGATTTGGCACACGACAATGGCGGGGCTATGGAGTCGAGGTTTAGCCTGTAGTAGGACCTGTTTTTTTTTTTTTTTGGAAATTTTTTGTAGCCATTGCAGGTTATCTCCTACTCTGGTCATTTGAATCGATGTTTTTATGCAGATCCTTGATGCATTTGGCCGATATAGCGTACTGGGTTGTAGACCACATGGTAGAGCGCACTCGCTTGCATGGCGGAGGGCGTCCAGACCCTAGGCCAAAGAAGGTAAATGTTATGCAGCCTGACCACAGTTGCGTCCGCAGCAAGGGGTCATGGAGATATAATCATAGGAGTCATCGTCATTATATTAAATGCACGGGTATCATTTTGATAACAGAAGATTCTTAGGCGGTGGTTCATATCGCTAGCTATTTATATCGTTTCGTGTGTCGTGAGTCGTTGGGCTGGGTAGCGGGTAGGAAAGGCAACAACTAGATGCAATAAGGATGAGGGCATTGGGCCGGGATCTCCAGACGTGGTATCGGGAGTACGTCTGGACAAGGGACCCCCGCTACAGACTACAGTTTCAATGACATATACGAATCACATCTGGATACCTGTATGTGTTTCAATCTCCAGAAGCCTAGCGCCCACACTTGTTCCTGCTCCTTTGAAACCGCTGCAAAGACCTTCAATTCCAAATTATTTGGTACCAACGTCTCTAAACATGGAGCCGCAGCTTCAGTCCCAAATCTGGGCTTGATGAGAACGTCTGATCGCTCACAAAAGACCACTACCGTTCAGCAGAATTCGGCAGTTTTCGGTGTACCTTGGTATTTGTATCGCACCTTGGTACGTACCCCCTCCATCACCTGTTGGGGCTGTGTGTTAAAACCAAGTTCGAACAGTCGGGTTCTGTTTACCATGCCTCTCCCACTGAGGCTGGTTCCTCGGAAAGGTGGTGGTGTTGAGTACGGTTTCACAGGCGCGCGGCAGTTCTGAGGGTGGTAGGGATTCGCCACTGATTGGGGCTATGGGTTATAGATTAGCTCGCGGAGTCTATGGGTTGGCCTCCCTACATGCGCGCGTTCCACCGAACCGGTGGCCATTTGCAGAACCCTGCTTTTATGTAGGTGTTAATGCTATGCATAGACATGCCTCGTTGTGTTCTGCCCTTGATGCTGATGATACGGCTAAGTGGTAATTTAGTCTAGGATCTGTGTGCAGCGGGTACCGGTTTCGTTGGTTTTTCTCTCTTCACTACTGGTAGGGATGCTCAATCTTCTGAAAATATAGACAGAGTTTACCATGAGATACATTCCTGCCTGGCCGTGACCATTGCCAAGCTAGATGGAGGCCTTGAAAGCCTGTTGGGATCGTTTACAGGTCCTGCGCAACCCTGGGCGTACTTACTATGGTTTTCCCAGAGGAGTATGGGCTGTCACATCACGTCATTGCGCGCTCTCCTGCAGGTCACACCACTGGCTCTGTCCATCTTGTAAAATAGCTTCGAACCCATGTCTTCCTCCTGACTCAACGCCTACACGTCGAACATGGACCAGCCGTACAAGGCCACACGGCACAACAATGGATGTATCGGACATCTTCCCGCCTTACGTTGAGCACAGGCGGACAATGGTCAGGGAGCCTCTGCCTCGTGTCGATCGGACCAAGGGACTATAGCATTTGTGCAGCCACGAAAAAAAATTCCTCGGGTTCATACAGCAACGTGCTGGTCGTACACGTGTCTCCATCGTTGGACTCAAATACCGAGCAGCGTCTCCATCAATTTTTTTTTATTCCACGAACCCCATTCCACCCTCCACCCCTCCTTCGTGTAACAAGGAAGCTTTGCCTATGCCTCACGCTCATAACGATTCCGGGTCCTTCCTCTCTCTGAAGAGGTACGATGAGTACTATTTAGCAGGCGGTGACCTTTTTTTCTTGGTGCGTTGTAATCTTTAGTATCGTGGAGGGCGTGGCTGATCTCGGCTGGGCAGGTCGAGCACAACGTGTTTCGGGTTCACCGATACTTCTTCGAGCGGGAGAGTTCATATTTCAAGGGGAAACTTGCGACACCCGCCTCTCCAGGGGCCACCCGTCAAGGCACTAGTGAGACTAACGCCATTGTCCTTGAGGATGTGCACGTTGGAGAGTTTGCGCGCTTCCTTTGGGTGTTTTATAATCCGTACGTCCCCACCTCTTATCAACCTGACCCCCGCTCATTTCAGCATTCTTTAGTAAATACTCTCTGTATTCCGCGACTGTCGGTGACTGGACAGCAATCCTTTCCCTTGCACACCGGTGGTTATTCCTGGAGGTCAAGGCTTTGGCCGTGCGGGAACTCGAAAAGCTCGACATGAGCGATATTGATCGTGTTGTCACGTATCATAACAATGATGTCGATCGCAACCTCCTGATTCCCCGTTACGCCGCTCTTTGTGAGCGCGAAGAACCACTTTCACTAGCTGAAGGCTATCGTCTTGGCCTCGAGACGTCCTTGACAATTGCCAGAGCTCGTGAGGTAGCTCGCCGTGAGCTTCCTGGGCTTTCTTCGCCTACGTCACCGAGTTTCCACAGTTCAAAATTAACTTCGATTGTTCGAGAGCTCTTTGGGATTCCAGTTCCAGAGGATGATGCGGTGTTCGAGACCTCCCCAGGTGGACCGGTGATGACCGTCTTAATATTTTTACTCTGCAAAATTGGCTGACTCAATCATTCTGATCTTCTTCCATAGCCTCTCCCACTCACCCCACCATCAACGGCACCTTCCTCAACGCCGTCTCCCCCTCCGACCCAGGCCCAGAAAACGGTGTCTCCCCAAACGGTGGCGCCGTTACAAAGGCCACCCACCCCTCCGCAGGAAACCCCCTCACAGCCGCTCCCACCCCCGCCCCCAAAACCAACGGAACGCCCCCAGCTGCAAACGGGTCGGCAGAAAGGAGAACAAGCCAAACCCAACAAGCAACAGCAGCTGAGCAACGACCTTTCTCGCCCACAGACACCCGTTCAGGAAACGCCGGTAACGGAGTCCTCCAACCAGGGTCCAAAGACGGCAGCCCAGAAGAGGGCGGCAAAGAGGGCAGCGGCAGCAAAGAAGAAGGAGGAGACAGCACCGACTGGTTCACAAACGCCAAGAAACGACGAGGCCGTCGCTAGTGCGGGTGAGGTGGTACCCCCGCAAGATGGTGGACTCGGAGGAGAAAAGGAGAAGGAAGAGAAGGAGGACGCGAATAGTGAGGTGGCAGGCGAGCCGTCGCAGGAGAGCACAGAGGCTGGTTCCTCTAATGTGGCTCCCGTTATTGTACAGAGTGCTAATGACGAGGGTGGGAATGAGGCGAACGAGGGAAAGAACATAGGTGCTACTGCCGACGGTGATTCTACGGACAAAACTACAACGGCTATTATGATACCCTCCCAAAACAACGACACCAAGATTAGTCCCCACGGACCATCAGGCTTGAACAATACATTGGTTGGATTCTTGTCACCACACGACAGGCAGGGGGATATGGTCATCAATAACGACGACTTGAAGTCTCCCCAGGAGAAATCAAACCCCCGGTCGTTCTTTGACGAGATGCTTCGGAAGTTCTAGTCGTAGCTCATATCATCTTCATGTTCGCTTGTAATGAGCCCTGTATACTTTTGTATCTCATTCACGTCCATTTGCCAACACTCGGTTATGTAAGCGACAGAATGTTCGCCAGCACTTACCTTCCGCACGCGATATACTCAATCGCTATTACCTCAATATCCATCCACCTCATCAGCCAGAAGCGCACAATCAGCGATGAGAGGGCACGCGTCGCCGCGCGTTTGTCGATTCTCGAATCAATAGCCACGCAACTACGGGGGGACAAGCCTATTTCCTTGGAGGAGCTGGACCGGCTGCATCGACTAGCACGACCACCTCTGTACCCTGAAGATGCGGGCACGCGGGTGAAAGAGAATATTGGATGGAAGGAAGTGATCTTTGGGAAAAAGAGGAGCGGCAATGAAGCAGAAATGGGTGAGCATGATAGACGAGATTGGGAGAAAGGTGCGTTGTGAAATAGACTGTGGCTGGCGTGTTTGCTGAACCATGTTTGTAGTTCAAAAGGAATTGGAGACACAGAAAGGAACCATTTGATTACCATCGACCTTTATACGTTTGTCCATCTTTGCTGTTACCGGCTCGGTACCTAGAACGCTAGGCTAGTTGCTGCACTGCTAGCATCAGCGGCTCCCTGGGCCCTCGCAAGTCTCATAGCCAGTGGAATACCAAGCTCCTTTACCTCTTCGTCCGTCAGGTCCCTGTCGGTCTGCACAATCTTCACAATTAACGGCGGACCCAGTTCAGTTTATTCTTCTTCGCGCAAATGAGCGACTCGACCGGATCTCCAATGAAGAAAATACTTTTGAGGCTGTTCGCGGTTTTCTTCCGTACGCCATCGTCGTACTACCTAAAGCGCATATTCTTTATATAATGGAGACCCATTGTGTGTATTCTTGCATACATCGGGTATACCATGCAGAACAATCGGAAGAAGTCGTTCTTCTTGATCTCTGGGCCGAGCACGACCAGATCATCGTCGCTGTCTGCCCTCGATGGTACAGGCTGGATATTCGCGTTGGGCATTAAAAAGAGGTGGCGAGGCACACGAAATAACGTCTCTTCGGCCTTTGCAGTGGTGGTGAATGGGGGTGACATGGCAATTGTATTGAAGAGGAAGCGCGTTACCCGAAATATTCGAAATGCGAAACACGATTCTGGATTCCCTGTAGTTGAACCCCGGCCATCGGTGTCCTGGCTTTGATGTCTTTTTGGGCAGGCGGGAGGTAGTTGCTCACAGATGGATCGGATCCAAACGTGTGTCCCTGTGCACAGTAGCTCGACCTACGTGAAGCAGATGAATTCGCCTGTGGCGAATCAGTCGAAACACCCAATCGAGTCGATCCCCTGTACCCAGAGCGCAGAATCCGCTTTCAACTACTAAATCTTCATCATTTTTCTATGAGTAGCAGCCATCTCCTCGTGAGATCCGAGCTCTCTATATGGGCTTGTCCGCATACAAGCATGCGCGTGTCTGGTGAACTGCCAAATGGCTATCATGCCCGACTTCGCATATGTAGCTGCAATTGGTTCGCGGGTAAGGGGCATGTGATCACCACATACAGGACATGTGCCCAACAAGCTGCTCGCATCAGTGAAGTTCAGGGGTTCGTGGGTTGGGTAGGTATAGGCCCCTTACAGTATGCCTCATGTAAGTTCATCATCCCTTCTCTTCCTATTTTCTCCTTTTATTCAATTGCGCCACCACGTCATTATTAAATCCAGGTCTAAAACTGCATGAAGTAGGATTTACACCTCAGTTTTGTGTCCCACACCTACCCAGCCCGCTGTCACCCTTTCACAGGTAGTTCATTCTGTCGTTGACTCGTTTACAAGAATAACAGCAATTCCCACCATGAACAGTTACGACCATCAGTGTGCAGAATGCCCTGCCCCAAATATGTGGTGTATAACCCTACAGGTGAAGCCAGATACCCTGTGACGTGCGCATCCTTAACCGCCACTGTCCTAGCCCGTGCTAACTCTTCTCTCTGCTCAGTAAAAAAGGCAGACCCCCTTGTGAGAACTGCAATAATAAAAAACGCGAGTGCATTGCCCTGGAGAGCGCCATCAGATGCAGATATTGCAGCCGCAGGGGAAAGCTTTGTATTCCAGCTGGGTCGAAGCCCCGATTCGAGTATAGGGAGGGACGGTTATGTTTGGTGTAGACCGTGCTATCAATGCCATATTTAGTAGGCCATGAGACATACATCACAGGAAGGCCAGAGGGACTCGAGTTGCAAACCCCCCACGGCCAGGTTGAAGACGTTGTAGGCCACCTAATTGTGCGATTACCCAGAGACTCACATATTTGCAACAAAGGGTCACTTATAAGTTACAATTTGATACTGGTAGCTGGCTGCCCGCTTTATGGGTAATAGCCGTGTAAATTGGAATTGTGCTGTGCCTTTGGACAATTGATCAGTGTGGCTCAAGAATCAGAGAAAGAGGCTCAAGCTATGCACAGAGCTAAGCTCACGGTTGCTGTCGAGAGTGATCTCAGTTCGTGGTAGCAAATGAAGAGTGGAGTTGAGCCTTGGGCATTGGGCCAAGGACTCTCAAGGGCGTTGCGTATTGAAGTGCTTATCCAGGTCCTTTAGGTATTTTATACTCCGTACATCCCTATCTCTTACCGTCTTGAACTGGACCATCTCAGCCTTCGCTAGCAAGTAATCATTATACTCGGCGACTATCAATGATACCTCAGCACTCAGCCATCCCTTCCCTTGCACCCCGAGGTTATGCCCAGAAGTCAAGACTCTGGCTGTGTGGGGAGCTTAAAAGCTCGACACAAGCGGTATCGATCGCGTTGTCACGTATCATAGCAGTGATGCTTCGCACTCTCGTTATGTCGCTCTCTGCGAATGTGACGAACCCTTTACACTAGCTGAAGGCCACCGCTGTGGCCCTGAAACACCCCTGATGATTGCCACGCTCGCGAGGGGGCTCGTCGCAGACTCCCTGATCGCTAATTCTCCACAGTTTGAAATCTATTTTGGTTATTTGGGATCTCTTCGTGATTCACTCCACCATCAACGGCACCTCCTCTCCCTCCGACTCGGCCCCTGCAAAATGTGCCGATGCAATGGCCACCCACCCCCTCACCCCCTGCCATCATCCCCGTCCCCAAAACAAACGGAATGTCCCCAGCTCAAAAAGGGTCTACAGGAAGGACAACAAGCTCAAACGCAAGAAGCAGCAGCAAAGCGCCGACCTGTCTCGCATACGGATATCCATTCAAGGAATGCCAGTAATGGAGTCGCCCCAGTCAGGGTCCAAAGACCGGAGCCCGGAAAAAAGGAGGCTGAGAAGACAACGACGGCAAAGAAGGAGTAGACATTACCTACCTATTCGCAGCAGTCAAGAAATGGCGAGATGGCACAGCTGCAGGACGATGGGTTTCGAGAAGGAAAGCAGAAGGGTGAGGAGAACACTTGTAGTGAGGTGGCAGGCGAGCCGTTGCAGGAGGGAACGGAGGCTGGGTGCTCTAATGCGGCTCCTGTTGCTGTACGGATTCTGCTAATAATGAGGGGAAGAGCGTAGGTGCTACTGCCGACAGTGATCCTACGGACAAAACTACAACGGCTATTATGATACCCTCCCAAAACAATGACGCCAAGGTTCATCCCCAGGGCCGTCAGGCTTGAATAATACATTAGCTGGATTCTTGCCACATGTGAGGTACGGGTCATTAATACTTACCGACAACTTGAAGCCCCCCCGGAGGAGCCGAATCCCCTGTCGGTCCGGCCGTGGCTTATATTATGTTTATGTCCATTGCAATGAGCCTGGGCATACTTTTGTGTGCCCCATTCATGTCCCTTCACCAACACTCGGTCATGTAAGCGACAGCAGGCACTTACTATTACTTCAATGGCTATCCACCTCATCGGCCAGAAGCGTACAATCAGCGATGAGAGGGCACACGTCACCGCACGTTTGTCGATTCTTGGATCAATAGCCCTGCAACTACGGGAGGACAAGCCTATTTCCTTGGATGGAAGTGATATTTGGGCAAAAGAGGAGTGGCAATGAAGTTGAAATGGGTGAGCATGATAGACGAGATTGGGAGAAAGGTGCGTTACGAAATGGACCGTGGCTGACTCCTTTACCAGGGCATAAGTATTCGCGGTCCAAAAGGAATTGTGGATATAGAAATGAACCATATGGCTGCTCTGCGATGAGGTCGTCGATCTTTATACCATCCTTCCATCTTTGTGCACTGCTAGTATCAGCGGCTCCCTGAGCCCTCGCGATTTTCACAGCCAACTGCACACCAAGCTCCTCTACCTCCTCGTCCGTCAGGTTCCTGTTGGTCTGCACAATTTTAGTAATCAACGGTGGAACCCAGTCGCTCACTGATTCTTTACGCAAAAGGAGCGATTCGACCGGGTCTCCAGCGGAAAAAGAGCGGAAAAAGATATCTCTGAGACCGTTTGCGGCTTTTTCCCGTACGCCATCGAGTGCAACATTTTCGCTTAGCATGATGACTGCCTGCCAGGTTTCAGAGCTCAGCTTTTCGGGCTTATTGATTGCCTAAAGGATGTATTTTTTAATATGATGAGGACGCGTTGTGGGTGTACCCGCTTGGGTATACCATACAGATGTAGGAAAGAGAATCATCCTCCAAGACAATCGTAAGGGCGAGGTGTGGTTGACGAAACAACCACGGGCTCATCTTCTCGACCTCGTGAAACTGGGTACAAGTACAACTCCGTCGAGTGAGAGAGAGTGAAACTGAGGGGAAGAAACTTCAGGCTGGTTACGCTGTAGCCTATCGGAGGTCTTATGGCAGCGGAGACATCCTCGTCGTTGGGAGCTCAGGTATCTAAGTACAAATGTGCTACTTAAATACCTAAATGAAAATATGATGCAGGGACGGATTCTGCACGTAGGCGAGTTTCCTCCCTCACACAGAGCAAATAGAAAAAAGTCGTCCTTCTTGATCTCCGGACCGAGCATGACCGGATCATCGTTATTGTTCGTCCTCTGTGGCACATGGTGGATATTTGCATCGGGCATTAAAAAGAGATGGCGATTGTATTCAAGAGAAAAATGTGTTACTTATTTGAGATGTTTGAAATGTGAATAACAATTCTGGACTCCTCGTGGTTGATGCTCGGTGGTGCCAGCGTGTGTCGCTGGGCACAGTAGCTCGGCTCACATGAGGCAGATGAATTTGCCTTGCGGCGAATCAGCCGAAATACCCAATCGAATCAACCCCCTGTGCCTAGAGCGCAGAATTGATTTCTGCTACCAAATCTTGATCCTATTTCCATGAGTAGTAGCTATTTCCTTATGAGATTCGAGCTCTCCACATGGACTTGACCGCCCACATGTACACTCGCCACCAGTCCTTCGACCGTTCGACTCTCTTGTTATTTAGCCGAACATGCCGAATAAAAACGATTATGTTGTTACTGCTTTTACAACCGAGTGCCGGAGCTTGAATCGAAGCGGCTGGTCACAAGCCCTAGCCTACATGCTTCACCGTGCCCCGATTTCAACTACAATTAGTTCTCGGGCGAGGTGACAAATGCAGGACGTGCACCCACTTAAGCGGCTCGCATGAGTGAAGCTCAGGGGTTCGTGTTGAGGGGTTAGGTATGGACATGTAAACTCATGATCTCGTCCAAATGCAGCACCACACCGTTATTATCAGCATAGATATAAAACTGCATGAAGTAGAATTTACATCCCAGCTTCGTACCCTCCACTTGGTCATACTGTTGTCTCTCATTCACAGTTACTTCATTCTGTCGCTGACTCGTTTACAAGGATTATACTTACACCACCATCATCAATGTCCGATTTCACCCGACTCGCTCCTCTGTCATCGGGGAAGAGCACGCGTAGAATTTCAATCCAAGCCGGGACAATGTGCGCATCCTTTGCCGCCACTGTCTTAGCCCGTGTAACTCCTCTCTCTGCTCACTAAAGGAACAAATTAGCTTGTGTTTCGTGCAGGAATTCCAAACTCGCGTGCGATGGCACCTATCCTTGCAGGCGGTGCCAGAGATGCACGATCCGGTGTGTCCCGATTAAGCCGACGCCCAAAACCAGAACCAGGAGAAGAGCCCAGTTTCAAAGTGGGGGTCAGATGATGGGGGGATGATTAGAAAGCGATTAAACATCGAATGTCATATTTGGTCAGCTGTTAGACATAGCCGTGCGATCAACTCGAGACTCGCATATATGCAACAAAGACCACTTGCAGTTTGACACTGGAAGCTAGCTGCCCGTTCTATGGGCAAGAGCCGTGTAAATTGGAATTGTGCTGTGCTTTCGGACAACTGATCAGTGTGGTCAGTTCTCAAGAGTCAGGGACGGAGGCTCGGGGTATCCATATCGCAAGAGTCACCGTTGCTGTAGTGAGTGGAGTTGCGCCTTGGAAATTGGGCCAAGGACTCCCAAGGGCGTGCACGTTGACACCCTGAAACAACCCTGATGATTGCCAGGCTCGCGAGGGGGCTCGTCGTGGGCTCCCTGATCGCCAGTTTGGAATCTATCTTGATCGTTTGAGAACTCTTTGTGATTCCAGTTCCGGAGGATGGTGCAATCCTCGAGAGGGTTCTCAGATGGACAGGTGATACTCGTCTTCATCAACCTTGCTCTACAATATTGACTGGCTCGATTGTCCCCTGTCCACAGCTTCTCCCACTCACTCCACCATCAGCGGCATTTCCTTCAACAAACATCATCCTCCGACTCAGCCTCTGCAAATGTGCCGATACAATAGCCACCCCCTCACCCCCGCCATCACCCCCAGCTCCAGAGGGACCTGCAGGCAAGACAGCAGCTCAAACGCAAGAAGCAGCAGCAGCAGAGCACCGACCTGTCTCTCCCACAGACACCCATTCAGGAAATGCTAGCAACGGAGTCTCCCGGTCAGGGCCCAAAGACGGGAGCCTGGAAAAGGGGGGGGGAGGGGCTGAGAAGGCAACGACGGCGAAGAAGGAAGAGACAGCACCGACTGATACGCGGCAGCCAAGAAATGGCGAGTTGCAGGACGGTGGGCTTGGAGAAGGAAAGCAGAAGGGTGAGGAGAACACGAACAGTGAGGTGGTAGGCCAGCCGTCGCAGGAGAGTGTCGCGTGAAGTGCTAATGATGAGGAGGCGAATGAGGGAAAGAGTGCAGTTGATGCTGCCGATGGTGTTTTTACGGCCAAAACTACAACGGCCATTATGATACCCTCCCAAAACAACGACACCAAGGTTGATCCCCCGGGGGCTGTCAAGCTTGAATGATACATCAGCTGGATTCTTGTCACAGGAGAGGTACGGTCATGAATACTTAGCAAAGACCTGAAGTCTCCCCAAGATAAGGAAAACCCCCCATCGTTCTTCGACAAGATATTCCCGGAAGTTCTAATCATAGCTCATATCATCTTCGTGTTCACTTGTAGGGAGCCTTGTATACTTTTCTATCCCATTCAAATCTATTCACCAACACGTTATATAAGTGACAGAATGTTCGCCAGTACCTCCATGCGATATACTCAGTCACCATTACTTCAATATCCATCCACTTCATCGGCCAGAAGCGTACAATCAGCAATAAAGGGGCACGCGTCGCCGCGCATTTGTCGATTCCTGAATCAATAGTCACGAAGGAAAAGCCTATTTCCCTGGAGGGACGGAATCGGCTGCATCGACTAGCACGGCCGGCTCTGTAACCTGAAGATGCGGGCACGCAGAATACTGGATGGAAGAAAGTGATTTTTGGGCGAAAAAGGCGCAGCAACGAACCAGAAATGGGCGAGCATGGTAGGCGAGATTGGGAGAGAAAGGTGTGTTGCGAAATGGGCCGTGGGCTGACCTGTTTACTGAAGCATATTCGCAGTCCAAAAGGAACTGGAGACACAGAAATGAATCGCTTGGCTACCATCGACTTCCCTACCATTCCCTGTCTTTGTTGTCACCGGCTCGGTACCCAGTACGTTCGGCTCCTCGCCTCAATGCTGGCATCAGCAGCTCCCTGGGCCCTCGCGATTTCCATTAGCTAATGGGACACCAAGCTCCTCTCCTTCCTCGTCCATCAGGTCCCTGTTGGTCTGCACAGTCTTAGCAATCAAGGGTGGAACCCAGTCGTTCAACTTATTCTTCTTCGCGCAAAGGAGCGCTTCGACCGGATCTCTAGTGAAGAAAATATCTTTGAGAAGTTCGTGGCTTTCTCCCCTACGCTTTCGAGTGCCAGGCTTCGTATTTCGGTTCTTCGGGGCTTATTGCACTGGTTAAAGTGCGCGTTTTACATATTGTGGGGACCCATTGTTGTGTGTTCTTCCCCATACCTCGGGTATACAGAATGGAGCAATTGGAAAAAGTCGTTCTTCTTGATCTCCGGACCGAACACGACTAGATTATGGTCGTTGCCTGTCCTCTGTGGCACAGGCTGGATATTCGCGTTGGGCATTAAAAAGAGGTGGCGAGGGACATAAAATAGCGTGCCTTCAGCCTTTGGAGTGGTGGTGAATTAAATGGGATGGTAATTGTGTTGAAGGGGAAGTGCATTTACCTGAGATATATGAAATACTTGTGGACAAGCCGCCACTGGTTGAATCTCAATGGTGCCAGCGTGTGTCGCTGGGCACAGTAGCCCGGCCCACACGGGGCAGATGAATTCGCGTATTGCAAATCAGCCGAAACACCCAATCAAGTCGATCCCCTGTGCCCAGAGCGCAGAGTCTGATTTCTACTACCAAATCTTGATCATTTTTCTGTGAATAATAGCCGTCTTGTGAGGTTTAAGCTCTCTATATCGACTCCACCGCATACAAGCATGTCCATGTCTGGTGGACTGCCAAATGGCTATCATGCCTAAATTCATATATTTAACTGCAATTGGTTCTCGAGCGAGGGGCACTTGATCACCAGGGTCACCACAGGGTGAGGTATACAGGACATGTACCCACCAAACCGCTCGCATCCGTGAAGTTCAAGGGTTCATGGGAGGCACTAGGTGCTTGATATGAAGGGTTGAGTATAAACCCATCACAGGATGCACGGTGTGGGTTCATCATTCCTTTCTTCCTATTTTCTCCTTTTATCCAATTAAGCCACTACGTCATTATTGAACATGAATATAAAGCTGCATGAAGTAGGATCTACACCCCATTTTCGTTTTCCACAATACCGAGGTGGGTAGTTGTACATAATCTAATATCCTGCAGTTGCTGACTATAGCTCAGGCTGTTGTCTCTCATTCACAGGTAGTTCATTCTGTCGTTGACTCGTTGACAAGAATAACAGCGATTCCTGCCATTGACAGTTACAACCATCAGTACGCGTGATCGCCATCCACACTCCTATGTCAAAGAAGGTAGCTCCAACCACGCGGAAGCGGGGAATTATACATATGATCCAACCTCGGTGCGCATCCTTATCTGCCCCCGTTCTATCTCCTCCCCTTACTCACAAATGAGACAGAACAAGGTGTGCGCCATGCCAGATGTACATACGGGACAGACTGCTGTTACTTGCCGGGTAAAGAGCCGGGTTCTCACCCTTGCATGTATGCATAAATATGGACGACTGTAAACAGCCGGGTGTATCGGGCCTTAGGCGGAGCGGCAGGGAATCGCCCTTCAGTTATAGCGGGCCGTATACCTACGGCTAATGCATAGGATTTACACTGTTGCCGGGGACGTGTGTAGGCATATCACATGATACATAATGCATTGGTGATAGCTCTTGCGATGAGACTGGAATGTGGAGGGTCACACCTGACTACAGTCGCCTCTGAGATAACCCATCTTTGTCATAACACATACTCTGCAATATCCCATAGGATTTTGGGTCTCCCAAGTTGGTCCGCAGACGTTTTGAAGCAGAAACCCATAACTCTGCTGTACCCCGTAACCCATAGCCCTTGAGGATCAAAACCCCATAGCGCCGATGACCATATATAGTAAACAGTTCCATTTGGAGAGGTCCATTTGAGTGCTTGCATGGTGCTGGGGGTTTGTGTTGAGGTTCAAGTAAATGTAGTGTTTGTGCAAACAGTCTCAGTATTCTCTATGCCCCCCAAAAGCCTAATTCATATTCTTGAAAAAGGGCTCAACAAGCTTGAGCAGCAGTCCAAATCTTGTAAATCCATACTCCAGGAGAGACTCTCTGTTATCCAGGTAAGGGATCATCACTTAGTGGTGATACCTCTTACTCCCTATGGGTGTCTATACAGACTTATTCCCAGAGGTGTTCAGAGGTCAACTTGTGAATGCAAACACTTAGTGATGGCTGGGAGGGCAAAGGCAAGTGTATAGAATGAACTACACTATACTGGAGTGTACAAGTAGTTCTACAGGGTTTATATATAGGTGTTTACAGTGGCTGTGCTACTGCTATATTTGGGAAGTACTAGATGGTTGGGGAAGGTTCTATTATAGGAATGTTCTGGGTCATTCTGGGAGGCTTCTGGAAGGTTCTAATAACACTCTCACAGGGTCAGACAATCACCAAGGATGACACCAACTGGCTCAACAATGATGCCAATTTTGTTGATGAAGCAGCTGTCATTAGCTTCTTGAAGGAAAGATGGCTGTGGTGAAGCAACTCAGGGAGGCTGCTGGTGACCTTCCAAAGCTGGTGGGGAACAAAAAAAAGCAATGTATGTGTTATTGTCCATTTATAACATCAAAATCAGCCATTGAACAAGAATACATTTTCCTAGCCTTCATTAACTCATCCAAAAATTTGAGTTCAATGCCAGACTTGAACCAGATGCTACATGCAGAGCCTGGGGCCAAGACTGTTGCTAAAAGAAAGCAAAAGTCAACACATTCAAATGTGACCTTAGCTCAAAGGATTGAAGTCCTTGATTGGTACCATAAACATGGCAGCAGGAACCAGAGTTGGACTGCCAGAGAATTTGAGAACAAGTTCCCTGGGTTAGCAATTAAGCAACCCCTCATGTCAGCCTGGGTCAAGGATGAGAAAAATCTGCAGATCAGATTCAAAAGTGAGGGAGGACTGGCTGCATCTTCAAAGTGGATCCAGCAGACCGAGCACCCAGAGATCATGGAGATGATGGAACTATGGGTTTCACAAGCCATAAGTGATGATCTCATCCTCAGTGGTCAAGCTATCCAAACACAATGGACAAGATTTGCAATTTTATGTGGCATTCCAGAGGATCAGAGGCTCAACTTGAGTGAGGGGTGATTGACTTCCTTTAAGAAGCAGAATGGGTTGAAGGAGTGGAAGTGACATGGAGAAGCAGGGTCAGCTAGCAAATTAAAAGCAGCAGATGAACAAGCTTGCATAAAAGACTTTCTATTATCAACAGCATACAAGCATAAGGACATTTTCAATATGGATGAAACAGGGCTGTTCTACACATGAGTCTTCATCTATTTAAGCAGTTTCATTTTCTCACATGATGCTGCAATCAGAATGCCTCCTGATTGAGGTCTGACAGATAAAGCAAAGTCAGGAGTCAAGGGACACAAAATCCATTTGACCTATGTTTTTGCTATCAATGTGGATGGATCTGAGAAGCGAGAAGCTCTGATTATCAGAAAATACAAACAACCCCAGTGTTTTGAGAAGAAGATGGCTGTGCAAATGGGATTCATGTATCAGAACAATGCAAAGGCTTGGATGACAAGCATTATTTATCAGGAATGGCTCACAATATGGGATCAAGAGCTTCAACATTCTGAGTGCAAGATTGTCCTATTGCAGGACAACTTTTCAGGTCATGTCATTCCAGATGACCTCCAGAACATTTGTGTTGTCAATTTTGCCCCCAACCTCATATCTTACATCCAGCCACTTGATCAAGGCATCATTCGATGCTTCTGTTGAAGCAGTGAGGCATACAGTGACCCCCCCCCCCCCACAAAACCGTTCCAATATTTTGTACTTTTGACTTAAAGTAGTAATAGCTCAGTAAATAAAATAGCTAAATTTGTGAATATATTTATAAACATAGCCAAATATGTCATATCTGACCCTGCAAAGTCGCGTTATGTAATACTTCTAAATGAGGCAATTATGAATTTTGTAAGCATTTTAAGTCATTGGAACGGTTTTGTCAATGGTAATTTTTAATACTAATCCAAGCAATCACATGACTCTGCTGATTGTCAATCAACAAGATCATGTGACCACGTGTCTTTGACATATAAATAGATGTGCTGACAGCCATGTCCCATCATTCTCAACCCCCCTACCTACCATGAAGCCATTATCTTCTACTCTAAAGCAAACCATCCTCTCCTTGCTTAATTCTCATCATTCCTATACTAAAATTGAGGCAATTACTGGTGTTGGGTGCATTACCATATCCAGGCTAGCCTCTAAAAATTGTTCCAGCCTTACTAAATCACTTGGAGGACATCCTTCAAAACTCTCTACCACTAATATTCGGTATGCTATCCATCTTATCTCTGCTGGCAAGGCTGAAACTGCTGTAGATATAGCCAAATCTCTTGCTCCCATCATTGGGACATCAGTCTCTTCACAGACTGTAGCAAGACATCTCAAACAGGCAGGAATGAAGGCTGTAGTCAAGCAAAAAAAGCCTTTACTCTCTGACAAGCATAGGAGGGCTAGGCTGGATTTTGCTCTGACACACCATCATTGGACTGTGGAGGACTGGAAGCTGGTTGTATGGTCTGATGAGACCAAAATTAATTGTTTGGGGTCAGATGGGAGGAAGTGGGGATGGAAAAAGAAGGGAGAGGGGCTTAGTGAAAGATTGGTCAAGGGAACTCTGAAGTATGGAGGAGGATCAATGATGGTTTGGGGCTGTATGCTGTGGGATGGCCCAGGCTATGCAGTGAGGATTGATGGAAGGATGGATGCAGAGTTGTTTGTGCAAATTTTGGAGGAAGATTTGAAGAAGAGTCTCTGGTGGTACAAGCTTAAACCCTGAGATATTATCTTCCAGCAAGATAATGACCCCAAACACAAGAGTACACTGGCCAAAGAATGGTTTCAAAAAAATCATTTTGGGCTCCTAACCTGGCCAGCACAGTCACCTGACCTCAATCCCATTGAACACTTATGGGAATATGTGAAGAGAAAGTTGGGAGAGTATGAATCTCCTCCCAAGGGTATGGAGGAGTTGTGGCAGAGGGTAGAAAAGGAGTGGGATGCTATTCCAGCTTCTGAGTGTCAGAAGTTAATTGAAAGTATGCCTAGAAGAGTAGCAGCTGTACTCAAAGCCAGGGGGGGCTACTCTAAGTACTAGAAATAATAGGATAGCCTAGTATAATATGTCATTGACAAAACCATTCCAATGACTTAAAATGATTACAAAATTGATAATTGCCTAATTTGGAAGTATTACATAACGCAACTTTGCAGAGTCAGATATGACATATTTGGCTATGTTTATAAATATATTCACAAATATGGCTATTTTATTTACTGAGCTATTACTACTTTAAGTCAAAAGTACAAAACATTGGAATAGTTTTGTGGGTCACTGTAAGTGAAATGGCAATGGACACTCACATTATAGCTTAAGAGAGTTGCTGAGAGAAGATAAAAGCAAGTTGTAGAGCAAGTAGATTGTTCTAAGGTAATACAAGAAATGTAGAGCCATATTTATACTTGTAAGAGTTCACAGCATGTACTACTCATGTAGGTACAAAAGGAGTCATATATATGCATAGTGAATCATAGAGGTCATCACAGTCAGAATGAGCAAATAGCATTTCAAGCTCAAGACTACATATGACTAGGTATATGTCATAGAGTAAAGGCATGAGCACAAGATGGCATCATTGACCATAAAAGGAAAATATAAGTTATTTTCAACATTCTACCTCACTCAGATGTTGGGAAGAGGAATTAAGAGGTAGAGCTAGTAAACTCAATACCTAGCATAGGACAGAAATGTTCAAACTTTGTTTGACTGAGGTTTTTTGTCAAAAGATCAGCAGGATTTTCATTCCCATCAATCTGAGATACCACAATCAGTTTATTCTCAACACATTCCCGAATATAATGATATCGGATATCAATATGCTTCAATCATCTTTCTGTAGCAGAATTAATGCTCAAGAAGATAGATCCCATGTTATCACCATTCAAAGGTAAAGTAGGAAGTTCAAACATAAGCTCATTTAATAAGGAGCATATCCACATTAGCTGATGGCTACAATCAGAGAGAGCCATATGTAACATTAGGTCTGTTTCTAGAGTTGTTTTCCATTACAACTTGTTAGTTTCCTTCTTCTGGGTATTCGGCTAGGTAATTTGGTTCATAGTAGTCGATCTGAGGTTGGTCGGTGGAGTCTGGTCTAGGGGGAATGACAGGTGAAAAGGTAGGGGTAGGGGTTCTGTGGAGATCAAGTACCACAGCAGTTTCTGGGAAAGGGGGTTGTCCTGGATAGAATATGTCGTATAGGAGTTGTCTGAAGTGAGGGCTTTCAACTCTATCTTCTGTAGGGGCAATTTGGTTTTCTTCAGAAGGAACCACATGGTTCTCCTGTGATGTTGGACTCGGTGACCTTGTCATAACATTCCTCATAATAGTTGTTGTTAGTGAGGTCGATGTATCGACTAGGAGTGGAGGGAGTTGTCATGGGGCGGGCTGCTGAAGTTCGGGAGTAGGGGGTGTGTTGGGTCTTTTGAGCAGGGCATTCAGTCCATTTATGGCACGGTTGGAAAACTGCACAGTGGGGGCATCTATATTTGATGCAGTTGTAGAAGTAGTGTCCTGGGGCATATTGTTTGCACTTGAGGCAGGCAAATTGGGGGCAGTCCATGGCTCAGTGTCTAGTATGTCTGCATTGAATGCAGACTGATCTGTTGGTGGTTCAGGGGTTGGTTTGTGCATGAATGGGATTGGGGGAGTTCCAAACTGGGACATGGTTATTGGTGACAGTGTGGGTGGTGTTCCCATTGGGGTGAGATATCTGAAAAGGTTTCTGAGATTGGTGGACTTTCTTCCCTTATTGGGAGTGGTGGTGGTGATAGTAGTAGGGGTTGTCGTGGCAGTGGGGGTGATGGTTGTGGTGGGGGACTGCGGGGTATGTACCTCATTTTGTTTGGGTAAGTTCTTTGACACCTTGGACATGAGGCTCGATATTGAGCAGAGAAGTTGCTCAAGTGATTCTGCCCAGGCCCATTGCATATTGTACACAGTAGTGAGAGCCTTAGTCTGTTGTACATGGTGGGTATAGTCATATCAGAGTTGTTGGTTGTATTCCGAAATTGGAGAGTGTTCCAATTTATTTGTAAGGGTTCCGTTGGTGGCAACCTCACGCAGATCTCCGTCAGAAGGGTGATCTGGTCCATGTGGTTGTACTCCAGCTGTATGGGATCTAAGGGAGGCGGCTGGGGCAACTGTTGGTTCTGGGGTGGCATTGGGATCAGGGGTCTCGTCTCTGAGGAAGGTGTAAGTGGCAGTGAAGGTGTGAGAGGGGGTGTTGGGAGACAGGGCTGGAACAGGAGTTGTTTGAAGTGTCATATGTTTGATGCTTGCATTATTGACTATGATGATAGAGGATGATGAGGAAGTTGGAGAGGGTGTTGTTGAGTAGGGGGGAGTGGTTTGAGGGTGGTTGAGGTCGAGGTTCATGGGCATCTTTTCTTTTAAGTGCATTTGGTGTGAGAGCGAAGTTGTCTTTGGTAGGTTCTGGTGGGTTCCTGGTCTTTCTGGGGAATTCCATGAGCTTCTTTATACTTGGTTAGGTATTCTTTGGTGTTTGTGTGGAGTGTTTCATTGGTGATCCACTCATTCTCCGTGTGGGAGTATCCTTTCCATTTGACATAGTATTGGAGTTTTCCGCAATATCGGTGGTGATTAAGAATAGTTTCTATTTCATATTCTTCTTCATTGATGATGTCTGGTGGTGGTGGAGTCGGATGAGATCCATATGCTTTCATTTTGGTACATATATGGGGTTAGAAGATGTTGGTGGAATACCAGGTGTATCTTCCATTTGATTGGGAGTTTTAATTTGTATGTTAGTGGTGATAAGACTTCTGAGATAAGGAAGGGTCCTAGTCATTTTGGGGATATTTTGTTGGAGATGAAGGGGAGTTTGAGGTTCTTGGCTTCTGGCCATACTTTTTGACGTGTTTCAAGGGGTTTGACAGTTCTTCTGGTTCTTTGTTTCATGATATTGGTGGAGAGTTGATGTGCCACATGTGCTTCTTTTCTGGTGTTATTGAGGAGTTTGATGTGTTCATCTACTGATGGAAAGTTTGAAGTTTCCATTACCATGGGTATTGGTGGAGGGTTGTATCCCATGATTAGGTTAAATGGGGATTTCTGCCTTGAGGCATGTACTTTGGAGTTGTGTGCGAACTTGGCGATAGAGAGGGTTTCTGACCAGTCAAGGGGATTCCTGGTGCAGTATATGGCAATGTAGGTCTCAATTTCTTGGTTGTATCTTTCAGTGGAACCATCTGTCTGGGGATGGTATGCGGTTGAGAATGCTTGTTGAATGTTTAGGCATTTGGCTAGCTCTCGGAGAGAGTTGGTGGCAAATCTGGGGTCTTGATCTGATATGATTTTGTCAGGTAGTCTGAACCTAGTGAAGACTTTTTCTATTAATAGTCGTCCAATGTCATTGGCATTTGATTGATCTGAGGTTGGGATGAAAATTACCCCCTTCATAAGGCCATGGTTCACCATGGACAATATCGCATTATGGCCGGCACTAGGCAGTAGACCGGTGATAAGATCCCATGAGATTTGAGTAAATGGGCACTTGGAAGATGGTGCTGGGATTGGTTGAGTCAGTGCACAATCCAGTCTGCATATGATTTTGTGTTGCTGACACTCTGGACAGCCTTTGACGTAGTTCTTTATGACCATCAACATTCCTGGCCAATATACTTCTTTCTCGGCAAGGCAGTATGTTTCCTGTTCTCCAGGGTGGTCACGTGTAGGGTGGTCATGGTATCTTGCGATGACATCACATCTGAGTTGGAGGTCTTCTGGAATGATGACATGTTCTTGGGACATGAGGAGTGAACCGTTTGAGGTTGGGACTGTTCCGAAGTCTTTATTGGCAGCATTAGGGTGGGTTTCCTTCAGGAGTTTGAATGCTTTGGTGGTTCTAGCATCATATTTGGGTGATTCCATGATTCTTTCTTGGATTTCCATATTGATGGTGGCAATAAAGAGGTGTTCTGGGAGTACTGTGATCAGGTTTTGATCTTCTATGTCAGCAGTGGTGACAAAGGGGTTGTTTGGAAGCATGGTGACATCTTTGTTATCATTATCCTCATCAGGGATGTGGTCTGGATGTCTTGATAGAGCATCTGGTGCAGGGATCTTTGATGCTGGGACATGTTCTAGTTTGAAATTGTAGTTGGCAAGGGTCTGGACCCATCGTGCTTGTTGGTGGTTGATTTTCTGGGGTTTACACCAATATGTGAGGTTTTGGTGATCCATTCTGATACGGACAGTATGGGGGCTGCCAAGGAGATAGTGGCGCCATTCTTCAAGGGCTCAGATAATAGCAAGGAGTTCCCTGTCATAGATGTCATAGTTTCATTCCACTGGTCCAAATGTCTTTGAATAGAATGATACAGGTTTCTATATTCTGTTGATGTCATGTTGGTACAGGACAGCTCCTGATGCAAATTTGGAAGCATCAGCTTCTATTTCGAAGGGTTTTGTGGAGTCAGGCATGAGGAGTACTGGTTCCTTTAAGAATTTGTTCTTGAGCGTTTTGAACACTTTCTGTTGTTCTTCTTTCCATTCAAATTTGTTTGATTTGGATAGGAGTTGGTTAAGGGGTTTGGTGTGGTGGGAGTAACTGTGGATCAACTTCCAGTAGAAGTTGCAGAATCCGATGAATTTCCAAATGTGTTGGACTGTTTTTGGCACTGGCCAGTCTTCTATTCCCTTGAGTTTTCTGGGGTCCATTTTGATTTTGTCTGGCATGATGATCATGCCAAGGTATTTGAGTTGTTGCTTGTTGAACTCACATTTTTCCATTTTGAGATAGAGGTTGTTTTCCTGCAGGATCTGCAGTACTTTTTCCGTAAGTTGGTTGGTTTCTTCCTGGGTTTTACCATAGATTAGGATATCATCCATATAGATGATGATTCCTCCTTTCTCCATTATTTTGGAGAATAGTGTATCCATCATATGTTGGAATGTTGTGGGACTATTGCAAAGTCTGAAAAACATGACAGTTGGTTTGAAAAGACCTATGGGAGTCTTGAACGCTGCTTTCCATTGATCGCCATCTTTGATTCTGACATTATTGTATCCTAGGCAGACATTGAGCTTAGTGAAGTACTTAGCTCCTTTGAGTTTATCCATGATAGAGGAAATCATGGGGATTGGGTAGGCATTTTTGACAGTGTGATCGTTTAGATAACAATAGTCTTGGGAGGGTTGGAGGTCTCCTCCTTTCTTGGCAATGAAAAAGAATGGTGATGTCATAGGGGATTTTGAGGGGTGGATGTATCCTTTTGGAGGTTTTTGTCTATAAATTCTTTTAGTGCCTTTTCTTTGGCAGGTGCCACTTGATAAGGTTTCATTGATTTTGCTTCAAACATTGGTTTTAGTTCAATTTTGTGATCAAACATTCTTGATGGTGGGAATCATTTGGATGCTTTCTTGTTGAATATTTTAGCCCATCGGGCAAATCTCCGAGGGATCTCAGGTGGTTCCTTATTTGATTCCAGTTGTTTTCCTTTTTGGTTTGCCAATTTTGTCAGGTTATGTTGCTCATTGTGGAGCATTGTGGCATGTGTTGCTTTGGCGTTTACTTCTAATGGGGTTAGAAGCATCGGGTTCATTTCTCTTTCTAAAGAGAAGGTGTCAAGGTCAATGTTTGACAGGTTGACGTATTCTTCAGGGTTTTCCTTGGGTTGAGAGGTTTTTCCAGCCATTATGTCCATGGCAATGGAGTTGAGTTTGACAGGTTGTCATAGGGTTCTGAGGAGTTTGGAAAAGTCTTGGTGATCGATTTGGGGTTTCCAAGAGAATGTCTTGGTCTTCCAGTTGATGTTGGGATTGTATTGTTCCAACCAAGGAAATCCAATGATGAGATCCTTCTCACCAGTGTTTGTCACATATGCTTCTAGTGTGCAATCTCTTCCATCAATGATGGTCCTGATTTTGATGTATTCATGGATCTTGCCATGTTGATTGTTAGTTCCGTCAACATTACTGAGAGGGATTGGTTGGTTCAGCTGTTTGGTTTGATAACCATGTCGTTCAATGACTTTGTGGGATATGAAATTCCCTTGGGCTCCTGAGTCTATCAGGGTGGTGATGGCCACAGGTTTTGATGTCCGTTCACTCCAAATCTTGATGGGTAAGAAAAGGGATTGTTTATTTGGGGATAGTTGTAATTGTACAGAGTTTATTGAGAAAATGTCCTTCTGAGTTCTGGAATGTGCAGGGGCACATCGATCAACAGCATTCCTTTTTAAAAATCCTGGAATGGATGCATCTCCAGGTCTTTGGCTAGCACAGAGTAGAGTTCTTGTTGGAGTTCAGGGTCAAGGTCATTGACCATTTGGCGCATCTGAGATGTGACTTCTGCGACAGCAAGAGAGTATTTGCGTTGTGGTGATTGTTGGGTGTTCCAGTTTGGAAATCTGGGATGAGTGTTTTGTCCAGAAAAGGGATGATTGGGGTTCCTCGCAGGGCAAGGGGGATTGGTACACATTCCTGGGAAGCATCTGGCTGGTGGTGGTTGTGGGCATTTACTAACCCAATGGCCTTTAGCTCTGCATTGGAAGCATTCCTGGTTCTGATATGATTTCATTTGTTGTCCAGTGACAATGGCATCTAACTCCAATGTTTCTTGTGTGGAGTCTTCTTCAGCATATTCCAGTTGTGGAATTTTGGGGTAAGGATCTTTGAATCCTTCTTCTATTGTGGCATGGTCTATTTCCATGGTGTGTGGATCTCATGGGGTGAATTGTGGAGCATTGCTCCTTTGGTAGAATTGTGCATAGGGCACGTTGTTGTTTGGACAGTTTGGTCCACAGTTGGGTTGGTATTGGTTCCTTTGAGGAAATGTGTTTCTGGGTGTTGTAAGGGGACTGGCGTCATATGCTCCACATCACACTACCCCTTATGCAAGGTACATCTAGGGACCTGTGGTTGGACGTCCAGGCTCAGCCTTCTTAGCTGATGCCCGATGCCCAAGCCTGGTCTTGGCCTTCGGCCACCCCCATCCCCAAGCCCGACCCACAGACAACTTCTTACTATTAGTTGTTTGTTTATTGTTTGCATACATTATTACTGGTAGCTATTGTAGTGTTTGGTTACCCAGTCTGTGCACAGACCACTATGTATATATATAGTGTGGGTGGCAATTACAATCGCTATCTGAATATCAACTTGGTTCCAGTGCCATATCCTCCCCTAACAGGTGTGCTGTACAGGGCATTGATTCTGCGGAAGTTGTCATCAAGTTTGTTGGCTCAGGTATACCAAGCTGTGATGGTTGTCGGAGGGTTCTCCGATTCATCGATCTTCATTGCAATATGGTGATCAATTGCTTTACAATATAGATCAATCAATGTATGATCTTCATTTAGTCCAGATTGTTGGACAAGTTCCTTGAACTGAGCATTGAATTCAGTCATTGGTTTGCCTGCTTGGTGCAAGGTTTGAAGTCTGGTATGCATGTACACATGTTTGTCTGCCAGGGTGAAGTCGGCTCTAAGCTGGGCAGTGAAGTTGTCCCATGATTCCATGGCTATGGGTTGTCCTGCTTGGGTTTAGGCATTCCTCTCATGGAGGTATTGTCTGGCCCAGGCTTGGGCATCTCCTGAGTGCATTGTTGAGAGGATGAATAGGGTTCTGGCAAGGTCAGTGTTGTACATGGTTGCGTTAGCAAGCACATAGACTTCACATTGGAAGATCCAGTCTTCAAACAATCTTCTAGTTCCATCGAAGGTGATGGGTTTGAGGAGTCCTAACTCCTTTGGTGTTTGCACAGCAGCCATTATTTGTAATTGTGAGGGTGGTGGCAGCAGTGGTCTCAGTGGTTGCAGTGGTTGTATGGGTGGTGCCGGTAGGGCTAAGGGTTGTACTGGTGTGGGTAATGTGGGTAGTTGTGGATCAGGATCCAATTGGTTGTCATCAGTGATGTAGATGTCTGAGTCGTTGTCTACTAGGGGAGTTTTTCCTTGGTTTACTGCATATTTGTGACATGTGAGTAAGTTTTCCTCTGATTGGGAAAGTTCTCTTGGTTGCTTGAGGGCATATTCGAGTTTTTGAAGTTCAAAGTCATTTAATGGGTCTACTTTAGCACGATATTCTTTGGCTTGTTTGCGTTTTCTTTCTTCTCATTCGTAGTGTTCCTTTAATTCTCTTTCATGTTGTATTCTTTGTTGTTCTGCTAGTTCTTCAGCAAAACTTGTTCAAGTGCAGGTGGATGTTGATGCACTTGGAGCAGGTGAGTCAAATGGGGATGGGGGATAAAATGGAGATGGTGTTTGAGTGGGTATGGGATTTCTTCTGGGATCCAGATTTTGGGTTCCTGATCCGGAGATTCTACTTCTTGATTTGGGAGGAGGTGATGGAATTTCTCAGGCCAAGAATTTCTTTGGGGGCATGGTGGCAGTTGTCTAGTGATCGATTATCACTAGAAGAATGAAAAATTGGGTTGCAATTATGGAGATTCCTGAATACAGGTTCCATGATCTGATGACACAGCAGTGGCAAGGGCACGTGATGCGTTCAAGTTCTAGGGTGATTATTTGGTAGGTGATGAGGGTGGCGGTGGAGGTGAAGATGAAAATGAGTAGGTAAGCCAGGTCTTCTGGTGGGGAGAGGTTGAGGGATGTAGCGATGGCTACACAGAGGGGCAGTTTTCTTTCACACATTGTTTTGAACGACCAGAGTTTCTTGATGCGTTCAGTATGTCAGTAGAGCAGAGCAGAGTAGAGGGCGAGCAAGAGATAAGCAGCAGAGTATCTTAGTGTTTTGTTACCTGGGTTAGGGGTTTGCTCTTGAGTAGCACGGCATTCAACACAGGATGTCTATACAGACTTGGTCCTGTCCTACTAGGCATGACTTGGAGACAATGGAGCACTATAGTCCAGCTGGTTTAAGGGCAAAGAGGTATAGGGGGCAAGAACTTTATAACCCTAAGATAAGGATACAAGGTATTGTACTGTATCCTTATATACTCCTAAGTGTGGCTGTACTCCTACTATAATTATCTGGACCAGAGTAACTATGAGTCAGAGATAAGAAACATGAGGCATAACTAGGAATAGTCCTTCTGATGTACACTACTGATGGTTTCATAGTGACATGGGAATAACTAAAAATAACTGTCCTTCTGATAAGACTTCTGATAACAGAAAGAGTACTTGCCACATGAGCTAACTCTGGTATCTTATTCCCACTTTCCTCAACTCTGTGTGCCTCTACTGTATTTGTCCCAACTTTGTCTTTGTGATCATGACACACTCTTGCAATATGCTCCACTTTGCCACAGACATAGCAAGTGACTACAACCCCTGGTGTCTTTGGTTTCCACTTTTTCTTTCCTCCAAATCCTCCCACCATTGCCCGATTGGCTATCTCTGTTCACTTTTGACAATTAAGGTCCTTGTTTTGGAAGGCAGCAAGGACAGTTGACTTGGTCAATTTGTCCTGTAGCAGTAGTGCTGTCAACAGGTGTGCATAGTCCTCTGGTAATGCTTGAATCAATGCCATGCATTGTAGTTCCTCATCAAGATTGGTAATGGTGAACTTGGTAGGATGTAAATCCTGTATAGTTGCCATTGCCTTCTCTATTTGTGTCCCCAGATCAACTATTGATTCCTCATCATTCTTACAAATGGAGAAGAGATCATCATATGCATTCACCAGGTTTCTTGGACTGATGTACCTCCTCAAGCTTCTTCCACATTTCAACTGGATCCCCCACTAAATCTCAAACATGCACCCTCTGGTCACAATCCAGTAACAGATATATGTCACCAGCAGCCTTTTGCACCTTCAATTCCTGAGCATCTATATTCCCCTGATCCTTTTCAGGCTTTTTCTCCTTCCCACTGACCACATTCCACAATCCCTTTGACATCAACCATGCCTGCATTTCACCTGACCACTCTCCATAGTTGGAGTTGGTAAGAGGTGTAATTCTAGCACTGACTGAGTCAGACATAGTGATATCCAATAAATCCCCAATAAACTTGCAATAAACTTGCAATAAACTCGCAATATGGTGGCAATAAGCCAATAGTCACAGTAGCAGCAATATGCAGCAGTATCCCCAACAATCAATGATTAAAATGGTGTAGAGCTGGGGCCCATAACCTGTTGAACTGAGTAGAGTCAATAGTATCAGTGACACACTGATCACTAGTCACTAGCTCAAGTTGATCAACAATCACTGTTGTATTCACATGTTGTTAGTAATAGTGTGATTTGATAAGCCCACTGATTTGGTCAAGTGTAAAGGTTCTTCATATGTAACTCCCCTTCACATAATAGGATTTGGCTAGTCTAAGGTCCCATCCTGTCAAAATGGACACAAGGCGTGAAACTTGGTATCCACTAATTGACATCCCTCAGGGATGAGTGTACATAACAACTAATTACTTATATATTATAATTCATTACTAACTATTAAGTGATCTGTCACTTTATCTAACACTGATCCCAGAAGAAATCTTACACTGCAACCCACTTAAACACCATCGCCATTCTATCCTCCATCCCCATTTGATTCACCCACTCCACATGCATCAACATCCACCCAGATCATCACAAGAACCCCAACTTCATCAAGTGCCTCCACCGCACTAGCTGAAAGACAAAGACAATGTGAAGAATAAGAAAAACATGGCATATTTGCAAATCAACTCAATCCCCACAAGCTCAAAAGACTCCAACATGCTGTACAACAACCAAGAGAACTCACAGGTTCTGAAGAAGACTTCCTTGTGTAAGGCTGCTATGAGTTCTTGGGGGTAAAAGACATCCATTCGGTAACTACATGGCACATATTTTAAAGGTTCTACATGTCTGTGTTTCTATGAAAATCAGGAATAAAAGGAGTGCTATGGTATGTAAATGAGAGACCGAGAGTGTAAACAAGCGAGTTTTCTACGTAAAAATGAGTGTGAAGGTGAAAGGAATTATGTGTAAGATAAGAATAATTAAAGAGCAAGCTGAATTACCACTATACACTAGATAATCGCAACCTCCTCATGTAGCCGAGAGGGCGTCCCTACACCTCCTCCAAGCTTTCTGAAAACAACTCTTGTGAGTTGTTTTCACTTGTCTCCAACACCTGCAAGGTCCTCAGGGTCAACAAACTCCGTGACATGGATATGACATGGTGAGCAAGTGTGGTAAGGGATGAGTCAAAAGGCTGCAAATTTGAGCCTTGAAATGGTGCCATTTGCTTCAGCAAGCATGTAGGCACCATTTCGGAGTCGCTTGACAACCACCATGGGTCCTAAGTACTGTGGTTTGCACTTGCATCTGACTTTGGGCTCGATTTTCTTGTTGAGGACCAGCACAAGGGTGCCCAGAGCAAACTTGTAGTCATGAACTTGGCTACCCATTCACTTTTCGAAGTCTCAGGTGGAGGCAAAATGCGCTGCCAAGACTTGCTCATGTATTTTGGCTAGATCGCTGTCGCATTTTTCGAGGGCTTGGGCTTGGATGGAGAGAAGTTGGGAGGTGGTGAGTTTTTGGGTGGGGAATGGGCGTAAAAAGGTGGCCTTGGTGATGTCAAATGGAAGTAGTGGTTCAACCCCATGGACAGTGTAGTACGGCATGTGTCTTGTGGCTTTTCGAGTAGTTACCCTGTCAGCCCAGAAAATATATGGAGCATGCTCATACCAGCTGCAAATATCACCATCACAGACCTTGACAAGGGCATCCTGGATGGTTCTGTGGGTTGTTTCCACAACTCCATTGGACTGTGAGTTGTAAGCCAAGATCCAAATGTGACGGATGTGATACTTATTGGCTAGCCAATCCAAGGCTGCGACAAAGGCTATTCCATTGTCCGTAACTATTTCCTTGAGTCCTCCCCATCTGATTTCTTCGAAAATGAAGGCTCCCAGTGTCCTGCCAGTCTCTCTAGTGAGGGCTCTTTATTCTGGCCATCCAGTAAGGCTGCAGCGAGCTTGAACGATGTATTTTCACCTGTGAGATGGTGGCATGTGCATGGAGTCAATGTAGGCTTTCTGGAAGAGGGGGGCTGGGGTCTGGATCATTGGTGGCAAGACTACCTGTTCCGTGGATCAGATCTGGCATGGATGGCATGTTTTAATGAAGCAGTGGATGTCATTTTCGAGTGAGGGCCACCAGAACTGGTCAGCAAGAGTGCATCAAGTGGCATAGAACCCTTTGTGTCCTAAGTTGTCATGTGTTTGGGTAAGCAATCGATGGTGTTGTGATTTTCCCATCACCACCACCTGGTGTCTCCCACCATACTCCTTCCTGCACAACCCTCGTTGTTCATGAAGAACTTGCCTGCTCGTTTGAGAAACCTTTTCCTGGCCTTTTCGGTGAGTCCCTCTGGCAGCTCTAGTGATGTTAGGAACCTCCTAATTTCCTCCAACTCTAGGTCTCTTTTTCTTGCCTTGTCATCATGGGGTGCTAGCTTGTCTGTCTTCTCCCTTTCCTCTGGGCTTTCTGGGCTATTTCTTGGCTTGCTTCTGGTCTCCAAGACAGTCACCTCTCCTCCCCTCTCTTCAAAACCTCCCACTACCCATGTCCCACACCCCAACACCTTGTCATCCACCCATGCTTCAGCTTCTTCTTCTCCAAAGTCCTCCTCCTCACTCTCCTCTCCTCTCCTTTGTCTTGACAATCCATCTGGTCCTTGGTGTTTCTTCCCTGGAACATGCACTAGTTTGAAGTTGAACATCAAGATAGCTGAGATCCATCAATTTATGGCTGTGTTTGGGTGTACATCTGGTTTGTTGATTATTCCTTTGATGTATTTTGTGTTGACCTCCACCACTAATTGTTTTGCACCCACCAGCCACAGTTTGCATGCATTCAAGGCCTGAAAAAGTCCATACAGCTCCAGCTTAGCTTGGGAGTAGTGAGATACCTTCTCGTTCCAGGCAATAGATCCAAAACAAGCTGGCTGTCATTTCCCTGTGTTATTAATCTGACCTAGGATGTATCCAACTACGATTATGGAGGTGTCCACAGCCAAAATGATGTTGAAGGGTAAGGTATGGTTGATTGGCCTGATTGCCTCACACATTGCAACCTTCTGCTTTATTTCCTCCATTGCCACTTTATGTTCCTCCTCCCATCTAAACTCCTCTTGTTTTCCTCGCGTTAACTTGGTGAGTGGTTCACATATCTCTGCAAATGACTTGATCCAATTCCTGACTGTTCCTGCCATCCCCAGAAATCCTTGTACTTCTGACACATTCCTGCACTCTGGCCACCTCAACACCTTCTCCACCGTCACCTCATCTGGTCTCTGCCCTTCATACATACACAGTCTCCCCACCACCACAATTTCTGGTAAGCACAGCTGGAGTTTCTTTGCTGATACCATCACTCCTGCATGTTTGAGTCTGTGCAGTACCTGATTTAGGTCAATCGCATGTTCCCACAAGAATTGTCGAATGCCTGGGTTCTCCACTAGGACCTTGTAAGTGCCATCTAGTTTTTCATAACGCATTTTTTGGCCTAATAGAGTAATGTCATCTAGAAAATTTGGGGCTGTCTCTGTTTCCTCCTTCAAGAGGAGGGCAATGTCATTGTGAAAGATCCCAACTGAGCCTGTCCATCCTTGGGGTAGTACTGTTAGCCTTATTGTTCCTAGAGGTGTATCAAAGGTGGTAAAGTCTTGAGAGGGCTCTGCCAGGGTTCAGTGATCATACCCCACAAAGATATCTAGTCCTGAGTAGATGCCTCATGCTGCACATTGCTCCACATAGAGATATATCAGAGGGGGGCTTTGGGAGTCTTGAATCGTGATCGTGTTGAGGGGTGTCAGGTTATGCATGATCCGTATGTTGCCATCCTTCTTTGCCACAGTAAACCACTGATGCCTGTAGGAGCTGTATGATGGCTCGTATACCCCAGTCTTGATCTTTTGTTTGATAAGCCCTATTACTTTTTCGCAAAGCCCAGGGGGAATGGGTAAGGATTTCCTAGTCCATGGGATATGTTCGATGACTGGAATTTTGACAGGAGTGAAGTAGTCCTCGTGAAATCGGCCTTTTTCTGTCTCGTCCCATGCTAGGCCCAACTTGTTGTTCAACAGTATCTGCACCACCAGTTTCTTTTCCTCTGGCCACAAGAAGTCATTCAAAAATATCCCTAGCTTGTCCATCCTGTCCTGCGTAAGGTGTATTCCTGGCCGAAATGGAGGTGGAAGGACTGGTAACACAGGTAAGGTCAATAGGGGGTCTTCAGGTACCTTTCTGATAATTCGGTAGTCGCTAGGCATTGTCACTAGTACTTGTCAGACTTTGTTGGCAACCTTTTTGTAAGCTAGGCAGTGGGCCTCAATGTTGTAAGTGAAAGTCAATGAGAGGATTGCCTCTGTTAATGTGTTGTCTCCTCCACAGATCCTCCATACTCCTTTGTCATCTATTCCCCTCATCACTACCAATCCTTTCCTTGTCTTCTCCTCCACTCTCTCTCTTGTTGGCACCACCACCTTTCTTTCCTCCCCACTGGGTCCGTCACCACTACCTCAACATTACCATCCTCCTGCTCTACTTTCCCCAACCTCACTCCTTGTTGCCAGGGCCTTCCCAACAACAACCAATATGGTGCCATTTTCACAACAAATGCATGTGCAAATGTCTTCAAACCTCCTACCATGATCTCCAACCACTCGACACAACCCTCTAGGTTCTCCTTCCCACCATTCACTGTCCGCATCACCATCCTCCTCACCCTATTCACCCTTATCCCCAACTCATCACATAAATCCTATCTCACCAATACAATCTCTGACCCTTCGTCCAACAGTCCCATCTCAACTGCTCTCTTTCCCTCTGTCCCTTTCACTGTCATATCCACCTCTTGAAGTGGTGTTGTAAACTCAAGTGACATCCCAGGTACTGCTGCTACAACAGCTCCCATCATTGGAGCTTTCTGTGTATGTGTGTTGTCAATCATGAGTTTGCGAAGGTCCCCACTGATTGATAGTAACTCCTTTATGGTGACTTTAGGGACTTCAGCTTCAAGTATGCGTTTGTAGATCCCTTGCATTATTGATGTGCTTGAGATTTTCGACTCGAGTTTGTATGCTGGGTGTGTCTTGGCTGCTTCCTCCTTTCATCCTTCTTCCCTAGTCTCTGCTGACTCTTCACTACTCTTCCCAGCTCCTCTCTTCTCTTGTGCTCTCGTTGTCACCATCCCTTCCACTTCTGACTTCTTCTCATTTCCCAACTCCTCCAACTTGACTATTGCTCCCCACACAAATCCTTCTTCTCCAGTCTCCATCTCTTGTGCTGAAACATACGAGGTAAGTGGTATGGATGAAGGGGTTGGGGCTGGTACCGGTGGTGTTATACTCACACTGGGGGTTGCCTGTAGTGGTTCCCCCCACTTCTGATCTATAGCTCCTTTGAACCCTCCTGGATGTCGTTCGATATGCAAGCCATCTCCATGTATGTGGTACCCTCCAGCTAGGATATGTGATTGACCTGCTTGAACATACTCAGCTGCAATGGGGCATGCTTGAAGCCTATGTGAGGGATCTTTACACATGAGGCATGCATAGTTCTGGGGTGTCATGGGTGCCCCACATCCTGGCTGATTTTGCATGAAGGCTGTTGTTGATGCTGTTGGTATCCATTGTGCTGGTGGTGAAATGTGTTTGGTGACAGTTGGGGCTACCAAAACTAGCTGGGCGTACATAAGTTGCCATGTATGTTGCATTGGTTACCTCTAGCCCATGTAGTTTCCTTGTGAGTTCTTCAACCTCATCCATCACTCCTCCCTTCTTCTTTTCCTTCTCCTCTTCAACCTTTACCTTCCTTGTTCTCACCTCCTTCTTTGTTTTTCCAGCCTTTTGCCTATATCATCGTCGTCCCTCTTCCTCACTGGACTCTTCATCTGTCATCTCAACAGATGACTCCTCTGACTCCTCACTACTACTCTGTTCTCATCTCTTCTTTCCCTTCCCTCATTTCTTCAAACTCTTCCTCATCCTTCATTCCCATAACTCTTCTTCATCTACTGCTTCCTTCAAAACACAAATCTCCCTGCCTTCAGTACTTTCTTGATTTTGGGGATCTGCAAATGGTCCAGGTTACTGTCCTCCTTTTCAAGTCGATCCTGGATGGTGCATCGAGTGCTGAGGGAAAGTCCTTTCCAAAAGTAGCGATCGCCTTTCATCCGTGGTAATCTTTTTGGAGTTGATAAGGTCAGACACCATAGGCTAGAGCTTACAATAATACTTGTTTAGGTCATCTTCATCCTCAATATCCTCATCTGCCGCTGCCTCAATGAACCTGAGTAAGCGATTGACCAAATATTTCCCTCCAAGGGATGTCTTTGAGTATGACTCTAAAATCTCTTTCTTTAGTATTCCATAATCCTGTTCATACCCTTCAAGACTCTTCCAGAACTGTTTTGTCTTGGTATCTGTATACTTCACCACCATCTTTGCTTTCTCCACTTTATTCAACCCACATGCTCTCACCTGCTGTTCGAACTCCTCGAAGAACTTCTTCAACTCCTCAGGATGTTTGGGGTTGAACTCTGGTGCATGCTTGGTTCCTGGGGCTGGCATGGCCGTCATACCTCCTGGAGTTGATACTGAGACCATTTGAGGGGTTGGTGTTACTGGCGGTGTTGAGGTGAGGAGTAAGGCCTTTCGTGTGTGGCCTTGTAATGTCTCTTGGTCTGACAATGATGTGGTCACTGTAGGTCCTGCTCCTGATGGTTGTTGGTGCTTTGCACTCTCAGAAGACTGACTTTGCTGGGATGGAAGCCTCGACTGTGACCGTGTCTGGACTCTTGGTTGGTCTGCCATGTTGTAAGGATTGTAGGGATAGAGAGGGAGTGTGGTTATGAGCTAGCCACCCCTTGCAGTGGGCTCCAAGTGTAAGGCTGCTACAAGTTCTCAGGGGTAAAAGACATCCATTTGGTAACTACGTGGCATGTATTTTAAAGGTTCTACATGTCTGTGTTTCTACAAAAATCAGGAATAAAAGGAGTGCTATGGTATGTAAATGAGAGACTGAGAGCATAAACAAGTGATTTTTCTACGTAAAAATGAGTGTGAAGGTGAAAGGAATTATGTGTAAGATAAGAATAATTAAAGAGCAAGCCAAATTACCACTATACACTAGATAATTGCAACGTCCTCGCATAGCTGAGAGGGCATCCCTACACTTGCAAGACATGAAGCTTTCATTGAACTCAACAAAGGAAAAATCCCAGTAGACAATGACTCAGATGTCTATATCACAGATGACAACCAATCAGAACCCAAACTACAACCACCCACATTACCCACACCAATACAACCCTTAGCCCTACCACCACTACCCATACAACCACCACAACCACCAACACCATTGCTGCCACCCCCCAGACAATTACAAATGGCAGCTGCACAAACTCCAAAGGAGTTAGGACTCCTCAAACCTATTGCCTTTGATGGAATCAGAAGGCTATTCGAAGATTGGATCTTCCAATGCAAAGTTTATGTGCTTGCTAATGCAACCACTTACAACACTGATCTTGCCAGAACCTTATTTGTCCTCTCAACAATGCAATCAGGAGATGCCCAAGCATGGGCCAGACAATACCTCCATGAGAGGAACACCCAAACCCAAGCAGGGCAACCCATAGCCATGGAGACTTGGGACAATTTCACCACCCAACTCAGAACCAACTTCACCCTGGCAGACGAACATGCATACATGCATACCAAACTTCAAACTCTGCACCAAGCAGGTAAACCAATGACCAAGTTCAAAGCTCAGTTCAAAGAACTTGTCCACCAGTCCAGACTCACTGAAGATTGTGCCCTGATCAATCTATACCACAAAGCAATTGACCGCTGTATTGCCATGAAAATTGATGAATTGGAGAATCCTCTGACAACTATCACCACTTGGTATACCCAAGCAAACAAGCTTGACAACAATTTCTGCTGAATCAATGCCCTCTATGGCACCCCCAGGAACATGTTCCCCCAAAGGAACCAATATCAACCTAATTGCGGACCAAGCTGTCCAAACAACAATGTGCCATATGCACAATTCTACCAAAGGAGCAACGCTCCACATTTCACACCACAAGACCCACACACCATGGAAATAGACCATGCTGGAGTAGAAGAAGGATATGAAGATCCTTATCCTAAAATCCCACAACCAGAATATGCTGAAGAAGACTCTGCACAAGAACTATTGAAGATAGATGCAGTTGTTATGGAATAATGAATGAAAGCTTACTAAAAACAAGAATGCTTCCGATGTAGAGCAAATGATCATTGGGTCAACAAATACCCATACCCACCACCCACTAGATGCTTCCCAGGAATGTGTACCAATCCACCACACCCAACCAGAAACCCGAATTGTCCTCCTTTCCAAGGAAATAAGCCTAACTCTGGCTTAAAACTCCAACAATGCAAGTCTTCCCTTGCCATTGCAGAAGTTGCATCTCAGATGCGTCAAATGATTGACAAAATCGACCCCAAATTACAACAAGAACTCCATTCCATGCTAGCCAAGGATCCAGAAATGCATCCATTCCAGGATTTTTAAAACGGAATGCTGTCAATCAATATGCCCCTGCACATTCCAGAACTCAGAAGGACATTACATACTCTCACTCCCAGAAGGACAATTTCTTGATAAACTCTGTACAATTATGACTTTCCCCAAATAAATGATCCCTTTTCCTACTCATTGAGATTTGGAGTGAATGGACATCAATCACACCATCAAAGATGCATACCCAATCCCCATGATCTCTTCAATCATGGATAAACTCAAAGGAGCTAAGTACTTCACTAAGCTTGATGTCCACCTAGGATACAACAATGTTAGGATCAAAGATGGCAATCAATGGAAAGCAGCATTCAAGACTCCTATGGGTCTTTTCAAACCAACCATAATGTATTTCAGACTCTGCAATAGTCCTGCAATGTTCCAACACATGATGGACACATTATTCTCTGAAATAATGGAGAAAGGAGGAATCATCATCTATATGGATGATATCCTAATCTACAGTAAAACCCAAGAAGAAACTGACCAACTCACAGAAAAAGTACTGCAAATCTTGTAGGAAAACAACCTCTACCTCAAAACAGAGAAATGCGAATTCAATAAACAATGACTTGAATACCTTGGCATGATCATCATGCCAGATGAAATAAAAATGGACCCTGGAAAACTCAAGGGAATAGAAGACTGGCCAGTGCCAAAAACAGTCTGACACATTTGGAAATTCATTGGATTCTGTAGCTTCTACTGGAAGTTCATCCGCAGCTACTCCCACCACACCAAACCCCTTTATCAACTCCTATCCAAATCAAATAAATTTGAATGGAAAGAAGAACAACAAAAAGCATTCAAAACACTCAAGAATGAATTCTTAAAAGAACCAGTACTCCTTATGCCTGACTCCACAAAACCCTTCAAAATAGAAGCCAATGCTTCCAAATTTGCATCAGGAGCTGTCCTATACCAACACGACATCAATGGAATAAGGAAACCCATATCATTCTATTCAAAGATGTTCGGACCAGCAGAATTTTTATGAACAGCCTGGACCGAGAGGAACAGGAATAGCTATTCGACTTTACAAGATGGGTACAGGAAACCACAGACCAGTTGCAAGCACAGGAATACGAAGACAAAGAAGGGGGATATTACAATGCCATGCAGGACTTGGCAAGAGAAGCAGGAATGGAGATAACTCTGGGGGATATTCTGGAATACCCCAAGGATGAAGAAGATAGCCATGGATCAACCGATCCAACCTCCAATATGGATGGGAGCACTGAGAGAATGGAGAGTGAGAATGGAGGAGAATTCATGGAGATAGAATCAGGAGAAGGAAACTATGAGTCAGAAGAAAGCAATGGAACATCGCACAGCAGTGGAATGGAGAATGAGGACACTGACTCATTGTAATATATAAATAACAGTAGGATGCCATCAGCTAGGATGCACATCATGGACAAGACTGCACAGGACAAGTAGAACAGCCCAATAACATATAACAAGTATATAGTATCTCATAGGTATATTGTTACCCGGGTTAGGGGTTCGCTCTTGAGTAGCACCAGGTTCGACACAGGATGTCTATACAGACTTGGTCCTGTCCTACTGAGCGTGACTTAGAGACGACGGAGCACTATAAGTCCAGCCGGTTATGGCAAAGAGGTATAGGAGGCAAGAACTGTATAACACTAAGATAAGGATACAAGGTATTGTACTGTATCCTTATATACTTCTAAGTGTGGCTATACTCCTACTATAATAGTCCAGACCAAGGTAACTATGAGTCAGAGATAAGAGACATGAGGCATATGATAAGAATCGTCCTTCTGATGTACACTACTGATAGTTTCATAGTGACTTGGGAAATGTAGCTAAAAATAACTGTCCTTCTGATGGAATTCTGATAACATTAGGTCCGTTTCTAGAGTTGTTTTCCATACAACTTGTTAATTTCCTTCTTCCGGGTACTCGGCTAAGTAGTTTGGTTCATAATATTCGATCTGAGTTTGGTCGGTGGAGTCTGGTCTAGGGGGAATGACTGGAGAGAAAGTGGGAGTGGGAGTTCTGTGGAGATCGAGTATAGTGGCGGTTTCTGGGGATGGGGGTTGTCCTGGGTAGAAGATGTCATATAGTAGGCATCTGAAATGGGGACTTTCTATTCTTTCTTCTGGTGGGGTGGTTGGGTTTTCTTCAAAAGGAACCGCAGGGTTCTCCTGTAATATTTGATTTGGCCACATCGTTGTAGCACTCCTCGTAGTAGTTGTCGTGGGTGAGGTTGATGTATCTATGATGAGTTGTGGGAGTGGTCGAGGGATGGGTTGTCAGATTTCTGGAGTAGGGGGCGTGTCGAGTCTTTCGGCTTGGGCATTTGGTCCGTTTATGGCGCGGTTGGAAGACAGCACAGTGGGGACATCTATACTTGATGCAGTCGTATGAGTAATGCCCTGGGGCATATTGCTTGCATCCGAGGCAAGCGAATTGGGGGCAATCCATGGCCCAGTGTCCTGTGTGCCTGCATTGGATGCAGACTGATCTGTCGGTGGTTCGGGGGTTGGTTTGTGAGTGAACGGGATTGGGGGAGTTCCAAATCGGGACGTTGTTACTGGGGACGGTGTGGGTGGCGTCCTTGGTGGAGGTGAGAAGTCTGAAGGGATTTCTGATACTGGTGGGCTTTCTTCCCTTGTTGGGGATGGTGGTGATGATTGCGGCAGTGGTCGTCGTGGTAGTGGTGGGGATGGTTGTGGTGGGGGGCTGCAAGGTACATATCTCATCTCGCTTGGGTAGGTTCTTCGACACCTCGGACATGAGGCCCGATCTTGAGCGGAGAAGTCGCTCAAGTGATTCTGCCCAGGCACGTTGCGTATTGTACGCAGTAGCGAGAGCCTTAGTCTGTCGTACGTGGTGGGTATAGTCGTACCAGAGTTGTCGGTCGTATTCTGAAATTGGAGTGTGTTCCAATTTAGTCGTAAAGGCTCCATCGGTGGCAGCCTCGCGCAGATCTCCGTCAGAAGGGTGATCTGGTCCATATGATCATACTCCAGCTGTATGGTATCTAAGGGAGGCGGCTGGGGCAGCTGTTGGTTCTGGGGTGTCGTTGGGGTTGGGGGTCTCGTCCCTGAGGGAGGCGTATGTTGCGGCGAAGGTGTGAGAGGGGGTGTAGGGAGACGGGGCTGGAACGGGAGTTGTCTGAAGTGTAGTATGTTCGACGCTTGCATTGTTTATGATGACGATGGAGGATGATGAGGAGGTTGGTGAAGGTGTTGTTGAAAAAGGGGGAGTAGTTTGGGGGCAAGTGAGGTCAAGGTTCATGGGCATCTTTAAGTACGTTTGGTGTGGGAGCAAAGTTGTCTTTGGTTGGTTCTGGTGGGTTCCTGTTCTTTCTGGAGAATCCATGAGCTTCTTTATACTCAGTCAAGTATTCTTTGGCGTTTTCATGAAGTGTTTCATTGGTGATCCATTTGTTCTCCGTGTGGGAGTATCCTTTCCATTTGACGTAGTATTGGAGTTTTCCGTGGTGTTGGCAGTGATTTAGAATGGCTTCTATTTCATATTCTTCTTCTTTGTTGATGATGTCTGGTGGTGATGGAGTTGGATGAGATCCGTATGCTTCTGTTTCGGTATATGGGGTTAGAAGGTTTCTGTGGAATATCGGGTGTATTTTCCATTTGATCGGAAGTTTTAGCTTGTAGGTGAGTGGTGATAAGACTTCTGAGATAAGGAAAGGTCCTAGTCGTTTTGGGGATATTTTGTTGGAAATGAAGGGGAGTTTGAGGTTCTTGGCTTCTAGCCATACTTTTTGACGTGTTTCAAGGGGTTTGACAGTTCTTCTGGTTCTTTGTTTCATAATATCGGCGGAGAGTTGATGTGCTGCATGTGCTTCTTTTCTGGCATCATCAAGAAGTCTGATGCGTTTGTCTACTGATGGAAAGTTCGATGTTTCCATTACCGTGGGTATCGGCGGAGGATTGTATCCCATGATTAGTTCAAATGGGGATTTCTGCCTTGAGGCATGTATCTTGGAGTTGTGTGTGAACTCGGCGATAGGGAGGGTTTCTGACCAGTCAAGAGGGTTTCTGGTGCAGTAAATGGCAAGATAGGTTTCGATTTCCTGATTGAGTTGTTTGGTAGAACCATCTGTCTGGGGATGGTATGCAGTTGAGAATGCTTGTTGGATGTTTAGTCATTTGGCTAGTTGTCGGAGGGAGTTGGCTGCGAATCTGGGGTCTTGATCTGATATGATTTTATCGGGTAGTCCAAATCTGGTAAAGACTTTTTCTATTAATAGTCATCCGATGTTGTCGGTGTTTGATCGATCTGAGGTTGGGATGAAAATTACCCCCTTCGTAAGGCCGTGGTCCACCACGGACAATATCGCATTGTGGCCAGCGCTAGGTGGTAGACCGGTGATAAGATCCCATGAGATCTGTGCAAATGGGCGTTTGGAAGATGATGGTGGGATCGGTTGAGTTGGTGCGCGATCCAGTCTGCGTATGATCTTGTGTTGCTGACACTCTGGACAGCCTTTGACGTAGTTCTTTATGAACGTCGACATTCCTGGCCAATATACTTCTTTCTTGGTGAGGCGGTATGTTTCTTGTTCTGAAGGATGGCCACGTGTAGGGTGGTCGTGGTATCTTGCGATGACATCGCGTCTGAGTTGGAGGTCTTCTGGAATAATGACACATTCTTGGAATGTGAGGAGCGGACCATTCGAGGTTGGAACTGTTCTGAAGTCTTTATCGGCGGCGTTAGGATGGGTTTCTTTTAGGAGTTTGAACGCTTCGGTGGTTCTAGCGTCATATTTGGGTGATTCCATGATTCTTTCTTGGAGTTCCATATCAACGGTGGTGATAAAGAAGTGTTCTGGGAGTGCTGTGATCAGGTTTTGATTTTTCATGTCGGCGGTGGCGACAAAGAGGTTATTTGGAAGCATGGTGATGTCTTCATTATCATTATCCTCATCAGGGATGTGGTCTGGATGTCTTGATAGGGTGTCTGGTGCAGGGATCTTCGATCCTGGAACGTGTTCTAATTTGAAGTTGTAGTCAGCAAGGGTCTGGACCCATCATGCTTGTCGGCGGTTGATTTTCTGGGGTTTGCGCCAGTACGTGAGGTTCTGGTGGTCCGTTCTGATATGGACGGTGTGGGGGCTGCCAAGGAGGTAATGGCGCCATTCTTCAAGGGCTTGGATAATTGCGAGAAGTTCCCTGTCGTAGATATCATAGTTGCATTCCGCTGGCCCGAATGTCTTTGAATAGAATGATACAGGTTTCCGTATTCCGTTGATGTCGTGTTGATACAGGACAGCTCCTGATGCGAATTTAGAAGCATCGGCTTCTATTTCGAAGGGTTTTGTGGAGTCAGGCATGAGGAGTACCGGTTCCTTCAGGAATTTGTTCTTGAGCGTTTCGAATGCTTTCTGTTGTTCTTCTTTCCATTTGAATTTGTTTGATTTGGAAAGGAGTTGATTCAGGGGTTTGGTGTGGTGGGAGTAGCTGCAGATGAACTTCCGGTAGAAGTTACAGAATCCAATGAATTTCCAAATGTGTCGGACTGTTTTTGGCACTGGCCAGTCTTCTATTCCTTTGAGTTTTCCGGGATCCATTTTGATCTTGTCTGGCGTGATGATCATGCCGAGATATTCGAGTCGTTGTTTGTTGAACTTGCATTTCTCTGTTTTGAGGTAGAGGTCATTTTCCTGCAGGATTTGCAGTACTTTCTCCATGAGTTGGTCAGTTTCTTCCTGAGTTTTACCGTAAATTAGAATATCATCCATATAGATGATGATTCCTCCTTTCTCCATTATTTCGGAGAATAATGTGTCCATCATATGTTGGAACGTTGCGGGACTATTGCAAAGTCCGAAAAACATGACAGTCGGTTTGAAAAGACCCATAGGAGTCTTGAATGCTGCTTTCCATTGATCGCCGTCTTTGATTCTGACATTATTGTATCCTAAGCGGACATCGAGCTTAGTGAAATACTTAGCTCCTTTGAGTTTGTCCATGATAGAGGAAATCATGGGGATTGGATAAGCATTTTTGACAGTGTGATTGTTTAGATAATGATAGTCTTGGCAGGGTCGGAGGTCTCCTCCTTTCTTGGCAACGAAAAAGAAGGGTGATGCCATAGGGGATTTTGAGGGGCGGATGTAGCCTTTTCGGAGGTTTTCGTCTATGAATTCCTTCAGTGCTTTTTCTTCGGCAGGTGCCACTTGATAGGGTTTCATCAATTTTGCTTCGAATGTTGGTTTTAGTTCGATTTCGTGATCAAATGTTCTTGATGGTGGGAATCATTCAGAGGCTTTCTTGTTGAATATTTTAGCCCATCAGGCAAATCTCTGAGGGATCTCGGGTGGTTCTTTGTTTGATTCCGGTTGTTTTTCTTTTTGGTTTGCCGATTTTGTCGGGTTGTGTTGCTCATTGTGGAGCATTGTGGCATGTGTTGCTTTGGCATTTACTTCTAATGGGGTTAGAAGCATTGGGTTCATTTCTCTTTCTAAAGAGAAGGTGTCAAGATCAATGTTTGATAGGTTGACGTATTCTTCGGGGTTTTATTCAGGTTGGGAGGTTTTTCCAGCCATTATGTCCATGGCAATGGAGTTGAGTTCGACAGGTCGTCTTAGGGTTCTGAGGAGTTTGGAGAAGTCTTGGTGATCGATTTGGGGTTTCCAAGAAAACATCTTGGTCTTCCAGTTGATGTCGGGATTGTATTGTTCCAGCCATGGAAATCCGATGATGAGGTCTTTCTCACCAGTATTTGTGACGTATGCTTCTAGCATGCAATCTCTTCCATCAATGATGGTTCTGATTTTGATGTATTCATGGATCTTGCCATGTTGATTATCAGTTCCATCAACGTTACTGAGTGGGATTGGTTGGTCCAGCCGTTTGGTTTGATAACCATGTCGTTCAACGACTTTGTGGGAGATGAAATTCCCTTGGGCTCCTGAGTCTATCAGGGCAGTGATGGCCACGGGTTTTGATGTCCGTTCACTCCAGATCTCGATGGGTAAGAAAAGGGATCATTTATTCGGGGATAGTCGTAATTGTACAGAGTTTATCGAGAAAATGTCCTTCTGGGAGTGAGAGTATGAAATGTCCTTCTGAGTTCTGGAACGTGCAGGGGCACATCTGTCGACAGCGTTCCTTTTTAAAAATCCTGGAATGGACGCATCTCTGGGTCTTTGGCTAGCGCGGAGTGGAGTTCTTGTTGGAGTTCAGGATCGAGATCATCAACCATTTGGCGCATCTGAGATGCAACTTCTGCGACAGCAAGGGAATACTTGCGTTGTGGTGATTGTTGGGCGTTCCGGTTTGGAAATCCGGGACGAGTGTTTTGTTGTCCAGGAAAGGGACGGTTGGGGTTTCTCACAGGACGAGGAGGATTGGTGCGCATTCCTGGGAAGCGTCTAGTTGGCGGTGGTTGAGGGCATTTGCTGACCCAATGATCTTTGGCTCCACATCGGAAACATTCCTGGTTTTGGTATGATTTCATTTGTTGTCCGGTGACAACGGCATCTAACTCCAACAGTTCTTGTGCAGAGTTTTCTTTGGTATATTCCGGTTGTGGGATTTCGGGATAAGGATCTTTGAATCCTTCTTCTATTGTGACATGGTCTACTTCCATGGCATGTGGGTCGTGTGGAGTGAATTGTGGAGCATTGCTCCTCTGGTAGAATTGTGCGTAGGGCACATTGTTGTTTGGATGGCTTGGTCCGTGGTTGGGTTGATATTGGTTTCTCTGGGGAAATGTATTCCTAGGGGTGCCATAGAGGGCATTGATTCGGCAGAAATTGTCGTCGAGTTTATTGGCTCGGGTGTACCAAGTGGTGATAGTTGTCGGAGGGTTCTCTGATTTGTCGATTTTCATGGCAATGCGATGGTCAATTGCCTTGTGGTATAGATCGATCAACGTGCGATCTTCGTTTAGTCCAGATTGGCAAACAAGTTCTTTGAACTGAGCGTTGAATTCAGTCATTGGTTTGCCTGCTTGGTGCAGGGTTTGAAGTCTGGTATGCACATACGCATGTTTGTCTGCTGGGGTGAAGTCGGCCCTAAGTCGAGCGGTGAAGTTGTCCCATGACTCCATGGCTATGGGTTGTCCTTGTTGAGTTTGGGCATTTCTCTCATGGAGGTATTGTCTAGCCCAGGCTCGGGCATCTCCTGATTGCATCATCAAAAGGACGAATAGGGTCCTAGCGAGGTCGGTGTTGTAAGTGGTCGCATTAGTGAGCACGTAAACTTCACATTGGAAGATCCAATCTTCGAATAGTCTTCTAGTTCCATCGAAGGCAATGGGTTTGAGGAGTCCTAACTCCTTTGGGGTAGCTGTGGTGGCCATTATTTGTGATTGTCCGGGTGGCGGTGGTGGTGGTGGTGATGGTGGTTGTGTTGGTCGTAAAGGGGGGGCTGGTAGGGTTAAGGGTACGGTTGGTGCGGGTAATGCGGGTGGTTGTGGATCAGGATCCGATTGGTTGTTGTCTGTTATATAGACGTCTGAATCATTATCTATGGGAGTTTTTCCTCGGTTGAGTTCGACGAAGGCTTCGTGTCTTGAAAGGAGATTCTCTTCAGAACCTGTGAGTTCTCTTGGTTGTTGTACACTTGGTTGTTGTACAGCTTGTTGAAGTCTTTTAAGTTCAAGTGGGGAAAGCTGGTTTGCGATGATATCACGTTTTCCTTGTTCTTCACGTTGTCTTTGTTTTTCGGCTAATGCGGCTGAGAAACTTGATGATGTTGTTGGGATTGGTTGAATGGACGTTGATGCACGTGGTTTAGGTGAATCAAATGGGGATGGAGGATAGAATGGGGATGGTGTCTGAGTGGGGATGGGGTTTCTTCTGGGATCTGGGTTTTGGGTTCTTGATCCTGAGATTCTGCTTCTCAATTTGGGAGGAGGTGATGGGGATTCTCGGGCCGAGAATTTCTTTGAAGGCGTGGTGATATTTGTCTAGCGATCGATTATCGCTAGAAGTATGAAGAATTGGGTGGCGATTATGGATATTCCTGAATATAGGTTCCACGATCTGACGATACAGCAGTGGCAGGGGCACGTGATGCGTTCAAGTTCTAGGGTGATGATTCGGTAGGCGATGAGGGTGGCGGTGGAAGTGAAAACGAAAATGAGTAGGTAAGCCAGATCTTCTGACGGGGAGAGGTTGAGGGACGTAGCGATGGCTACACAGAGAGGTGGTTTTCTTTCGCATGTCGTTTTGAACAACCAGGATACCTCGATGTGTTCAGTACGTCGGCAGAGCAGAGCAGAGTAGAGGGCGAGCAGGAGATAAGCAGCAGAGTATCTTAGTGTTTTGTTACCCGGGTTAGGGGTTCGCTCTTGAGTAGCACCGGGTTTGACACAGGATGTCTATACAGACTTGGTCCTGTCCTACTGAGCGTGACTTAGAGACGATGGAGCACTATAAGTCCAGCCAGTTATGGCAAAGAGGTATAGGAGGCAAGAACTGTATAACACTAAGATAAGGATACAAGGTATTGTACTGTATCCTTATATACTTCTAAGTGTGGCTATACTCCTACTATAATAGTCCAGACCAAGGTAACTATGAGTCAGAGATAAGAGACATGAGGCATATGATAAGAATCGTCCTTCTGATGTACACTACTGATAGTTTCATAGTGACATGGGAAATGTAGCTAAAAATAACTGTCCTTCTGATGGAATTCTGATAACATATATAAGGCCTGTACAAGTAGAGATTAAAGCCTCAAGCTTTAATCTTGTTAACAGCAGTTGTTAACCCTCTCTGCCTTAACTTGGCATGTTCCCTCATTATCTCATTGAGCGTGATCCACTAAGCTCTGCAAGGCCAACCATCTCAGACACCTTGTAGAGTGATTGAAGGCCATCTCCAGTTATCCTCAGATACAGAAGGAGCACAGATCATAACATTAGATTAAAGCTTCCTTTGGACAACCTCCATCGTATATCCCATGGTATTGGTACACCTTGTTGCTACCCTTCCACACTGGCAGACAATACACTTTATCGCTATCCGAGTGCCAACTGTATCTGACGACATGCCTTGTTGCTGTCCAGTGATACCCCTGTAGAGCAGGCCACCATACCCTCTGCACCCTTAGTCAGACACACCAAAAGCATTGATAGGTCATCCACACCTTTAAGTGTTGATTGGGATAATGCACCTGTAAGCGTTGTTTATTCACCTTCACCCCCATCTTCACCTTCAACTTCTTCCCTCTACACCCTGTCTACAAACCAAAATGACCCCCTCGCCACCGACTACAAAGAATCTAACAGTTCTGATTGGTCAACAACCGACTCCAAACCTGACTTCACACCCCCTCCACCATGGACCATAAAAAGAAAACAAAACCTATACCCCTCACTTGTTCACCCTCTGGTTCCACACCATACCCTACACAACCTACTGAGAGAGTTGAACATCGAACAGAAGACCCAGGATACCCAGCACTCCCAGCATCAGTTCTTCAATCCCTACCCAAACAACCACCACCTGAAAGAACTGCCACCTCTACCCACTCAAAGCTCAGGGAGCCGATTCATAGAACATCTACCCCATCCTCTGGTCCTCAACCCTCAACAAGTACAAGAACTCATCACAACACTTTGCAACAGGAACCCCCAAGAACATCTTCACCCCTCACATCACCACTTGGATCACCAGTACACTCACTGCCTCGATCCAGTTCCCCTGTACAATCCGAATCATCTGAAGTTAGCCCCACTACTGGGTCTATTCACACTTCCAATGAGGAATCCACAACCTCTGACACTGACAATATGGCCTCCTCCACAAAGATCAATACACCCCCATCCTTTAATGGAGAGACCAACTACTACTGCCTCTGGAAGGACACAGTACAATTATACATTGATGCAAAGCCTGAAGCCTTTTCCGATGACAAGACCAAGATACAATTTGCCCTTTCATACATGTCCACCGGCCCCACCACAACATGGAGAGGAGCATTCTTGGAATCAAACAAGGAACTCAATGGAAGCCAGAACCTTCCGACATGGAAGAAATTCCTGGAAGGACTCGACACATCCTTTGCCCCAAACAATGTCCCTGTAGACGCAATGGACAGAATCCGCCACCTCAAACAGAATGGACAATATATCAATGATTACATATCCCAGTTCCAGATACTTGCCTATCAGGCCAACCTTGGAGATGGAGTGGCGGTGGTCAACTATTTCAAGAATGGGCTGGATTGCCCTGTCGCAATCAAAACAATTAGCCTCAATCCAGGAAACAAGCTCAACGACTGGTTCAAACAAGCTCGAACAGCATATCAAATATTACAAACTCAATGTGACTATATGCAAACTTGAGGAGCTCCCTCATTTCCAATGACTTTGTGCCCTCGCACATCTAAAGGGAGAAGAAATGCTTTTATGCACCATGTTCCACTCCCCTATCAAGCGACAGACCCTAACGCAATGGATATTGACCAACTCACTGAAGCAGCCTACAACTTTGACTTTGAGGAAGAGCCAGATCTCCTCACCAAGGAAGCTGATGAAGACGAGGAGACCAAAGAAGACAGACTCCACCAGTTGGTACAGGAGTGCACCTGTGAAGCCCTCAACGCAATCCTCACAGATGCCCAAAGAAGGGATCTCAAGGAGAAGAGATGCTTCAACTGCCACAAGACTGGACACTTTGCCCATGAATGCCCTACCAAGAAGACCATATATTGCCAATCCGAATTACCCTGCAATTTGGATGCCAGAAACTGGTCAAATGCAATATCCAGAAGAAGACAAGCAAGTTATAGGAAGAAGAACTCCCTATACAACATACTAGAAGATGCAACCGACGAAGAAGTCAAGGACATTTATGAACACTTCACAAATGAATCCAACCACCCAGACACCCCTCTGGTTAAGGATTTTGCCTAAGGAGACTAGCCACCACATCTAGCCCTCCACAAAGACCCCCTTCCTTTCCTTATCCACACAATTATATTAATGTTGTAAAACTACAGGAATCATCAGCACACATAATACATCTCCCCTGCCAAATCCAAAACACAAAATCACTAAGGAAGGACCCAAAAGTGTGGAACTACTCACCCTACTTGATTCAGGAGCAGCAGGAAATTTCATTGACCCTGGAATGGTCAGACAACACTCATTCAAGACAATAACCCTCAATTGACCCATCGAAGTACAAAATGCCGATGGATCTATTAACAAAAATGGGACAGCCACCCATTATACAACCCTCAACCTAATGGTTAATGGAAAAGATATGGAGATCAAACCAAAAGTAGTCTCCCTTGGAAGCCCAAGACTCATCCTTGGATTCCCTTGGCTTGCAGAACACAACCCAGACATTGACTGGGACACCAAACGATTACACTGGAGAAACAAACATTGGGACAACACTATCTTCTGAGAACTCATCCAATCCATGGAACCTGATTGGATCTGCAATGACCAACTCAACCACATCTCTACTCTCAAGCCTACAAGCTTCGAAGAAATCAACTTCAAAGCCTCAGCATCACAATTCCTTGCCATACAGCATGGAGAAAAGAAGAATGATGACCCAAGAAAGGTCATACCCGCAGAATTCCATGAATACCTCCCAGTATTCAGCAAGAAACAAGCCAAACAATTCCCCCCACAATGACCATGGGATCACAAGATTGAACTCAAGGAATCATTCAAACCAATTGCCATGAAATCCTACCAACTCTCCCTTAATCAAGAAAAAGAACTTGACACATTTCTTGAAGAAAACCTTCAGAAAGGATACATTCAGCCATCTGAATTACCAATGGCCTCACCCTTCTTCTTTGTAGGAAAGAAAGACAGAAAGCCACACCCCTGTCAAGATTACAGGTACAGTACCTCAATGAACATACTGTCAAGAATGCATACAACCTCCCCCTCATCTCACATATTCTTGACAAACTCCAAGGATCACGATATTTTACCAAACTTGACATACGAGCAGGATATAATAACATCTGTATATGCAAAGGAGATGAATGGAAAGGAGCCTTCAGAACACCCCGAGGATTATTCAAACCTACAGTCATGTTTTTTGGAATGTGCAACTCCCCAGCAACCTTCCAAACTATGATGGACTCACTATTCCAAAAACTCATCGGTAATGGAGGAGTAATCATTTACATGGACGACATCCTCATTCATGCAAAAACAAAACAAGAACTCCGACGTCTTACAAGAAAAGTACTCAAGATACTTAAAGACAACGATCTATACCTCAAGACCGAGAAATGCAAATTCGAATGCCAATGACTCGAATATTTAGGAGTTATCATCACTCCAGACTCAGTCGCAATGGACCCAGCAAAGCTCAAAGGCATTGCTGAATGGCCAACACCGACTACCCCACGCGATGTATGCAAATTTATAGGATTTTGCAACTTCTACTGGAAGTTTATACATCAATACACCACATAGGCCAAACCCCTCAATGCTTTAATGTCCAAAACCAAGAAATTCAAATGGACAGAAGAATGCCAAAATGCCTTTGATACCCTCAAGAGAAAATTTCAAAGTGAACTGGTACTAATGGTACCAGACTGAGACAAACCCTTCGAAATTGAATCCGACACATCACTATTTGCATCAGGAGCAGTCCTCCTTCAATGCAACAAGAATGGAGTTAAACACCTGGTCGCATACTTCTCAAAAGGATTCTCACCAGCTGAACACAACTATGTATCATTGCTCTGAACAAGAATTCTTTGCCATAATCCAAGCACTTAAGGAATGGTGCCATCACATAGAAGGATCATCTCACAAGACCATTGTATGGTCAGATCATGACAACCTTTGCCACTGGAGAAAACCCGAGGATCTCAGCAGAAGACAAGCTTGATGGATTGCCTACATGCAACGATTTGACATTGAAATCCAGCACATCCCTGGAAAGAAAAATGGACCAGCGGATGCTCTCTCAAGACGACCTGACCATGAACCCAAGATGAAGGACAACAAACAGATTGTTGCCCTACCCAATAAATTCTTTACCCCAGAACGATCACAGCACATCCATATTATTGATGAAACTACCAAGCATGAAATAAAGGAGCTGTGGAAGAAGAAGAAACAAATTGACATTGCCCAAGAAGATGACTCAGGACACCCATGTGTTCATGGAAAACTATTTATACCTCAAGATCTACATCTCAGATGCCACCTACTGCAAAGAGTACATGACTCACCAACTGCAGGACACCCTGGAATTGTGGAAACTCCCAGAAAACTCCAGGAGTACGCCTATTGGCCCAGGATGCGATCATTTGTCAAGAACTATGTCTGAGGATGTGGTGCTTGCCAACAATACAAGATCAATCGCCACCCCCTGAAGCCACCACTTCAACCTATCCCTGGACCCCATTCTACCCATCCATTCTCAAATATTTTGATGGATCTTATCACAGACCTACCCCCGGATGGACCCCATGATTCTATACTGGTTGTGGTTGACCAGCTTATGAAGGGGATAATTCTAGAACCTACTGTGAAAACTGCCAATGTGGACAAGATTGCCGAAATTCTTATCAAATGGCTATTCTCTAGATTTGGCCTTCCTGAAAAGGTTCTCAGTGATCACAACCCCAGATTTGCCACCAAATCCATGAAAGAATTCTATAAACAACTTGGAATCAAACAAGCACTCTCTACCGCCTATCACCTGCAGACAGATGGACAAACAGAGTGATTCAACCAGGAAATAGAACCATACCTTGGCATCTATTGCTCATCAAACCCAAACAAATGGGCAAAGGCACTTCCACTCCTAGAATATGTTCACAACTCAAAAACACATGCCGAACGCCAACATACTCCATTTGAACTCCTCTATGGATCAACCCCCAAAGGATTTCCAACCTCTGAGGAGCCAATGAACATTCCAGCAATAGGAGAGAAGTTTAAATACCTTGCCAAGATACACCAGGAAGCTCAAGCTGCGCACGAACAAGCCAGACTAAAAATGGCTGCAAGATATAACTGGCCAGATATCAATCTGAAAGTTGGACAAACGGTTTGGCAAGACAACCGCAACCTCCCAATTCAGTACACCTCAAAGAAACTGGCCCAACGCCAAGAAGGTCCCTTCACCATAACAAGAAAGCTCAGACCTATCACTTATGAACTAAAATTACCCATCAAATGGAAGATCCACAACAAGTTTCATGCAAGCCTCCTAATGCCTGCAGAAGAGAACAACACACATGGGGAATACAACACAGCCCTGCCTCCTGACCTTGTCAATGGAGAAGAAGAATATGAGGTCAAGTCAATACTGTGCCACAGAAGATTCCGGAACAAGTACCAATTCCTAGTCAGATGGAAAGGATACCTTCCCACCAAGGACTCCTGGGAGCCAGAAGCAAACCTGAAGAATGCCAAGGAAATCATTGAAGAATATAAAAAGGCCCACAAACTAGACAGCCTCACCAATGACCCAACCACCCAACACTTGAGCAACCACTCCAGACCTCCCAGAGCCAGACAACGATGGATGCCTTCTCATCTGGGAAAGAATCATATCCCTGGCGAACTGCATCACAGGAAATAGCCAACCTGGCCCTACCACCAATACCATTGACAACCAACCAGACAGGACCAACAGTCCTTATATCATCTGGCATACCTTCCTTCCCTCCAATCAACCTGAAATACAATCCATCCCTTTACATGAAGTTCCCTTTCATATTATCAGAACCCATCTTAAATGCAGTCCAGCAATGGTACCCCTGGTCGACACCTGCTGGAAGACATTTACTGCTCTTCTGTATCACAAGTGCCTCATCTATGACTGAACAACAGAATTCCAAGAACTATGCACCACTATTCTTTCTAGCGCAACAGAGGAACAGGACCACACTACCATTTCTGCCATGCTATCAACCACTCTCACCAAATTCCCGTTCGAAAGTCCAATCCCAAGCCCGAGCAATGGAAGTGGAAGTCAGGACCGCCCTGTCCTACCTATCAGGACCACCACCCAATCTTCCAACCCTCCCATGGTGGATATGAATAACCAACCACCAAGTGCTATACAAGTTATATCGGCTTCTAATGACACCCCCACCAGGACTACCACCAATCACTTATCCAACACCAGAACTTGCTGCAATTGCTGCTGTTGATTTGGCCATATCAAGGCAGGATGCCTGCACTACCAATGTTGATATTGTCAAAAGATTGCCCCTGGCCATTACAAGAAGCACTACGAAAGAAACCCTTACCAGCATCAACCCGCAAGTATGGTACCTGGCCTGTATTGCTGCCCATGAAGAATACCAAGCAGAGCTCGATCCCTCACATGCAAAACTACAAACAACAATATTCGACACATTATTGCAAACACCGAGCAGCACCCCACCTCAGCCAGACCCCTCTGCACCCGAATTCAAGGTGCCCCTGTTATCATTCCGGCCACCAACGCCACCACCACACCTACTGGCAGAAGCCACCGACTTTCTGAATTGGTCCTTCAACACACCTATCACCACTCACTCCAGAGAACCCCTTGTCATCAACCTCACCCAAGACCTGCCATCCCCAGGCCACCAAGTTATTGAAGCGACTCTCCAGAACCTAACCCCTACTACAACTGGGACCCCATCACCAAATCAAACATCACAGGAGAGCCTGTCAGATTATACTGAGAATATGTCTGATGAGGACATCAGACCTTATGAAGGGGATAATGTTATGAACAGTCCAGATCAAGAGGAGCAAGAACAATTATTCAACTTTACAAGATGGGTACAGGAGACCACAGACCAGTTGCAAGCACAGGAATATGAAGATGAAGAAGGGGAATATTACAACACCATGCAGGACTTGGCAAGAGAAGCAGGAATGGAGATAACTCTAGAGGATATTCTGGAATACCCTGAGGACAAAGAAGATAGCCATGGATCAACCAATCCAACCTCCAATATGGATGGAAGCACCAAGAGAATGGAGAGCAAGAATGGAAGAGAATCCATGGAGATAGAATCAGGAGAAAAGAATTATGAGTCAGAGGAAAGTGATGGAACATTGCACAGCAGTGGAATGGAGAACGAGGACACTGACTCATTGTAAGATATGAATAGCAGTAGGATGCCATCAGCTAGGATGCGCATCATGGTCAAGACTGCGCAGGACAAGTAGAACAGCCCAATAACCTATAACAAGTATATAGTATCTCATAGGTATATAAGGCCTGTACAAGTAGAGATTAAAGCCTCAAGCTTTAATCTTGTTAACAGTGGTTGTTAACCCTCTCTGCCTTAACTTGGCATGTTCCCTCGTTATCTCATTGAGTGCGATCCACTAAGCTCTGCAAGGCCAACCGTCTCAGACACCTTGTAGAGTGATTGAAGGCTGTCTCCAGTTATCCTTGGATACAGAAGGAGCATGGATCATAACACTTTGGCAACTCCAACGCTGTGTTATAGATGCCACAAACCAGGCCACATCAAATCCAAATGCCCCATGCATTTTGATGTTTGCTATCTGGATGTAGAGGAGAAAGAAGCCTTAATTCAAAAGTTGCTGGCTGATAAGGATGCCAGGGAAGCTCAGGAGTCACCGGAGCAGTTAAGGAGTGAGGAGGATACAGATTTTGTCTTGAGCAGTCAGTGAACTGTGTGCCCCAACCACCTACAGGGAGTAGGTACAGTGTATTACCCCTAGACCCAATAGACAACACTGTTCCTACCCAGAATCCAATCCCTGTACAAGCCACACCCCCTATGAGACCTCCTCCATTAAAGAGGCCAAGATGGCCAAAATGGGAACAATGTCTACCCCCTATATTCAAGATAGCTTCTGCAGAGTCTTGGCAGACACTTCATCTGACCATGGAACTGGAGACAATGGACACATCCGAAAGGAAGGTCACCCAAGCCCTCCTGGATAGTGGGGTGACCGGTTGTTTTGTCAACCATGATTTCATGTGGAAGAACCATCTCAACACTCGCCCCCTCTCCCAACCCATCCCAGTCTTCAATGTTGATGGCACTGAAAATGAAGCTGGCTCAATTACCAAAGTCCTAGACATCACCCTTTGCTATAAGTCCCATTTGGAGCATACTGCCCTTGCTGTTGTAGAGGTTGGCATGCAGCTGCATGTGCAACGGCTGTCCCATGCCACCTCTCAGAGTTTCGGAAGCCAAACTCAGAACCCAAATCCAGATTGAACCTTAGATCATGAATTTCAGAGTGCTTGTACAAAAGAAACAGGTATCATTTGACAGTGTTCCTGTTCTGTTGATAGCCTCATGTGTTCAAGGATAGACAGTTTTGCTATTTAGTTCTCCATTCTGTTTCACGATGTCCTGATCATAGAGAAAATTTTCTCCCTCTTTTTGGTCTTTTCTGTGCTTCGCATATCACCCTTTTTATCCTGTTGTTTTCTGTTCCCTAATCTTTTGCTAATGTAGCCAAGAAAAACTTCGCAATTCTCCTGTTTCATGTTTCCCTACATCTCAGATATGACCTAGCTTTAGTAGCCAACATTTTTCTCTCCATTTCAGTGTAGGAAAAATTTAATTATTTGTAGTTTTTGTGTATATAAAGTAGGAACCTCGGAGTCGAGTTCTCCAGTGAACAATATACCCGGAATTCATCTCCTTATCTCGTCCTCTACTTCTCCAACCCCTATAATGCATTCCTGAGGTTTTTGAAGCCCAGTGATCATTTTGCCAATCATGCTCATGCCCTGTTTTGTTGTATTTTGTTTGTTCTTGCTTGAGTCTTGGCTTGTTTTGGCTTGCTTTGCATAGCCATTTCTGTACCGATGCAATTGCCTTGTAGGAGAGTCTGACCCTCTTCAACTGGAGCCCACCACGAGGGGCTTCAAAACCTACCAACTGATTCAATATATCCCAAAACCTTGCCCAAGAAGTAACTTTGTCTCTGCATGATCCACATAACCTCTTGCTCAACACTCTAGCAACTGCTGATGAGTTCTTTTCCTTCAACTCCATCTCTAACACCCTCTCAAATTCTTCCTTCCATCTTGAACCCTTAATGGCTGATGTGGGAGCACAACCAGCGCTCGGTCCTGACCCTAATGGTAATAATCAGCACCAGCCAAATGACCAAGGGAACCCACCTCTTTATGGAGCTCAGCACTTCCCCATGCTGATGGGCCTGCCTCCTCCTGGACTTGGGCCTGCTCAATTTCCTGGACAAGCTAGTCCACAGGCTGCCCAACCCAACCAACAACCATTCTTCTTCTATCAACCACCTCAGCCTTGCCACATGCCATCTGTAAGGGGACAATCCACAAACACCCCTAAGCCTCCCAGCACACTGTACATCCCCCCTTTCAAATGCTTACACCCCAAACATAACCAGAATGCACCAGAGGTCCCCTCACTGCCCAGTTAAACCCCTTCCTTCACCCTCTACACCCTCCTTAACCCTCACCTGCTTCCTCCCATTTCCCATAGACTTCAGACTGTTATCTTCACTCCCCACACTCATTTTAATCACACCTGGCCTTGTGCAACACCCAGACACCACTGTCAAGCCTTGTTCAATTTATATTGATTATATAAGTCAAGTATATACATAGTTTTCACCTGCAGGGGTTCCCTCATCCTATTCTCTTAGGATTTCCCTGCAGGTATGGACTCCCTACTTAGCTCACAGATTAATAATACTTAGGATTTCCCTGCAGTGACGTTTCGGCTCCCTGAGTTGTCCGAACCCTCCAGGTTGCCCTAACACCATCTTGTTTTGATTGGAACACTCCAAAATTTGATGGGCACCCTAGGTCACTCAAGAGGTTCTTTGATGAAATAGAAATGCTCGGTAGAGATCATGGACTCACCAATCGCCAGCAAATTATCCATACCCTCCGATACCTTGACAGTCGAGAATATGATGCTTGGAACAGTTGCCCATCAGCTGCAGGTGCTGACTGGCCCCACTTCAAAGGGGAAATCGAAGTCCAAGGTTTTCTCGGCACTCTCAGAACCATCCAGATCTTTATTTGCAATTTTGCTGCCATATCACGACCCCTGGTTAAGCTGACAAAGAAAGGAGTCAAATTCGAGTTTGGCAAAGAAGCAGAAGTTGCGATGAGCATTTTGAAGGAACTGGCAAGGAGTTCACTGTGTATCCAAGCCATCAACTACTCAAGTACTAACAAGGTCATCCTAGGCATTGACACATCAAAAATTGCAGTCAGATATATTCTTTCACAGCTCGGAGATGACACCAAAAGATACCCTTCACAATTTGGATCTATTATGCTTAATGAATGCAAATTCCGGTACTCCCAGGCAAAGCTAGAATTATTTGGCCTCTTCCAAGCACTAAAAGATGTCAGAATATGGATTATTGGGGTCAGGAACTTAGTTGTGGAAGTTGACGTGAAATATATAAAGGGTATGATCAATAATCCTGATGTCCAGCCATCTGCCACTATCAATCGCTGGATTTCAGCAATCTTGCTATTTGATTTCTGCCTTAGACATGTCCCTGGCAAAGAACATGGTCCTGATGGCCTGTCATGATGTCCCTGAGCCCCAGAAGATCCCAAAATAAATGACGATTATGAAGAATGGATTGACTCAGCAAATTCATTCAATAACATATGCACTCATCATGTCCCTTCACCACTTGACAGCTCATAGTGGCCCTGGGCATCAAACACATTTGCAATCAAACTCCTGAATGAAACTGGCTTGCTTTGGGTGCCCCTATACTCACTTGGGTGTCCCACATCCAACACTGCTACTTCCAAGTCAAAACATTTCGGAATTCTGTCAAGCAAAGTCTCCCACTCATCCCCACCATCTTTTCCCATCATTCCTCACTCAGATAAAGCACAGCACCACAATCTCAAACTCAGGCAAGTTCAAGCATTTCTCAACAATCCCACATGACCCGAGGATTTGGCTGATGAAGCATTCAAGAGGTTTGTCCGATTCTCAACTGGGTTTTTCATGCAAGATGGCAGGCTTTGGAAGAAGGATCCAAAAATGAAACACACGCTGGTGGTAGCTGAAGAAAATTGCTATGAGCTCATCCGACAAGCTCATGATGAGATGGGTCATAAAGGTATTTTTATGGTCTGGATATGGTTGCTAGAGCAGTTCTGGTGGCCCCAACTCAAACAGGACGTCTGATGGTTCATCATGACATGCCACAAATGCCAAACTTGACTACTACACAATTTCCACATTCCACCAACTCCCCTCACACTATTCCGGAAAGCATACATCAATACCATGTTCATGCCTAAATCAAATGGTTTCTGGTACATAGTCCACACATGATGCTCTCTTTCCTTGTATCTGGAATGGCGAATGCTCCACCTCAAGAATGCACAAACACTTGGAACATTTGTATTTGAAGACATCCTCTGCCAATGGGGCGCCATCGAAGAAATTGTAACCAACAATGGCCCTGCCTTTGTACAGGCAGTCGAATTTCTAGTGCAAAAATACAAAATCAATCATATCCGGATCTTGACCTACAACTCTCAAGCAAACGGTCCTGTGGAATGCCAGCATTTTGATGTTTGGGAAGCACTGGTGAAGGCAGCCAAGGATGATGAGAAGAAATGGGAAACAGTGGCACCTTCAGTTTTCTGGGCTGAACGTATTTCTATTCAAAAGTCTACAGGGTATTCCCCATATTATATCGCACATGGCCTAGAACCCCTCCTCCCTTTTGATCTTGCAGAAGCAACATACCTGGTGCCCAACCTCATCAAACCTCTCTCAACCACCAACCTTCTCACTACTCGAGTGATCCAGTTACAAAAATGGCCTCAAGATCTTGCCAAGGTCAAGGATATGGTATTGAGGGCTCACTTCAAGTCTATTTGGCAGTTTAATGAAAAGTATTCCAACTCCATTCAGGACTTTAACTTTTCCCCTGGCTCCCTAGTTCTAGTCAGAAACTCACAATATGACCACGACATAGGCAGTAAGACCAAGCCCCGGTATTATGGACCACTTGTAGTACTCAGGAGGATGACAGAAGGATCCTACATCCTTGCCAAGCTTGATGGATCTATCTCGAAGCTTCACTTTGCTGCATTCCAGCTCATACCATACTTTCCTAGGGATCTCCGAGCAATTCCGTCACAAAAATCATGGACCTGCCACCCAACACACTTGAAGAGCTTACTTATGATGTGGATACCTTCCCCAATGGCCCACTACAAAAAGCAAAGGTAGCAGAGGAAAAGGATATACATACAACAGATGAGTTGCATCTTGCATCTTTTAGCATGGCCCCAGCTCCCCTTTCTCTCCAACATTCCCTTAAGCTCGATTCTCTTTTGGACATAACTCCCATTGAGCTGGACAAGGTGTTCAACCACCTCATTCATCATTTCCTGTGGCCCTGCTACTGACAAACCCCCCTCCTCACCTGCAACAACTCTTTGGCACTCTTTCCCACTGATCTTTCCTATGAATTTTGGCCCCCCTTTGGATGCATGCATACCCACCATCGCTCTGACTGGGAGGTCAGTTTCTTAAGTACCAAGGAGTTGTAGAGGTTGGCATGTGGCTGCATGTGCAACAGCTGCCCCATGCCACCTCTCAGAGTTTCGGAAGCCAAACTCGGAATGGAGTTGAACTTGGAACCCGAATCCAGATTAAACCTCAGATCACAAATTTTGGAGCACTTGTACAAAAGAAACAGGTATCATTCGACAGCATTCCCATTCTGTTGATAGCCTCATGTGTTCAAGGATAGACAGTTTTGTTATTTAGTTCTCCATTCCATTTCGCGATGTCCTGATCATAGAGAAAATTTTCTCCCTCTTTTTAGTCTTTTCTGTGCTTCACATATCACCCTTTTTATCCTGTCATTTTCTGTTCCCTAATCTTTTGCTAATGTAGCCAAGAAAAACTTTGCGATTCTCCTGTTTCACGTTTCCCTACATCCCAGATATGACCTAGCTTTAGTAGCCAACATTTTTTCCTCCATTTTGGTGTAGGAAAAATTTGATTATTTGTAGTTTTCATGTATATAAAGTAGGAACCTCGGAGACAAGTTCTCCAGTGAACAATATACCCGGAATTCATCTCCTTATCCCATCCTCTACTTCTCCAACCCCTATAATGCATTCCTGAGGTTTTTGAAGCCCAGTGATCATTTTGCCAATCATGCTCATGCCCTATTTTGTTGTGTTTTGTTTGTTCTCGCTTTGGTCTCAGCTTGTTTTGGCTTGCTTCACATAGCCATTTCCATACCGACATGATTGCCTTGTAGGAGAGTCTGACCCTCTTCACTGTCACTTCCCTTGGAAGGCAAGACCTATTGTTAGGCTTTTCATGGTTAAGGGAGCACAACCCCAAAGTAGATTGGCAAATGGGTGAAGTCCATATGACTTGCTGCCCAGATAGATGTTATATGCTCTGTAAGGAACAACTAAAGACTGAACGGAAAGTCCAAAGGGCTGAGCTTAGAGCAACCTCTATGTGTTCAGAAGGCCCCCATCCACTCTGGGATGATGATTGGGAAGATGTCCGAGAAATCCTGGGTTTCCAACCAAAATCTGCACCAGAGATGTCAGATGGCAAACACATTTGGGCCACAGTCCTCTACCCAGACCCCCAGTTCATCTGAGCGAGCAGTACTACTTCCCAGAGGCTTGCCAAAGCCTTCCATTACAACTTGCAATTGTCTCAAACGTCCCTTAGATCATCTGGCTCCCTAGGCTCAATCACTGAACACCTCCATGATTTCTCTGTGGTATTTGAAAAGGAATCTTTCAATTCCCTTCCAGAGCAGAGGCCCTGGGACCATGCCATCAAACTTACTCTGGGAGCAATGCTGGTCAGCTGTAAGGTATACCCCTTAGCCCCCTCCGAGCAGTCAGAGCTTGACTCCTTCATACAGGACAACCTAACCTCAGGAAGGATTTGTGCTTCCAAATCCCCGATGGCTTCTCTGGTATTCTTTATCAAGAAGAAGGATGGTTCACTCCAGCTAGTCCAGGATTACCAAGCCCTTAATGCGATCACAGTGAAGAATAGATACCCACTCCCGCTCATCTCCAAGCTTGTCAACCAGCTCTAGGGGGCTAGGTACTTCACTAAACTTGATATCCAATGGGGTTTCAATAATGTGCACATTAAACCTGGAGACAAGTGGAAGGCAGTGTTCCATACCAACCAAGGCCTCTTCAAGCCCCTGGTGATGTTCTTTGGACTTACCAATAGCCCAGCCACTTTCCAAATGATGATGAACGATATTTTCAGGGATCTCATCACAGAGGGAGTCATTGTGGTGTACTTAGATGATATTCTTATCTTCACAAAGACCATAGAGGAGCACAGGGAAGTCACCGGCCAGGTTTTAGAGATACTTCACCACCATAAACTCTACCTCCAGCCAGAGAAGTGCAAGTTTGAGAGAATGAAAGTGGAATACCTAGGACTTATCATTTCAGAAGATAAGGTAGAGATGGACCTGGTGAAGGTTGCCGGAGTACAGGAATGGCCAGAACCTGCAGACAAATGAGAGGTCCATCCTGGGCTTTGTGAACTTCTACAGACAATTTGTCCAAGATTTCTCACATCATGCCCACCCCCTGTTTGACCTCACCAAGTCCAACTCTCCTTGGCAGTGGGGGGAACCAGAACATGATGCTTTCACTACCCTTAAGAGACTGATCACGTCCATGCCTGTTCTTGCCTCCCCAGACACCTCCTTACCCTTCCAAGTAGAAGCAGATAGTTCCAACTTTGCCACTGGAGTGGTACTCTCCCAACAATCAGAGGAAGGCAGATGGCACCCCATAGCATTCTACTCCAAATCCCTGGACCAAGCACAGTGAAACTACGAGATCCATGACAAGGAGATGTTGGTGATCATCTGGGCACTTGAAGAGTGGCAGCATTTCTTAGAAAGAGCCCCCCATACCATAGAAATCTGGTCAGATCACCATAACCTAGAGTACTTCATGACGGCAAAGAAACTCAATCGTTGCCAAGCTCACTGGTCTCTTACTCTGGCTTGCTTTGACTTCAAACTTCATCACAGACCCGGTAGATCAATGGGGAAGGCAGACACCCTATCCCAGCGGGCAGACCATGGCTCTGGAGCTTGCAACAATGAGGACATCATTCTCTTGACCAGGGAGAAGTTTGCCATCCAAGCCCTTGAGGGAATTCAAGTCACTGGTGAAGAACAAACCCTCCTATGGGACATCCGAGCAGGAAATCATTCTGAAGCCACTGAAGAGGCAGTGGCAACAGCGGCTCATAGGCTCAAGGAGTCCTCCTCCTGAACTGTGCACTCTTCCGAGTGGTCAAAGGTGGACAGGCTACTCTTATTCCAAGGCAGGATCTATGTCCCGGACATCAGTGACCTCTGACACTGCATTGTGACTCTCTGCCACAATTCTCCAGTTGGAGGACATGCAGGTTGCTGGAAGACACTTGAACTGGTCTCCCAGAACTGACCTGTGCCTTCAAGTGAAACCCCACCATCACCTCCCAACCGAGTCTCCACCCCCTGCCCATCCCCAAGTCCTGTTGGGACACCATCAGCATAGACTTCATTGTAGAGCTCCCCCCTTCAGCAGGGTACGATTCCATGATGATGGTGGTCAATTCAGCCTCTAAACAAGCCCATTTCATCCCTACCTACACCACAGTGACTGCAGAAGGAGCTGTGTGACTGTTCTTACACAACATATGGGAACTGCATGGACTCCCCAAACAGGTAGTGTCAGACCAAGGTCCCCAGTTTGTCACAGAATTCATGAAGGAACTTTACCAGAAGCTAGGAATTAAAGTAGCAAGCACAACTGCGTGGCACCCCCAAGCAGATGGCCAAACCAAGAGGGTTAATCAGGAGTTAGACCAATACCTTCAAATCTTCATCAATGAGAGGCAAGATGACTGGTTAGACCTCCTCCCCCTGGCTGAGTTTCAACACAACAACCATGTCCATGCCTCAACCCAACACTCCCCCTTTCTCCTTGAGACCAGTAGACACCCCTGAATGGGTTTCAAACCTCATCAACAACCCTCACACCTGGAAACCGTTAATGAATTCACAGACCAGATGAAAGTGACACTAGAAGAAGCCAAGGCTGCCTTAGTACATTCTAAGGATGAAATGGCAAGGTACTACAACCAATGCCACATCCCAGCCCCTGTCCTTAAACTGGGAGACTGAGTCTACTTAGATGCAAGCGATATCCAAACCACCCAACCATCCAAGAAGTTATCTCACCTCAGACTTGGTCCCTATGAGGTAGAACAATGAGCTAGCACCAACACCTATTGCCTGAAGCTCCCTCGGTCCATGCGACACCTTCACTCAGTGTTCAACATTGTGAAACTCTCCCCCATGCCAGACAACCTATTCCCAACCTGGCAGCCACCCCCACCACCAGATCCAGTGGTCATTGATGACAAAAAGGAGTGGGAAGTAGAGGAGATTCTAGACAGCTGGCTGGTGCAACAAAAACTCAAGTTTCTGATCAAGTGGAAGGGTTTTGGCCATGAACACAACTCCTGAGAAGACTCTGCTGATGTATGCACCCTGGAACTTGTCAAAAATTTCTACAAGTGACATCCCAGGGCCCTGTGCTTCATACGAGCTCTCCAGTTTGGTTCTATTCCATTCCAACCCATCCAAGCCATCACGTTGAGCTGCCACAACCTAGAAGGGGGGGTGGATGTAAGGGGACACTCCAGACACCTCAGCAACACCTCCATTAACCCTATCGACACCCCTGTGCCCTCCAACACATTATAAATCCCTCCCTTCAAATGCTCACACTGCAAACACAGCCAGAATACTCCATACACTCCCTCACTGTCCAGATAAAACCCTCCCTCATTCCCTCTCATTCCTACAGACTCTAGACCATCATATTCACATCACACATTTGTTTCAACCACACCAGGCCTTGCATGACCCCTAGACACCACAGCTAAGCCTGGTTCAATTTATATTGATTATATAAGTTAGGTATATACATAGTTTCCGCCTGCAGGGGTTTCCTCATCCTATTCTCTTAGGATTTCCCTGCAGGTATGTGTCCTGTACATAACTCATAGTTTAATATCACTTAGGATTTCCCTGCAGTCGTTTCAGCTCTCCCTGAGCTGTCAAGGCCTCCTAGGTCACCCTAACAGGACCCACAAAGCACTTGTTAATTTTGAGTCTTTGATATTTCTAGGATTTTGGGCATTGGGTGTCACCTCCCAAATGTTGGACATTCCATTCCAAGGTCCAGTCATCATTATTTGGCTTGCTATAGGTGTGATACACCTACAATAGCCACTATGTACATTCTTTAGGTTCAAACAAATCCAAGTTCATCAGAAAACTGCTCTTAAGGTCCCTTGATGCAACCAGAGTATATGTATTCAATAGGCTATGTAGAGTCCTGAATCCCTCTGGAGAGCATTCTGATAGTTTGGTTCACTAAGCTTAGTGATAATGAGCTGGTTTGAACACTTCCAAGGCTCAAATATCCTCAATTTGGTCAAACTGGCTACTACAGGACATACATAGTACCAATCCTCTATAGAGTTCTTTAATGATATAGCCAATGATTCTATGTAGAGAACCATTCCAGAGTATGGAATTCATGTATAGGCATGAAATTGGCGTATCAGTGGTGGTGTCTTTACCATCCTTGAGCAAAGTGTCAGAGAGACGGATTATAATTGCACCATGGGCTCGCATATCACACATTTCCCACATAGTGATTTCATCCTGGTTTGTAGTGGTGGTCACATCATTTGTAGTGATGGTAATCCTCATGGGGCAAGGAGACCTTCCAGTAACAACACCCCAGAGCCCAACACACTTGAAAGCAGCAGTCATGTGCTTAACCCAGGCGGAATAATTTCCAGCACCAGTGAGAATGGGAATGGAAGTGAAGATTGATCTGTTAGAGCTAGTAGAAGACATAGTTCAAAATATAAAACTCATTAGCAATTGTGCAGCTAGCAAAGTGCAAACAACGCAGAAACAAGCCTGCAATTGTCTGTAGCAACAAGGGAAAGGACATGGTGTGGACTTGTTGAGTTGGTACAACTCTCAAGCTCACAACAGGGCAATCCAGCTCATTGGGGTGCAGTATGTAATCATGCAAGCCAACAGGCAATCATCAGGGCCCATAACCTGTTGAAGCAGCAAGGTGTAAGCAAAATGGCAATGGACACTCATGTTGTAGCTTAAGAGAGTTGCTGAGAGAAGATAAAAGCAAGTTGTAGAGCAAGTAGATTGTTCTAAGGTAATACAAGAAATGTAGAGCTGTATTTATACTTGTAAGAGTTCACAGCATGTACTACTCATATAGGTATGAAAGGAGTCATATGTATGCATAGTGAATCATAGAGGTCATCACAGTCAGAATGAGCAAATAGCATTTCAAGCTCAAGACTATGTATGTAAATACAAGTACATCAGAAATGGTAAAGTGAGGAACAAGCAGCAAAATGGCTGACAGAAGAGATCACTTGGAGATAATCATTGGTCCAAACAACCAATTGTCCATATGACTATGTATATGTCATAGAGTCTTTGCTTGTCGCGTCGTCACTGTTAATGAGCATCTATACGATTTGCAGGCTATCGCTAAGGTACATGAGACTGAGTGTATGGTAGCTCGAAGCTGTTGGTGTGATGGGCGAAAGTCCAGTGGGGACTTTCCTGCCTGGCAGTGTGATTCACAGGCCTGAGAGGGACTGTGGATCCTAGTGGGTAGGAGCCTCATGACGCACCGTGGGCCCTCTCGGATCCCCTGTTTCTAGGAGTGAGGTTAGCACCTGCGTTTGGAGGGTAATGGTGCGAACTGAGCTGACCGTGTGGCAGGGCCTCTGGTGCACCTGGGGGGGTGTAGTGAAGCTGGGGTAGAGGGTTGTGCTGTGGGCTCAAATGCTGTAGTGCTGGGCTGGTTCTGGAAGGCTTGAAGAAGCGGAAGGGGCGTCTGTGGTGGGTTACGAAAAAGGGGGAGGGGGTCTGCATATGAAAACTTTTTTTTTTTTTTTTTTTTGGAAGGATGGGCTCTCGCCATGTGTCAACGGGGCTTTGGGATGGTGATCTGAAGGAAGGCGTTGTGAGCTTGCGGGTTGTCTTGCATGTATGGGGCTAGTATCTGGGCATGTCTGGTGAGATAGACTGAGAAGGCGTCACTCGCCCACCACCCTTTGGCTTTCATTGCCTCGAAGGGTACCCCCCGAAGCAGGTATTCCAGGGTGGAGCCAATCTGGATACCATGCCCTTTCCTCGGTTCCTGGCCTGCCTTCCTCACTGCTGCCCCTATGGTTTTTAGGAATAGGTGTTTGGAGAGGGGACAGATGGTGCCGTTGTGTTTGTATACAAAGAGGTGGGCCTCAGGGGAAGGGGAGTTGACCTGGAGGTGATTTTTGAAGGCTGCCTCCAGGTCAGTGCCACCCTGCTGCCTCAACCAGTAAATGTCTTCGCCTGTTGGGGAGGCCTTAGTTCTTGGTATGTGGAGGATTACTGAGATGAGCCCATTTTGATCTGTCTCTGAGCAGACATCGGTGGGCTTCACATGGATGGTTGGGTCAAAAGCCTTCAGGTTGGGTACTGTGAGCTCACCTAAACGTGCGGTAGCGTAGAAGGCTGTTGTGAGGCAGGTGAAGACTGTGGCATGTAGGGGAAGGGAGAGGTCAAGTTGGGAGTGGATGGCTAGGATGTAATTGGTGGTGAAGAGGGCCCTCTTGGATCTCTTGGAGGAGGGAGGGGCCATCTTGCTCGCTGCTCGAAGGAGGACCTCTAGTTTGCTCTTGTCAACCTTCCACTCCAGACCGTGGATGAGGTGCCATGCTCTGAGCCCACAAACATAGTTGTTGATGGTACTGCCTGAGTAAGAGCCTGCCAGCGAGGAGATGAAGGTTGCTAGGAGGTTGGGTGATGTTGGGGCACGCTGGGGGTCAGGAATGTTCCAGGAATCACAGAAGACATGAAATACCAGAAGCCCTGAGCCATAGGCTGCACGTGTGAACTCATCCCATGAAATCTCTTTGAGGGTGACTACTCGCTCTATGTCTTCTGAGGATATCTGCCCTGAGACCCCTTCCTCCGTGACTGGGCGCCACCTTTTGAGTCGCTCCTTGGCTAGTACATGTGGACAGAGTTGTGATGGGAGGGGGGTAAGGTCTGTCTGGTAGGGGGTTGGGGGTTTTGGAGGGTCTGGGGTGGAAGTTTGGGTGTTGAATCTCGAGTGGAAGTTAACTGAAGAGAGCCTGCGCAATAAGCTCATCTTCCTGGTGATCTGGGGTATGCTTTGCTTCATGAAATGGTAGGGGGGTTTCTGGACGAAACTGGGGGGGCCTTGATATTGGTGTCGGGCAATTGTACGTCGCAGTAAACTGTAGTTCAGATGGGGTGGGGGGGGAATCAAAGTCGACAATGAAGTGCTTGAACTCCAGTGGTAGAGTGAGGGCTGGGAGGAGGAGTGAGCTATCAGCAAAGATGCCTCGCGATGGTTTGTCAGCTGGATTGGCTTTGCTGGGGATGTATTCTGTGTGGAAGGTTGTATTGGTTGCCAGTGTAGTCTCATAGACTCATTTGAAGACTTTGTTAATGTGACGGTTTCAACTACGTCCTCTCCACCAGCCTTCAACCACTCCTGTGTTGTCGCCATAGACTTTGAATTCTTTTCCTTGGTCTGGATTTGTTTGTAGGATTGTAGCCACCAAGAAGTAGAACCCAACGGCCTCTGCCCATCCAATATCCTTTCCCCCTGTTTTCCATCCTGGTAGTAGTCTCCAAGCCCTCCATTTGTGTCCAATTGTGATCCCAATGCCCACTTCAGAGCTGGCATCTGAGTAGGCTGCGAGGTGGGTGATGGGGCATGGGCCTGGGATGGGGGATTTAATTGACTCTTGCGATAGTGTGTTCTCCCACCATTTGAGCTCATCATGAGAGTGTTTAGGAGGGTGACGTGGGAGGAATGGTCAATCCTGGAATGTCCCAAGGAAGGACTCTAAGCTGGTTATGTAAGCACGCCCTTGAG